>JARDYH010000002.1:19632500-20840000 GCA_029215795.1 Anniella stebbinsi | reverse complement strand
CTGGATTAGGCACAGAGGTAGCCCTATGTACAGCGCATTGCAGAAGTCGAGTCTCGAAGTTACCAGCGTGTGCACTACCGTCTTTAGGTCTTCCAACTCTAGGAAGGGGCGCGGCTGGCGTATCAGCCGAAGCTGATAGTAGGCACTCCTGGCCGTCGCATCTATCTGGGCTGTCAGATCCACTTCCCTAACCAATACACAAACTGAAACACAGTTATACTTCAATAGTTGCCCCTTTGTGGAATGCAGTTCTCAAATAATATTCTTTTTAAAAAGTAGAAAAATGAACAAGTGCTCAAACATGGGCATAATAGTGAAAATAAAATACAAACATACATTATGTTATGGAGAATTGCTTGCAACAAATGTGTATAATGTTTATGGAAATAGTGTACAAAATGCAGATCTTATGAGAAAGGTGTGTGAACATGCTCAGAAATTTTTGTGTGGACTTTAAAAATCACAAGCTGTTGAGAAAATGGGACAAAATGGAAAAATGGGTAGATTGATCCATCCCGTCTCCAGTCAGGCCAAACTAGACAAGGCAATATCACAACAATCAGCGGTCATGTGAATGCTTTTTTAAAATGGAAAGAGAAGGTGTGTGGAGCAGTCTAGATATTGATATGGGTGCTGGGAGGGTTTTTAAACAAAACTCCTGCTATCCCAATCTGGTTTGGGAGCCCTGTGCCTCCTATTTGCATTGGAAGAAAAGATTTCTGTTGTGGATTTTTTTCCCTTCCAGTACAGATAGCAGGAATGGTGGGGGAGAAGTGAAGCCCCCTACCCCTCATGCCAGGAACCCACTCTGGATCTCCTATATTGTATACTTTTTTTAAAATGGTGTGGATGGCATCTTGTCTAGCTTATCCCTCAGGTCAAAGCAACAGTTGAAGTCTCTGCCTGTTTTATTTATTTTAAAGATTTCTAACCTGCCTTTCAGGGCACAATGTTCTCAGAAGGTAGTTTGCATCACGTTATAATCATAAGAACAACAGCATAATACCCCATCAGTTTATAAGCAGCTGTAATGAGGGAACACAAGGAACATCCTTCAAAAACAATAGATGCATTTGAGACGTTTAAAATGCCATAGGGTTGGCTTCTGCTCCCCCCCTCCTATCTCTAGCCAAGAGGTGCTTAGAAAAGGCTTTTTCCCCCTTTTCAGTCCACACTTTGCTGAAACAAGATCGTGCTAGACTTTTTTCTTGATAAACTCCTCCATTGGGAAGATCCCTGGAGGCATAATAACTGTTCAACATGCACTGCAGATCCCGATAGTACATTAATCAGCACGTCTGTTTGTGTTCTGTGTTGAGCTTTGCCATGTCTTTTAAGAAGGCCCCCGGAGACGTGCTGCCGTGTTTACAAGAAATCACTGGCAAAGTTACGCCTGAGTCAACAACATTCAATTAGAAGACAGCCAGCGAAGGCTGAAATTCTAAGCGCCTTACTAAGGAGCGAGTCCCATTGTACGCCATGGGAGATGATGTCTAAGGGTAGAACTACAGATTAGAGTGGTGCAGGAGGAACAGACTTAAATGGATTTGTCTCTATTAGATGTCATGAAGCAGGGATGCAGAATTAATATGAGGTGGGGCCAGATTGGGGGAGCTCCTCCCTGAAAGGTGGTCAAGGCATATTTTAAATAAATAAATAAATAAATAAATAAATAAATATCTTCACCTGCCCTCCATTGCATCCTTCTCACCAGACCTGCCGTCCTTCACACATTGGAGGGCAAACATCTGCAGCGGGGAGTCTGTTGTACTTGTATAGGTTCTTCGCATTATCTTAGAGACTGCATCATCAAGGTCCTCAATTGTGCAGTGAACTCAGCTTACACAGGAACAAGAAACGACTGAAGGGACATCACTTCTCAAACTGAGGGCTCAGAGGATATCCCCAAATTGTTATAGTACTGGGAAGCTACACAGAAAACTTAAATTTGTCGCATGCACTTTCCAAGACACACCAACTATAAGAGAACTCTAAAAATTGGACAGTTTTGCCATCAGTGGAATTTTGAAGTGCAGGAACTCATCATGGGGGTGTCTGGGCATGATTAGCCTGGAGAAGAAAAGACTGAGGGGAGACATGATAGTGTTCTTCAAATACTTGAAAGTCACACAGAGGAGAACCAGGATCTTCTCGATCAACCAGAGTGCAGGACACGGAATAATGGGCTCAAGTTACAGGAAGCCAGACTCTGGCTGGAAATCAGGAAAAACTTCCTGACTGTTAGAGCAGTATGACAATGGAACCAATTACTTAGGGAGGTCATGGCCTTTCCCACACTAGAGGCATAGATGCAGCTGGATGTTTTAAGGTAGATTCAGGGATGTTTTAAGGTAGATTCCTACATTGAGCAGGGGGGTGGACTCAATGGCCTTATAGGCCCCTTCCAACTCTACTATTCTATGATTCTATATGCTGTAGTGGTAGTGCAGTGGAGCTGCATTGTTTATATGACATAGCTACCAACTTGCAGCCACGTCAGGTTTTTCACCCCGAAACTGCACATTTTCAAAGTGTCTATTTACTGCGACTTTTCCCTTTGCTCCAAAGTTACCATGTTGTTTCTTGTGTCTGGTGGCTTCTGTGCGCATAGCTCTGGGTGGATCAGTTAAGCACAGGAATGCAGAGCAGGGGGTTGGGCTTGACAAGCAGAATGGCTGCTGGCGCCGTGGCTTTTCCTGGCCGGATAGCCAACGCTCCCTCCTGTCATCTAGCTTTATCGTTTTCACTTCGCAGCAGTGATGCTGTGAAGTTTTGAAGGAATCACCTACCAATGCAGCATCGTACAGAGACTCCCCATGACATCCCCCATAGCCACACACTCAAGGAGAGTCCAAAGGTTCAGTTAGGTTTGTTGAACCATGTGAACAAATCACTTCTGCCATTTTCATCTCCACCAGGAGCAGGTCTTTTGTAAAGCTAATGGGTCTTAATTGCCCATTCAAGACCAGGCCATCTCAAAATACTTTGCCTGGTGGCAGGAATAGCTCACAACAATATATTGTTGCTGGGAAAATTCATTTCCCCCTCCGCCAGCTATGGTGAGGATTGCAGCGAAGTTCAGAGGGAACAGGGAAGTCTGAGGAGGGTGGCAGATGATCCGTGCTGATCAAAAATTCCTGGGGCTCTGACCCTGTGAGCCCTGACTCGACTACACCACTGTTTGTAGCTAACGTTCAAAATCTGGAGCATGAAATATGCCCCATAACATGGGTTAGCATTCCAGCAGAGAGCAAGATAAGCTGTAGGAGGTTCATGTTTATGGACACACATTTGACTCTGATTTGGATTTTGGGAAGGAAGCATTGACAGTAGCAGTCTAGACCCTAGCAAGCATGCATGTTCAAAGCCTTAGGCACTGCGAAAATGGAATGATTCGATCAGGAAATTCCTAAACCTTCTGTACAGAGTCTGAACATCAAAATCAGGTAATATTGTTCTGCTCCAGAAAACTGCATCAGATCCAAAATCAGATTTCAGCCATTCTGACCTACGTAAGGAAACATATTATTTAATCAAGAGTTGGGCCAAGTACAAAGTTTGCCTGTAGTTATTTTATTGTGAGCTGTTTCCATCACATAATAGCATTTTCTTAGTATGACTCAATGCAAAACAAGATAGGATCTGCAGTTGAATTGTTTGTTACACTGCTTGGGGGGGGGGGGGAAATGAAAGGAACTAAATCAATTCAAAGGGAGGAAAGCTTATTTTTGAATACCGCTTATCTTTCACATATGCTTGAAAACGTAGCCACATTATCAGACGGCTCAGTTCCAGCTCCAGGTTTTTGAGGGCTCTTGGGCAAGACACCTTCAATAAGCCCCCTCTTTCAGTGAGTCTATCTTTCACCACCATGGTCAATAGTTGCTATTGCTCCTCATCCTCTTTCTCATCATCAGCATTTACTTGCTTCATAGAGCCAGTGGGCAGTGTCATCTACTGGCTCCTCCTTCTCATCACTACTGTTGCCTGGGCCAGGGCAAGAGACAGGTGAACAAACAGATTGCAAAGGTGAAGAGGAGGGGGCTCTTGCCAGTGGGTTCCCGCTGGAGTGTGGATTTTTGGCAGGGGCCCAGCCATGCCTAGCTCCTAACCCAAAGAAGGGTTCTGTAACTGTAGCATTTGCTATATCTTCCCCATATCACTACTTCTAACATTATCTTTAGTCGCACGGGAGCTACTGCAAAGTGGCTCTTTCCTACACGGTTTAGGGAAATTGGAAAACATGTGGGAAGTCACATAGTCCTTCTTATGGCTCTTTCCAGGGCCGGCATCATGCAGCCCAATTCCTGGAGCATTCCTAAAGCAATGCTAGGTTGGGAAGGAGCTATGGTGTGGGCTCTTCACACCTGACCGAACAGCATGGGATTGAGCCACATTGCAGCGACCGCATTGGTAATGTCAGCAGGGGGTCCTTGTGGCAACTGAGGGACAGAGGGCAAGCGAGGAGAATAAAACAAGCAGACTTTCTGGGTTTTTATCCAATTTGGGCAGAACCTGAGAGTTGGCCTGGTGACTTCTCCAGATTCTTTCTCTGAAGTAAATTGGTTCTTGTAACGTACGGTTTTATTGAACTATTTTTTAACAGTCAGAATGCTTACAAGAACAAAATAAGTGAGGGGTGGTAACATATGCCTGTTTTTGTAATGTATATGTGCTTATGTTGTTAAGCGTAACCCAGGTAAGATGGAGTTAATTGTATGCTGGAGAGTGAGTGAAAGGTGGGAGGGGCTTGTGTGGATTCTAAGTTTATATAAAGTCGGAGGGATAGGGCTTACGGATTGAGGGGGCAACATCTAATTAGTGGGTGTTTGTGTATAGGATTTTAGAAGGGGTAGAGTTCCAAGCATTGATTAATATTAATATTAATTATTAATATTAATAATATATACCTCTTCATATTTTAAATAAATTTTCCTTTGTTTTTTGAATCATACAAACTCCTACGTGTTGACTGACTTATTAAGCTACCATTATTAAATCAATTTCCTTGTTATTTCGCCTGTCTTGGCTTAAGGGAACCAATAAGGCATTTGGGGTGTCTCTGGAACCCAGAGAGAGGGAAAGGGCTGAAGCCTGGGTGTCAGTGAGGACAACTGATCTGAGTGAAAGCAGGAGTTCGTGAGGGTTTGCTTCTCAGTTTCTGAGGTAAAAACGGTGAAAGGGTGGAACCTGGGCAAGAACGTCACAGGGATTAGTCCAGTGTTCAATTTTGCATTTTTTTTCCAGTCAGAGTATTCAAACTGAAAACCCACAGGAGTTGGAAGTTCAGTGGAAAATTTATCCCTGGTATTATTGGTGTTGTACATACTGGCCAATGAGTTAGGGTTCTTTTAAAATAGATATTAAGTTTATAGATGATAGAGACCAGAGTAAGCAATGTTTGGAAAAGTATACCCCATTGTAATGACTATTTATGCAGGAGATATTTAATAGCCACTCCTGCTTTGCAAACTCAACATTTAGGACTGGGATGGAGAATTTGTTTTGTCCCAAGAGCCACATTCCCTTCCAGGAAAGCCAGTGGATTATTGCAACATGCTCTACATTGTGCTGACCTTTACACACACACACACACACACACACACACACACACACACAGAGAGAGAGAGAGAGAGAGAGAGAGAGAGAGAGAGAGAGAGAGATCTGAAACTTCAGCAAGTGCAAAATGTGGCAGCTAAAATTTGGGCCAGGATTTCTTTCATGAAGGATATAGCTCTGGCATTATTTGAGCAGCATGGGCTTCTGATTCATTTCCAAGTACAAATTAAAGAGCCAGTGGTGATGACCTTTAAAACCATAAATGTTTGGGGCCAGGTTATTTGAAGCACTGTCTTCTCCTGCATGAGCCTTCCTTCCCTTTATGGTCGTCATCTGAAGCCTCATTCGGCAAAATAATTATTTTGTCCTCCATTCATAGTGCTCCATCCCTCTCCATTCTTTCAGGTCACTACTAGAACTGGATTGGGGCCAGTGCTTTTAAACTGTGCATCATCTTGGGTGTTGCACAGAAGCACAGTCTGGAAATTGTATAAGAGAGCAATCCTATGCCCCTTAAACAGCATCTGTTTGGTTTCTGTGATCTGAGGTTGGAACCAGGGCTCTAACCTCAGAGCCCAGACACCACGATTCCCTCCCCATCATAGCCAGCATGGTTCTCTCCATTGCAACTACATCTCTGCACTTGGAAATGGAGCACAGTGTTAAGCAGCATCCTATGTGCACCCTAGCTTCCTTCCCTCCTGCTTAGAAGTGCCGCTGCTAGGATCACTTCCATGCTCCAGCCACTCTGCTTTGGATATTTAATATCCTCAGACTTCTGAGGCTGCCAACTATCTCCATATGATCGTATCCTAATCAGATAAGACAATGTACTGTCTTCCTGCTGTTACACAAGGAAACAATGATGTTTGCTTTTTTGTTGTGTTTGTCTTTTGATGTATTCCCGAGATCTCTTTCTAAGTTGTACTCAACGGCACTTTACTGCAGTCTTCAGCACATTTCCACTTCCTGGCACATACCAGGTAGTCTTCTCTGTCTTTGCAGGGCTTTGGGCTAGTGATCACATGACAGTGGCATTCACATAGTAGGCTTCGTTCTGGCATAATGACAAGTGATTAGTTATTGTTACTGGAATGAGCCACAGTGAGCCTTGGGGTGCACCTCCATCCACTCTTCTCCAGCATGGCTGTGAAGAGATTGGAAGCTTTTGCTTTTGATTAACCACAGTTTGTTGTTACATCTGAGCCTGAGAAACAGTGGTTAACCTTAACTATGGTTTGCTGGAAAAAGTCAACCCCATTCAGAATGGGGATCCAGAAAATCAGTCTCATCCAAGAGTGCCTAGACTTGATTGGCCACTGTTCAGGGAAAGACTGCTTGGATTTGTTTGGCCATCCTGGTCAGTGACCACCAGCTCAAGGATCTTGCACAGAAAAGGGAGCTGCATGACTTATCTGGTGAGGGGGGCTCTTTAGGAGAGGTCTTGCTGCCAACTCTTTCATAGGGATGTGCGAATCAGCAACATTCAAGCTCGCTGAAGTTCTCCGAATTCCATCTCGAAGCTCATTCCAGTTTGAGTCCATATCAGACTGCAAGCTTTTTTGTTTGTTTTTTCGTGAAAAAAATGTGCTTGTTTCCATGCATATTTCCTCAAACATACACATCAGTTGTGTGTATCTTTGAAATGTACACTTTGTTCTCTGTGACTTTCAGCATATTCGTGCACATGTTTCAAAAGTATGCATTTTTCAAATATATGCATCCTGATGAACACATCTGTAGAGGGGGTATCTGTGAATCACATTGCAAGCTCAGAAACGTATGGACTTTGACTGCAATTTACATCTAAATCCGTGGTCAGTCCGGAAGAGAAGTGGATAAATCCTGATAAAAAATGAACTGAAATGAATTCCTCATACAACTCTGCTTTGAGACTACTCCCTCTTGTAAAAAAGCATTTATCACCTCCCTGGCCCAACTGTCTGCCCATTTCCTACTAGATTTTACCAGTCACGGAGGGCAAGGATCCGACATGCAGGTGGTTGCGCATACTCATCCAAGCGTTTTGTTCACATCCTTGAGCTGTACTAACTGAAACCCATGGAGTAAAACTAGACCAGACAGCACTCTGGACATTGTGATGGAGGAAGTGAGGCAAGGGGGGAGTGGATGAGGCCATATCACACTGCAGCTCATTTTCATGACAATAAACCATAGTTGACCATTACTGTCTTAACACAGCCATTGTGCTTAATCCACAAAAGCATTTCTATTCCAGTCTGAAATTTTTAAAAAATCAGGCAGATGTCAAAACGGTTATTATTTCACTACATAATGAAGGCAGTGTGGAGTTGCAGGAGAGAACCCTGTCATAGAAAGCAGAATATAGATTCTTTAAACCAGAGCGTACACAGACGGATGAACTTTTCACTCAATATAAAAGTCATTTTTATTATAAAAATTGAATCCGCACCTCCAACCTGATTTTCTGGATGCATCCTGCCCAGTTTTCATTACATGATTTAGCAACTTTTCCTTTTATGGCCTTATATTCTGGCATCTGCCTAGATCTGTACACAGACTAAACCCATATTCTGAGAGATGAGAAATGGACACCTTTGATTTAAATAACTTTGTTGCTCCAATGCAGCCTCCCCCAGCCTGCCATCTGCCAGATGGGTTGGAATACAACTCCCATCATCAGCTATGCTAGCTAGAAATGATGGGAGTTGTAGTCCAATCTGTCTGGAAGGCATCAAGTTGGGGAAGGCTGCATGTAATGGTTCCACAAAGACTACTGCAAGAAAACATGATGGTAAGAAGATATTGCCTATGACATTTTGCTGCTGCATTGCATAGTTTAAGGTGTGCCCCACAATTAAGCATAGTGGATTCTTCAAAAAGTTGTGCCCTATAATGCACAGTCATGTGTAGTTTCTCCTTTTCTTTTCAAAAATGCAACAGCTGAGGTTGCAATCTGAAGCAGAAGTTTGGTGCTGGGTGAAAGGTATCTTAATTCTTTCCCCTAAAACAGCTTTTCTTCCAAAAAAATATCCAGCACCCCCAAAGCTGTTTTCCTCCATAGGAGAAAATAAGAGCCATTTTAGCAGAAAAGCTGCTTTATGGGAAAGGATTGAGAAGCCTCCCCGGCCGTATTTGCAAAACAAAGCAAAATGTCAAGGACAACATTCATGTGACTACATGAGCATCACGTGTGACTCTCAGATGATGTCCTACTTTTGTAGGCGCCTGTATCATCCAAATATTTAGTGTTAGGCTGCTCAATTCAACCTATCCAATGTACATGGCTTGTTTATTGTGGCCTTTAGCTACATTCTTGAGTTTTATTTGAACCCATAACATGAAAGGAGAGCCAATTCCACTAACAATATTTTCCAGGTTCCTTCAACTCCGGCTTCAGTAGTCGCTATGGCAAAGTTTATAAAACTTTGATAAACATTGTCTTGACCAAAGTCCATTTAGAAGAGTTGCTGGGTTGGGATTTGAGTTCAAAGAGCAAAAGCCCCAGTAATAAGTCCTGGGCAGTAAATGAAGTGAGTCAAGGACACCTAGTGCTGCAAAAAATGCAATACAGTGTGATTGGTTGTTGTCCTTAAACATATTGAAAAAGCAAACCACCAAATCTGCTTAAACTGCAAATTTGGGGACTTGGATTCCTCTAAGTGCACTGGCAGCCATTTTCTCCTTGGGTCTTCTTAGACCTTATTGGGTCACCAACCATGATCGTCTTCTTGGGCTGATAACATTTAGAACTTGCTCACCCTGCTTGGAACTTATTCACGCTGCTCCTGTAAAGGAAATACTCATATGAGCATGGCAATGCACGCCCAGTCCCTGTGGAGCTCAATTCATATCTCTGGGTTCCACATCTGGAGCCATTAGTCACGTGCAACAAATTGCAACTTCAACAGAACTGCAAGCTCTCCTCATACCTCTGCAGTACATTTTAAAAAGTAGTGAAGAGAGGGCTAATCTGGTGACTGCATCATCCCAACCCCACATTTACTGTCATAATGTAGAAAGTGTGGGCAGTGTGGCATTTACAGGGAATGATCAGTGAGCAAAAAGGAGGACTACTTAACTCCTCTGGCACTCACTAATCAACTGCTACAACATCCCCCTTCCAAGCCAGGTTTTGTCCTGGTAGACTTACAAAAGCCCTTTTTAAAGCAACCTGTGGGAGAAGCATCACACAAAAGAATTAGCAGGTGGTGGGTTGGTTAAATGTCACACAAGAAAATTTGTGGGTGGGGAGTGGGTTAAGCATCCCACAAGAGAATAGGTTGGTGGAGTGTCGGTTACGCACCTCCCACCAATTGATTCTCTGCTGCAAATATTCCATAGACCTTGCATTAATACCACAAAGGGAAGATAGGGGGTTGGATGGATCTGCGATCTGCCTTCCATGAGAGGAAGGGACCTTCTGTGATTGAAAATGCTCAACTCACAGAAGGCCATTTCACTCCCGAGCTGCACCTGACAAACCGGCCTCGAATGGGATGTTAAAATCGCCCAGGACCAAAAGCCTGGGTGACTCCAACACCAGCTCCGGACCAGTTCCGTGGGCTCGGCCAGGGAGTCTGATAGGCAGCAGATGAAAAAACACAGGCAAATCTTTCCCTTCCATCCAACCTGTAAACCCATATGACCTGGCACTGGGAACCATAAATGAAGATTTTGAATTAATTGATTAATTAACTCATTAAAATATTTCTAGGCCGCATTTCAGGACAGTAGCTCTCCCAAGGCAGCTTACACCCATAAAATGAAGAAGGAGAAGAAGAAGAAGAAGAAGAAGAAGAAGAAGAAGAAGAAGAAGAAGAAGAAGAAGAAGAAGAAGAGGACATAAAAACAACAAACATAAAAATAACAAATACCTGCAAAAAACATCTGGCCTAGACAATACTAAAAGCCTACAAGTCTGTTAAAACATAATCGGGGGAAGGCCAGAGTAAATAAATAATTTTCCTGGGCCTTCCTAAAAGCCTGCAGGGATGGAGCCTGGCAGATGCCCAATGGCAACCCATTCCACAGGTGCGGTGCCACTGCGGAAAAGGCTCTGTCTGCGTTCTTGTCCGCCTAACTGCTCTCAAATGTGGACAAGTGAGAAGGGCTTCTGTTGCTGATCTTAAAGTGTGGGCAGGCTGATATGGGTGGAGGCAAAACAATCATTTTTCCCCTGAAGTGGTTTGGCAAGGATTTAGTTCAGTACTTTTAATGAACAGCTCCCCTGTCCTTGAAGAATTGCCTGATTTTCTTGGATGAATAAGAAACAAACAAAACAGAGAGAGGCTGTCATACAGACATCCACTTAAGGGAGAAGATGTTTGGGCAAAAAGCAATATGCTTGGCCTCTAATTAGCTCTGCCATGCTGTTGCTAACTACCAAGCATGTTTGTGCTTGCATATGATTCCTGGTCTTTTCACAGCCTTCTGTCTCCTTTTTTTCCTTCCATCCCCTTCTCCGTCCTTCTAATCCAATGTTTATGAGACCGGACATGGCAAAAGGCCATTGTGTAAAACTGACTTTTTAAATATCTGGCTGGAGTAGCTGGCCATCTATGGAACTGTTTGCTGCAAGTCGAGGTTACATAGCTAAATTATGCAACTGTATCCCAAGGAGAACAGGAGATGGGAACGGCACATGTTGAAAATATGAGTTTGTGTAAGTTGTTCAGCTGAGATTGTGCCACCAAGGTTAGGTATATTCTTTCTTTCAAAATAATGCAATAACAGAGAGTACAAGAGACCGTCATGAGGATATCACTGAGCAGAAGGGATACATGGAAGGGAACAAAGAGCTATGAAAAGTAAAGAGGGCCGTTGTGACAATATCACAATGCTTGCCATGTCGAGTTTGTATTAATGTTTATATGTGTTTGCTGTGTTAAATAGGACCCAGGGAAGTTAGGGTTAATTGTATGGTAGAGAGAGAGTGAAAGGTGGGAGAGGTGTGTGTGCGTGCATGAGTGTGTAGACTGAATTTATATGAGGGGAGAGCAGACAGGCAGGAAAATAGGGCCTTAGGGATTGATGGTAAGCTATAGTGTGACCATATGAAAAGGAAGACAGGGCTTCTGTATCTTTAACAGTTGTATTGAAAAGGGAATTTCAGCAGGTGTCATTTGTAATGCATGCAACACCTGGTGAAATTCCCTCTTTGTCATTACAGTCATTCTCTTTTTCTCAAAGCTATTCTTTTCTAAAGCTTTATTTCTTCTTGGGGTGAAGTCAAGGAGGATGCAGACAAGCTGGAGGGGGTTCAGAGGAGGGCAACAAGGGTAATCAGGGATGTGGAAATAAAGCCCTATGAGGAGAAACTAGCCTGGAGAAGAGAAGACTGAGGGGGAGACATGATAGCACTCTTTAAATACTTGAAAGGTTGTCACACAGAGGAGGGCCAGGATTTCTTCTTGAACATCCCAGAGTGTAGGACACGGAATAATGGGCTCAAGTTACAGGAAGCCAGATTCTGGCTGGACATCAGGAAAAACTTCCTGACTGTTAGAGCAGTGTGACAATGGAACCAATGACTTAGGGAGGTCATGGGCTGTCCCACACTAGAGGCATTCAAGAGGCAGCTGGACAGCCACCTGTCAGGTATGTTTTAAGGTGGATCCCTGCATTGAGTAGGGGGTTGGACTCGATGGCCTTATAGGCTCCTTCCAACTCTACTATTCTATGATTCTATGAAGTCGATGCAACTCTGCTGAAATCCTGGAAGACTGGAAGTCCAGCACGATCCATTTGGATGGAGGTTTCTGAGGCCTTTATTCATGGCTCACTGTATCATTGATTTTTATTGTGTCATCCTCAATTCTCCATCTGTAAAATAATAATGTGTTGTGGGATAATAGTGACGGGCTACACAGTGATGCTCTGAGAGTTAACACATCAACACTGGAAGCACGTTGCAAATTTTAAAGTGCCATATGAACAGAAAGAGCAAGGCAACTATATTGGCAAGTTCAGACACTTAATATGTATTTTCCCCCTTAACTTCATATCAGATGAATTTTTAGTTCTGGCCAGATTGCTCAAGCCCCTGATTTCCCTTAATACAAACAGAGTTTATCATATTCCATTTTATTGCATCTACTATGAGTGCAAGGAGAATGACTACATGTGCAAGGGAGGTACACACGTGACTGTTCTATCAACCAGCCCTATGCTGTGGTGAAATACCTTCCAGGAAAAAGGCTGAATTTCTTATAATTCCCATCAACTTTATTGCAGGGGTGAGAAATGCACTGAGGCCCGTTACTTGCGTTCACCACCCCTCGCTTTATATGGTCTGTCCAGAGCGCTTGCAAATTCTCATTTTCTTTTAATTCTAAGAATATTCTAAGCTAACAGATCACAAGGGGCAGCTACTCTGCCCCGAACATGTTCCCTTTTCTCTACAGCCACTGAACCTTGGACTGGTTACTCATTGGACTGGGAAGCAAGCAAAGGTTATTCCTTGAAGGGGAACAGGACAGAGGAAGAAAGAGGCTAGCTCAGGACTGTCATTTCCAGAGCACTGTGAGAAAACAAACTGCCAAGCTACTAATAATTATTGTTATTCGCTAGCATAGTGCCTGTCTCAAGGACGACAGAGATTCTGTAGGAGGGAGACCAGCTCTAAAGGCTTCCTAGTCCCTTTGTCACACTAGATCTTTTGGGGTGCCCTCTAGAGAACTAGAGAGTGCACTATATTATATTTACATTTATATTCCATCTTTTTTCCTCTTGCAAAGATCCCAAGGCAGCTTACATGGGCCTCTTCTCCATTTGATCCTCACAACAAACCTGTGAGGTAGGTTAGCCTGAAAATCTGTGAGCCCCTTCAGACGGGGGGAAACCGCGTTCCCTTATCGTGGCTCTGTTTCCTGCATCTCTCCCACTTCTGCAACGAGCTGTAATTACACGAGGAAGAGAGCAGCGACCATGTGGCTTGTACAGCCTCAATGCAGTTGAATGGGACAGTGCCCTTTAGTGAGCATTTTATAGCACAACTATGCCTGCACACGGCAGGACAACCTGATAAAAATTTATTCATCCCAGAAGAGCCGGGGGTTTGAGGTTTTATTTTTAGCGCTAGAATGGGAAAATGGAGCAGGACCCGCAAACATCCATGGCTGGCTGGCGAATACTGGGAGTTGTAGGATTCTTTCTTTCTAAATATGCATAGGATCATATTCTTAGTGTAATGGGAGGGAAACCCCCCCCCCCACACACACACACAACAATTGCAGAATATTGCCTTGGTCATATATTTGTAGGGTGGGATTCTTATACAATGAAGACTTTAACGTATGAACCACAGAATTAGCAATAATTATGGCACCACTGATGTCCGTAGCATAGTGCTTTAAGGATGCACGTGAAGATCATAACATTGGAATGGGGCCTTGTAAGCCATCTTGTCCAACCCTCTGTTTGAGGCAGTAAATCCAGAATTAAAGCAACCCTAACAGAAATGGCTGACCAACCTGCTTGAAGACCTCCTGTGTGGGAGAGTCTACCACCATCACTCTAGGTAATTGATTCCATTGTTGAACCACCGGAACCATCGAGAAGTTTCTCCTAATATTCAACCAAAATCTATCTTCATCTAATTCTCGCCCAATAGATGTAGCCCTATACCATAAATCCTATGCATGTGTATCCAGAAATAAGTTCTGTGAAGCTAAGAGCGCGCACCTTATCCAAAATGTAACTCCTATTGTATTCTAAAAGTAAGTCCAATCGTGACCTTTAGGATTGCAGCTTTAGTCCTAGGAAAGTTTTGTGTGTGTGTTTAAGGTTCCAACCCTAGTCATCTTTTTTCCCTCTTCAGAGTCCTTCTCTTGCTTTGAACTTAACGCGCAAACTCAGGCCGTATCTTTTCTACATACCTTTTATTGGTTTGTACGGCACTTAAATGTTGTGGCTTTCCTAAAGACTCATGGGGATTTTCATATGGTGAGATGCTGAGAATTGGCTAGTGTGCCTCACCCACCACCAAGGTCCCCTGGGAAGAGGGGTTGGTTGCAGTGACGGCTGATGAGTCCGATTTCAGTGGGGCAGCTATCTGAAGTGCTTTAGAGTTCCGACTGGTTGTGATTGAAACGTTGGCTGCCTCTACAAGAGGCATTTAAAGCTCTTTCAAGGCGCATTAAAAAATTTACCTCTACAAGAACGGAGTGCAAATCGGGCGTAGAGGCGCGTTTTCTCTCCGATTATGCGCATTATCGAATGCGCGTTAAATAGCAAGTTTTATTTTCCTCCGGCTGTTAAAGTGCATTTTGCCTATGTGAACAAGCGATTCTCCGCATTAACTACTTGTAAAGCGCATTTGAAACAACTGGTAAGGTCACCTGTTGAGTGCTCAATTACCTCCTGCATACAAGCATTTACAATAAAGCGCTTCAGCGATTATGCGCATAATCGGCTAACCAGGCGTCAAACGGAATCCATCTAGAGGGGGTCCTAGTCACCGACCTAATGACATCGGACCCACCAGCTTCTACTGGTTGATTGCTAAACCTGTTTGGGTCTGCAATATGGATTTGCCCACAGTCCTAATCCAGAGTGTCTTCCTGTGTGAGCTGCTTTGACAGGAATGGGCCTTGAGCAAGAGCAGGGCCAGGTGTGGAGTTGCCTAACTTCCACTCATTTCAGCACCGCTTATGCAGGCAGGAAACATTCCTGACCGTTCTTGTCCGGAGATCCTTATCACAGCCACGCAGCATCCACTAAGGGTGCCTCTACAAGAGGCATTTAAAGCTCTTTCAAGGCGCATTAAAAAAATTACCTCTACAAGAACGGAGCGCAAATCGGGCGTAGAGGTGCGTTATCTCCCCGATTATGCGCATTATCGAATGCGCGTTAACTCGCGAGTTTTATTTTGCTCCGTCCATTAAAGCGCATTTTGACTGTGTGAAGAAGCGCTTATGCGCATTAACTACTTGTAAAATGCATTTTGGACATCTGTTAATGCGCTTCGCCGCCTCTTGCCGCCTCTCGTGCAGAGGGATTAGGCGTAAATGCGCTTCTGCGATTATGCGCATAATCGCCTAACCAGGCGCAAAAGCAAATCCTTGTAGAGGGGACCTAAGGTGAAATTGGGCAGGCCTTTTAGCACTGTGCAATAACTGCACAAGTAACTGTGGTGGGATGAAAACCTTTAAGAAAACAATGCCATGGCCCCAAGCAACATCAAATGGAATATTGAGCAGGGGGGTGGGGGGAAGGTTGAAACTAATTTTGTTTAAAAATAAAACAAAAAAAACCTACCCAGAGATATCATTTCAAAGAAGAGCAATGCGTTCTTTAATGAACACAATGCACCCAGGTGATCGCTTCCCATTGTGTCCTATTAGCTTCTGTAAGAATGGACAGAAATTCATTCCTTTCTTTCTGAAAGGGCCTAGCACCCCCTGTTGAATCCTTTCCACAAGTGCTTCATATCCATGTTACACAGGCTCTCAGACTCTTACAGAAGGGAAAATATTGGCCGAGGAAGAAGATAGCTAGGATGGCCAGGTGTCCTCTTTTACAGAGGATAGTCCTCTGTTTGAAGGGCTCTCCTGTGCAATCCCAGTTTGTAGATCATGAGCCATAAGAACTATTAGCCATTGATAGTACCTGGACAGGAGGCTGAACAGGTAGCCACACAGATCACCTGGTCACAGTCTCCCACAGTATGGGGAGTAGGGCTGGGGTGAGAATCCGCTGGGGCGTGCCAACTTGACGGGTTCCCAGGGCTCAGCCCTCTCAAGCCCTGGCAAACCTGCACAGTGGATTTTCGCCCATGGTCTCTGGTTGGGCATGGGGGAAAATGCACAATTTCCCAGCCTTGGGGAAATTGTGCTAGTCTTCCCCACCCTGCTGATGGGGGTCTTAGTGTTCCTTGGCCCTAGTGTGTTTTCTCACCCGCCCCCTGCCCACACCTATTGGGGCCTGAAAGGTTGAGGGAGAGGGAAAGGCATGGGAAACCACACTTTCCCGGCTTCCAGAAAGTACACTGGGCCTACCAAAATACATCCACACCAACATCCAGAAAGCAGTCATACTTAAAACATGCTCAATTGTCAGGAAATTCCTGAATCTGTAGGGTGACCAGATTTTGGAAACCAAAATGGCCGCCCAAAGGGGGTGTGTGGCGCCCATGAGATTGTGTTGGGACTTCAAGTCCCATCGTCCCCAGCAACATGCCCAAATCGCCCCAGTTGGTGTTGGACTACAACCCCCATCATCCTTTGGGATGATAGTATCTGGAGCCCTACACAATCTTTTAGAGCGAGGCATCAGGCTGCCCAAGGAGCAAAAAGCTTCCACCCCAGCGCTCGCTTGCTCCCCCTCCTCCCTGTTCAAAGCACCGCTGCACCAAGCCTCTCGCGGACAACACTCACCTGGGTTCATGTCGCTCGCTCGCGCCGCCGCCGCCACTGCTGCTGCCCCGTGTCACCTCGCAGGAGTAAGTGAGGGCACCCAGCTCAGGTGTCCCATCGTCCCCCCCCCAAACCAGCCCTGGAGCCGGCGTGCTTGGGGCGGCGCGGAGGAAACTTCCCCCTGGGCGGGCGAGGCAGACTGTCGCGCCTCCTCAGCACACTTCCTCCAGCCCCTCCCCCGGGCGATCCAGGGCTTCTTCTAGGCCAGAGCGACAGCGCTTCCTCCAGGCTGAGCTGAGCAGTTTTTAGTCCTGCGCCGTCGCTCTGGCCTAGAAGAAGCCCCGGATCGCCCGGGGGAGGGGCTGGAGGAAGTTTGTTGAGGAGGGGCGACAGTCTGCCTTGCCCGCCCAGGGGGAAGTTTCCTCGGCGCAGCCCAAGCGCGCCGGCTCCAGGGCTGGTTTGGGGGGGGGACACCTGAGCTGGGTGCCCTCACTTCCTCCTGTGAGGCGACGTGGGGCAGCAGCAGCGGTGGCGGCGCGAGCGACATGAGCCCAGGTGAGTGTCGCCCGCGAGGGGCTTGGCGCGGTGGTGCATTGAACAGGGAGGAGGGGGAGCGCTCCAGATCGAGCCAACTGTTTCCCTGGAGGTTTGCCCCCAGGGCCCGGTTGGCCCGGATCGCCCCAGTTTCCCGGTTAGGACTGGGAAATCCCTGGCGATCTGGTCACCCTGCGTGTAAAAGACAGCATGACTTGGCAAAGCCCGTCATGTCCGTCTAGAAAAACCGATAAGAGCGAGAAACAGATGAAATAATAATAATAATAATAATAATAATAATAATAATAATAATACTTACCCACCTCTCCCTCTGGATTGAGACAGGGAATAACATTAAATACAAAATAGTTTAAAATTCATAAAACTGATTAAAAACATATACACCTAATACACTGTTAAAATAACAATGAAACTCTTAAAATTTAACTGGGTAGGCCTGCCGGAAGAGATCAGTCTTTATGGCTTTCTTAAATTCCTGGAGACTGTTAAGTTGACGAATCTCCCAGCAGGCCGTTCCACAGTCTGGGAGTGGCAGAAGAGAACATCTTCTGGGTAACGATTGTCAGCCTAGTTTTGCCTGACTGAAGTAAATTCTTCCCAGAGGACCTGAGCGTGCGGGGCGGATTAGCATGGCCAGGGAAATCTGCGCATTTTCCGGAGGCCCAGAAAATGCCTGCACCTCACCCTCCTTCCTCACCCATCGGGGCTGAACAGGCCTCTTTAACGCTTTTGTGAAGAGGCCCATTTCAGGCCCCCAATGGCATGGGGAGGGAGGGAAAGCACATGTCTGAGGCCTGCAGAATTTGAGTAAATCCCCTGGCACACTAATGGCGTGCCGTGGGAATTAGACACTTTCCAGAAGCCTCGGACACACGCAACACTGAGTGCTCGTCAGGCTGGCTCAGCCGAAAGAGGGCCGAGTGGGCAGAGCTCGCCATTCGCTAGTGGTGAGATGGAATGTATTTCTTTTTAAAGTATAATAATACTCCCTAAGTTTGCATCTATACATTTACATTAGCATATGCAACTTTTATGCAAATTAATGCCATCCCATATCCTCTTTTTTGGTGTTACCTTTCCTCTTTCTTCATAATTAGCCATCCTGGCAACAGCGTTTGTCTTCCGTATTTATGTCTTTTGCTCCATTCCTAATTTTAAAAGCCATTTTTTAACGGTAAACTTCATTTTCTTTGGCTAAGGAGCAGAACATGTGCAAATTGTTTGACATAAATCTTTGGCTTTTCAGTTGTATATGATTTCCAGTCCTCTTAAGGAAAATTTAGATTTACAGCTAGATCCTAAACATGATTACTAAGATGCTTCGGTGGCCCCCTTACACATCACCAAAAAAGAGAGCATAGTCTTGCATCAAATTTGCCTCTGCTAATTTATATAGAAATAGCCAAATTTAGAAAGAATTGCTATAATTTGAATATAAATGCAAAATATCTCAAAATATTAGGAAAGATTGTGACCAAATAAGCTATGCTTGCTGTCTGGCCCCAGCTTCTCTCCCTTGTTTATATTTAAATTAAACATATTTTCAAACAGAGGACATCTTCAGAACAAAGAACTGTCCTTGGACAGCCCTTCAAGTAGAGGATTGTCCTGTGTAAAATAGAACACATGACCACCCTACTGCAAAAATCTTTAGACTGTGTCCATCCAGCTGTTGGAGGTTTTTGGTTTTTTATGTTACATTTCACGCAGCCACTATTTGCTCTCCACTTCCCGGAAGGGTCCAAGCATCCATTTTTGGGGCCAAGTACAAATTTATAACACGGGACTCGCATACCACAATCCCATTCCAAACATACAATCTCACGAGGCATTAAAGGAAGTTTCTATTGTAATTCTGAAATTACATTTTCTACATGTCTGACATTGCACCATGGGGTTCTCCTTCTGGGCCCAACCCCCCTCCCCATTTTTCTTTTTTCTACTATTTTTTTAACGTGATATCCAGCCTGAAGAAGAATCCTACAAAGCTTGCTGACTCTTTTGTAAGTGTTTCTGGTTGATCCTTAAAAAGGGTATCATCCTAATAAAGCTTTTGATTATTAGTATTTTTAAATCTAATGGTCCAATGGAGCTGCAAGCATTTTATAAATAGAACAATTCACTTTAAAGTTTTATTGCAAAATGAAACTTCATCTTAATTTTGTTTGCAAGTTCACACTCGCTAGAACGAAATAGGTAGGTGGCTTCTGCATTCTTGGCCCACAGCAGAATTTTTTGATGAGTGCTATCTTGCTAAAATGTCTTTCTGCCTCTATCAAAGTCTATGGCTCCCTCTACAAGCAGTCGCTTTGACGCCCGATTCCCCGATTATGCGAATTACCTTGCACGCGCGTTTACACCTAATACCTACACACATCTCGTGTGCGGGCAGGGGCGGCTGTTGCAGTGTGTGAAGCCAGCGAGCGTGGCGGCGGCGGCTGAGCGTGGCCTTCCTTCCCTCTTCCCTTCTCCCTCCTCCTCGGGCTCTGCCTCTCCTCTTGCCCATGTGCGGCCGCGGAGCTAATGTCATCGCTTCGGCTGCCTAAGGCACACCAGATCCGAGCAAGCAAAAAGCAGGAGAGGACGGCAAGGGAGGGAAGGAAGGTGGGTGGGAGAGACTCTTTAGGTCGGTGTGTGTGTGTGTGTGTGTTTAACCGAGCCTTTCCTAGGCAGCAAAAGAAAAGAAAATCATCTTCTTTTCAACGCCCCTCTCCCCGCTTTTTGCCTCCCTCCCCCCCTTCCCCGCCCATAAGATAAGGTGCCGTAACTCTGGAGAGAAAAAAACCTCGCTATTTAATGCGAATGTGAAAATGCAAATAAAAGGAGCTAAAACCCGCCTGTACTCCTGATTTGCGCTCCTCTCTTGTAGAGGTAATTTTTAATGAGACTTGAAAGAGCTTTAAATCGCTCTTGTTGTAGAGGTAATTTTTTTAATGCACCTTGAAAGAGCTTTAAATCGCTCTTGTAGAGGCAGCCACTGACAGTGTGTATAAAAACCTTTTGGGCTATGCATGCTTCGCTGAAAAATAAGTGCAATTTATTTATTTATTTATTGCATTTCTATACCGCCCAATAGCCGAAGCTCTCTGGGCAGTTTACAAAAATTAAAACCATGAAAACCAATTAAAATATAAAACAAACAACAGTGTAAAAACATAATATAAAATACAGTATAAAATACAGTCCAAAAAGACACTGGCAGTACAATTCTATTTATTTCTTATCAGAACTAATTTCCATCGAGTTAAATGAAACTTACTCCCCGGCAAGTGTGTATAGGATTGCAGCCTTAGAGATTTCTTTTTCTAGATGCAACATTTCGCAAAGAAAATTATCAGAAAGATCTGTAAGATAGTTAGGAAGTAGACATTTAGATGGTTCTTCCAGTTCCTCGTGCTCTAGTGCATGTATTTTAGAACTGAACAGAATGTGAAGAAAGTTCACAGTTGCTTTGAATCGGTGCTCTAATTAACATTGTTAGAAGTTACATCAAACACATGTTGTGTAAATAAAAGGTGCCCCCTGTGGTGTTCCTCCCCTATCCTATTGAGAATTCCCTCCTCTAAGGCTTATTCATCCTCAACAAGAACCACCTTCTCTCTCCATCCAGGACCTTTAAGATTCAGGCCCAATTCTTACTCAGTTCTCTCTCTCTCTGTGAGGACGCAAAGACTTTATGCATTTAAATTCTTCTTTATTACCTCCCCCTTAAGCAGCCACGAGCAGGAGGTGCAGGATTTTATAAACAAAGCAAGCTTTATTAATTACAATGATAAGCTTTTGAACTGTAAACAAATAAGTCATCATGACTATGATCTCTCCTACCAAATACTCTATATCACACGCTCAAATAGTCATCTCACAACCACCACATAACTTATTTTAACTTTAACTCTCTCTCTGGTCCCCTCTACAAGGATTCGCTTTTGCGCCTGGTTAGGCGATTATGCGCATAATCGCAAAAGCGCATTTACGCTGAATCCCTCTGCACGAGAGGTGGAGAGAGGCGGCGAAGCGCATTAACAGATGTCCAAAATGCGCTTTACAAGTAGTTAATGCGCATAAGCGCTTATTCACATAGTAAAAATGTGCTTTAACGGACGGAGCAAAATAAAACTCGCGATTTAACACGCATTCGATAATGCGCATAATCGGAGAGATAACGCGCCTCTACGCCCGATTTGCGCTCCATTCTTGTAGAGGTAAATTTTTTTAAGCGCCTTGAAAGAGCTTTAAACCTCTCTTGTAGAGGCAGCCTCTCTCTCTCTCTCTCTCTCTCTCTCTCTCTCTCTCTCTCTTTCTCTCTCTTTCTCTCTCTCTCTCATTCCTTCTTCTCCTAATTCTACCAGACCATCTCCCTGTCTCCCTCACACAAGCACACCACACAGTTTATATATCACTTAGGAAAACATGGGAGGGTTAGAAGCAAGAAATTATTCTGGGGTCCTGTCTTGATGAGGGGAAAGCCCTGGGGTGGATACGCAGTGGCGGTAGGTCATTTATATGACGCAGCAGCCGTTGCGGAGCCATCCCACGGCTTTCCCCTGTAGCTCTGAATTTAAAAAATTGGGGACTTACTCCAACTTTTTTCTCTTGGAACGAAGTAACAACAGCATTTGCCGTCTGTCGCCTTGCTCCACAGGTGTGCCGGAGACAGATGGCGAGCCCTGATTGGTCACCATCTGCCCAGACAGGGGGGAGGGGGTGGGCCAGCGAGTCAAATGGTCGCTGGAATGAGAAGAACCAAAAAAAGGTTAAAAAAAAGAAAACCTGGAGGGACAGCTCTGCTTTCTTTCATTCATCCAAAGTGATAGGAGCTTCCTCTATTTTTATAGCTTGCCTTCCTCCTGCCCCAACTCCGACCAGCAAGCTGATCATGAAAGGAGGCAATGGGAGGCTGGCATGGGGGCCTTCCTTGGTTATTCCTGCAAACATTTGGTTCGGTGTAACCTCCACACCTGCCTTCCCCTCCCACGCACACACCACCTCCCCAAAACAGTGGATCGAACCCTGTGATCCATCAAAGGGGAAGGCGGGTTGGTGAGGAGAGGCCCTGGGGGTGGGAGGGGGAAGTGGGGGTGATCAGTGTTTAGCAATATCTCTACCCCCTCAGCAGCAAGGAGGATTCCCCAGCCCTGTTTAACTGATGGGCTCCATCTGCCTCGGAAGAAAGCCTCTGAAAAAAAAGGTTAAATAGACCTGGAGGGTCGCAAGGAGTCACGGGTGCCCCAGTGCCTGGGTGGCGGTGCACGGGATGTCCGCTCCTCCTCACGTGCAAACCCTGCACTCGCTCCTTCGCGTGGGGACAACGTGAAGGAGTGCAAACCCGGAGGGTTGAGGGCTCATGACGCCATTGCGCCGTTGTCAAGACAGCCCCTGGGACCCTTCCCACCCTAAAATGCTGTGTTTGAGGAAGTGCAATTGAAAGTCTCACCTGGATAGGCTGACCATATGAAAAGGAGGACAGGGCTCCTGTAACTTTAACAGTTGTAGAGAAAAGGGAATTTCAGCCAGTGTCATTTGTATGCAATTAGTTCCTGGTGAAATTCCCTCTTCATCACAACAGTTAAAGTTGCAGGGGCCCTGCCTTCTTTTGTATCTGGTCAGTCTAGTATAGTGCCTGCAACTTTAACTGTTGTGATGAAGAGGGAATTGCACCAGGAACTAATTGCATACAAATGGCACTGGCTGAAATTCCCTTTTCTCTACAACTGTTAAAGATACAGGAGCCCTGTCCTCCTTTTCATATGGTCAGCCTACACCTGGACGCACGCAGAGAGATTCAGAAAGCGACTAATAAAATGTTCAGGAACATAGAAGCGAATCTGAAAGAAAAGAGGCAATTAGCAAACGAAAATGCGAGACACTAAGTGCCCAAATAAAGGGAAAAGTAATATGGGAAAGTGCTTTTAGAAGAATAGCAATTTCACAGGGAGGTTATTAGTGGTTGAAAGTGAATATATATATATATATATATATATATATATATATATATGATTCAAAGCAGCATCCTGCAACCCATTTATCTCATTATTACATTTCTGTGTCTCTCAGTTTGGCCTGATTCAAATTAAAAGGAATGAATCAGGAGGCGAGGCTTCCCTGCAGGGATGGGAAAGTAGTTTTTGACTCTCAGGCCCCCTTTCTTTTAATTAAACATAAAAGAGAAAGCTTTGCTTAGCTGTAGCAATCATGTGCATACAAGAAAACCCCTACAGGATGGTATGTTGCAAAAGGCTGGGTCAGCTCAGAGGGGGGAGGTGTCACTCACAGTACAGTACATTCACTCCTTGCTGTGCAAATGCCACTACTGAACGCCCCAGATTGCATGAGGAGAGGGCCGTGCCCAATTTCCCAGCTTCAGGGACCCTCTAGCCTACCTGTTGTTTCCACATAGAAGATGGACAGTTGAAAGAGCTGGATATGTTCAGCTTGGAGAAGAGAAAATTAAGGGGAGATATAATAAGTGTCTCCAAATATCGGAAGGGCTGTTCTGCAGAAGATGGATCAGGGTTGTTCTCTGTTGCTTGGGAGGGCAGGGCTAGAACTAATGGGTGGAAATGGCAGGGAAGTTGAATTCAGCTAAGAATTAGGAGCAGGGCCAGAGTTAAACCCATAGCATCCTAGCAAGGCCCACTCTTGAGCCCCTCCCTTAATCCCACCCCCACCCCCAATCCAGCACTCCACACTGCACCAGGTGGCTGGATCTAGCCACTCTTTCATTTCTCACAATACCTCTGACTTAGTGTTGCTCTAGGGCATTTGGGGAAATTAAAAGAATAGCTAGACCCAGTTGCCCAGCGCTGCCTAGAGTGCGGTCATCCAGGGCTGGCATCAAAGGTAGGCACAGTTGGGCACCTGCCAGTGGCCCACAATTTAGCAGGGGCCCACTGATAAGAAACTTCTGGAGATGCTCCTCCCCTTCTTCATTGCAACCTGCTTGTTGCTTTGATCCTGACAGTGGTGGTGGGGAGGAGGAGATGCCATGGCCTACTTGCTCACTGGCTGTCTGCCTGTCAAGCAAGTGGTGGCAATGATGAGAGAGAGAGGATGAGGACCAAGAGCGGCTGGAGACAAAGGTGTTGAGAAGGTAGCGTCCCTGAAGGATGGAGCCCATTGAGGGTGTCTTGCTCAAAGTTGGTCAAAAACCTAGAGCTGCCACTGCTGTCACCACCAATGGTCACAAGTGGTACCCCGTGGAAAGAGGAGGGGGACCACCTGAGGACATTTTGGTCTAGGTCCCCTCAAACCTGATTAGAAGGAGAAACTTCCTAATAGTCAGAGCAATTTGACAATGGAACAGATAATCTCAGGAGATCATGGGCTCTCCTGCAATGGAGGTATTTAAGCAGAGACTGGACCGCCATTTTCCAGGGATGCAGTAGCTGCACTCGGCATTGTAAATCCTGCCTGGAGTAGGGGTTTGGGCTAAGCAAGCTCTAGGATCCCTTCCAACTCTAAAATTCTATTATTCTAAGTGTATGAATACTGACCCGACCACACCGAAGTTGAAATGAACGGGCACCTCTACTTCCAGGCATTGCTTAGTAACCTTTGCACCCCACAAATCAGTGATCCTGTCTTCTGTGCCAGTTGAAATGTTGATGCGTGGGAGAAAAAGGAAGACAGTGGATGGAAAGGAACAGAAGCTGGGGAGGAGGTGACCATGTTCCAAATCTTTCCCACGCACGAAGTGCACAGCCGTAACTCTTTTTAGCACCTTTTTTTGTGGCATGGAATCTAGGCATCTTTCCAGGAGATGGGTCTATTGCAGAGAGACCTGTTTTCCCCCTGGCAGTCAAATTGCTGTAATTAGTCTCTTGAAAACTGAGACTTGTCCCTCAGCCAGTTCGTCTGTTGCAAATATTGCATAGAATGTGATGGTATAAATGTTAGCAGCAACTATCAGGAGGGGCTTGTCTTGATGAGGGCAAAGCCCCGGGGTGGCTTCACAGTGGCGCTAGGTCATTTATATGATGCAGCAGCCATTGTGGAGCCACCCCAGGGCTTTCCCCCGAAGATCCGAAATAAAAAAGTCAGGGATTTACCCTAACTTTTTTCTTTTGCAGTGAGACGACGGCATCTGCAGTCTGCTGCCTTGTTTTGGAGTTGCGTCGGAGAGTTGTGGAGTTGCGTCCGGGCAGATGGTGGCCCCTGATTGGTCGTCATCTGCCCGGACAGGGGGGGAGGGGGCGGGCCAGCAAGCCGAATGGCCGCTGGAACACCTCCGTGCTTCTCCGGCGTGGGGAGAATACTTGGCCTCTGAAAAAAAGATTTAAAAAAACACTGGAGGGATGTAAGGAGGTGCAGGCGCCCCGGTGCACTGGCGGTGGTGCACAGGATGACCGCTCCTCCTTGCATGTAAACCCCGTGCTCACTCCTTAGGTGGTGACAATGCGAAGGAGCGTGAGCACGGGTTTTGGGGGCTCGAGGCACCAAGACAGCCCCATGGTGCCTGTAACATCACTGGCAATAACCAGTAGCACAGCACACACGCCCTGAGCACACCATATTGTCACCTTGAAAAGAACTGTCTAGTGCATACGTGTGCACTCCTCATTCAGAGGTGATTTGAATGAAGTCTAATGGGCCCAATAGCAGCTTCAGAGGATGGTGATTTTTTATCAGGAAAATGGCCTAGAGAGAGGGTTAAAAGAGCCCAAAGGTGGGTCACCGTTTGTTACGTTTCTGTTTAAAAAATGCAAAGAAATAGGAGATCCGATCACAATTTGGAATAGACTGCCTTGGGAAATGGTGGATTTTCCTTCGCTTGGAGGTATTTATTCAGAGGCTAGAATCTGACAGGGTTGCTGTAGCTGCACTGTGCAGTGTGCACCCTGCATTGAGCCGGTGGGGGGGGGGACTAGGTGATCTCCAAGGTCTCTTCTTTGATTCCTTGATTCTATGATTCATCTCATTAGTTTGGCCCTGAATACCATCAGGTGACCCTGAACGCTACTGTTACGAGAGCGGGAGAAAAATTTCTCTGTGGTCTTTGGACAGCTTTCAGGGAAATATCTGTTCCGCTGTGAGTACCTGCCCAACATTTTCTGCACTGAAGACAGACACAAAGCATCCATGCTGCTTCTCAGCAATCTCCTCCATACTCTCTGGCTGCTCTCCTTTGTGATCTAATGGGTCCAACTGCCTCCCCAACTGGTTTCCTGCTTCTGATGTTTTTAAAGACGTTTCATTTAGTCTTGACATTTTTAGCTATAAGCTTCTCAAATTCCTTTTTCCTCCTCCTCCTCCCTCCTCCTCCTCCATACCCTTATCATCAACTTACATTTGTTTTGCCAGAGTTTGCACATCTCCTCATTTAGGCAAGACTTCAGCTTTTTAAAGGAAATCATATTGCCTTTTCTAGCTCCGTTGGCTTTATAGCTTCCTTAACATCTGCCTTGATTTCTGTAAAGTGGCAAACAGTTACCATCCGCCCTCCCCATAGCAAGCCTAATCTCCATTCAATACATTTCAGAGCCGTGCTAACAGCTCCAAAGGCAAGGGGCTCTTGGTTTCTATTTGTAGGAGTGAAAGCCAGTTTGGAAGTATTAACCGCTAGCTGTGCAATCCTGAATATGTCTACTCATATGTAAGCCCCAATTTCACTCAATGGGATTTACTCCCAGGTAAGTGTGTATAGGATTGCAGTTTACAACTATTTTGTAGTTCACATGCTTGCTTTTTGTTTTGCCTTCCTAAAAGAAAATGGATTGATTCGGAATGGAAAAATACAACAGTGTGCTGAGTATTTCTTTGTGCCTCTTTAATTCAGCCCTGGATTTTCCTAATCTCCAGCTATATTTGATTGTATCGAGCAGAATCTTCTATCTTATATTTCAATTTATTTATTTTGAAATATTGATCTCCTGGCTCTTCTCCAAAGAGTTCGCAACAAATACATGTTTGCCTTCGTCCACCAGAGCCAGCCGCTCTATTTAAATGAGGATTGTGAAGCATATGGTTCCATCTGGGGTTGTATGAGAAAAGGATTCATTAACCAAAAGCTTTGAAAACAGGAGATCAAGAACTTTTCATAACCATTCCATGTCCCTTTGTTTCCCAGTGAGCTTTCATTCCTTCCTGGGGGTGGAGGCGGAAGAAGAGGGAGACCAACATGAGACTGCATTGGTCACCATCAGATGTATTTATTCTGCTGCTTTCTCTCAACACATCGCTTGTGAATGGTGAGTGCTTTGAAAATTAAAATCTTGAAAGCAGGTTGTTTAAATCTCTGGTGATATTCAGAAATCTCTTGAACAGGCCGCCAATAGCTAGCACTAGACTCTACACAGATATTTCGAATGTGTCTCGACAGCGTCCCAATTAAAGAAATCTTGGGACACAATCCTATGCATGTTTAGACAGAAAAAATCTCTACAACTCCCAGCATTCTCTAGCCAGAATGGGTAGGGAATGCTGGGAATTGTAGGACCCTTTTCTGTCTAAATATGCATAAGATTGCACCCTTAGTCAATTAATTTTAGTTGATTCATCAGCTAATTAATAAACTAAATTTGCCTAAGTAATACTTCTGGAACAAAATATTTATTTAAAATGATGGGTCCTTTTTGGCTGTCTTTAAGGGTAAGTATTGTTACCCATGTACACCCCACTTCTGAGCACTGAGATGTTTCAGACATTCTAGTTCTTACCCAGGATTCATGTCACTGGAGATTTATGGCATTTATGTGATAGTTTATTCACACATATATACACATATGAGCTGAACATAAGTTGAGGATTCACTTCACAGGATTAATAGTTGAAGAGAGTCTCTTTCCCAACAAGGGAGAGGGCCTTATTTGTGGTGGTCCCCCAATTGTGGGACGATCTCCCCGATGAGGCCTGCCTGGCTCCAACATTATTATCTTTTCGGCACCAGGTTAAGACTTTCCTCTTCTCTCAGGCATTTAGCAATATCTGATAAGCCTGGGTCCGGTTTTTCCTTTTAGGCTTATAGTTTTTAAGCTATTATAGTGATTTTAAATGTTTTTGCAGTTTTAATTTTTATATATTGTTTTTAAATGTTTTAATCTTATGTATGCCCAGAGAGCTTCAGCTATGGGGGGTATACAAATGTAATATAATATAAGAAATAAATAAATAAATAAATAAATGTAGCATTACACGTAGTATAAAATCAAACAAGTAAAAAACAACAACAATGGAAGTTGAAACAAAAAGAAGCAAGGAAAAGGTACCCAAACTTACCGTTATCAAAAATGTAAAAGCAGAAAGAGTTTTACAAGTTTTTCACTTGATGCCTTAATCAGCCTTCTCCATCCGATCCTGATGTCTGCCCCCCACAGATGTGTTGAACTACAACTCTCAACATCCTCAGCCAGAATGGCCAATGATTGGCATTGTAGTCCAACACATCTGGATGGCATCAGGTTGGGGAAAGCTGGGCAAGTTCAAAGTGGGGATCTGTCCAATGTCGCCACGACGGTGCTGTTGAGTAAACCGTCCTCTGGGTACCATGTGATCGTACCAGGGAAGGGTGGCAGCTGGAGCAAGAACTCTGCAGCTGCTCTTAAAATGCAGGTGGCTCATCTGTTACCATAATATCCTATTGTAGCAGCAGCAGCACTCTTTACTCTCCATCTGTTCTAACAAGTGCTGCTGCCTTCCACTCTTTCATCTCTGCAAGTCAGAAATGGGTATATAATGCTGAAAGCCTTTTACGTTTCATGAATGTAAATAGCACCCTCCTGATCATGTTCCTCAGCTACTGGCACTCAAAAGGCATAACCGAAGTAATATACAGCCATCATGAGTGGTAGCCATTGATAGTTCTATGGCCCATTCTTCAGAGTACTCTAAAAACATGCGAGATCACAGATGCCTGTGATGAAGGCCGCTCCTAGAAGGTATGGAGCTTCCTTAGAAAGTCAGACTTTCTATCAGATAGAACCTGGGCCTTCGGCATGCAACACCTGTGCTCTGTGACTGAACTATCATCCATCCCCAGCAGCAAGAACACAAGAAGGGTCATGCTGGAGCAGACCATGGTTCCATCTAGTCCAGCATTCTGCTCACAGAGTGGCCAACCAGCTGCCCATGGGAAACACGAGTGCAACAGCACCCTCCAATCATATTAGATATTTGGGCCTCAATGTTAGTTATTTGGGGTTTCTTTTTTGCAGAAAAATCGGGGTACAAATAAAAGACAATGAACCTCCCTGCCATCGAAAGCCGATTCAAACCCACAACCCAAGCCCTGATCCAGTCAGCTAAAGAGCCGTTGTAACAGTCATTGAATTTGTTATTGCAATTCCTCAGGTCAGTCACCTCCTGGAAAGCCTACAATAATAAGTTGCTGGTCCTCAGGAAATGAAACATTTACTTGCCGATGGAAACCTGATTCCGATGGGGGGCTTCCTACAAATTACACTCTACTGTATAACACAGAAGGGTAAGAAAATCTGGGGAGAAATGTGTGGTTTGTTCTTCCTCTCACAGATTCAGAAGGGGAAGATGATGCCTTGTCCAAAGTATTCACAGCTACAAAGTGGAAGAATAAGTAATCATATCTCCTTCATCCCACGCCCAAGAAGTTTTTGATTAAAGTTCCAGTGTTACCCTCTGTTTTCCCAGAGCTGATAAAGCCTGTTTTCAGTTAACATTTTTCCAGGAGTCCCAAGCCTCATCTACACCTTGAGGCCTTCCAGGACTTTTGGGGGGAGGATCTCGGGCTTTACCACTTCTGGGATCGTCCCCCTGCGTCTAAACGCCAGCTCATCGTCCTGGAAGTGAAGAGTCATGTTCATGCAATTGTGGGCCCCCGATCCAGCACAGTGAGGTTTTTAAAAAAAAAATCAGAAAACTCGGTGCTAGTACACACCGACAACCATCCTTAGGATGGCGAAAATGCTCCCCCCCTGATGGGCAAGGAGTCCCCACACACAGCTCCGTGCCCAGTTGCTCAGTCCTGCTACTTGTGGGGAGGAGGGAGGACCTGGGAGCGAGCAGCACACCGCCTGTGGGTCTCAAGGTTGTCCCGGAACCACGGCAAAAATTGGGATAAATGCAGTGCCATTTATTCCTGGACAACTGAGAGGTCGTCCCTGGTTGGCCCCCGGGATAAGCTCTGCGTCATTTGGATGCACAGGGACGTCCTCAAGCTGACCTGGGATAAATGGCTGGTGTAGACATGCCCCACCGTTCAGATGGAGCCTTGCGGAACCTCAGCTTGAATTGAAGTACAATGAGAGATGTACAAGAATTTAGTTTTACTTCATTTTAGAATCAGATTTGCCCCGTTTACACCTCTGAATGTGAACACGAATGCGAGCGCATTTTGGGGGAAAGCTTGCATGTCCCTCACCTTGCGCTTGCATTCAAAAAATATGCACTTTTAAAAAAGTGCATTTCCTGAAAAATATGAATTTTCATGTTTTAAGTTTTATGGAGGGAAAGTGTGCATTTGGGTGTTCACTTTCAAAAAGTGTGTTTCCGAAATGCCCAATTTTCCTGTTCAAATGAAAAGAAAAAAAAGATTGGAATAGTAAATGGGAACAAGGCTTGGCAAGATGGAATTCAGAGAACTTCATTGAGATTCACTGATTCTCCTATCTGGCTTTTCTATTGGTTTCAATATTGCCTTCACCTGGCCAAATAGTTGTAGATTTTTTCCTGGGTCATTTCACACTTTAAATAGAGGCAAATCCAGTCTGCCACTGAGAGAACACTCAACAGTCAACTCCTCAACAAACAGATCCATATAACACACTTGTTTGTTACATTCACACTTTACCTTTTTAGGTATATACTTAAAGCACCTTAAGTATACACCTCAAAAGTGTAATGTGTTAGGAGGTCATAAAAGCTACTTATATTATTTGCCTATGAAAAATTATCCTTTATTCCAGTGGGGGCCAGTGTCTAAAGGAGATACGTTGGATAGATCCTTTTGAAATTATTGCATTTGAGGGTGCAATCCTATGTTGATAATCTGCAGCCTCTGAAGTTGAAGGCTGCCGAGTTTCCTAATGCATGGGGGCTGGAGCACAGAGGCAATCCTCGCCTCCATACTCTGGCCATCCTGCATTTTTGCTAGATGGGCGGTTTCACTTGTCTAGCCACGGCACTTTGGAGTGGGAGGGAAGGAGGCTGGAGCGAGCAAAAGAGACTGTGTAAGCCAACTTTCCCAGTGTCCTCCCTCCCCGCCCTTGGAATTGCCTCCTTTTCCCCCGTCTCCACACTCAGGTTTCTGGGCATAGAGAGGTAACTGGTACAGTTCTCTTTCAAAGGCTACGAGGAGCAGGGATTGGGGAGCATGATTTAAGGGGTCATAGAATCTCTAAATTGACTAATAACCATTTAAGTTTGTGGTTATTTGTTCCAATAAGTGTGTTTACAGCTCTCGGTTAACTATTGTTTTAATATCATTTTTATTTCAGAGAGGAACAGGCCCATGAATGCCCAGATTACATATCTGCCGGCCCCAATTCCTGTTATTTTGATCAAAGGTTCACCAAACTTTGGACAGCATGCAATGTCATGGTTAAGGCTACCAATGACATGGGCAGCAGTATCTCTGATCTGCAATATGTGGACTTTCAAAACTTAGGTAAGAGCAGAAAACCAAATGCAAATCCAATCTCTGGAACTCCCTTCCCAGGGAAGCTAGACTGGCTCCCTCCGTGGTGTGCTTTTGGAGGCAGGCTAAAACTTTTCTGTTTCAGCAGGCCTTTGGGGAGTAGTTGAGACCTCTGTGGATGTGTTACAGTTTGGATTTTTTTTATTATTATTTGTATTTAAAATGTTTTTAAATGTTTTAAATATTTTAAAATTGTACTATGTTTAATTACATTTTTATTTTTTGTATATATCTATTTGTTGCAAATGTACATGTTTTAATTTGTAAGCCGCCTTGAGTCCCAGTATTGGAAAAAAGGCGGGATACAAATAAATATAATAATAAATAATAATAAATAACCTTGCATAATAACCTGTAAAATGACACCTAGAGGAGACTGGGCAATGTATCAGCGCCATGATTTTCTCAAATGTTGTCGAAACCCAGATAGTGTAGGCCAAAGGCATTTGAACAATCAACAATGTTGAAGCAAGCTAGTCATGAGTTCAGTTTAAAATTGGACTCAGGGATTTCCTGAGTGAAAGCCATGACTTGGTGTTGGAGACACGTGCTTCATATGTTTAAAGTCCCGGGTTCAGTTCCTGAATTTTTCAGCTAACAAGGCTGCCAAGTAACAGAACTGGGAAAGACCTCGGTTACTGCCAGTTAAGACAGACAATTCTGGCCTAGATAAACTATTGGTCTACCTCATTATAGAGCAGCTGTTTGTATCATCCTGTTGTCTTTTGATTTTATGTTATTAGTTCACTTACAAAATCCTAAAAGGAGACAAAAGAAACAAAAATACTGATTTCTGAACTTTCTTCCGTATAGTTCAGCCAGACTCTCCCATGGATCTATCTCTGGAGGTCAAACAGTTGGACGGAGTAATTTATCTGTGGGCAAAATGGTCACCGCCTCCACTGGCTGATGATGCAACAAGCTGGCAAACGTATCATTATGAATTGCGACTAAAGCTTGTAGGAGAGAAAGAATGGGAGGTAAGCAAGTTGCATGCTTTTGCAGGCTTATTAAAGCTTTTTCCTTTAATACGAGCTTTAAAAATACGGGATAGAAAGGTCAGTGCTCTTACCATGCCCTTATTTTTTTGGAAGTGACATGTTGTAGATCAGCCTTCCCCAGTACACCCAACACACCTGGAGGGCACTGTCCGCATTTGCCAGCTACAAGCGGAGATTTATGGCTATTGTTATCAAGTGCGGAGGCCGACCCAGAGAACCTGCAGCTGGATTCCTCAGTTAGTGGGGATGCCGGCGGAGTCAAATGACGCTGTCCTGGAGTCACTGAGCAGGGCTTCTGAATGCAGGCAGAGTTGGGGTCATGGTTCCAGGAGTCTTGGTTCAGCAGGGAGTGCAGACGCATGGAGAGCTGCGTGGGCCAAACACTGAAGTCTGCACATTGTGTCCAGCATCTTCCCTGGGCTGCTCTGAGCCTTTTAACTCCTGACACCAGGTGCTGGCAATTAGTCCCATAGCTTCCGAGCTCTGGCAGGCTGCTGACGCTGATCCCTGGCTCTCATTAACCTGCGTTCAGCTGGGGGTGGAGGAGCCTCGTGATCCCCATCATCATCATCATCAGATTCTGTTAAAGGGGCTTCAGCCAGGTCTTGCCTGTCCCCTGAAAGTAAGGGGTCCTGTTCAATTTGGCAGCTTGTCCCTTCCCCAGGATCTACTGGAGCTTGCCCTTCCCCTTTGTTCTCTGATCATGAGGACTCTGGGGGAAGCATGGCAGGCACCAGGTTGGAGATGGCTATAGTAGGTACTAATCAATGTTATTCAAGTGCAATGAATGTACCTTATATTGGACATCTTTGAACAAAATTCCTATATAAGAGAAGGAGGGGCCATAGCAGGGTTATAGCATGGCAGGACTGTAGCACAGTAGCAGGCCACATATTTTGTTTGTGGAAGGCCCCAGGTTCAGTCTCTGGCATCTCATGGTAAAAGATTATCAGGCAACAGAGCTAGTTAAGACTACCACCTGGGACCTGGGAGAGTGGCCACCAAGCAATAGAGCTCAGGAGTGCACAACCTATGGAGCCCCAGGTTGTGAGCTTCCTGTAGGCATCTGATTGGCTGCTGTGGGGACAGAATGCTGGACTAAATAGGCCTTAGGTCTCATCCACCATGGCTCTTCTTATGTTATTCTTTATCAGGAGGGAGGATCTTGCTGAAATATGGGTCCCATACTTTCACTGGGATATGCTATTGAGTAAGAAAGGGTGACCATATGAAAAGGAGGACAGGGTTCCTGTATCTTTAATAGTTGTACAGAGAAGGGAATTTCAGCAGGTATCATTTGTAGGTATGCACCAACTGGTGAAATTCCCTCTTCATCACAACAGTTAAAGCTGCAGGAGCCCTGCCCTCTTTTGTATCTGGTTACTCTAGCTATACTCCTGCAGCTTTAACTATGGTGCTGAGGAGGGAATTTCACCAGGTGCTGCATGCATACAAATGACACCTGCTGAAATTTCCTTTTCTATGCAACTGTTAAAGATAAAGGAGCCCTGTCCTCCTTTCCATACGGTCACCCTAGGTAAGACTACTCGTGGAGGATAAGGCTATCAGTGGCTACTAGTCTTGATACTTGCAGTATCAAAGACAGGATACACCAGTTGCTGGGGAACATGGGTGGGATGGTGCTGTTGCACTCATGTCCTGTCTGTCTGCTTCCCACAGGCAGCTGGTAGCCCACTGTCTGAACAGAATGCTGGACTAGATGGACCCTTGGTCTGCTCCAGCATGGCTTTTCTTATGTTCTTGCAGTTGGGGAGGGATGATAGCTCAGTCACAGAGCACAAGTGTTGCATGCAGAAGGCCCCAGGTTCTATCTGGTATAAGGTCACTTCTTATTTCCAGGGATGGCCGGTGAGTGGCCTGTGCATTGATACTTAGAGGAAGTGCCCATAGCTCAGCGGTGGCAGAACACACCTGCTTCGTATGCAGGTCCCAGGTTCAATCCCAGGAATCTCTAGTTTAAAAAAAAAATCAGCTAGCAGGTGACAGGGGAAAGTTCTGCCTAAGATTCTGGACAGCTGTTGCCATTCATAGTACTGGACTAGATGGGCAAGTTGTTTAACATGGTATAAGGCAGCTTCCCTTTCCTAGTAAATATGGAGATTGTAACTGAAGAAGAATTAGACAGAATTGAATGGCATTCTGTTTCTAGGAAGGATCAAAGAAAATAAATGAACTAGATTTCACTGTCAGCCCAATGAAGTGACCAGCGGAGGCTGGTGGCTCCAATTTCAGTAGATCTGTGAGTCCATTCTGGGTTTCAATCAGGACCAGGCAGAATGCTAAAGGAACTGTCCAAGGTGACGATTCTATCTCCAAAATGGGTTCAGCCCCTTGAATAGCTTCTTTAGCGTTCTGTCTGAAATCAAGGGTGGATTCATAGCCCCACCAAAATCAGAGCCACAAGCCCCCACTGGAGGTGACCCAAACACAGTGGAAAGAATAAAAAAAAGATTTGCCTTGAAATAGTTATGATTAATACGTTTATCCCAGGGAAGGCTGTGGAAAAAGAGGCACCCTTCTTGTGTGTGATTTATTTATTATATTTTTAGCCTGCCCAATATATTACAAAAAAGTTCTCCTTGTGTGCCTTTCATTGAGAGAACCATTTAGAGTAATTAGCACCGCAGGATACATTTGTTACGTTAGCAAATAAGAAAGTCCATGAGACCAAGAACACCGAAGGGGGAAATGTAGCTGTTTCTAAGAACTCCAAGTAAATAGGCATTTCTCCCTGTAGGAGCAAATAAAATATCAGCAGTGGTGCTGAAGTTCAGAAACGTCGTTTCATTGTACAGTGGGAAAAGAAACAAATTGTTTGGCTCAGCTGTGAGACAGATACAAATGTACGTTCTAGAAATAGTAAGGAGTGTTCGCCAGAAAATGGGGCACTTTTGCATTTCTCCTGTCTAAAATGTCCACAGAAACAATTCTTTAAGTGAGAGGGGCCGACTAGGTTCTGGTTCTTAAAATGGGCCAGCACAGCTTGTGGACCCAAAGCCAAACTAATCCCACCAGCTGTGATAAATTAATCTCCTAGGGTTTTTTCCGCCGGCCTGAGACTGCAAAAATAGAGAGCAGGGAGCCAAGTATTTAGTAGGCTACAAGATGAGCTTGGTTTGGTGAGTTACGTGTCATGCAGGCTTACTCTTAGATATAATGTATATTGGTTTTAGTCATTCATTTACAATTACGCATACCCTGCTCTCCATAATGAGAAGTACTAGGACACCTAGAACGACGAGGTGATGACGCGGCGCCAAATGCTCCAGAAGTTCCTAACTATTGTAGAGGCATTGTTTGGATGCCATCTATTGAAAACCCAGATGCCCTGCCGTCTTCCTCATTTCTGTTGTGTCTCTGTTCCTTCCCAGACTCATTATGTGGGAGAGCAAACACAATATAAAATGTCTCAGTTGCGCCTAGGAGTGAAATATACAGTTCAAGTTCGCTCTTTCACGGACCACGGAGAAAGGAGCAAATGGAGCCCGGAAGCTTACATCCAACTCGGCAACGGTGAGTCAACCACTCATTATTTTTTTCCGTTTTGAAAGGACTGAGGAACTGGTGTGGGAAAAGTGTGCAGCAGCGCCGGCTCCCAGTTTTTGAGGGCCCTTGGGCAAGACACTCTCAATGGGTCCTCTCTCTCAATGAGTCTACTTTCTAGGGTGACCAACTGGAAAGGAGGACTGGGCTCTTGTATCTTTAACAGTTGTATTGAAAAGGGGTTTTCAGCAGGTGTCGTTTGTATGTATGCAGCACCTGGGTGAAATTCCCTCTTCATCGCAACAGTTAAAGCTGCAGGAGCCCTGTCCTCTTTTGTATCTGGTCACTCTAGTATAGCTGCTGCAGCTTTAACTATTGTGATGAAGAGGGAATTTCACCAGGGGCTGCATGCATACAAATGACACCTGCTAAAATTCCCTTTTCTGTTCAGCTGTTAAAGATAGAGGAGCCCAGTCCTCCTTTCCGTAGGGTCACCCTATCTAAACTCCATTGTCATCTGCTGCTGTTGCTTCTCCTCCTCTTTCCCATCATTGCTACTGCTTGCTTGCTTGCTTGCTTGCTTGCTTGGCAGAGAACCATTGAGCAAGTAGGCAGGGGCATGTAATGCTCCGCCTTCTCAGCACCACCTTCTCTGGGCAGAGCAAGAGGCGGGTGAAGAAGCAGGCTGTAATGATGAAGAGGAAGAGTGACTCCAGGAGGCTCTTGTCAGTGGGCCCCTGCTTTGCTGTGGGCCCTTGGCAGGTGCCCAACCATACCTAACCCTCGATGCCAGACTACAAATACCTATTGACGGAGGTCCAAATTGCACATTACACAAACTATATGTAATAAAACTCCCAGTGACTGTTTTGTATAGGCAAATCAGCTTTGAGGAAGGACCATTTGGCAGAGAAGAAGCGAGAGGAGGTGCTTGCCTGCCACTCTATTGCTGAGTCTTCCCCCAACCTTCTAACTTTCATTCCTCATCCCCACTGCTGTTGGTTGAGGGTCAAAAACTACACATGAAAGTAGTTGTGTCATGTGTAGCTGAGGCGTATCATGGTTGTTGTTGTTTTTAATGTAAACTAACAACCAAGCTTTCAGTATGAGGACTAGGGACAGATGACTTCCAAATTAATATTACGTTTTTATCCCATCCTTCCTCCAAGATGCTCAGATCAATATTTTTTGGCTCTTCTCTTCCCTTCACCTCTGTTTTATCATCACAACAACCCTGTGAGGCAGGTTAGGCTGAGAGAGTCCAGGGCCACCCAACAAGCCTCATGTCTGAGTTGTGATTCGAACCCCAGACTCTTTAATCCTAGTCTGACAAATCTCACCACTACTTTATACTGTCTTAGTAGATGTGTATTTTTCTATTCAGGCCTACTTCCAGGAAAGCCAGAGATAATAAGATGCCGCTCTCCTGAGAAAGAAACCTTTGCTTGCTGGTGGAAGCCCGGTTCTGACGGAGGTCTCCCTATCAATTATACTCTGCTGTATAACAAGGAGGGGTAAGAAGTTATAGATGATGCTGGGGCTTCACTGTGGTGCCATTCTGCATCATAGCTTCTTCCACAGGGTTAACTTAATAATCTTTAAGCAGGAGTAATAACAATAGTATGTCTGATTTGTATTTCCTTTTTTTATTATTATTCTCAGAGAAAAGAAATACCATGAGTGCCCAGATTACACAACAGCAGGACCCAACTCCTGTTATTTTGATAAACGGCATACAAAACTTTGGACGACCTATAATTTTACCATAAAGACAACTAATGAGATGGGGAGTAGCATCTCTGAGCCGTTTTATGTGGATGTGGCAAATATAGGTATGCAGTGCACATGTTACAAACAGGGAAACTCTGGCAGAATAATCTAAAGTTCTTAAGAGCTTTGGCCCGCCGTTCTGTGTGCAGCTTTATGCAGCACCATGTATGGTAGCCAGCCGTGGGTCTTGATGTACCTTCTGTTCTTGCTACTTGCCTGGGACTGCAATAGGGGTTGGTGGGTGGGTTTGCCAAGCATCTGGTACACCAGAATATGTAGCTGGTGAGCATCATTCAGTTTGGTGGGTCATGCTGTTCAGGCCTGGCCTGGCTTCCATGCATGCCTCAGCAATCGACTGTGGACTGACCCACAAAAACATTGCTGCCCTGCACTTTCATAAGAGCGGGGCCTGGCTTCCCATATTGCCAGGCAAAAAGAATTCCAGCCTTCAGTCCCCATACGATCCAGTTCTCTCTGATTTATTAATTTATTTAGTATTGATTTTATTTATTTGTGGGATTTATATACTGCTGAATGTAATAAAATCCATAAGCGGTTCACAATAAGTATTAAAAACACAACATTAAAACAGCTACCCTAAAAACAATTCAAGGAGCAGCAAAATGGGGCGGCATGATTAGTTTACATTCAGCCCAGGGAAAGCCTGGGGGAAAAGGTGTGTTTTTCAGGAGACGTTTAAACGCTGTCACATTTTTTGCCTCCGAAACTACGCAAGGGAGGGTTTTCCAGAGGGTGGATGCCGCTACAGAGAAGGTCTGCCATCAAGATTCTTCATCGTGACATTCCTTTCGTTTTGGAATGGCCAGCAAGACCTCCTCTGATGATCTTATGTGTCACCTTGGGTATATATGAGGGAAGGCGGTCTGCTAGGTATCCTAGTCCCAAGTTGATAAGGGCTTTATATAGGGTGACCAAATGAAAAGGAGGACAGGACTCCTGTATCTTTAACAGTTGCATTGAAAAGGGAATTTCAGCAGATGTCCTTTGTATGCATGCAGCAACTGGTGAAATCCCCTCTCTATCGCAACAGTTAAAGCTGCAGGAGCCCTGCCCTCTTTTGTATCTGGTCAGGAGGGCAGGGCTCTTGCAGCTTTAACTGTTGAGATGAAGAGGGAATTTAACCAGGGGCTGCATGCATACAAAGGACACCTGCTGAAATTCCCTTTTCTATGCAACTGTTAAAGATACAGGAGCCCTGTCCTCCTTTTCATATGGTCAGCCTACTTTATATGACAACCTTGCATGTGGCTTGGTAGCTAATAAGCAGCCAGATACAGCCCCAGGTTACAGTGATGCAGGGAGCTCTTGTTAGTGAGTGGGACTCTGCTGGTGTGTGGGCCCTCGGCAGATGCCCAGCCCTGCCTACCCTTGATGCCAGCCCTGGTGGGTTTGAGGGAGGAGAAAAGCTCAAAAAGTGAACCTTTGTGTGAGACGTTTAAAGAGTGCCTCCATTTCCGATGTTGAAGGGCATGAATCTCTGATCCTTCGTTTTTCAGTTCAGCCATATCCACCGGAAAACCTGTCTCTGGAATTTGAGAAAAAAGTATATGGGGAATATCTGTTGTTGAACTGGGACGCCCCTTCCCTTGGTGACGTCAGATCCGGTTGGCTGACACTTGAGTATGAGTTACAAATAAAACCTGAAGAAGGACAAGACTGGGAAGTAAGCAGAAAGTCAGCTCTTGTTTCTGTTATAGGTTTATATCGGAAAACGTGGTCATTACACAAAAAAAGAACATATACAGCTCTTTGTCCCACTACACTGTATAACAAAGAATGTTATACTGTTAGCGGAAATGACTCTCCAGATCATTTGCGCTCACAGAATGTTCCTGGACTAGGTTCTGAACTATGCACAAGAGAAGAATCCAACTAAAGTTACATTTACACAAGCGTGGCTGCACAAGTAGTTATGTGTTATGCTTGTGCAATAGGTTGCACAACTGCTTGCACAATCAATTGTGCACAATCAATTGTGCAAGCGTAATGCAATGAAAAGATTCAGCAGGCCTCCACTAGCACGATTTGGGTTTGCAAAATGACACCGTCGGATACAGCCCATTATTATTATTAATAATAATATTATTATTATTATTATATTTATTTATATCCCACCTTTTTCCTAATAATGGGACTCAAGGCAGCTTACAAATTAAAACATGTACAGTTAAAACAAATAGCGATATACAAAAATTAAAAATATAATTAAACATAGTACAATTTTAAAATATTTAAAACATTTTAAAACATTTTAAATACACATAATCCATATACCTTTAAGAATTCTTCATAGAGCAAAACATTCAACATCTGACTGTCTATTTATTATGTTTGTATCCTGTGGACTTAGAATCCCCCAGACTGACAGCTGTTAGCACTGTTAATCAAAAGGCATTGAGCAGCTATTCTGTCTTTTACTCCTTAATGTATTCTTTTCTAAAAGGGGAAAAAAAGGGATGGTTACAGCCGGGTTACAAGTGGGAGATGATGTCTGGACTCCCACAATATTCTGCAAACAAGGCAGGGTGATTTCCCAGTAAAAGCTTAACCCGCAAAAGTCTCCTTTAAACTGCAAATGTCTCCTGTAGAGTTAACAGCCACATGTCATAAAACAATACACTCTTAAGGATTTAGAGGCACTCATCCATGCTGATACTGGGCAGTGGATCTAACCCTAGGCATTGGTTTCTGATCTCTTAAAGAGATAAAGCCACAAGCATGGATTAGGGGCAGGAAGAAGGTAGATCAGGACCTTTTGGGAGATCTCTGGGTGAATTGCAGTAGAGTGGCAAGGCCTCTCCATAGTTTAGCACTAGCCCTGTTGGATCAAACCAATAGTCCATCTAGCACAAATCCTGATTTCCCATTGGGGCCACTCAGGTGCTTCTAGGAGTCCCGCATGCTAAGCATAAACACAGTAACTCTAAAAATGTAGTGGAATTTCATTTCAGTACACAATATACTCCCCAAATGCCCCATTTGCAAGCCCAATGCGAACGGGCTCGCAGGTTCTCCAAAAAAGTTAGCAAGTTCCTGAATGTGCATTCGCGTTGAAACATTTTTTACATTTTTAAAAATGCACACTTTTAAAAAAATGTATTTTTATGCTTTAGTCAATGGAGGGGGGGAAAGCACACGTTTGAAATATGCATGCAGAAATGTGCATTTCTCCTGTTCAAAATGCAGACTTCTCCTGTTTGAATAAAGAGCTTTGAAGTGAAGTTTGGAGCAACCCTGGTTCTCCCATCCCTAAGTAACCCTTCCCTGCTTTTAGCCATGGCACAATTCAGTTGCATGTGTTCATATACAGTAGCATATCTCCTCTGTATATAAAGGTCCCTTTCAGTCATCATGACCACTGGCCAACCTAACAGTAATTTGTTTAATCCCCTTTAAAGCAATCTATGGGCCAAACCCATAAATAACAGATTGATGGCATCTTAAACTGATGTCAGTCTATTGTCAATTGACAGGGCCGGCCCTACTATTAGGCTAAGTGAAGCAGTCACCTCAGGTGGCAGATGCTGGGAGGCGGCAGCACGGTCTTGGAGGAGAGATGTGGGCCATGCGGAATGCTCTGCACCCCCTAAGTTAGCCTGCAGGCTTCAGGACAGTGGAGGATCCTGTCCCATCATCCGTGTTGAAGAAAGATCCATCAGCCAGGCCAGTTGGTTTTTGTACATGCAATGAGAGGAGGTGCCATCTTTGGCTCCAGCAGCAAAATATATTGGGCTGTCCCTGTCAATGCATGACCCCCCCCCCCCCAAGTTCCTCTGCAATGGGAGAGTGAGCAAAAAAATCCCCCAATTATCTCTAACCAATATTCTCCACACTATATGTATAATGTTATAAAGCTATTTCATTTCCTTTCTAGTCAAAGGCATAAGTATATTTTGTTTTTGCTACTGATAAAAAGTACCCCTCACGTTTATGGTTTGTGTGTTCATTATATATATTTGCAGAGAATATTTGTCGGGCAGAGAAAAACGTATAAGATGTTCAGTGTAAATCCAGGAGAAAAATATGTCGCACAGGTTCGCTGCAGAGCAGACCTTGGAACTTGGAGTGAATGGAGCCCTAAAAGTGATATTAAGCTCCGAAAAGGTGAGGGCAAAGATTGATCGGATGTTTAGTATCTAACACCAACAACATGAAACCACAAATAAGTTTAATTTAGTTTAGTAATATTTATTTCCTGCTTTTTCATTATAATGAAAAAGTTATAGTTATAATGTTCATTATAGTTATAATGAAAACAGCTGAAATATTTTTAAAAACCTCACACAATTTAATAACAGTACATCAGTAGAACAGAACAACAGTTGGAAGACATCAGTAGTAAGATATCATATCAAGAGGCAGATATGTATGTTCAGACAGAAAAAAGTCCTACAATTCCAAGCATGCCCCAGACAGCATGGATAGTTGGGGCATGCTGGGAGTTGTAGGACTTTTTATATGTCTAAATATGCATATATATTTTTATATGTCTAAATATGCATAGGATTGCACCCTTTCTGATTTAAAAGGGTTTTAACATCCCCATCACCAGTGGATAACCATCTCTATCTTTAATCACCGACTGCATTTGGAGAGAGATAAAATAAAAGTAGTATTCATACAGAGGAAAGCAAAAAAGATTTATTTTTATTTATTTATTTATTTATCCAGATCGAGGCGGGGAACAACAATAAATATAAATACAAGAATCATAAAATAGATAAAACATTAAAACAAATAAAAACAAATACATTATTAAAGATGCTAAAAAGTTTGGGGTAAATAATTTCCAAGGAAACATTAAGGGCAGTTTCTCAGACCATGTTTGTACCTAACAACAACTGAGTATACAATGCACGCTCATGTAAGTTTAGGAACATAAGAAGAGCCATGCTGGATCAGTCGAAGGGTCCATCTAGTCCAGTACTCTGTTCACACAGTGGCCAACCAGCTGTCAACCAGGGACCTACAAGCAAGACATGGTGCAACAGCACCATCCTGCCCATGTTCCCGAGCAACTGGTGTATATAAGCTTACTGCCACTGATACTGGAGGTAGCACATAGTCATCAGGACTAGTAGTCATTGATAGCCTTCTCCACCAGGAATTTATCCAAACCCTTTTTAAAGCCATCCAAATTGGTGGTCATCACCACATCTTGTAGTTGTGAATGCCATAGTTTTAACTATGTGCTGTGTGAAGAAGTCCTTCCTTTTGTCTGTCCTGAATCTCCCACCAATCAGTTTCATGGGATGACCCCAGGTTCTAGTATTTTGAGAGAGGGAGAAAAATGACTCCCTATCCACATTCTCCACACATGCATAATCTATCAGGACTCCCAGTAGCTCCTTTTTCCCCAGCTAAACAATCCCAGCTGTTGTAACCTTCCCTCATAGGGGAGATGCACCAGCCCCTTGATCATTTTAGTTGCCCTTTTCTGCACTTTTTCCAGCTCTTCAATGACTTTTTTTAGGTGTGGTGACTAAGAGTGCCTCTACAAGAAGAGCGATTTAAAGCTCTTTCAAGGCACATTACAAATTTTACCTCCACATGAATGGAGTGCAAATCGGGGGTTGAGGTGCTTTTTATGTCTGATTATGCGCATTATCGAATGCACGTTAAATAGCAAGTTTTAATTTACCGTGGCAGTTAAAGCGCAGAATGACCATGTGAACAAGTGATTCTCCGCATATAAACGCCTTCAAAGCACGTTTCATACAACCGGTAATGCGCTTCACCACCTCCTGTGTATAGGGATTAGGCGTAAAAGCGATTGCGAGAAGATGCACATAATCAGACAACCGGGTGTCAAACCGAATTCTTGTAGAGGGGACCCAGAACTGTAGACAGTATTCTATATGCAGTCGCACCATAGATTTGTATAAAGGCAGTATGATATTGGCAGTTTGCAGGAAGGTGCTCTGTTATTCATCTTACATAAACCAGTCTGGGAACCCTTTTGGCTGAAATAAAATAAATATGCCATAAGTTCCTTGTAAAAAGATTAGCTATAGGCATGATTTCAGCTGAGAGCCAGTGTGGTACAGTTAATGTTGGACTAGGGTTAGGGGAAACTCTGGGTAGTATCCAATGTTAGTCCTACTTAATGTAGACCAATTGAAATGAATGGGACTTAAGTTAGACTAACATTGGATAAACCCATTGGATACAATCAGCGGAGGCTGCTGGCGCTGATGTTAGTGGGATGGTGGATCCACTCCATGTTTTAGTCAGAACTCTAAAGGAGCTATCCAAGCTCCTTTAGAGTTCTGATTGGTTCTAACGGAAATCCGGAGGAGAGTCATCACCCCACTGACATCGGAGCCACCAGGCTCCACTTGATACCCCCACCCCACCCCCGTAGCTCAGATCTCACCATGAAGCTGACTAAACCTGTCACTGCATCTCAGTCTTACCCACCTCACAGGGTTGTTGTGGGGATAAAATGGCAATGGGATACCTCCTAGGCTTCTGTGAGCTAAGCGATGTAATGACATGAGATGTCCCTGCATAAGATTTAAGCCCTCCTCATTTTCTCTCCTAGAGATCAGACTAAAGGATATACTTGTTTGGATCTTTGTGGCTTTTTTATCATTTGCCGTATGTTTGATCATGATCTGGACCGTGGCTTTGAAAAGAACAAAGTAAGTTGCTACTTTTGATATTGCCAGATGCGTAAAAGTAAATAAATGAGTTAGCTCACTCTCAAAAAAAATGTTGACTTGTTTCTCATATATATTAGGGAGGGGGAGAAGGGGAATATATAAAATATATTTTAGGAAGGGATGAAAAGGGCGGTACCCTTCCACTCATATACCACTGCCTGCCCATAACTGTTGGCCCTAATCCTAATTTATCCTATAAATAATAAGATTACCTTTGATCATAGACTAGCAGAGTGCCTAGCTGGCTGAGGCCTGAACAAGAAGGTCTTATCTAGTCGGCCAGGTCCCTAATTGTACTGAAGGTTGCCAACCAACCAGAAAAAGCTAGCCTGGACTGTGGGTTTCTTTTGTTTTTTGTGTCAGGTGAGTTGCAGAAATACGAACAGCAAGGCTATTTTCCCCCCTCTTTCCTCAAATGGTACTCTTTTTTTAGCTGACTAGACAGCTTTTCCTCTGTCCCAAGACTAGATGGTTACCAGGGCTTTGCTGTCTGCCTCCACCTTGAAACCTGCTTTTATCCCAGAGAGATTTATCCTCCAAGCTCTTTCTAAGTACTTATTTTTCTGTGCGTTATTAATAGGCTGACCCTATGAAAAGGAGGACAGGGCTCATGTAACTTTAACAATTGTAGAGAAAGGGAAATTTCATCCGGCGTCATTTGTATGCAGTTCGTGCCTGGTAAAATTCCCTCTTCATCACAACAGTTAAAGCTGCAGGGGCCTTGCCCTCTTTTGTATCTGGTCACTCTAGTATAGTGCATGCAACTTTAATTGTTGTGATGAAGAGAGGATTTCACCAGGTACTAACTGCATACAAATGATGCCAGCTGAAATTCCCTTTTCTCTGCAACAGTTAAAGTTACATGAGCCCTGTCCTCCTTTTCATATGGTCAGTCTAATTATTAAGAAAGTGCAACTCTTGTGTAATTTGAGGGATAGAGGGATCCCTACAGACCATTCAGCATTTAAAAACAAATACCTGGATTGAGACCTTGGGGCTGATAAAATAAGCAGGTGATTTTTTTTTGTCAACCAATCCTCGCCAGGCAACAACCCAGGATTTCCATCCAGCCACTGTGTGAACGCAAGGACTATACCTGTGAAAAGTAAAGCCACCTACTAAAGGGAAGGAGGCAGGGCTGGCCCAACCATTAGGCAGAGTGAAGCAACTGCTTCAGGTGGCAGTTGCTGGAGGGCAGATCTCATCCATCCCCCCTCCTTTTGATAGCACTGGGTTTGCCACACAGTCCGTCCTGAGCCCCCTGAATTAGGCAGTCGTGGAGAACACTATCCTATCACCTGTGTTGAAGTAAGATTTAACCATCAGTTCAGTTGGTTTCTGTACATGGAACGGGGAGGGGAGAGCCATCTTGCCTTTCACCTGAGGTAGCAAAATGTCTCAGGCCAGCCTTTATTTATTTATTTATTTTATTTATTTATTGCATTTTTATACCGCCCCATAGCCGAAGCTCTCTGGGCGGTTCACAAAAATTAAAACCATGAAATCATTTTAAAATATATAAAACAAGGCACAATCTAAAAACACAGAATAACATACAATATAAAAACACAACCAGAATAAAACCAAGCAGCAGGAATTAATACAGATGAAAATACAAATTTAAAACAGCAAGGATTAAAATTGAGTTAATTCAACTGTTAAAATACCGGGAGAATAAAAAGGTCTTCACCTGGCGACGAAAAGAGTACAAAGTAGGCGCCAGGCGAACCTCTCTGGGGAGCTCATTCCACAGCCGGGGTGCCACAGCAGAGAAAACCCTCCTCCTAGTGGCCACCTGCCTCACTTCCTTTGGCAGGGGCTCACGGAGAAGGACCCCTGTAGATGATCTTAGGGTCCGGGCAGGTACATATGGGAGGAGGCGTTCCTTTAGATATCCTGGCCCCAAGCCGTTTAGGGCTTTAAATGTTAGTACCAGCACTTTGAATTGGGCCCGGACCTGGATCGGCAGCCAGTGAAGTTGGAAAAGGACTGGCGTAATATGGTCTCGTTGGCCATATGACTGGAGAAATTTCTCCAGTCTGAAACTTCCTGTTAGACTTTAGGATGCCATACGTAGGTAGATGTGTGAAACTACTTTATTGGAATGATAAATTGAGGGTAAAGTAACAACTCCTCCTCCTGTGCAAGGTTTTCCATTTACAGATGGCTGAAGAGCCACCCATATCTGTGAGCCCTCCCTGTATAGCATGGGTGTAAACTGTACGGGCCGCAGGCTGCATGTGGAACACCAAGACATTTCTGGTAGCCACCCAAACCCCCCTGCGTCTGCCACCCAAGAAATTGCTGAAGCACTACCAAGGTTTCCCTTGTGAGCAGTAGCAAGGGAATATCCCTTCTTTCGCTCTGATCTCTGAGACAGGAGATCAGAGAAGGGACTAGCAATTTAACCCCTTCCTCATCTTTGATTCTTCGGAAGAGGAAGGAAACCAGATGCGAAACCAAAAGCTTGCCTTCACTTCTTTGTTGTGTGTCTCCCATTCTCTTTTCAGCATGGTGGCCCGCATTCTGCCCCCTATTCCAGGGCCAAAGATAAAAGGCTTTGACGCTCAGCTACTAGAGGTGAGTGTTTAGAATGCACTTCCCTGGCTATATAAGGAATAGCAATCAGAAAATTGAAATTACTGTATATGATAATAAAAAAGAACAATGTGAGTGTGGCGAGTTCTCAGAATAAAAGGAATGAGCACCAAAAAGAAAAGAAAAGAAAAAAAGAAAAGAAAATGGAGACAAAAGCGAAAATTGTGCTCATTAATAATTTGTTTGTTTGTTTATTGCTTGCTTGCATGTGATACCTCAATGGTCTTTATTTATCTTATCCTGCTGAAAACAACTAAACAGGTCAACTTGAAGAATTGACAACATTCTCTCTGAGGTTAGCAACATCCCTCAAGGGAACTTTTCTAAGCTGTTTCCATCAGGATAAGATAGATATAAATCATTTTCACCCTGTGTAAGACAGTTAATGAAATGCACTGGACATATCACAAATTATATTATAACATAGCCCCAGTTTGAGACTTTGAACATTTCTAAACGGTAGATGGCAGGTCCTTTACATGATGTTGTCATCCTCCAGGCCTCTCCCGTGCTTTGCAACCATTTCCTCAGCTTTTTTTAGATCGGGGAAAGTGTGCTATTATTTAGAAATGGCAGAATAAGATTCTTCTATGTTTGCGCAATTCCACTATATCACAGTGGCTGTGAAAAGAAACATAGAAAGGCAGAGAAAGAAAATCCCCTCCAGAAAAATATGTGTAAAGGAGCCACTCTTAATCCTGCAAAGGATCTGGAAGCAGGAGCCTCAATAAAAGTGCAGGTTAAAAGCCTCATGTAGAAAAGCCATATGTCACTCCTTTTTGCTTTTTGGGGATCTCAGGAAGAATCCTTACCTGTCATTAAGTCCAACCCTGTTCCCTGTTCTGTGAGGAGCAGGACCTTTTCAATTGTGGCACCTCCTTTGAGGCTTCTCTCCCCCCACCCCTTCTGGAAGGCCTGTGAAGCTTTTTCTCTTCCAAGGAGAATAATTAAGAATGTTGAGTTCTGCTTAGGGATGCCTAGTCGGTATCTCTCCATTCTTCACTAATGCTTTGATCTGTTTATTAACTGACTATTTTGTTGATGGTATTGTGTTTCCGTCTTAAATTATTTGCTATTATTATTATTATTATTATTGGCCTTTGTGAGATGAATGTCATCCTATAAATTTTAAAATAAAGCAAATATGCTTTAATCTACTGTATACTAACTCTAGCAAATACTAACAACAAAATTCGCTGAGTATGGATGCTTACAGTATGTATGTAGCCAAAATGGGGAAACCTGAAGATTTTTAGAAGTATCTCAAAAGAATTTAGAGGGGGGAACCCTACATGACTGTGCTAGGGGGGTGGAGGGTGAGCCTGAAACAACTCAGTGCCAACTGAGTATGCTCATAGGGCATGGAATGCCGACTGTTGTGTGTGTGTAGGGGGGTGTTAGACAACAACGAGGGGCACAGAATGAAATATCCTAGAAAAGATCATGGCTGGCATCCTGAACAACAGCACTCTAAACTGCATTATTATTGTTGTTGTTGTTGTTGATATTGTTATTATTATTCACTGCACCATTTTAGTGCCTAGTTCTATTTCTGTTACATTGTCAAATGTCATCAGGTAGGTACTACAGATATTATTATCATTCCTGGCATAATACCATTATTTCTCTGTGTGTGTTTCATCACTTCAGGCAGGGAAAACGGAAGAATTACTGAGTGCTCTTGATTGCCATGGTTTCCCTCCAACTTCGGATTATGAGGAGCTGCTGGTAGAATTTTTGGAAATAGACGACAGTGAAGACCAGCAACTAATGCCAAATCATGAAAAGAGGAATCCCAATAAAAATGTAAAGTCAACACACCAGGAAACAGACAGTGACTCAGGAAGAGGAAGCTGTGAGAGTCCTTCTCTATTGTCAGAAAAACGCAAGGAAGCCAGAAATCCACCCTTTGGATTGGAAGTACCAGATACGAATAAGGTTCAAAAAGATACCGGTGGAAAAAGCGTGCAGGAAACACCAAACATAGACCTTGAAGGACAGCTTCCCTTGTTTAGCAGTGGTGGACCTAGGCCATCCACATGGCCTGGAGTTCAACAAGCTAATAGTCAGACTTCCTATCATGACACTGTGGGTGTATGTAAAACAGCATGCAGTGCCATGAATGTCAAGGTGTTACCTACTTTGATGGGGTGTGAAGAAAAGCATTATTCACACCATCCTAAACTCACTGAGACTATTAGCAAAGGGAAACCAGCCAAATTAGAAGATGCAGCAAATTTACCCTTAAAAGCTCACCAAGGGACATTATGGCTACTACCTCCAGAGAAGTCACCTTTTTTCTCTACAAAGCCAATGGATTATGTTGAAGTTCACAACATCAATCATGATGGGGCTCTGGCTGTATTACCAAAACAGAAATGGCAAAATGGCAAAAATGAAAAGCGTTTTGTGTATGGAGATCCGAATGAATACACCAAAGTTTCTACAGGTGTATCCAATCGAATTCTGGTATTATTCCCAGATCCCAAAATGGAGGGTTTGCCTTCCTTTCAGGAACTATCAAACGAAACCATCCACAGCTGTCAGCAGAGCCAAGCAGAGAAAAAAATGAGCAATTGTCTCACAGCTCCGAGCGCTTGCAAAATACAGACTGGAGGATTAGATTACATGGATCCAAATAATTTTATGCCCACCTTTAATTGACTGAACGGTCAACTGTCCTTCTACAGGTAACACTACAAGTAAAATAAGTACTCTTGGCACAAAAATTTCTCAGATATCTGATTTAGCTCAGTTGTAGCTCACACCTTTTTACGCTTTATATTCAGTTACTTAAGGATATACTGATAGCTGACTGCAGATCATTTTCTGTGTGTGTGATTTTTAGAGCTATTTTTGTAAAGAGTGACCTACCAGAAATTAAAAGTACACAGAATAGTTTTAAAAAAACAAGAAACAACAAATACTCATAAAATCAACACCCATTTCTGACATGTATTGTTAAAAAGGGATCTGTACAGTGCTGAAACAAAACTAAACTTCAGACCATGGTCAAATGTTTCTGGTTAAGAGGTATAGGTTGGCCTTCTAAAATACTGTGAAAAATTATATTGTAATCAGATGTAATGTCCAACCAACCTGTAGCATGCCAGAAATACAGGTATAAAATATGAGCTAGTGGCCACACCAGTGAGTGACATTGGCTACATTCAGACAACACATTAAGCAACTGAGGTGGGGGGGAAACAATCATCAGTTGAGTTGCTTATTGTGTCTTGTGGAGGGTAACACGCCGCTCATAAACTACTGACGGTATGCTATTTCGCCCAAATAAGCAACTGAGAGAAACAACTGGCTAACAAGTTGTTTAGCTCGAAGCCAGTTGTTTAAAGTGTTGTGTGGAGGGGTGAGTGTGTTAATGGCATGTGGTGAGTGGGTTAAAACACAAGCCCATAGAGGCAGGCGGCAAGAGCGACCAAAGCGGCGGCTGCCACTCTGCTACAACTGGCGCAATTTGCAGAGGCTGCTGGGATAGAACTGGGAGGACTGAGGGAGGAGAGAGGGTGGGGAGAGGGGCGGGGGCTGTGTCAGTCAAATGCTGGGTTGGCTATTAGTCCACTCAACGCCAGCCCCAACCACCCACAGTTATGTAGGAACATGTTGTGTGGGGAGTACCCACAAAATACCCAACTGTGAGTTGGCTACTCAACCCACCATTGACTAATGTGTTGTCCGAATGCAGCCATTCAGTATATGTGGAATCCGCCAGGCTTTGTGAGGGCTTTTCTTCTGGTTTACTAAGCCATGGAACAGGCCACAGTGCAGGAGAGATAGGCAGTAGTGCAGGCCTCACTCTATGCTGAGGCTGGGCCCAGGAGCACTCCTTTCCAGAGCACCATAAACTCCCAGAGACGGTGCCACACGTGCCATTTGTGCCAGGGCTGCCTCCAGATTTGAGGGGGCTTCAACATGAGCTTTCTGGTGACCACCATGCATGCCAGTTCCCCCACCCCCATTAGGCAGAAGTGGCTCTATATTTGAGATGAATGGGGTAGCGCCCCCCCCCACCTGTCCCCCACCTACTTGTGGCAGAGAGATCCCTCCCTCACAGCACTGGCCCTACCATTAGGCAGAGTGAAGCACTCTCCTCAGGGCCAGCAGCAGATGCTGAGGGGTGGGGAGTGGCAGAGAGATGTTGGAAGAGAGAGCTGAGTATGCTATTCAGCCTGTCCTGTGTCCCCTAAGCTAGCTTGCTTCCCTCAGGATGCTACTGATTGCCAGCCTTGGCGTGAGATTCAGTTACGAGTCCAGTCCGGTTGACTTCTGTACACAGAATGGGAGGAAGGCAGCCACCATTGTAATTGCTCTCAATGCACTGGAGCAACATCTCGTCCTGGGGGCATTGTGGGTAATTACAGTGGCAGCTATCTGGTGCTCATTGGAGCATTGGAAAAGGGGCCCCAGGTGGGCCCTTGGTGGCAGGCTGAGGATGCCATTGGCAGATGCTGGGCCTAGTCTGGGCCACCTTTTAGTCACCCAAGAACGACACATTGTGCTGTTGCATCAGTAAAACTAGTCAAATACTAGTCAATGAAAAATAAGAATATCACCGAAAAATAAAACTGTAACAGGTTGCATGAACATTCCGTTGTTATTCAAGCAGTTTCGGTGCCAGGTGTCCAGCGAAAAATGACAAATTTATTTCATGTCCTACAATGTATTTTAAGATATTTGAAAGACTCATACGGTTTTTTTCTATTTTTCCTATTTTAAAAAAGGAAAAGCCCTAGTTTTATGGATGTTAAAAAAATCTTATACCAAAAATCTTATATCAAAATATATTGATAGTATTTCTTAGCCAGGGAGTAAAATCTGCTATACATGCTTTCCTGCTTTGTTTTGGTGTGATAAATTATTGCTGTGCAGTCTCCTCAAACTAACTTTAAACAAAAATCATTGACACCTGTGGGATTACTTACAAGTAAGTAGTTTTAGGATTCCAGCATTTGGGGGGGGGGGGGACATCACAGTGTATCCACACCTTTACTTATCTAAATTACTCCACAGCAGGATTCACTTTCAAATACTGCCTTATTGTACATAATTAAAAAGTCTACTTTAATACAAACCCTGTGTATTTTTGCAGACTATTTTTCTATTATTAAAAATGAACTATGTTCTAATTTCCCAGTGCTATTTACTTAATCAAACATTTTATTGCCTCTTTTCTGCCTCAGGAAGCAGATAGAATAATGAGAGGAAGATACACTTTCTGTAACGAAACTCTATTGCTAAAGGGATAATGTTGAATTTCTGCCCAACTGGGGGGGGGGGGGGGTTAGGGTCCTTTCTGCTGTCTCAGAAGGGATATTCTTACGATGCTTTCAAGGGGCTGTCGTCCCAATGCAGTGTCTATATCCATTTCCACCATGGCATTGAACTGGGTTGCCATTTTAATGCCAAGTATGCAGGACTTATTCACTAGAGGTGCAAGGGTCTTGTGACACCCTCTGGCCCGGTTTGTTGGTTCACGCTGCCCTATTGCGTCTGCCTCAAGTGGAAGCGGCTAAACAGCCAGGAGATGCCCTGTAACTTAGTGTTGCATCCAAAACTCAGTCTCAGGTTTGCCTCTCCCCTGACAAGCCAGAGAAACAACTCTAAGGTCCTTGAGGTTTTTTTTTTTTAGCAGCTCCTACTTGCAGTAGGAGTGAATGGGCCATGCACACCAGCCAACTAAGGCCATTATCACACGCCTGGTTTTAAGCACACCCACCACAACTTCGATCCACTTCTTCAGCACGGGACTCGCATGACATCATCCCCCTCACGCTGTTCTCGTGCCCTGAGTGCTCCGTTTTTAGTTTCTGTTTCAATTTAACCCTGAACGGGCAAAGTCCGTTTCAAGCAAGTTCAACAGGCTGAGCTGAGGTATCGGAGCAAAACCGACCATGTGTGATTCAAAATGCTAGATCTGCATAGGAAACGGATGGGGAACCTGCAGGAAATGATGCATGTGATAAAGGCCTTAAGGAGCTATCCAAGGTTGGATAAGAACTCATTAAGAGTTGTGACTGGTTCTTCCTGAATCCCAGAGCAGATTCACTGCCCTGCTGACATCAGAACCACCAGCCTTCACTGCAGATTTGCCTATGCTAATTTATGTGTATAGATGCAATTTAGAACTAACTATAATTTTGAGTAGAAATACACATCTCACCATAGTGGGGACATCTGGGACCAGGTGATCTGTGTGCCTGCCCGCTCAGCCTGCTGTTCAGGGCAACTTCAAGGCCCAAATCTTCCTTCAGTGTGTTCTTTAAGCTGGCCTTGGACAGGACAGCCCTTTAAACTGAGGACACCACCAACACAGGACAGTCCTCTGGCAAACAGGATTGTCTTTTGGGCAACTCTAGCTCAGGAAGGAAATCTAAAAATCGGCCACATCACTACCCACCATGCATGGCTGGAATTAGGCCTGAGGCCAGTGGGGCGAGTTGTACACATTTATGGCAACTCTCTTGGCTCTTTTTTTGCTCACCTAGTGTAGGCTCACCATATGAAAAGGAGGACAGGGCTCCTGTAACTTTAACAGTTGTAGAGAAAAGGGAATTTAAGCCAGAGTCATTTGTATGCAATTTGTACCTGGTGGAATTCCCTCTTCATTACAACAGTTAAAGCTGCAGGGGCCCTGCCCTCTTTTGTATCTGGTCACTCTAGTATAGTGCATGCAACTTTAATTGCTTTGATGAAGAGGTGATTTCACCAGGTACTAATTGCATACAAATGACGCAGGCTAAAATTCCCTTTTCTCTGCAACTGTTAAAGTTACATGAGTCCTGTCCTCCTTTTCATATGGTCAGCCTAAGGACCTAGTGGCACAAAGATGTTTCAGAGAAGGGAAGCTAGGACTTGCAAGATGTTACACTAATAGTAAGCTCTAGTGTAGTGCAGTAGCACAACTTGCAGTCTCCCAAACCAGACACCGGCTGATTTTGCTGCATGCCTGGGACTACAGAAACCGGGTTGTCAAGCACGCTTTGCACTACAAGTGGGCTACATTTGGCTTGGTGGGTCAAAAGCAGTGCAGGCCTGGACTAGAATGTTGACCTTGGACCAAGGGTGACATGGGTTCACATCCTCTCTCGGTCATAATGCAAGTCCAAATGACTCTGCCAATCCTATAGTGTTACTGAGAGGAGAAAAAGAGGAGGGCTGTAGCTCAATTGCCAACCTTATGCTTTGCATGCAAAAGGTTGCAGGTTCCAATGCCCAGCATCTCCAGCTAGCGCCGGCAAAGGCTCCTGCTTGACTCCTTGGAGAACTACTCCCTCTCACAGTAGACATACTAAGTTAGACGGGCCAAAAATAGGACCGGAGTGTATTTGTGTCTGTATGCTCTATTATCCCCAAAATGGCTGCGCAGTGGCGCTGCATTGTTTATACGATGCAGCAACCAACTCGCAGCCACATCAGGCTTTTCCCCCAAACCACGTGTTTTCAAAGTGCCAATTTACCACGACTTTTACTTTTGCTTCGAGGTCACCACGTTGTTTCAGAGTGTATAGACACACACACCACAGCTTCAGTTGGGGTTATCCAGTGAGCGTAAGCGTGGGAACATAGGGCAGGAGGCGGGCTTGATTAAGAGAATAGCCGGCGGCGCTACAGTTTGCCTGCGCTCCCTCCTGATTTTGCCTCACAGCAGCAATGCTACAGGATTTTGAGCTAATCAACCTCCAACGCATGTCGTATAGACGCACTTCTGTATAAGGCAGTTTGCTATGTTCCCATGTATATGCAGCCCTAAGCCCGCTGGAAGAAGATTGTAGCAAAGACAGGAACAGGATCTGCCAGTTTTTGGTCCCATTCTCTAAGTTAATACAAGCCTTTACATCAGTGAACCTTAAGAAAAGTTATTAAAAGGTGCAGTAAGTGTTAGGTTTTTGTTTTTAAAATTATTTTACAAGTATACATTGTATATCTTACATATATTGTAAAATTATTTTTACAAATATTTTAAAATTATGTGCCATGTATAAAATGGAAGACTTTTGATTGCCACGATTAAGGGTCCCCATGAAAAAGGCCAACGCGTTTATAGTGTCTAAAGTGTTGGACTGGGAGTCAGGAGATCTGGGTTCTAGTCCCCACTCGGCCATGGAAACCCACTGGGTGACTTTGGGCCAGTCATAGACTCTCAGCTCAACCTACCTCACAGGATTGTTGTTGTGAGGATAAAATGGAGAGAAGGAGGATTATGTATGCTGCCTTGGGTTCCTTGGAGTAAAAAAAGCACGATATAAATGCAATAATAATAATTAATTAATATTTTGCAAAGAAGTACCTCCCTTTGAACTAAATCTTTTATATAAATCTTCTTTTTTTTCTGCTGTATTACTGACAGAAGTTTGTGCTCTTACATTGTCCAGTAAAGCTGGCCATTAATTTTTATCTAGCGGAAACCTATAAGATGTCATGCACCAATGTTTTCTCTGTAATTTCCTGGAATTTAAATAATAGCTTGGGGTTAGTTTTATGGTATGGTAATTGAGTTCCCCCACGAATTATAAATTATATTAAATAAGATTTGATGTATGTGATTTATAGTGTGATATAATATTCAAGGAATAATCGGTTATTGTTTTTAAACTGTGCTTTTTATTCCCTATATAGTCTGCAATCCCAGCGGACTCAAGTTGAACTTGAAGTAACATATTCTGCCCTCAATTTGTCGACACATTTTTGTGCAGCTAAACGTGTGCAACAGCGTTTTAGTGTCATTTATGTGTGTCAGTAATGATCAATAATGATTACTTATTAAAACGCAATTTGCAGCCTTTTCTGTAGTGGCTTCTAAAACACTCTGCAAAGTAAATCCCGTGGAATTCAGCGGGACTTACATCTGATTAGCAAATGTGGATGAAAGTGGTCATATTTTATGGAACAGAGGTAACGCGTGAGTGTTGCGCAGGAAAACCAAAGTAACCTAAACCAGCTGACGAAATGTCTGCCGTAAAGCCATAAAATTGTGTTACGATCAGACAAGTGTGATGGCATGACTTTGTTGTTGATTTTCTCCAGACAAATCATACTACCTCATGTTTTCTTTCCCCTCTAAAAGCCAAGTGATAAGTCAATGCCAAATTGCAAAGTATTTTGAAAGAAGCACAGAGGCTTTCGCAAATTGCTTTGATATATGGCTGTGGGACAGAGGCATATTTTAGCAGGTAAATAGTTTGCTGTATATCATTGATGAGCTGTATTTGCATAGGGTTCCCCCCCCCTTTTCAGAAATTATTCAAATACATGGTGGGGGAGGGGGATTGTGTATACCCAACTCCCATTCAATGTATTATAACTGCCTGCCCCAACCCGGGACCCTCCAGATGTGTTGGAATACAACTCCCATCATCCCCAGCCAGATTGACTGGGGTGATGGGGGTTGTAGTCCAACACGTCTGGAGGGTGCCAAGTTAGAGAAGACTGTATCATAAGGTTAGAGGGCTTTCTCCATAGAGGGCTTTCTCCACAGAGTCAGGAACCTCTTCTTCCCCCATCCTCCAAATCCAGGTACGGCGTTTGCATATGTGTGCATGCATGTGTAAATGGTGCAATTATTTTTTAGCTCCATGATTGACCCACAGATTGTGAATCATCACCACCATCGCGTGTTGGGTTGTGGGCTAGCAAATGGTAGTGGTAGTGGTGGCAAAGCTGGCAGTGCTGAGCCAATGATGGTGTGCAAATGAACTAGTCAAGGCTAGGTTGTCAACCAGCTAGTCCTTTACTGGTCCAGTGTTGGGTGTTCCAGATTCTTTCTGGCTCCACCCATAACGACCCAGCAGAACCTGCCAAGTTGTACCCATAAATTCAGCAAGTTTCTCCCTGGCTCCACCTCACAGCCACCATATTCTTTTCTGGCTTTGTCCCAGGCCCATCAAATTCTGCCTCTGTACCATCCTTTGCCAATAAGATTCTGCCAGGACTCCAGCTGCCTTGAACTTGTCCAAGGAAATACTTCTTTAAAAATGAGAAGTCAGCAACCTTAGTTCAGTGAGTTTGGTGAGCAGTTGGTTCCTTAGCTCACAGAAAATAAAACAATCATAAAATAAAACTCTTGTGTAACTCTCGTAGAAAAGGGAGTGTTTCGTCTGCTTCCATTTCCTGATGCTGCTAAACCAATAGTTGTCATCCGTCCATAATGTGTATGGAATACCAGCATATGCTTGACCAGAGCTGTACAGCCTGTGACAACCCACCATGCCAAACACAGTCCAATCATCATGAATGGAGGCCCGCCAGGAGCTTGATGCACACCCTGTTTTTATGCCACTCTGGAGCTGCAAAACTAACATGGGGGTTGTCAAGACCCTGCTGTTGGAAGGCTACTAGCTATACATGGCTGGTAGGCTCCATTCAGCTTGGTAAACTACAGGTTAGGACCATAGGGAGCTGCCTTATACTGAGTCACAACATTGCTCAATCTATTGGTCCATATAATCCAGTATTGTCAGCCTATTGTTTCTCCAGCCTACCTGGGGACAATGGGAATTGAACCTGTGACCTTCCACATGCAAAGCATGTGCTCTACCACTGAGCTATGGTCCCTATCTAAAGTTGAGCAGGCTTGTGCCATAACATACCATGAGATTTCTCTTGTGCATTTGATCCTGCCTTGCACAAAAAGCGCTAGGGGCGCAAATGCGCTTTTCAGTGTCGCATGAAAATGATCAAAGTACAAAGCAGGGTTCTCAAAGAACCGTTCCAGATTTTTAGTAGGAAAAAAAATCAGCAGGAGTTATTATAGGCCTGAAAAATGGGTGAGTATCAAGCAGAAGGTAGTTCACATGCATCCACAGGCTTGTTAGGTTATTGGCAATTTGCTTGTTTTCCATTCCAAAGCAAATTGATGACCGTGTAAGACAGTCATGTATGGTTGGTGAGCTGTATTTTATTATGCTTGGTATTTTAATGGAAATTTTTTTCGGCTATTTTATATTTTGTATGTTTTAATAATACTGTTTTAAGTCGCCTTAAGTCTTTTTTAAGAGAAAGGCAACTAGATGATGATGATGATGATGATGATGATGATGATAGGTTGATCACAGCCTGCTTAGACCAGGATGTGTTAGCGTTCCCCAACCTGGTGCCCTCCAGATTTGTTGGAATAAATCTCCCATAATCCCTTAGCCAGCCTAAAAGCCGTTTTGTAATATGGACCACACGCTAAGCCATGGTTAGGCTACTAACTGTTTTGCAGAAAATGGTCAGTGAGTGTGTTTAAACCGTGTAACCACCATGGTTAGGAATGGTTCACATGACACGCTAAGTCATAGTTCACACAACACGTTAAGCCGTAATGTTCAGGTCAAAATGTTTAGCCACCATGGCGTAGCGTTTTGTCTGAACAGGGTCTGTGAGGGTTTTGATTCAGTTTGTGATCATTTAGTAGGAAATGGACAGGCATGAGTTATATATTTCTGGCTAGCATCCTTGGTATTTTGTAACTGATTCTCCCCCACGCCACCCACCACCCACCCTGCCATTCCCGCATCGCAAAAAGTGTTGTGCATTTCTATGATTATCAGCATCCTACCAATCCTGTTTGATGATATTTATTGCTAAGAAATATCCCGTGCATCTGATGTGCATCTGGAATCTGACTGCATGTTTTGTAGCATTTTCTTGCTGTCTTTTGTATTTCAGTTGCACCTGTATTATGTTAAATGCTACTTCAAGTTAAAGTGAGCAGTAAATATTCTGGATGGAAGCTAAATACTTATATTTGCCAATAATTTCTTTCAACGTGCACACACACAAATCTAGTTGGTTTCTTAACAGAATATTGCTTAACAAGGTATTGTTTTTAAAAAGCCATGTTTATTAATCCATTTAAATGTACAGAATCACGCGCACTTTAGCCATGTATTTTATTTGAAGAAAGACATCATTCTGGCCATTTGTTCAAACTTACACTCCACTAGCCTTCTCAGTTTTACAATGGTTGGTTTAATTGAGGCTTCTTCTTATTTTAGAAACAGATCTGATTTCTATTTCACAACCTTAGAAGTATTCCATATCACACAAGAGTTTTACTTTTATTTTTGTGAATGTCTTGGATCCCCAGTTTTATGGGCTAAAGGATAGAGGTTTAAAAATTGTCTGTATTAAATATATTGTTTGGAAAACACTGGTATAAAATTAAATGCTCAGGAATCTTTTATTGATTGTTAACTGTATTTGGGAAAAATGTTTAGTTGAAAGATAAGTGGGGAAAAGTTTGAGTTGATTAAGTTATTATTATTTTAAATGTCTACCACTGGTTTCACTTTCCTGGTCAATATTGTTACTGTGTCATGTACCTTCCTCTCACAGACGTGTCCATTATTTTCACTGCCATTTTCTTTTTTGTTAGTTGGGGTGGGGTGGGGGAGGCTTTTCTCTTGTCATCCAACAAAATGTAATAAACTATTTCTTGAGCAAAATGTGGAAGTTTTGTTTTTCTCTGACTAAGGTTGCAATCCTCTGCATGTTTAGACAGAAGAAAAAGACCTACATCCCATCTTTTTTCTGTCTAAACATGCAGAGGATTGTGCCCTAAATTACATTGCAAGAAGGCAACATATGCTGTTTAGCCCATTCGCTCACAAGCTTCCTCTTCTTCCTGCAAGCCAATCAATATGATCCCACGCAACAATTACAGAGCTCTTTCGTCATTTCTTGAAGATTCTACTTGGCCTACCTTTGGTCTTCCTCTAGAGCTGGGGTGGACAACTTGTGGCCCTCCAGTTGTTTTAGCTACAATTCCCATCAATCCTAGGCAGCGTAACCAATGGTGAGGGCCAAAACATCTGGAGGGCCTCAAGATGCCCCACCCCAAACCCTGCTTTAGAGGAGCTAGAGAACCATCAGTGCCATCATGTTTGGAATCTGGACTTTGATGATGGCTCAGCGAAGTCACTGTTCTGGAATGACCATAAAGAAAATGAATGAGGACACAGGAAAGAAAACAGTGTTGAAGATGTGGAAGACCCTATGTCTTCATCCATGCCCAGCGTTCAAAAGTGGCATCCCCCTCTTCCCAAACAAAGGGACTGGGTACAAGTCAGATCCATGAAGTCAAAATATGAATCCTCGCAATTTCATATGATTTTTAAAGGAGCCAACCCCCAAACCACGGTCATATCACAGAGCACATCTGCCTCCATGGACTGAACCATGAAAATCTGGATCCGCCACTCATGGGTGCCTCCACAGCATAAAAGCATGGATCCAAGGCAGAGATCCTCATGATTTTTACAAGCAAAATACCCCAAACTACCATCACATCATGCAGCATAACTGTTTTCACAGACTGAACTATGAAAATCATGGATCCATGGCTCGTTGGTGCCGCCAAGGTGCAAAAAACGCGGATTTGAGGTACGGATCCTCATGGATCCTCATGATTTTTACTAGGGGTGTGCACGGACCCCCCGGATCGGATCGGGACCCGGATCGGGACCTCCAATTTTGTCCCGGACCGGTTCGGACAAAATCGGAGGCCCCCCGGACCGGATCGAGTCCGATCCCGACCCAAAAATCGTACATTTTTGGATCGGCCGCCATTTTTTTCCCCATAGACTTGCATTGCAATGCAAGTCTATGAGGAAAAAATGGCGGCGGGTGGGTAAGGGGGGGCCTAACTCCCTCCCCCCCCCGGGGCCGTCCGCTGTGGACGGCCCCGGCAGGTAAACCCCCTCCCCCGCGCTCCCTACCCCCCCTGGGGCCGCCTGCTTCCATCCGCTGGCGCCCGCGGGCGCCAGCGGATAGAAGCGGACGGCTCCGGGGGGGGGGTAAGCCCCCTTCCCCGCCACTTACCTTCTCGGCACGTCCGGCGCCGGCGGCTACTACCAGCGGGCTCCGCGGCCTACTCTCGAGTAGCGCGCCGGGTGATGACATCACCCGGCGCGCCACCCTGGAGCAGGCCGCGGAGCCTGCTGGTAGTAGTAGGCGCCGGCGCCGGACGGGAGCCGCCGGGCCGGGCAGGTAAGGGCCCCCCTCCCCCCTCCCCCCTCCGCGCGCCCCCTCCTCCCCTCCACGCACCCCCTCCTTACCTTTCCGGCCCGGCGGCTCCCGTCCGGCGCCGGCGCCTACTACTTCCAGCAGGCTCCGCGGCCTGCTCTAGAGTAGCGCGCCGGGTGATGACATCACCCGGCGCGCCATCCTAGAGCAGGCCGCGGAGCCTGCTGGGAGTAGTAGGCGCCGGCGCCGGACGGGAGCCGCCGGGCCGGAAAGGTAAGGGCCCCCCTCCCCCCTCCGCGCGCCCCCTCCTCCCCTCCACGCACCCCCTCCTTACCTTTCCGGCCCGGCGGCTCCCGTCCGGCGCCGGCGCCTACTACTTTCAGCAGGCTCCGCGGCCTGCTCTAGAGTAGCGCGCCGGGTGATGACATCACCCGGCGCGCCATCCTAGAGCAGGCCGCGGAGCCTGCTGGGAGTAGTAGGCGCCGGCGCCGGACGGGAGCCGCCGGGCCGGAAAGGTAAGGGCCCCCCTCCCCCCTCCGCGCGCCCCCTCCTCCCCTCCACGCACCCCCTCCTTACCTTTCCGGCCCGGCGGCTCCCGTCCGGCGCCGGCGCCTACTACTTCCAGCAGGCTCCGCGGCCTGCTCTAGAGTAGCGCGCCGGGTGATGACATCACCCGGCGCGCCATCCTAGAGCAGGCCGCGGAGCCTGCTGGGAATAGTAGGCGCCGGCGCCGGACGGGAGCCGCCGGGCCGGAAAGGTAAGGGCCCCCCTCCCCCCTCCGCGCGCCCCCTCCTCCCCTCCACGCACCCCCTCCTTACCTTCCCGGCCCGGTGGCTCCCGTCCGGCGCCGGCGCCTACTACTACCAGCAGGCTCCGCGGCCTGCTCTAGAGTAGCGCGCCGGGTGATGACATCACCCGGCGCGCCACCCTAGAGCAGGCCGCGGAGCCTGCTAGTAGTAGTAGGCGCCGGCGCCGGACGGGAGCCACCGGGCCGAGAAGGTAAGTGCCCCCCTCCTCCCCCCCCCCCGCTGTCCACTTTCATCGGCGGGCGCCCGCTGGCGCCCGCCAATGGAAGCGGCGGTGGGCGCCAGTGGGCGCCCGCCGATCCGCCGAACCGGTTCGGAGCTTTTTCGGACCGGTTCGGATTGGATCGGCCGATCCAGCTGCGGGATCGGAAATCGGATAATTTATCCGATTTCCCACTGGACCGGACTCGGATCGTGGATCGGGTCCGATCCAGTGCACATCCCTAATTTTTACAAGCAAAATACCCCAAACGACAATCTAATCACAGGGCACATCTGCCTCCATGGACTGAATCATAAAAATCATGGATCGGGAATTCATAGGTGCCACTATGGTGCAAAAATATGGATCCGAGGCAGCCAGGTAACAGTGGTGGTGTTAGGCAAATCTGAACTCAGGACTTAATGAAAATCACAAGTGGACTGTGGAAGGAAAGGTGGTGGGCTCTCCTCCAGTTTGAAAGGCTAGTGTCTTCATGCAACATTCACTATTACTCTGCTAAGGAAGGGAGTCCTGAGATATACCAGCAACTGCAAGGCTACTGAGTTCAGAGAGCAGCAGCAGCCCTGCATTAAGAAATATGATGGCAACTGGAACAGCTCTAAAGATCCAGCGACGCCTCAGAAGATCTGGGTTCCATGGTTTAGATTGCCCCTCATTTCACTGCCCAATCCCTGACGTATTTTTGGGTAACGAATGCTGTAATTTGGCCTTTTGTAGAGAAGTAGAACCAGTTCAGTCCAGTTTATCTGTGATGTGTTTTAAAATGGATACAAGAGACCTCCAGTTTGAGCATGGTGTTGTTAAGCCGACCCGGAAACTGCTGTGAGTGGCCAGAAACGAACGTGCTATGAATAGCTCATTTTGAAAACACCTCATTTAGAGACTTGAACGGTATAATACACCCTGGACAAAACTGGTGTAACCCATTGCAATATGTAGCACTCATGGGAAAATATCTAGAGTTCAAGCCCTTTTTGACCCTGAAGGGCTACAGGAGGAAGGCAGGTTCTGAGGAGAAAAAAGGAGACCAAGATGGTGAAGAAAGACACAGAGGCAATAGAGGAGGAACAGAGAGTGACCGAAAAGACAGGCCCTGACAATGCTGAGGAAAGAACAGGAAAAAACAGCAGCAATAGCCAGTGGCCCCCGATTGCTTTGGGTCTGTGGGCACATTGGGGATTTTGATAGAGTGTCATGAGTTCTCTCACAAAATGGCTGTTTGAAAGAGCACCCAGTCCATTCATCAAATAGAGGCCTGTCACAAAACCCTCACTAACCAGAAGGCAAATTGGAGATGCTAAAACAAAAATAACTTGCCCAAGAACTTAAGTCCAAGCCAGAGGACAAGTCCAAGCTCCAAAACACAAAGCCACTGTTTTGAACACAACTCAAGATTGCATTGGAGAGTGGCACCTCAAACCTCTCAGTTTAAAACTCACACATTTTAATTTTAAAAAATGTTATGAAATAAAACAAAAATCAGGTAACCCGTTGGAAACCAAGAGAGGCTTCTGTGTTTACATTGGCACCAACCGACAACACGTTGCAGAGCCTAGGGCTAAGAAAGGCAGGTGTCCTAATTTAACAAAGATAGTGCTCTATTGAAGGTCTCCTCGACTAGAGGGGATTTTCAGTCTAGATTGGGGCCAGGGCTGTAAAGTTGACTGCAATGAGCCCACCTCAGCCACTTGTTAAGCTTCATTTTTTAATTTATTATACTTATATCCCACCTTTTTTCCTGCCAAGAACTCAGGGCTGTTTACATAACACTCCTACTCTCCATTTTTATCCTCACAACAACCCTGTGAGGTAGCTAAGGCTGAGAATCAGTGGCTGCCCCAAAGTCACCCAGTCAGCTTCAAGGTGGAGTGGGAACTTGAACCCAAGTCTCCTGAGTCCCAGCCCAACCCACCGACCATTACACCACACTGGCTCTCGATGCCATCACTGCAGGAGCCCTGAGGTTGCCCTCCTCTGAAGCTGGCAGTTGACAAGTTAGCAAGGCCTCTTGACCCACTGACTGTTGTCATAATAGGCCCGGAGGCAAAACTGGAAGCAGGCCTGGCACTAACATAGGGCATCCTTGGCCAGTTGCTGCTCACCCACGCACCCCCCACACATCAAGTAGCATTGAGCCATCATTTCAAAATACCCACAATGCCTGGGAGTGAGGCTATGTCACAGGTACATCGTGGCGAATGATAGCAAAATAGGAAGGGGCCCACTTAGGGATGGGGAATTTCAGGTCGGGGGGGGGACAATATGGCCATCTGAGGCTTCTGTATGTCATCGAATGTGATGCCCAGCCAGAAAGAGCATGCACAAGGAAAGTGCTTATGGTCCCCTCTACAAGATTTTGGTTTGACGCCCGGTTGGCCGATTATGCACATCTTCTCCCATCTGCTTTTACGCCTAATCCCTATACACGGGAGACGATGAAGCACATTACCGGTTGTATGAAACGCGCTTTAAAGTTGTTTACATGCGGAGCATCGCTTGTTTACATGGTCATAAGGCGCTTTAACTCCCGCAGTAAATTAAAACTTGCTATTTAACGCGCATTCGATAATGTGCATAATCGGACAGAAAAAGTGCTTCAACCCCCGATTTGCGCTCCGTTCATGTGGAGGTAAAATCGGTAATGCACTTTGAAAGAGCTTTAAATCGCTCTTGTAGAGGCACCCTGGGTGTTTTGTAGCAGCATGTGCTAGGCGAGCGAATTACAACTACACTGCTGTGCAGATTTCTCTTCCTCCTGGAAAAATTCCAGCAGGCACCCATGTCTTGGAGAAAGAACAAATGAAGAAGTCTTCTGACACGCTATTTGATGTGTGATCCGCCAATGTGCCTGCCCTTCCCCTTTTCATGCCCCTACAATGGCCCAGGTTACAAGATCCATTGCCTAGGAGCAATTGCCTTGGCAGGTCTCTACAGAATCTAGCTAGTGTAGGCTGACCAGATAAAATCCAGGTCAGGGCTCATGTAACTTTAACAGTTGTAGAGAAAAGGGAATTTCAGCCAGTGTCATTTGTATGCAATTCCTGGTGAAATTCCCTCTTCATCACAACAGTTAAAGCTACAGGAGTGATCAGATACAAAAGAGGGCAGGGCTCCTGCAGCTTTAACTGTTGTGATGAAGAGAGAATTTCACCAGTTGCTGCATGCATACAAATGACACCTGCTGAAATTCCCTTTTCAATACAACTGTTAAAGATACAGGAGCCCTGTCCTCCTTTTCATATGGTCACCCTATATAAGACACTCTCCTGCTGGGAAATGTCTGACAAAACTCTCTGGAGCACCACCCGCTAGGCATGAGGCAGGGTAGGCACTCTGGGAAGCTCCACCGTCTCTGCTTCCCTGCTGCAGCAGAAATTCTGTTGCAAAGTGGTTGGCCTGGCTTTCCAGAGAGCCTGCCTGACAGCAGCAGAACAAACACTTCACTCTGAGGGGTCCTTCCTCATAGGCATTCTGGGTGAGATGGCCTTTGAGATTGCCTATGTTTGGCTTATCACTGTGTTTGGCATCCTGCCCTCCCTTTCGCTCAGTCATCAGAGGTCAGGAATTGGACTATGCTTTCTTGGCAATGGTGATGCTTTCTGGGATCCTCCTGTGCCTGTTGGCACCAGATGCAGTTAACTCAGGGAATCCTTCTGCCCTTTTACTTTCGGTGTAAACAGGGGCCAAGCTACACGAGCATTTTGTACCAGTACTCCAATATCTGGGACACATAATACACATACACAAGCCATTGTGCAGATGCTATTTCGTCCTCAATATTCTGTTCTTTTGGAAACTACTTTTACGGCTATTTTTCCCGGAGCTTGCCCTTTCTGTGCACTTTTCAGTGGTGGCCCCCCAATTATGGAATGATCTCCCCGACGAGGCTCGCCTGGCACCAACATTGTTGTCTTTTCGGCGCCAGGTCAAGACTTTCCTCTTCTCCAAGGCATTTAACAGCATATGATAAGGGTTGTTGTGTTGTTGTGTTGTTGTTGTGCTCTGACCCAGAAGGATATTGTAATTTTAACTTGTTTTTATGCTTTATGCTTTTAAATTTTGTATATCGGTGTTTTAATTGTACAATGTTTTTAATTTTTGTAAACCGCCCAGAGAGCTTCGGCTACGGGGTGGTATATAAATGGAATAAATAAAAAAATAAATAATGCTAAGACATGTGTTCCAATCTAGAAGCATTGCAACTTTTACCAAGTTGCTGAACCCATTTGGGGGCTAGGGTAGGGCACCTTGGATAGCTCCTTTAGAGTCCTGTCTGGTTCTGACTGAAAGCCGGAATGGATTCATAGCCCCTGTGAAACCGGAGCCACCAGCCTCCACATGCTGGGACTCCAATCGGCATCTGGTCCAACTGAGGGCCGGGCAAGAGGCGGGTGGGGGGCAGCCAAGCGAAGCTAATTGAGCGGGCTGATGCCTGAGGGGAGGCGGTGACTCCAGCTCGGCCCCCATTGGTGGCCCGCGTGGGTCTTAAAGTCCACGACTTTCTCCTGCCTTGCTGCTGCTACGCGGGAGGTGGAAATCATGATGGCTCAGCGAGAAGTGGGGCTCTTTCTCAGCCGCCTGCCCCGACTCCTGGCCGGGAACAGACCCAGCTCGGCGAGGTTCCCGTTTAGGAGAGGTAAACGGCGGCGGGATGGGTGGGCAGACAGACAGAAGGCGCTGCCTGCCTCAGGCACTGGCGACCACCCAGACAAAGAACTTGTGCCTGGGCAGCTCAGCACCGGAATCTGGAAGATTATTTTTTTTTAGCACTCGGATTCAAAACATTTACCCTAGGGCATGCGAAGAGCGTCCCTCTGAGAGTGTGCAGAGTGCATTCTTCTGCGTAGCCATGGCCAGCCTTCGCCCAACGGGGATTAAGGAGAAGCCTTGCGAAAGTAAAGAGAGGGTGTACACCCCCACTCCTTTCCTGGCCAGTGAACGACAAAGCAAAGTTGGATATGGGTCGATCCCCTCCCCTCTCCCTAAGATTGGGGAACGCGGGTGGAGAAAGCTCCCCCCCACACACACACACAAATCATTATTTAAATACAGCACCAAGTCTACGCCACGCGAAGCCCTTTTCAGACAACCTACGAATGCGAGGTGAAAGACCTCGCAAAAGAGGAGGAGGGAAAGGCCCCTACAAGGGGCGGAGTTATTGGGACCGATCCTGACCCTCCCCTGCGAGGGAGTAGCCTGGAAAAGGAGAATGTTAAATTGGAAACTTTAACCAGACTTTGTGGTTATGAATCTCGCAGAGCGCAAGCACACTAGGATTTCCTTCTTGTTTCCTTTCATTATTCCAGAATAGCAACGGACTGCTCTTGGTTGCATTGCGCTTTCCGTGCAAGGCACGGGGTTGAACATACAAAAGGCAGGATAGGGACGTACTAAAACAAATGACAGTACTTGCTCATAGAGAAACCATCCTTGCCCATAGGGATCCATAGGATAGTACTTGCCCATGGGGAAACCATACCTATGGGCAAGTGCTGTCCTATGGATCCCTATGGGCAAGTATGGTTTTCCTATGGGCAAGTACTATCCTAGGCTGCCTCTACAAGAGAGGTTTAAAGCTCTTTCAAGGCGCTTTAAAAAATTTACCTCTACAAGAACGGAGCGCAAATCGGGCGTAGAAGCGCGTTATCTCTCCGATTATGCGCATTATCGAATGCGCGTTAAATCGCGAGTTTTATTTTGCTCCGGCCGTTAAAGTACATTTTGCCTATGTGAACAAGCACTTATGCGCATTAACTACTTGTAAAGCGCATTTTGGTCATCCGTTAATGCGCTTCGCCGCCTCTCGCCGCCTCTCATGCAGAGGTATTAGGTGTAAATGTGCTTCAGCGATTATGCGCATAATCGCCTAACCGGGCGCAAAAGCGAATCCCTGTAGAGGGGACCATATTTTTCCCTATGGGCAAGTGCTGTCCAATGGATCCCTATGGGCAAGTATAGTTTCCCTATGGGCAAGTATGGTTTCTCTATGGGCAAGTGGTGTCATTTGTCTTATATGTCCCGGCAGAATCATTAACTGATGGAACTCACTGCCGCAAGATGGGCAGTGATGGTTGCTGGCTTAGATCAGGAGTAGGCACAGTGGAGGCTGGTGGCTCCGATATCAGTGGGGCAGTCAATCCACTCCGAATTTCAGTCAGAACTCTGAAGGAGCTATCTAGAGTTTTGAGTGGTACTGACTGATACCTGGAGCAGATTCACTACCCCCCACTGACATCGGAGCCACCAGCCTCCACTGGGTATGTGGGAGAAAGCTTGGGATCTACTAGTATAGTAGATCTACTAGTATAGTCCCAAAACATCCCTATACATGTTTTGAGGTGGGGAAAGTCCTACAACTCCCAGAATTCCCTAACCAGTATGGCTACCTGGGGAATCCTGGGACTTGAAAGACTTTTCTCTTTCTAAACATGAATAGGATTGCGCCCTACGAAGGTATATTTGCCCTGAGCCACTGTTGTTGCATCTGACTCCAGCTGGAGATCCCAGAGGTCTGAGGTATGCAATCTTTGGTTTAAATGGGTGTTATGCAAGCCAAATCCGATGTATGTTTTACTCAGAAATAAATAGGGCTGTATTCAGTGAGTAGGGTGCAATCCTATGCACGTTTCTGCCTAAATGTGCAGAAGACTTCCCCCTCTTCATTATAAGAGTTGCACCCTTAAGAGGGAATTGGACAACTTAAAGGAGGGTCTATTCTTCCACTACTACAGTAACAATGATGGCTAAAACAAATCTCCATTTTCAGAGGCAATATATATCTCATACTAAACTTAGGGTACCTCTAGACGGGAGCTTTTCCCGGTGGCTTCGGAGTGGCAGCAGGTGATGCACATGACGTAGCCACCACTCCGAAGCCATCCAGCGCCCAAAACCCCTAAACCCCGCTGTAAAAAAAAATCGGGCACTTACCTTACTTTTTTCCCCTGCGGAGCCTGCACAGCCGATGGCGACAACTGATTTGTCGTCATCGGCTGGAGGAGGGCCAGTTCCAGCACCATGCGTCCCCTTCTTCCTCCCCCTCCGGCCGCCCTGTTCCTTCCCCCCATTTTTTATACAAATGGGTGAAGGAGCGGAGCAGCCGGAGGGGAAGGAAGACAGAGACGCATGGCGCCCAAACCAGCTCACCTCCCTCTGACCTCCCTCTGGCTGCCCCGTTCCTCCCGAGTGCGGAGTTGCCGCCACCGCCGCACTGAGCACCGGGAAGGGGAGAGGAACGAGGCAACCAGAGGGATGTGAGCCGGTTCGCATCCCTCCCTTCCTCCCCATCTGGCTGCCCCGTTCCTCTTCCCTCCCCGGTGGTCGGCGCGGCCGCGGCGGCAACTCCGCACTTGCGCTCCTTCTCGTGCAGATGCCAGGAAGGAGGGCGCGGGCGAGGGCCCAAGGCATCCCGGCACCAACGCGTCGCCGTCAAGATGGGGCCTTAGAGGGGGTCGGCGAGGTGGGGGGATAGCAGAAACATCAGGCTTGGAAAGTGGAGCCTCTTGGCATCAGATCCCCTGCTTCCTTGAAGCACATGACTGTGCACCAAGCGAGAGGAGATGCTGAATTCGGTGGACATTTGGCCTGAAACACTCAGCGCTTCTGGATTACAATCTCCACTACATGGGGGGAAGGGGGAGTTGGATGGACAAATAATCTAGCCTTTGTGACTTTCTGCCCATGTGCGGATCAATGCCTCTTGCCTATGCTGCATGCAAAAGTCTGCGTAAGGCTGCAGTCCTGCATGACAGGGGTGGCAACTTCTTGTCTTCCAGACATTTGGGTGTACCATCTCCCATCAGCACTAGGGCTTGTCGGAACGCTCTATATGCGCAGTTGTGTTCTGTTTCTTATATGACACAGCTGCCAATTCTCAGCCATGTTGTGCTGTTCCCCATGAAGCGGCACTTTTTTGATACCGGTATGTTGTTTTAGCACCCCACTCCTTCCCCACAAAGAAGACTGCCTCCTGTATGTGTGGAAGCTCTCCATGCAAGCAAGAATGCTGGGAAATCCATTGAAAAGTTTTGATCATTCTATTCATTTTCATTTTTCCTCCAATTAGAGGTATATAGGCAGAAGCAGCCGAGAAACTCTTTCTCCTGGCAATCAGAAATGCCTCCCTGTGACTTTTTACCTGAAAAATATGAGGTATGTGGGTGAGTTGCTAGTTCTGTTGTGTGTAGATAAGCTGTCCTTAGTGCTTTCTTGTGATACTAGTCCTCAGGAAAGTTCTGAGTGCAATGCGCAGAAACAGCAAGTTGGATCCAAACTAAGGCTGTAACATTTGCCTGGGAGTAAGTCCCATTGAATTTAGTGGGATTTACTTCTGAGTAGACATGTGTGGGATTGTGCCATAAATTATTTGCAGTTGAACCCTACTGAAATTAATGGGAACTGAGTGCAACAGCCTGAGTCTGGATCCAACTCAATGCATTTCTGTAGCGTGGCTCCATTACTCAGTGGGGCAGCGGCAGTTTGCTATTTAGATGCTAGATACTTCCTACTCAACCTAGACAAACAGGTGTAATGAATCCAAACATCTCCCCCCCCCCCCCCCCCGCATCTGCCCGCCTGCCTTTTCTTTTAGCAGGCAGCTGTAGAGACTATCCTGCATTTTCATAACCCTTCCAAGCCAACTCAGCTTATGTGAATGAGGTGCTGTAGAGCTGCTCACCTGGAGGATGCATGACCAGGTCCTCCCAGGCTACCTCCCTTGCTGGGAATTGTCCAGCCCCATAGAAATACTTGGGGTCTTTGAGATTTTCCTTTGTGTCCACTGGTTAGCAAAAAGACAAGACAAGACTAAGCCAACTTCAGAGCCCCGGTGGGCCTCATCCTGGCCCCCACCTCTTTGGTGAATTACTCTTAACAGTTCTGAGAAGTGAGTGCTAGTCTGATGTTTCATTTAATTTTTAAAACAGAGGTGGGCAACATGCAGCCTGCAGTCCCCTGAATCCCCCTTGGCTGTTTTATACCACCAGCCCTCTGTTCCTGTGCTGAATTTGCTGATGTGGTGGCAAAATCCCTGAATTATTTTCCCTCTTGAAAGCAAGGTATGCAAGGAACACACACCTTGTTTTGAGAAAAATCGCCACTTTTTCACTGCTTCAGCACCAGCAACTTTAGTTTTGTAGTAACGGGGGTAGCACCTGGATGTGGGGGGGGGAGGCAATGCAGCCTCTTGACACCAGAAGGTTGGCCACCCTTGTTTAAAGGTAAATGACTATTTCTCAACTTTTTACATAAAAATATTGGGAATGGGAATTGATTTGATTTTCTTGCTCAGTCTGGGAAGTGCCACTGATCCATGCACTGGGCTGCTTGGCAAACACGCTAACCTGGCTATTAAGGACTTTAAAGGAAGCTCTGGGAAAAGGGACCTATCCTTCTCTCTGTGTATATAAAGAAGCCATATAAGCCTGTCTTCTCACATGAACAAGATAGGGGTCATTTCAAAAACACATACAAGCGGTGGTGGTGCTACCTGTGAAGAATAAAGACCAAATGGGTTTCTTGCAGTCTGTCCTACCTAGGCTGACCATATGAAAAGGAGGATGGGGCTCTTGTAACTTTAACAGTTGTAGAGAAAAGAGAATTTCAGCCAGTGTCTATGCAATTAGTTCCTGGTGCAATTCCCTCTTCATCACAACAGTTAAAGGTGCAGGCACTATACTAGAGTAACCATATACAAAAGAAGGCAGGGCCCCTGCAACTTTAACTGTTGTGATGAAGAGGGAATTTCACCAGGAACTAATTGCATACAAATGACACTGGCTGAAATTCCCTTTTCTCTACAGCTGTTAAAGTTACATGAGCCCTGTCCTCCTTTTCATATGGTCAGCCTAGTCCTACCTTGCAGGGTTAGAGGTTTGTCAAAGCACACAAATGTCAAGGGTGTCTTAGCTCATGGTGCTTGATACAATCTGTTAACTATGTGGCTATGATAGGTGTGTAGGTGGGGTGAGGTGGGCGGGTGGGTGTGTCACATCTTTGGAATAGAAATAAGATGTATAGCTTCCAAATCGCATGAGGTACTCTTTCCCCTCTATTTGGCACTGGTTAGGCCTGTGTCCAGTTCTGGGCACCACACTACAAGAAGGATGCAGAAAAGCTGGAGGGGGTTCAGAGGAGGACAATGAGGATGATCAGGGGTCTGGAAACAAAGCCCTATGAGGAGAGACTGAAAAAACAGGGCATATTTAACCTGGAGAAGAGAAGACTGAGGGGAGCCATGATAGCACTCCTCAAATACTTTAAAGTTTGTCACACAGATGAGGGCCAGGATCTCTTCTTGATCATCTCAGAGTGCAGGACGCGGAATAATGGGCTCAAGTTACAGGAAATGAGATTCCGGCTGGACATCAGAAAAACCTTCCTGACTATTAGAGCAGTACGACAATGGAACCAATGACCTAGGGAGGTGGTGAGCATTAGAGGCATTTAAGAGGCAGCTGGACAGTCATCTGTCAGGGATGCTTTAAGGTGGATTCCTGCATTGAGAAGGGGGTTGGATTCGATGGCCTTACAGGCCCCTTCCAACTCTACTATTCTATAATTCTATGATCTAAAACCACAAATATATCTTGTTTTTAATTTCCTGCCTGCAGTCCCATCCCTATGAGCATATGCTGAAGATCCGCAAACAGAACATTTCCCCAAACCTGTTCACTTATTACAAGAAACCACTGCTGGTCTATCAGGGGCACATGCAGTGGCTGTTTGACTTTGAAGGACGGAGGTACCTTGATCTCTTTGCTGGAATTGCCACTGTCAGCGTTGGTCACTGCCACCCGTAAGTATGTGGTTCATCCATCGGCTAATGTCAAAACTTTAACATGGGGTGGGCAACTTGTAGGCCAAAAACTCGTGGAGGGCCACAACTCCCCTCAGCCCTAATCAGCAAAGCCAATGCCGAGTGCCGTAGTCCAGAACATCTGGAGGGCCACTAGTTGCCAACTCCTGCTTAGCATGATCGCAGCCAATGGGCACTGTGTGTCATCTCCAAGCAATTGTAGGGGACTTGCTTCAATGTCACAATAGATCTCGGCAGATGGAGATGCCGCATCCCATTTGCCCACCGTTGAGAGCAATAGGGCTTCTTCTCAGGAATGCATGTTTAGAATGTCAGAAGGTCCTACAACTCCCAGGATTTGGTATTGTAGGACTTTCTTCGGTCTAAACATGCATAGAATTGCACCCTGAAAGCATTAATTGAAGTCTAAACTCTCTGTAGTTTTGCTGCAACAGAGTAACGTGGTTACCACTCTGAACTTGTTGTTTGTGTATAAACTTATTCGGTTAATCTGCAACCAAATAATCTTAATCTGTAGAGTTATCTCTTTTCTCAAGATGGGGAATCAGTATTTTTGGAATACGCCCGTTTTTATTTTTTGGCGCCAGTATTTTGGCTTTCTTGACATATGTGGGAAATATGATGAATAGAAAGAATTAAGGCCTCAGTTCCAAGCAACTGAACTGAAAAATGAAATTAAAATGCTGAAATGAAATACATCCATTCATTGTAGATTATAATGTATCAGAATCAAGAAATGAACAAATCAGACAAATGAACGCAACAGAATATTGTGTTCTATCCTAATCCCATACAGGAATGCTTCAGTTCGGGACTCAACTGTTGTAAACCCTTCAGCTATTGGGCAGTAGAAATGCAATAAATAAATAAATAAATAGTCCTCCTCCAGGATACAATAATGTTAGGGGCTCTGGCAAGCCAATTCACCCTCCCCCCTTCTTCCCTTGCTTTCTGGGTTTTCTTTCCAAACTGTAATTCAACATTCCACAGTTCCTGGTGTCTACTGAGCCTGCCCAATCCTCATTGGACTCTTTTTGGCATAGGGTGGACAGTTACACACTGCCGAAAAAGAGGAAATTGCTCCACCCAGAAAGGGGACAAAAGAGGACTGAGATTGCATAAAAATTGCATCTGCTAATTTATACACAGAGATGCAAATTTGAATGAATTACTGTAGTTTAAATAGAAATGCAATGCATCTCACCCTTGTAGCAAAGTCCGTAACCAGGTGAGCTGTGTGCACACCTTCCTTCAGATGTGGTCGGACTAGAACAGAACATTCATAAGATGTCTTCCCTGATATGTTCTTTAGGTGTGGTACCCAATATGCATATCCAGGTCAGAATGATCATTTCGCTTATAATCGTGGCATAACCACATGTCACTATTCCTTAGGTGCATTCCTCATGGTAATTTATCTTGTCAATGCCCATCTACTGGGAGCAAGTACTTGCCTACTTGCCCTTGGCTGGTACAAATATTCCGGGAATCTCCATATGACTTTCCACTGAAAAGCCATGTGCTCTTTTTCAGGTTTCATGGAATCATAGAATAATAGAGTTGGGAGGGGATTATAAAGCCATTGATTCCAACCCCCTGCTCAATGCAGGAATCTACCTTAAATCATACCTCAAACATGGCTGTCCAGCTGCATCTTGACGGCCTCTAGTGTGGGAGAGCCCACGACCTCCCTAAGCAATTGTTCCATTGTCATACTGCTCTAACAGTCAGGAAGATTTTCCTGATGTCCAGCCGGAATCTGACTTCCTGTAACTTGAGCCCATTATTCTGTATCCTGCACTCTGGGGTGATCGAGAAGAGATCCTGGCCCTCCTCTGTGTGACAACCTTTCCAGTATTTGAAGAGTCCTATCATCTCTCCCCTCAGTTTTAGAAATCATAAATTCAAGCTGAGGCCTTGCTGCTCCATTAGCTTATGAATGTTCCATAATAGTTCCAGAAATACGCATCTAGGCCCAAGGTGCACCCTGAAGTGAGCAGCTTGATGCCATCACTGGAGCATCTCCCCTATGAGGGAAGGTTAGAACAGCTGGGATTGTTCATCTTGGAAAAAAGGAGGCTAAGGGGAGACATGATAGAGGTGTACAAAATGATGCATGGTGTGGAGAATGTGGACAGGGAGACATTTTTCTCCCTTTGCCATAGTATTAGAACCTGGGATCATCCCATGAAACTGATTGGTGGGAGATTCAGGACAGATAAAAGGAAGTGCTTCTTCACACAGTGCATAGTTAAACTATTGAATTCACTACCACAAGATATGGTGATGACCACCAATTTGGATGGCTTTAAAAGGGGATTGGATAAATTCCTGGAGAAGAAGGCTGTCAATGGCTACTAGTCTTGATGGCTAAGTGCAACCTCCAGTATCATAGGCAGCAAGCTTATATACACCAGTTGGTGGGAACATGGGTGGGAGGGTGCTGTTGCACCCATGTCCTGCTTGTGGGTCCCTGGTCGACAGCTGGTTGGCCATTGTGTGAACAGTGTGTTTGACTAGATGGACTGTTGGTCTGATCCAGCATGGCTCTTCTTCTGTTCTCATCACACAACACATGAGCTTCTGTTTCTGTTATAATTGCTTAAGGCTTATTTTGTATGAAGGGTGCTTTTGATAGTTCACAAAACACATATGTGATGCTGCCCCAGATTGGACAGCTTAAAATTTGTATTAAATAGACGAGAGGCTGTAGGATGACCATGTAATGTATCACCCCCCAAAAAGAGGAGAAAAGAGAGCACCAATTTAATATAAAATTTGCATGTCCTAATTTATACGTAGAAATGTGAATGTAGAAATAGTTACAATTGTGTGTGGGGGGGAAGTGTGACAGTTTGCTGGTTTTAAAAATATTCTTTTTGTACTTCTGAAGTTGGAGTTCCCCCGAGCATTCTGACAACTTCCTCTGGTTTCTCAGTGTGGCTCTGTTTCGGCTCCATTCCTGTCTGCATGGGGGACACCGAGTTCAGTAATGGAGGGAGTGATATTCCTGTAAATTGGTTTTATTACTACTTTTTCTAACACATCCAGGAAGGTAACAGCAGCTGCCCAGAAACAGCTCGGCCGCTTGTGGCACACAAGCAATATCTATCTGCACCCAACAATCCAGGAATATGCAGAGAAATTGACATTGCTGTTTCCAGATCCCTTAAAGGTATGCCAATTTCTACCTTGGAAAACTTCAGTTTAAAATTTGTGAGTTGCAATAATCTGAGAGCTAGAACAGTCATTTGGAGACAGAATTCCATTTTTTAAAATGCAAACATTAAATTTCAGAAGGGATGGTTGATGTAGATCTTTGTGCTTGCACTTTGTTGGATTGGAAACTGTGTATCAAAATAAGATATGTGGTTACTTTGGGCTTCTCTCTGACACTACATTTTGATTACAAATTTTGTTCCAGGTAATTTACCTAACCAATAGTGGTTCAGAAGCCAACGACCTGGCAATGTTGATGGCAAGAGCTTTTACACGCAACTTTGACATCATTTCTTTGAGGTACTTATGTCCTGCGCAGTGTGATTTGTTTTCCTCAGTGGTTTCTATGTTGCTTAAAAGGATTATTTGATGTCTCTCATTCCATAACTAGCTCAGAGATATTTATTTCTAAGCATTCTGCTCTGCCGTCTTCTGCTGATCTGCTGCAATTCCACTGAAACTAAATACCATCTGTGTGTTCTCATCAATTTTTTCAGAGCTTATTGTTATGCTGTTCGTCAATCATCTGACTATTTCTTTGCTAGGCCAATTGCTGATTAATAGCCCAGAACGGTCCACTTATGGGAGCTAATGGCTAGGAGCTTTCTGCCTTATGAAATACCTATTGAAAATGCACGCTTTTTTACTATGTGCCTTAGACCTGGTTCACACAACACAACAAGCCAGGGTACTGGTTGAGTATGGGTTGAATGCAAGCTTCATTTCATTTGTTACATTTCTATACCACTCAATAGGCAAAGCTCTCTGGGTTGTTTACAAACATTAAAAACTAAAAATTAAATATTGTGCAAAATATAAAAACCATTTACAATCAAAGATATAAATAGACAGCACACGTATACACACACACACACACACACACACACACACATATATATATATCCAAGCATGTTGTTGTATTGTGTGAAGCCAGCCATGCTAACAAATCATGGTTTGTTAACCGTGAACAACCCACAGTTTGTTTGTAACAACCCATGGTTCAGCGACAAACCACACTCAACACATATTCATACTCTGGCCTGCGTGAACTCAGCCTTAGAGTTAAACAGAAACTGAGGGTCAAACAGAACTAACAGGTAAGGTCTTGAGCCTATCTATAATGACAAAGGGTAGTGAATTGTCACAATTCCTGAACTGATCGTCTCCCTGTAAGGCAGAGGTGGGCAACTTGTGGCCCTTCAAATGTTTTGGGCCCCAATTCCCATAAGCCCTTGCCAGCACAGCCAGAATAAAACCAAGCAGCAATATAGAGATTTACAATACAAATTTAAAATACAAATTTAAAAGAGGAAAAAGACTAAGATGGTAAATTGTTAAAATACTGGGAAAATAAAATGGTCTTCACCTGGCATTGAAAAGAGTACAACATAGGTGCCAGGCACACCTCTCTAGGGAGCTCATTCCACAGCAGGGGTGTCACAGCGGAGAAGGGCCTCCTCCTGGTAGCCATGTGCCTCACTTCCTTTGGCAGGGGCTCATGGAAAAGGACCCCTGTAGATGGTCTTAGGGTTCAGGAGGTACATATGGGAGGAGACGTTCCTTCAGGTTTTCCTTCTTATGCCGTGGACCCTTGCAGCTCTAAATCAAATTCTGATTTGTAAAAGCATTAGCAGGGTGGATGAATAGGAAGGACTTGAAAACTGTGCCATGTTCTTTCTGCAGAGGCAGCTACCATGGGGCCAGCCCTTACACAATGGGCTTGACCTCCATTGCATATTACAAGCATGGCATTGCTAATGGACTTGGCTGCCAAACGGTGAGTTTCTTGTTTGTTTGTTTGTTATATTTATATCCCACTTTCCCCTCGAGGTGCCCAAGGTGACATACATGATCTCCCTGCTTTCCATTTTATCCTCACAACAACCCCATGATGCAGGTTAGGCTGAAATTCAGTGACTGTCCCAAAGTCACCTAGTAAGCGCCATGGCTGAGTGGGGACCAGAACCCAGGTCTCCTGAGTCTCAAGCTGCCACTGCATCCTTTTTGAAATATCTGTTGCGTAATGGACATTTTATTTGCCTGATTTTTCTAAATTCGAATACGAGACACTTTTATGCAGTGTTTTGGTAACAGAGAAAGTGAACTTTTTCTTTAATCAAACCAATGTTATGTTAGTATAAGAATGTGCAAGCTATTGGGTATGCCAAACTCTTTATCATGCAAAATGAGAGGGTAGCTCAACTTTCATTTGAAGACTCTGGTCTGGTTCACACATCATAACTTGAATGAGCAGGAGCAAGCAAGTGTGTTGGCCATTCCTGCTGTCTCCGTTATTTATCCTGACATCTGAACCCAGAATTGGAGACTGTTGGGGGAGGACCAGACCAGACCTATAACCCATGGTTTGTTCTTCAGTTACAAGCTTTCATTTTTCCTTCCCCAGCAATTTACAATTCCGCGTTCAGATGTCACAATAAACATCTAAAGGACAGAGCATTCCAGGATTTACCAAACATTGGTTGGTTATAAATACAGAGAGTCTTGTGGCAGCTTAAAGACCAACAAATTTATTCTGGCATAAACCAGGATAAATATGATAGTCTTTAAGATGCCACAAGATTCTTAGTTGTTTTTACTGCAATAGACTAACTAAGTCTCTGGAAATTATGAATACCGGTTACCTTTTTATCGCCAGGCAGAGGCCTATTAGTGAATGTTCTGTTGTTCACTTGGCAAAAAATATTTTGTGTTAGAAAAAAGGATGTTTTCCCAACATTCTGTTCGTATACTAGATGAAAATTTGGGCTTTTAGAGAAGAAATGAAATGATTGTAGCGGAATTATCTCCAGTCTGCTGAAATTCCGGTGCCTCTGTCAAAGATATACTAAGTTGGCATCAGTATCCTTCTTTCTGTCATTCATTGTGTCTCAAAGATGGCACTTCCCACCATGGTTTCTTCCTTTCCCACGAGCTGGGCTTATTTTCTGTTTCTCTTGCTGCTGGCTATTCTAACACTCCTTCTGTATGGGGGCTGACTTAATTGCCGCCGCTGTTGTAAGTAGATTTTTTAAAACACAGTGGTATATTTTCAGTGAGGGGACAAAAATGCAACAAACCATTGAGAGCCGTTTGACACCGCCATGCCCTGATGCGTTGAAACCTTTGCAAAAGGTCCTAATTTCTGAGTTATGCACACTTTGATCCATCTTGTAATCAGCTACAAAACTGGGAATGTAGAGGCATAATAAAGGTCAACAACCATCAGTTCAGTCAATCTTTATACCATTTATGTATTTTCTTTTTAAATCATACTGTTTTCAAATGGATGATGAACTCAGGTCTTCCATTTGAAGTGTTGGATTTTATTCCCACCAACCAACCACCTCATCCTAGTTTAGGGTGACCATATGAAAAGGAGGACAGGGCTCCTGTATCTTTAACAGTTGTTTAGAAAAGGGAATTTCAGCAGGTGTCATTTGTATGCATGCAGCCCCTGGTGAAATTCCCTTTTCATCACAATTAAAGCTGCAGGAGCCTTTCTCTCTTGACCAGATACAAAAGAGGGCAGGGCTTCTGCAGCTTTAACTGTTGTGATGAAGAGGAAATTTCACTAGGTGCTGCATGCATATAAATGACACCTGCTGAAATTCCCTTTTCTATACAACAGGAGCCCTGTCCTCCTTTCCATATGGTCACCCTATCCTAGTTGTGTCCTCCCATTGTGAATTTAGTTAAAAGATTCCAGCATATCCAGGCTAAATATCAAATATGTCATGTTCCATCAACATCTGAAGTCAAAATCTCTGGATCTCTGTTGTACTTTTCAGACCATGTTGCCTGATGTTTTTTCTGGCCCCTGGGGAGGGAGCTATTGTCGAGATTCTCCAGTGCAAACAATTCGAAAATGCACCTGTTCTCCAGGTTGGTTTAATGAGAAAAAATGTTGCTGTAAACCGCAAGTGCTTGTTGCATGTGAACGTTATACAGCCCCCTTGTACAGAACTAGACTATCAGTTCAGCTAGCTGTTCACCAAGATTTTTCCAGCATTGATGCATGATGCCCTCTAACTGAAGGATCCTATCGTTTGAACACAACATCTCTTGCACATTAAAGCTCTTCAGTTATTGTAGGTGTGGGCAACATTGTTCAACCAGTTATTCAACCAATAATGAAAGAGTAGCAATGAACTGCTGGGTTATTGCTGAAAGAACAAGACACAAAGTTAGAGAATAAATCATATATGTACATCAAGGGGCATGAGAACGGAATAACCAAAGCATTCAAATGTCAGAAGCAGATATGAAAAAACATACGGGAGAATTTCCAGCAACGTCAATAAAGGGCAGTACACGGATACTGCTTTCTTTTCTTCTGCTATCTCAATGTCACCCAGGACTGAAAACCTGTGACTACGTGTGCCAGAGGATGGGTATGCGTTCAAGCATATTTGGCTTAGAAAAAGGGTGGCGGAATAGACAACTTTTGGTAATGGACAGTCAGCTTCTAAAAATGAGTATGAAAAGCTCAAAATATATGGCGTGGAATGCAATCCATACTATGCTTGTCTGTTTACTCCCAGAGTGTGTAGGATTGCGGCCTTATTTTGCTACTACAAATCACATATGGGAGAAACATAAAATGACTCATTGGGTATGGTAACAAGCTCACTTTATCTATGGTGTGATTACAATCTCAATTTCTGTTGCTTCCGAAGGTATTTTTCCATAGCTGTTTTGAAGATGGAAAACATCTTGCTGGGGTGCACGGTGGCTATTTATTTCTACAGTGTTAGCTCCCTTGGTTCTTATCCCAATCGGCCATGTTGTTTCCTTTGTTTTCAATTCAGGCTCTTGCCATGCAAAGGACCAGTACATTGAGCAGCTCAAAGACACTTTCCGAACTTGCGTTCCAAAGGCAATAGCCGGATTTATTGCTGAGCCCATTCAAGTAAGTGATTTTCCTTAGGGCAAATTCTTCAGGGTTCTTTTACAATGTTGCCTAGTTCATCATTTGCCTGGCTTTGCCCAAGGACCCCCAAAAACCTGGAGCCAGCACTGTGACGCTTTGCACGACTCAAAGTAAAGGGAAGCGATTCAGATAAATTATGGCCAAGAGATAGGCACTACACTCATATCCTTTTCTTCTACATTTTGCTGAATGGAATGGATTGTATTTAGTGCTGGCCTTGACTTAGTAGAAAGCAGTTCTGCTTCTACAAGTCAGGGTACCCAATTTTTGCTGATCCTCCCTCACCTAAGCCCCTTGACCCCCCTTGAAAATCTGCTCCTCTGGAGCTGGATGGAAGGAAACATGTGGTGCAGAGGGCTGCAGTAGTTAGGGGAACTCGGTAAAAATCGGGTCCCCGACTTCTGCTAATTGAAGCACTTTCTGCTATAATAAGGTCGCTGTTGGAGTCAGTCCAATGCCTTTTTTATGTATACTTTTGGCAGGGTGTCAACGGCGCAGTACAGTATCCCAAGGGATTCCTGAAGGAGGCTTATCAGCTGGTGCGTGAAAAGGGAGGCGTTTGTATTGCAGATGAAGTGAGTATCTGAGCGCAAGTCCCTGGCCAGAAGATGTGTGTGCATTAAGATGTATGTGCAGTGCCTGCTCCGATCTGTAGACATTTCCTTATGCCTTTGGACACTGAGTGAATGGGGCAAGCCCCGTATGGATGCGGGAGTTTCCACATGTGCAGCCTTTTCTCCAACAAGGAGCGAATTGGCTGTGTGCACACATCAAGTGTGACAATGTACACACTGGGTCACGAGATTTCCTGCACAGAAATAATGACTGGGGGGAGTGAGACCCTGTTGAATTGATCCCATTTACCGTAGTATCCTTCTGGATAGGCTACCTGAGCTGGCTGTTGGAGGTACTGGGCCTGTTCACAAGACACGCTAAGTTATGGTTAGGCCGCTAACGCTTTTGCAGCAAATGATTAGTGAGCATTTTTAAACCATGGTTATGTAGCCACCATAGTTAGGAATGGTTCACATGACATGCTAAGCCATAGTGTTTAGCTCAAAATGCTTAAGCACCGCGGCTTAGCATGTTGTCTGAACAGGGTCGTTGTGTTGTAGTGGTTCTGCTCCTAGTTGGATGACCCGGCCAATACCAGAAGGTGGTGAAGAGGGACTATTGTTCTGTGCCTTAGCAGCTATGCTATAGGGTTGCACAGGGCTCCATTTTATCTCTCATGCTGTTCAACATCTACAAGAAATATCTGGGGGAGCTTATCTGGAGTTGCGGGCTGAGGTGTCAACAACATGTGGATGACACCTGGCTCTATCTGTCCATTTCATCAAATCCAGGTGAGGCAGGGGGTGAGTCTGAATCAGTGTGACCATGGACTGGATGAGTTCCAATAAACTGAGACTCAATTCAGACAAGAAAGAGATACTGTGAGTGGGTGGTTCATCTCACTAAGTGGTGTTCAGCCTGTTCTAGAGGGGGTTGCACTCCCCCTAAGGGATCGGGTTCGTATTTTGGGGGGTGATCATGGACCTAGAACTTTCACTAGAGGCACTGGTGGATTCGGTGGTGTGGAGCACCTTTTATCTGCTTAGGCTGATTATATATATATATATATATATATATATATATATAATTATAACTCAGAGATGGCATTGTGACAGATGTTCTGGTAATCTCCCGTTTGGATCACTGTAGTGCATTATACATGGGGCTGCCTTTGAAAACGGTCCAGAAACTTCATCTGATTCAAAATAGGACAGTGAAATTGCCAACAGGGACTGATTGATATTATCATATTACGCCAGTGCTCTGTGATCTGCACTGGCCTCCAGTCCATTTCTGGACCCAATTCAAAGTGTTGATATTAACCTTTGATGTCCTAAATGGCTTGGGGCCAGATTACCTGGAGATTGTCTCCTGCCATATATACCTGCCTGCACCCTAAGATCATCTTCATGGGCCGACCTCTGGGTGCCCCCAACCAAGTGAGGTGAGGTGGGTGGCTACTGAGGGGAGAGCCTTTTCAGTGGTGGCACCAATTTGCAAACTGCCCTCCCCAGAGAGGGTCACAGGGCACCTACGCTGTGGTCTTTTGAGCTCCAGGTGAATATTTTATAGTTTATTTTCCCAGGCTTTTTAGTCTTTCCATTTTATTTGTAATTATATTATTGTATTTTTAGATCTATATCCTACTGCTGTCTTTTACTCTGGTTTTATTCTGTTTTAGACTTTTAAAGGTTTTATATTATGTTTTATCATGTTGTATGTTGGGGGCTTAATCTTTGTGAAGTGCCCCGAACGCTTTGGCTATTGGGCATTAGAGAATGCAATCAATCAATAAAATTGTCTGTCTGTCTGCCAGTCCAGGGCCAGCACCATACTTCTGGATCCCTTTGGGTATGGAGCCACCGGAGGCCCCTGCTCACCTCTCCCTGCTTGTGCTGCCGCCTAGTCGCCCCTCCTGCCCTTTTCCCTGCCTCCATTTCTGTTCATCTCACCCTGCTCGCCTCACCTTCCCAACCTCTCACCCATTCACACCCGTTCCCCCCTCGCATACCTCCCTCCCTCCCCCCACTCCCACGCCTCCCTCCCACCACTCGCCCCCTTCACTCACCTGGGCTGCCGCCACCAACCCCAGCCTCTCGCTGTGAGCCGCTGCATAATCCCTGTCTTTGATAGGGTCCTTCCTCAGAGCCATGCCTTGTGGAGACTGGAGAGCTGTTCTAGCTAGGAGTTCGCTTGCACCACAGGCAATCTCCCAGGACACCTCTCATCCGGAGCAGTTGTCTGTCCTCCGTTAACTCAGGCAGCTGCTCCCAAGGAGAGGTGTCCTGGGAGATCATCCATGGCACCTCTTCGGTCTCGACAAGGACCCCATCAGAAACAGGCATTTGCCGTATCCTGCCGACATGGCTCTCGTGGGGGACAGGTGGTGGCAGTTGTGGTGAGTCTTAGGGGTCGGCAAGGATGGGCCCTTCTCAGGGCTGTGCGCCCTGGCAGCTTCCCAGCCTTGCTGATTCCTGACGCCAGGCCTGTGTCTGTCTTGTGTGAACCAGCCCTAAATTCTAAAAGCAGCTGTTTTTCTGCTTGCTTGCTCAAGGTCCAGACAGGGTTTGGTCGAACAGGCAGCCATTTCTGGGGGTTTCAAGGCCATGACGTGGTTCCTGACATCGTTACCATGGCAAAGGGAATCGGCAATGGCTTTCCCATGGCAGCTGTTGTCACTAAAGCAGGTACAAGTAGCTTTCGTACTTAAAATGTTTTACGCTGGAGGTGTTGAGTTTTATCTCCCGTATTAAGAAGACACGCCACATCCTCCTAATTCTTGATGGCCTGGGAGATGCTCAGACACTGCTCTGAGTTTGGCCATCTTGATCACAGTGAATGGCCACTGAGGAGTGAGGATGAGTGGTCAGAGACTTTAACAAAAGAATCTTAGGCTGCAATCCTATACACCTTTACTGAGGGCTAAGTCCATTGAACGCAAGGGACTTTCTTCTGGGTATAGATGCTTTGCGTTGCATGATTAATAGTCCTTACTAACCACCATGGAAGTTTTCTTGATAGCTGAGAATCTCTCTCCAGCCTTTGGGATGTAATGCCCAGCTAATGGAAGTGGATAGAGAAACAGGTTGGAGCCTGTTTTCTTCCAATATACTCCACGTGTGCATTTGTAAATACAGGAAATAGAAACCTTAGGTCTCCAGTGCATTCTCATCCAAAAGAAGCCAAGCCCCAAAGCACTGGCCCAGGAACTTCTCTCGTGAATCAGAAAAGTGGAAGCACATAGCCATGCGTTTTATGCGGGAAAAAATGGATAAACAAGAGCCCTGTTCAATGAGGCTGCCTTGATATCACAGAGGTGTGTGAATTCCACACTTCTACAACTGCACAGGGTGGGTTGGATCCAGATTTAGTCATACTTAGAGTAAACTTATAGAAATCAATAGGACTAAATTTAATTGGAACTTACGTTTTATGGTTTTAAATTTTGTATATTGTCTTTTTAGTGTTCAATCTTTTAATTTTTGTAAACCGTCCAGAGAGCTTCGGCTATGGGGTGGTATATAAATGTAATTAATAATAATGATGATGATAATAATAATAATAATAATAATAATGATAATGTAAGCCTCTCTGATTTCAATGGGTCTTCTCTACATAAGACTAAAATATAGATACAACCCTGATATGTGGCACCACATTTCTGGTTGAAATCGCAGCGTTTATTTAACAAGCAATGCAACTTCCTAGTCTTTCAGTGTTGAGATTGTGCATAATAAATAATAACATTTACACAGACCTTGCTTCTTTGTTCGTTTGAACTATAAGGCCACAATCCAAATGCAGGCTTAACTCTGTTGATCTCAGTGGGCTTAAGCACACTTAATTCTCCATTTGGACTACAACATATAAAAACAAAACAAAGAACTGAACAACCCCACTGTCTGTGGAAAGGATGTTTTGCTAAAGCCCTGCACACACTTACCTTGGAGTAAACCCCATTGGCATTCCTGAGACTTACTTCCGAATAGTGTGCATAGGATGCATATAGTCTGACGTTCCAGTCCTTTGAGTCACTACGCTAAGGCTCTGGGGTCGTAGGATTTTGCACAGGGATCCCATTGTTGCTGTGGGGGGTAACAGTGCCTCATTTTGTGCTTTATCTAGGAAAGGGGTGGGCAACTGTGGGGGGGTGATTTTTGCCCTACCGGTCCCCCGGCCCCTCATGGACCACACTCCATGGGTCACTGCTCAGTCCCCGGGGTGTCTGAAAGCAATCTGATTGTTTTAAAATACAAAATGGCAGCATTGATGCTGTGGAGCACTAAAATGGTCAAATGAGATTGTTCTCACACTAAATCTGACCCATTTAGTGCTCCATGGCTGCTATGGAGCGCTAAAAGGGTCAAACTTAAACTTCAGAACAAGCTAAATTTGATACTTTAGGCACTTTGTAATGCTAATACTACCATTTTGTTTTGGAAAAAATCCAATGGTTTGGGGTTTTTTTGCAGGGTCACTGCCAAATTTGATGGTGCATCGGGGTGGCCAGGGCTGCATGGGCGGGGGGATGGCAAGTAGGCAATGTTTTCCCCCAGTCCTCCTAGATTCTAGGACCTAGTCCTGGCTACTGTCTTTGATGATTCGATTTAGTACTTCAGTTTTTAACACGAACCCACTTTGGTTTTAGAGATTGCAGATGCTTTGATTCAAGCCACCCACTTCAACACATTTGGAGGGAACGCTGTGGCCTGTGCGGTTGGGTCTGCAGTTCTGGATGTAAGAAAATCACGACATCCTGTTTCTTTATATGGTTATTTATGAGAAGCTGTTTGCCTCGTCCTTATAATACTGCAGTCACAGGGATGATGGAGCAATCCATTTGGGGATGGAGTTTGATGTGTTTTCCTAGGTTCCCTCCCCCCCTGAATTTTGTTCCTGATCCCGCTGTGGCCCCCGACTCAGTCTGGAATGAGTTGGGGGCAGTTCACAGTTTTTCTGGGCATTTTGAGTAGGGATGTGTATCATATCGTTCAAATGTCTGATAACGATCCGATAATGGCGTTATCGGACATCTGATTAACGATACGATAGAAAAACCTCCGATAAATATCGGATCCAAAAATTTTCAGTCCGATTATATCGGATATTTTTTGGATTGTCGGACCGCCATATAAATAAACCTATAACTTCTGTATTTTCAAAGTTAGAGACTTGAAACTTGGTCACAGTGCTTATAGGGTATGCCTAATTATGTGTATGAAATTTCAGAACAATTCCTCCAACCATGTATTTTATATGAATTTTTGAAAGCTCATTTAATTTCCAACAGCTCAGAATGATAGCTTGCCATGTGCATACAGAGATCTGTCAAAAAAGGTGCATGATCTTTCAAAAATTCATATAAAATACAGGGGTGGAGGGATCGATCTGAAATTTATTACACATACTTAGGTGTACCCCATAAGCACTGTGACCAAGTTTCAAGTCTCTAACTTTGAAAATACAGAAGTTATAGGCCTTTCTGTCTCAAAAAGCAACCCTATAGGGCAAAATAAGGATCCGAAATAAATAAATATCGGAAATACAATACGATTAACCTCCAATATAATTGGAGCCAAAACTTTTTAAAAAGTTATTTCTGATAACGATACGATATGATAATTTCGGGCGTGCACACCCCTAATTTTGAGTGCTTTTCTATTTTTTCACAGGTTCTGCAATTTTTGCAAATTACAGCTCAATTTGCACAGATCTGGGAGCAATTTGTGCAAAGTACAACTGAATTTACGCAAATTTGGGAACAAATTGTGCAAATTGCAGCTGAATGTATGCAAATTTCAGAGCAATTTGAGCAAATTACAGCTTGACCCACTCATACACAAAATGCACAAACAAAAAAATCTGGTGTTTGGGAAAAAGCCTGCAACACGGCTGGCAAATGCAAATTGAGTCGTAAATGTTGTGGAGTCCGTCAAGCCAAAACAGTCCCTGGATTTCTGAGTGTCAGACATCCCTACCCTAGCAATCATTGCTAAAAAAATTGTTCCAGTCCAGCACTCTGCTGTGGTTATTGGTGTCCTGATGAACCTACAAAATTGTTGGATTGCAACTCCAATCATCCCTCACTACTGCCTATGCCAGCTAGGACTGATGGGAGTTGTGGTCCGGCAACATCTGGAGGGCTGCCCGTTCCCTGCCCGTTCTATATGTTCGCTATAGCAACTGTTTCTATCATTCTTACTAAAATAAGCATTACATAGCAGTGATGGTGTAACAGTTTAAAGCCACGTGCTGTGCTCTTCTTTTAGAGTTAAATGTGCCTGATCAGGGGATGTGATGGTTTTCTGCCTCTTTTGTGTGTGCTCAGGCAATAGCAGAAGACGGCTTGCAGAAAAACAGCGAGGATGTGGGGACACACATGCTCTTAGAGTTTGCCAAGCTGCGGGATGAGTTTGAAATCGTCGGAGATGTCCGTGGCAAAGGCCTCATGATCGGCATAGAGATGGTCACGAATAAGGTCAGGAATATGGGTGTCGTGGTATAAGCAGCCTTGGCCTATAGATCTGTTTTAGCAGCTCTGGCACTACTGCAAAGCAAAGATTGCATTCAATGGTGTCATCCCGTCACCGTTTATCCGTGTGCAAGTGTCCCATCCAATACTTTGATTCTGCTTGTGCAAGCTGTTGCAGAACACATTGCACAAGGAATTTTGCAAGTTAATGCAGAACACATCACAGGAATCGTTGCACAGGAAATTGCACAAGGCCTTGCACAAGCTGTGATGGAAACTGTTTTACAAAGGAGTTGCAGAATTCATGATACCTTCATTTGACTGGGTGTTGCTTGTACTAGGTGGGCTAGTTTTGGGTTATATCTAATGTTTTGCTACCAGAAAAATTTCAAGAGTTGGTGCTGTACTGCTACGAGTTTCACACCATTATCAGAACTAGCACATTTAGCACAACCAACACCTCGTCTACTGAAGTCATGTGCTGTGAAATACCTTGTGCGATGATTGCGGAACAGCCTGTGCAATAGCTTGTAAAAGCAGAAGCAAAGTATTAGATTTGACACTTGCACAAGAATAAAAACGGTTTTCACAAGTGGTTTAAGGTTTGTGCTAGTGGAATAACCCTAAGGGGTTATTTCAAACATCCCTGCCTGTTGCTCCTACTCCAGTGCTGGAGTCACTTGCCAGTACTCTAGCTCCAGGGCTGCTGTCTGTGGTCCTGAAATTAACTCAAATCTCAGTTGTGATCCAGCCACCTGCCCTACGTTGCCTGAGCCCTGGTCCAGAGCAGATGAGAGAATCCCACATGGAGCAGGATAGCATGCAACTGTGCTGACGGAAGCGGACTTTCCCACCCTCCTCCCCCCATGGCAGCCCCTCCATCCCCCTCCCCTGCCTGAAATGCTACATCCAGGTTGGGGAACCCTGCTGAATGGGATGAGCTCTATTACAGGGGAGGCATCTTCTGTGAATGGAGCCTTTCTGGCCACAGAAGAGAGATGCTGGATCCCACCTATAATGACTGAAGACAACCTAAACGCACATCTGCATTTTGGTAGCATCTTTCCACGGGTAGCGTGAAGGAATGAAGACACACACACCGAGAGTTCTTGGCAGGAAGCAATCTTTACTGTCTGTTAGCTTGGCTTATATAGATCTTTTACAATGCTGTTTGTGAAGACACAGCATGTTTCCACACAGTAGAGCACACACACATTATGGCTTGTCATAGGATAGTACAATGGAGCACAGAATAAGAATGCAACATTACTTCTGCTACATCATTACTGCAACAATGTTGTTGGATAGAGAAATCTTTAGCTGGCTTAATAAGAACATCTTGTATGTAGCTGGAAAGAGCTGGAAAGATTTTAGAGAGAAAGAAAGAACTAGGTGACTCCACATCAGGGCCTTCCCAGCAATGCTTCGCCAGCTGTGTTCGTTCCTTCAGTAGCGTAGCCTGCATTCCTGAGCCTTTGCTTTCAGGGAACCAGGAATACTGTTGGGTACCAGTACTTCTTAAAGGATGTTGTTGCAAGGCTGTGGCTGCTGTGCTGGTGCCGGTTGCTCAAGATACGTCTCATGCTGGTCAAGACTCTTCTGTCTGATGCTGTGGCTTTCTGGAGCAGCACAATGGATTGGGCAGATGAAGATGCTTTTATCTATACAGCATCACAGCGCTGGTGATCAGCAGCTTTGTTTCTATCTGTATATTATTAGCTTCCTTCATGCGCTTGAGTTAAAAGAATCGAGAGAGGGGAAAGAAATTAAAGCTTAATCTTTCTTCACAGGAAACTCGTCAGCCACTTCCAGCTGAGGAGATGAACGAGATCATGGAAGACTGCAAAGATATGGGAGTGCTAATTGGAAAGGGAGGAATACATTTGCAGGTATGAGATGGTTTTGTTAGACTCGTGAAGCTTATAATAATATATTCAGTAGCAACATTGACATGTTATTAATCACATAGAATAGGGGTGAGTAACTTGTGGCCTGTCAGATGCTTTGACCTACAGTACTAAAGAAATGTGCTACCCGTTGCAACAATCTTTTCCTTCCTTTCTGTTGAGCCATTCATATTTTCACTGAAGCTTTGAACACAAGCGACAGCCAGGTTTTTTTTTACCTAGAAACAGTTGTTGACAGTGAAGAAACATGGTAGAGGTTAGGAGCATAAGAACATAAAAAGAGCCATGCTAGGTCAGACCAAGGGTCCATCCAGTCACAGTGGCCAACCAGCTGCCCACGGGAAACCCACAACAAGACATGGTGCAATAGCACTCTCCCACCCATGTCCCCCAGCAACTAGTGTATACAGGCTTACTGCCTCTGATACTGGAGGTAGCCATCAGGTCTAGTGGCCATTGAAAGCCTTCTCCTCCAGGAATTTAACCAACCCCCTTTTAAAGTGCCAGTGTGGTGTAGTGGCTAGAGTGTTGGACTGGGAGTTGGGAGGTCCGGGTTCTAGTCCCCACTCGGCCATGGAAACCCACTGGGTGACTTTGGGTCAGTCATAGACTCTCAGCCCAACCTACCTCACAGGGTTGTTGTTGTGAGGATAAAATGCAGAGGAGGAGGATTGTGTGCTCTGCCTTAGGTCCTTAAGGGGAAAAAAAAGGCAAGAAATAAATGTAATAACTATATAAAGCCATCCAAATTGATGGCCATCACCACATCTTGTGGTAGTGAGTTCCATAGTTTAACTATGCACTGTGTGAAGAAGTAATTCCTTTTATCTGTCCTCAATCTCCCACCAATCAGCTTCATGGGATCACCCTAGGTTCTAGTATTATGGGAGAAGGAGAAAAATGTCTCCCTAGCCACATTCTCCACACCATGCATCATTTTATAACCCGCAGGTTATAGCTGACGGTGGGTTTTGCCCAACGTGCATCGCTGTACGCTTGCTGACATTGAACTGCATCTGCCACTTGGATGCCCACTCTCCCGGCTTGGAGAGGTCCTTTTGGAGCTTCAGTTGTGGGCCTGGGGTCATGCCTATAAGATCCAGGACTCGATTGTATCGTGAGCGTGTGACTTATTTTTTCCTCTTCTAACCTCTCTCTCTCTCTCTCTCTCCTGTATAGACATTTAGAATTAAACCTCCACTGTGCATCACTAAGCAAGATGCAGACTTTGCCGTGGGAGTTTTTCATGCCGCTTTAACAAGACATACGGAAAGAAGAGCAACTGCAAAATAGTGTTTCCAGGGTGCTGTGCTGGAGCTGTACCTGATGCAGATCAGCTTCATTGCCAAAGGACATCTATTCCCGTGATTAAAACTCAGCAGCTGGCAAATGAGGACTGTTTGACAGGCTTACTGTGCGAGACATGCAGCTACCACACGGAGTCCTGTCTGTCTCTAAACAGCTAGAAGTATCTAACTGGCACATTTTTGCTCCCAGTATGGCAAGAGGTACTTCTTGGCACATACTCCCCTTGCTGGATGTGGAATTGTCTATGCAAACATTGGGGGGCCCCTGTGGTTTGCTAGCCGGCAGCAGCTGAGCATTGTATATGCAACGGTTTCTAAAAAGAACATGGGCTGTTTTGCATAGGGATGTGAAAGGGCTCCTCACTTCCCCACCAAATAGGATTTTAACTTTTTCAAAGAAGTGTGTTGGGGGGGGGGGGAAGCGATGAAAGCCTTGGCTACAATACATATTCTGTGCCAGAAGGAGAGAGAGACAATGATAGAAGAGCATCTCTTAGAGCTGTAGAGTATTTCTGATGTTCAGGCATTACTTACTTGATCATGCCATTACGTACGTAAGCAAAACCGTACCACCCATGCACAAGGCAGCGGGATCAGCATACTTGGGGGAAGACTAATGTTATCTGAAGGATTGCCAGCGCCTCTACTCTCTAGCCCTAGCAAGCAGCATTAGCCTGCTGGGTACTCGGGACAGGGCTTCCTTAGTGGTGGCTCCACACCTTTGGAATTCCCTCCCCAGGGAGATATATATGGGTTCATCACAGCTGGCTTTTTAAAAAACCCAAAGGCTCCTTTGTTCCAGTCTGCATTTAGTGCTTAAAAATCATTCGCTGCTGCTACTGGTGTGTGCATCTGCATATATTTCATTGTAATTTCTATGCAAATGTTTTTCTAATATTGTAAGTTGCCTTGCGAGGGAACAGCGTGCCCTCAATGGCGAGTTTAAAATCTTTTTTAAAAAAAATAAGAGTAGGAGATAATTAGATAGTGTTCAGCAAGCTCCAAAAATTAAACGGTGGCGTACAGCAAAATAATTTATTTCTTCTTCCTGTATATGTTTGTCTTTACAAGTCTAAGCAGGAGGAAGATCCTCCTCACGAGCAACATGTGCTTTTTTCAGGGGTGGGGGTGGCTGCAAAAGTTTAGAGCCAGAAAAGTGGACAGGTACAACGCAGGCCATTAGGGGAAGGGCCAATTTCTTTTGAAAATAATAATAATAATAATGCACACACACAAATGAGTATCAGGTAGTGTACAACTTTAAAACACTTTGCCACAGCAGCTCCTGTTACTGGACCCAGGCGTTCCCATCACAGCTTAATTCATGGCACAAATCCTGCATCTCTTTGGGTTAGCGAGGGACTTTTCTGAGCGACACGCACCCGGCGCTTCTCTTGCAAGTTCCCCAAGTCCTATCTGTTCCTTCGCTTTTCTTTTTTGCTTCTGCCGCCGCTGCTGCTGCTGCTGCTCACGGATCCGTTAATGGTTGGCGCTTGCGCTGCTTTTGCGTGACCCGTAGCTTTCAAGTGTTCAAATAGTTTATTCCGTGACTGAAATTCACAATTACAGGTAACGCACCGGAGGGGAGTTTCTCGCTGGTAGCAGGAAGGCAGAACAAGGAGAGAGAAAGGAATGCACGCGTTTGGTTAGTATTAACGTAACCTTACGTATCTGGGTGCAGAACCTCTGGCCCACCTGCGGGCCAAATCTGGCCAACCATGGGGGGGGTTTCTCTGGTTTTCATGGCGTTCGTTCCCCATTCTAAAAGGTTGAAACTCCTCTCCTAAGGCTTAGTGACTGGCAGTAAGTTCTGGGAAGAACACCCCTACGGCCTGCTCTTAGATGGCATCGTGTGTGTGTGTGTGTGTGTGTGTGTGTATGATATTCCAAATTCCCAAATCCAAGGTCGAAGACTGTCCTGTTTCCAAGCCCTGCCACCAAGATGTGAGACAATAAGGAGGTCTGCCATGCAATCCAGAAAGCTTTACAGACGTCTCTTCACACCGGAAGAGAGCGTGAAGGCTAGGAGCTATCCTCTAAGCTTAATTAGCTTAACAAAGCAAGGCAGTTGCTTATCAACTCAAATGGGCAGTTTCCCCAAAGTGCCCACAGGCTTTTACTGAATCCCTGCGTCAGGGAGGTCCTCTGAGTTGCAATCTCAGGCGAGTGGCTACCCCAGCGGACCACCTCCCATCTCTCAACTCCACCCATTTGACTGTGAGGCAGACTCTGGGATCTGTCAACTGATGTCCCCTCCTCCTTTGACAGAGACCGAGTTCCCGGGCATGGGGTGGAAGAGGATCTCTGAGCTTAGGCGTCCTGTCCAATAAGCTCTTGGTAAGATTCCTCCTCGACTCCTGAAGAGTCTTGGAGTATCTCCTCCCCCGCTTCCTGTCTTGGCTGGTATACTTCTGGTTCTGCTTCTTCAGTCTCCGAGCCCGATTCAGCCCCCGAAACCCAGTCCCCACACTAGGGAGAACGTGCCTGATCCTGACAAGACAGTGTTCCGACCACAGAGGAATCGGTGCTCCGCCGCCTCCCCTCACAGCCGGAGCAGAAAGAACTGCGTTGGCTGCCTCTCTGATGGGCTGCTGAGGGAACCCAGAGCAACTTCAGCACACTGAAAGATCAGATGCTAAATGCAGGAATGCAGTTCAGGGCAGACAAAAAGCTGTCCATCCAAATCCTTAATCCATACCGTTGTTTGATGATGTTCTGATGAACTTTTCGCAGAGGTTTTCTTTGTATCTTTCGTTTTCTTCGCTTTAGCTTTAGGATTGCTAAAAAGAAAGAGTAAGTCTCTTATTCATCGGCCCCTCCAACTCAGAACTATTCAGCCAAAGAGGCAGCCCCTTTTTAAGTCCCATTGATTCCAGGGGGAGAAATTTAAACAAAATCAAAAGGGGCTGGAAGCAGTTCCAGTTTGGCCGGATCATGCCCTTTGCAGCTCATTCATTTTTCAGGAAGCTCAGGAGCTGAAAAATAACTGGGTTAATAATGTCACAGACTGCTATGGGCAGTATCCAATGGGGTGCTTAGACCCCCGCTGATTTCCTTAAGCAGCGAAGCCAGCCAATTCTGTTGCACAAGCAGCCCCCACTGCTTATACAATGGAGGTTTAGCACTTCATAAGGACATAAACATATGAAGAGCCCTGCTGGATCAGACTGAAGGTCCATCAAGTCCAGCACTCTGTTCACACATTGGCCAACCAGCTCTCGACCAGGGACCAACAAAGCAGGACACGGTGCAACAGCACCCTCCCACCCATGTTCCCCAGCAACTGGTGCACACACGCTTGCTGCCTTGGATACTAGAGGTAGCACATAACCATCAGGGCTAGAAGCCATTGCTAGCTTTCTCCTCCAGGAATTTATCTAACCCCCTTTTAAAGCCATTCAAATTGGTAGCCATCACTACATCTTGTGGTAGTGAATTCTATAGTTTAACTTTATGTTGTGTGAAGTACTTCCTTTGATCTGTCCTGAATTTCCCACCAATCAGCTTCATGGGATGCCCCCCGGTTCTAGTATTATGGGAGAAGGGGAAAAATGTCTCCCTAACCACATTTTCCACACCATGCATAATCCTGTACACCGCTTTTTTCTAAGCTAAAGAATCCCAGCTGTTGTAACCTTCCCTCACAGGGAAGATGCTCCAGCCCCTTGATCACTTTAGATGCCCTTTCCTTCTAAAGAAAGCCCCAAAACAAACAGAAACACTCATTTCTGGATTGGGACTGGTCAGCAGAGCGCCCTTATGTGAGTTCCGCCAGCTGTCCTGTTCCAGAAACAAGGGTTTCTACTCATTTCAGGTTGCCCCCGGAAGCCCCAAAACCCAGTTCCGCAAGCATGTGTGGGGTGCATGTGGAATGGAATCGGTGGGGCGCAAAAATCCCAGTAGGGCCGTAAGCACCTGTGACAAAATGGTATTTTATTTTGTTGTTTATACGTAGAATTTTGAATTTTTGGTTCAGGGCTTGATTTGCTTTGACCAATTCTTTTCATTACAGGCTATGGTAAGTAGGGGGGAGGGGAAGTTAGAACGTTGAGCTGTTTGGATGTTGTCGTCTCATTGGTTGTTTCATTTGGGGTGGAGAGAGAGAGGATCAAAGAGAGGGCGTGGAGAGGGGTAAGGGGAGAGAAAGGCTCGGTTCAGACAACACGTTTCTCAACGGTGGTTTTAGAACTCCACAGTGTTTACACCACCGTTGAGAAATGTGTCATCTGGCGGGAAAACCCCACGCAACGGTGGAGTTTTTTGGGGGGAAACATTCCACGTAGAATATCCATGCTGTGCAAAAGAGAATTTCTGCCCAACAGTTGTGTTGCGTGTTGTGTGGCGTGCTCCATGGAGTTGTCCGTTGCGTTGACTTTTCCCACTGGCTACAGAGTTCTTTGGCAAGAGCGGCGAAAGGAGGGAGTGGCACTCTAGGAGAGACGCTGGGATTGTTTCTTTGCAGCAATGGCTAATGGGATACCATCGGGAGGACCGGGGGAAGAGAGAGGGCGGAGGCACTGTCAATCAAACATCGCGATGGATTTTACTCAACTCCACAACGGCCCGCAGTCACACAATGGTGGAGTTAGAACACGTTGTGTGGGGAGCTCCCCCTAAAAACTCAACCGTTAAGTAGAGTGTTCACCCTGCGTTGACTAACAAGTTGTTTGAACTGAGCCAAAGACGGGCTTTCATCGGGGTAGGATTAGGGAATTGGGGCTATAGTTGCGGGTGGGGTAGTTTTCCTTGGGAGGTGGAGGGAGGTATATTTATTTTAATAACATCTAAAGTAATTAAACATCCTTTTCTTGATAAAGTTTTCAATATTGTTTTGTTATTTTAACCACGCTTTCTCAGTTGTTGCTGTAGACTGGGGATATACACCCACACTCACACACAAAAATAAATAAAAAGGTTTAAAATTCCCTCATTTTTAAAAAAAGAAGAGGGTGGTGGCAGTGAAAGAGAAGTTGTGTATGGCGTCACTGAGGGCAGTGAAAGTGCCCCTTTGGGTTACTGCCTGAAGCGTCGCCATTTCCCATGTTCTATGAGCGTAACTCAAACTGTGGGGAGACTAAACTCAGCCACCCTGAGTACTTGCTGAGATTCCCATCCCAGACCCCTGTCTCCTTATAATACCTCTAATGTACACAAGTGTGAGCATGTCAAGTTTTGTCACGGCTCAAATAGCTGCAAGCGTTCGAGTGGACCGCTTATCCTGCATTAAGGGTATCACCAGAGGAGCCCCCAGATTAATCGGGACAAAAATCCATGGATGTGGACTGAAAAATGGCTGGATTTTAAAAAAAAAATCATGTGTAGAAGTTTGTTTTCAGAGATGATCACATTGCACAAAGGGTTTAAATTGCATGAGCAGTTAGTTGCTGCTTTCAGTATCTTCACAAAATGATGTATTTTTATTCTATTCTATTTTGTCCACCGCTCCGAAATTCTGAATGGGGAGCAGTATATAAATATTGTAAATAAATAAATAAAAATAAATAGTTACCTTTTCGCCTCTTTTTCGGATTCCACGGTGGGCTCTACAGTTTCTCCAGCACCCGCATCTTCTGGACTGTGGCTTTTGCTGACATTTTCTGATTCTTGGGTCACACCGTCCTGTTCATCACTGCTAGCCTGTCTTGTCTCATCCACTTGCTGCCCTGTACTTCCGTCATGGAAAGAGTCTTCCTGTGCCTGTATGAAGAATAAGAATGCCTTTACAGGAACCATGAGGGCTAGTCGCACAGATATACCTGCCATGGGCACAGAAGGTCTGCATAGTCAATTTGCAAGATCTAGAGCAGCTTTCGCCAACCTGGTGCCCTCCAGTTATTTTGGACTTCAACTCCTATCAGCCCCAGCCAGTTGCTCTACAACTGCTGACATAAACCGGTTTAGCAGTCGCTGGGGATGCCAAAGAGAATTCTCAGCACCTCCCCAAGTGCAATTCCCAGAATTCTTTGCAAGCTGCCATTGTGGCGGAGGACTGTCAGAGCTGTGCCCCTCGCAGGCTGCCTTCTCGCCTCCAAATCCGCCCCAGCCTGTCCAAGCGAACAACCTCTCTCTGAGCCTCCGCTCTCCTCACACGGGCAGCAGAGACAGCCTTTAGGAGCCGCCCAAGCCCATAAATCTAGAACCTGGGTAGGCACAGAGGTGTAAGTCTCCTTCCTTTGGAGAGAGTGCAAAGCAGGGAGATAGCAATGACTTTGAACTCCAGTAACTCTGCATCCTTTTTTCCCCCCAGTTAGAGGACTGGTTCTGTTTGTCCTGTCCTTGTCTGCCCCCTAATGGACACTGATGTGAGTGCAAAAAGTTAAGATGACTACTTATTTTAGGGCTCAACTACACAGTACGTGAAGTAACTAAGCCAAACTTTTTTAAAAAACTACAGTGTAAGTGTGTGGGGCCCCAATCTCTATCAGGCCCACCGTACACAGCAGGGCAGGAGGGGGGAACCTGCCCACCCAGCTGCTTTCTCCTTTAAATTCACCCCCACTGTGCAGGGGCTAAACAAAGACAGAAAAAAAACTCCATTGGTGCTAATGTTTTTTTCTTTCTTTAGCAGGGGGGAAGGAATTGGCTGGGTGGGAAGTTTCACTCACCCACACCCCAATTACCTGTGTGTAGCGGTCCCAATCCAGATTAGGTCCGACATGCTCAGAATAGAAGTCAGAATCAGCGCACATTTAACATAGCATGATTACATAGTCCTTGCCTTTCCCAGAGGAAACGGGAAGCCCCCTTTGTATTTCCTTTGGCTTCTATTATTAAACAAGTTGAAGAGGCCTCAAAGGCTATCCCCACTGGCAGCTCAGAGCCCCATAGAGTCAGCCGGCCTCTGAAAAAGTGGCTGGTTCCTGTTTTCATGAGCTGGCCCTTCCCACGGTTTGAGCAGGCAGGAGCGTGCTACAGTCCTACCAGCTGATATGGTACAAAACCAGTCTACGTTTGTAGTGTGGACACACTCCAGGTTCCAGACCAGTTCAACTGTAGAGAGAGAGCCTTCTCAGCAGTGGCCCCACACCTGTGGAACAAACTCCCATTGGAGGCCCGCCATGCGCCATCCTTGGCCTTAAATTTTTTTTATTTTACCATGGCCTTCTCATGCTGAGTACTGTTTTACTGCTATTGCAATTTTTGTTCTTGATTATTTTATTGTTAGCTCTTATTGTTGTAACTGCTATTTTACTCAGTATGTTTTTATTGCTTTTAATGTTTTAAACTGTTTTTATGTATTTTATTGTTTTAAGCCGACTCGTGAGGGCTTCTTTCCTGAAAGGCAGCCAAGAACTATTTTAAATAAATAAATACAAAATAGGTAGAACGGTCAATCTCTCACAGAGGTTTGCCTCGGGTGCCCACCCTGGGTTGACTACAACAGGTGCTAAGGCCTCTAAGGTGTAGCTGGGATGTCGCCAGCAGCCGATACGGACTTCAAACAAAAAGTGTCATTTTGGAGCGAACGCAGCCGTTGCTGTGGCAGACTAGGACATGAAAAGATGCAAAGAGGCATTTATCACGGAAAAAAACCTACCACCACTGTTTTTTGTTTCTTCTTCTGTTTCTTGGAGAGCCTGAGGTGACAAAAATGAGATTAAGAGGTCAATACTGCTCATCCAGATATTGTGTTGAAAATGTGACACTACGCTCAAAATTTACTTAGGGCTGATTCACCCGTTACACCGAGGGTGTTGAACTTCAGGCAAAATTGAGCCCTTCTGTGATCCCCAATGTGTCTCCCGTAAGCACCAATGCGCCCATGGATCTCTCTCTTGACAGCCATCTTTAAAGTGGATTCCTGCATTGAGCAGGGGGTTGGACTTGATGGCCTTAGAGGCCCCTTCCAACTCTATTATTCTATTATCTATGATATGACTCACCAGGTTTCTGGTCCCTTCTGGTATTTATTTTGTTTCTTGAGATTTTTAAAAAACTAAAACCTATTTTTAAGAGGGAGGCTGGCATGCTTCAAAGCAAAGCGCTGCCCTCCAGTACCATCTTTATTTGAGTTCAATAAGGCTGCATTTGCCTTTTGGAGCTCAGCGTCCACCTCTGCCTTTAAGATCTTTGGCCAAGTTACTTTTCTTTTAGTCTCACCAGTTTGCCTGCAGAGGAATGAGAGTTTTGTGTCTGGCTGCGCCCACCATGGCAGCCGTTTTATGAATGGGCAAAGCCCCGCTCGCACGGTGGCCATTTTGTGAGAGTGCCCACAACACACTTTCAAAATTCCAAATGTGTCCACTGACCCAAAAAGGTTGGGGATCTTTGGCCTAATCTCTTATCTGCTGAATCACCTCCAGTCATCAACATACAGCCCTCCATGTCTCTAGACCCTATATTCCAATGGTACTGAGCAGTTGGAATGTTAATAAATATTCCATAACATCTAAGCAGCAGACTTAAAGGCTAGAAAGGTCTCATTTTAATCAGCTGAAGCCAACGGACAATACTAAAGAGATCTCAAAGGCTGCAGAATACACGTATCTCAGTTGTTTTGTTCCTGTCCCCACCATATCAACTTTACTAAAGCAGCAGATAAGTAGGCAAAACCTCTTTGGTTTTGTTATCCGCACATTCTGCACTCCCACCTGAAACATCGCCCATCTCCAAAAGGTTAGGTAGAGCTGTCTTTCATTTTGCAAATCCTAGATACTAATAGGAAACTCACTCACTTCCTGAGCATGGATCGTTATGTAGCCAAAATGGCAGCAGGCATCTGTAGGCTCAGGGAAACCCCAAGGTTTGCAGAGGGGAGGGGGAATCAAATACAGCCCAATGAGGGCTGAGCATGCTCAGTGGCCATGGAATGCTGGCTGACTGTTTCAGGGGAGGGAGGCAATGTAATGGAGTAGCCAAGAATGGGCTTGGCTGGCACTCTGAACAGCAGCACCCTACACAGGTCCCAGTTTTAACTGTATAGATCAAATAGCAATTCATGGTAATTTCATCACACAAATCTTTTTGATATTGTAATAAGTACTTCAGAGCCTCCATTACTGTTGGAAACAGTTATAGCAGTTGAACAGGCATGTTGACCTATGATCCATATATATAAATACTTAGTAACAGTAAATTAATGCTACCCGAGGACTAAGACAGGAATGGAATAGAGAATTGCCTAAGCAATGCATTGTTGTCTTAGCATCTGTACCTGAAGTTTCCACTGATCTTAGGCTACATCTTGTTCAGCAAAAAATTTTTTGGGTTTATTGGACTCCACAACGCATTTTTAATAAGGGCTTATCTAATCTGCATAATCGTTGGAGATGTAACGCACCTAATGCTTCTTTCATTCATATGTTCTGGCAATGCCCAATAGTTGCTCCCTTTGGGGACGAGGTCATAATAAGGATAAACTTTGTATTGGAACAGTCTTTAATGTGGAACGATGTGCATGGCATCCTAAACTACTGACCGGTTTCTTAGAAATTATTGCATGGTCAGCGCAAATGGATTTTCTGAGCCCTTATGACAGCTAAAAGACTGATATTATCATATTGGAAGGATGAATGTTCACCTCCCATAATTCAATGGACCGAGGACTTAACAATGCTATTGACATTTGAATGGGTGGTACATAGACGCCACTTACAAGTGGATAAATATACATGGATATTTGGTCTGCTTTTATTGAAACCTATGCATAACTCTCTCCCTTTTTTTATGGATGGTGTATCCTATGCATGCAATGTTTGTTCTTTTCTCCCCCCTCCCCGATTTGTTTTCTGTTCTGTTTTGTTAAATTAATAATAATAATAATAATAATAATAACAATAATAATAATGCATATTGCAATACGTACCTTTGTTTGGGAATTTCTTCTGCCTCCTCTTCCTCTTTAGTATCCAATTCATTTGTGAGAGAAAATTCCTCCTCCTCCTCCGCTAGCTGTTGCCGTAACAAGGCGACCAGCTCTCGGTGCTTCTTGGATTTTTCATGGTTCTTCATGCTGCAGAGAGAGGCCAAATAGGCATTACTGAGAGCAACTGGCCCTGCACACGGTTGCATTCATGACAATGACGGCTGCGGTCTTGCAGCCGCTCACTTGGGAATGAGCCCCTTTCAAATCAGTTGGACTTAACATACTTCCGACTTAGTGGCACAAGACAGCCAGCAAAGCGTCCGCTAGAAGGAGTTTCCTTTTGTGGCCAAGGAGGGGAAAATAAAAACTCACGCTTTCTCGGTCTTAAAGGATTTATCACAAGCCGGGCAATAGAGATCATCATAAAAGTCAGCATCGCCACCCTCTTCACTTAATTTATCTGGAAAAGACCAAAAATAAAAATTACAGAACGGAGCAGTCTGAAATTACACCAGTTAAGAGGCTTACTGCTTCATCCCATGCTTGTTAACTCAGGGCTAAGTCCCGTCATGTAATACTGATGGGATCCATTCCAAAACAACAGTGCTTAGAATGGCAGCCTTAGCTTGCACGGTGATTTGGGAGTAAATGCTGCCAAATTCACCCCTTACCATCTTTCGACTCTGGCTCCTCCTCGCCCTCTTCGACGTCGGATCCGTCGCCAAACTCCTTCTCGTACTGCGCTTCCATCTGTTGCAGCTCTCGCTCCAGGTCGGACACGGTGATCCAGCTCTGCTCCTTGTACTGCTCAGCCAGCCTTTAGGAGGAAAGTGCAAACGGCAAGGTTGGCTTTTTGCTACGGGCTTTGCTATCATCAACAGAAGTGCAGCTTCCAAACCGCGTGAGGTACTGGTTCCCCACTATTCGGCACTGGTTAAGCCTCATCTTGAGTACTGCGTCCAGTTCCGGACACCACATTTCAAGAAGGAGGCAGTTAGGCTGGAGTATGTTCAGAGGAGGGCAACAAGGATGATCAGGGGTATGGAAACAAAGCCCTATGAGGAGAGACTGAAAGAACTGGGCATGTTTAGCCTGGAGAAGAGAAGACTGAGGGGAGACATGATAGCACTCTTCAGGTACTTGAAAGGTTGTCATACACAGGAAGGCCAGGATCTCTTCTCAATCATCCCAGAGTGCAGGACACAGAATAATGGGCTCAGGTTACAGGAAGCCAGATTCCGGCTGGACATCAGAAAAAACTTCCTGACTGTTAGAGCAGCATGACAATGGAACCAATGACCTAGGGAGGTCATGAGCTCTCCCACACTAGAGGCATTCAAGAGGCAGCTGGACAGCCATCTTTCAGGTGTACTTTAAGGTGGATTCCTGCACTGAGCAGGAGGTTGGACTCGATGGACTTATAGGCCCCTTCCAACTCTACTATTGTATGATTCTATGAAATGGCTTCATGACTGCTCCTGAACAGGACAGGCTACAGGTGGGTGAAATTGTATCACTGTGGGCTCCTTCATACACACAATCTGGCTGCAAACAGGTAATTAGATGTCAGCTCTAGCCCAGCCATTTCCTTTTGAGTTTTGACACATTGGGTATTATTTTTCCCATAGAGGAGCAAGTCCCCTGCAGGACAGCCCTGGAACAGTTTTACCATTTTATCTGTAGTTTGTTTGAACTAAGCTTTTGACTTATTTTTCACATACACAAGAAGAGCCTTGCTGGATCAGACCAAGGGTCCATCTAGTTCAGCACTCCGTTCACCCAGTGACCAGGAACCCACAAGCAGCATACAGGTGCAACAGCACCTACTGCCCATGTTCCCCAGCAACTGGTGCATATATAGGCTTACTGCCTTCGATACTGGAGGTTGCACATGGCCGTCAGGACTAGTAGCCACATACAAATTGGGAACGGCAATGGGTTTAGGACAGAGGACGCTGAGCTGAAAAGGTGCTGTGAACCAGAACACCACAGCCAAATTGACACTTCCAGTCTGTACAGAATTTGGACGAAGTTGCTGGATGCCAGGTGGACAAGGTTTGATCTCAGCACATTAATCTTTCAGCCGTCCTGGATGCTCAACCTTTTATTCTCATTTGACTGTATGTGTTAAAAATTATGATCAGGATCCTGGAAAACCATCTAAAAATCTGGAGCTCTTATTATTCTTCCTCTGCGTACCAGGCCTTGACAAGCATATGCTCCTCATGTTTATAAGCAGGTCCGGGCCTATCATGAGGCAGAGTGAGACAGCTTATAACCACTGTGCGCGTGCAGCGGTTCACCACAATACAGTTCTTTGCAATCAGAAAGAAGAACATCATTAGATGATCGCAATAACCACCAAGTGGCAGAATGAAGCTCAACTTGGCTCCTAAGATTGACATACTTGGCTTGTTTCAGTTTTTGCTGCCTCCGGAGCTCCTCCGCCTTTTTTGCTTTCTCAGCATTCTGCTCTTCCAGGAGTTTCCGGTGGGCCTGCACGCGTTTGTCCCTCTTCCGGATGAAGGCCACCAGTTCGCGGACCATCTCGTTCCGTTCCTTCCTCGCTTTGTCCCGGGTTTTCTTGTTCTCCTTTTCCATCGCCCGTTTCTCCCAGCGGTTCGAGGCCTGCCGTGTGTCGTACTCTTCTTTCCAGGCAAAATTCTTCCGAGTGCAGAAGCTCTGCCAGCAGGCATAAAAGCAATGGACTACCTAATTGGGAGGAGGAGGAGGAGGAGGAGGAGGAGGAGGAGGAAACAACATGTACAGGAAATTAGAAGAACCCATAAAATTAATGTTTTTGTAAATACATTTTAAGGGCTTTTCCAGGCCTACTCTATGGCGGCCACAGGGTGAGGGTTATGCTGGTCATGTGGAGCAGCTCACCATGACTGGAGTGTTGAACTTCAAAATCAAATCCCACCCATGGGTTTCCCAAATGACCACATACCCTCCCCTATCCCCCCAACCCTCAATAATTTGGAAGTTTCCCATCTGTTTGCAGTTTTCCCCCCATTCTAAAAAGGCTGAAATGTGTCTCCTCCTAAGGCTTGTTGTCCTGGCAACAAGAGCTTTAAGCTAAACTATGTTGGTATTTGGGCCCCTACTGCTTTTGCCTTATGGCCCATCCTCTAATGGAATGTGGCTCCTGAGAACTTCCGGGAATTGAAAGAAGTCCTGAAAGAAGTCCTGAACCGCTAGCACATGAGGTGAATTTTCTCCACATCAATCAATAAAAAGAAAGGTTTGCACTGGTGGAAAAAATAGGAATGCTCCTCATGTGATAAAAGCACATGGAGCAATTTAAAGGATGGCCTGTGGCAGCCAGAACAACCGAGAGCCATTTCACATGAAATGCAGAAGCAAATCTGAGTTTGCCCATGAAAGGACACTAAAGAGGGAGCAGCAGCCAATCACAGCTCTTCAACAAGCGAACCTGTTCAAGGCACGTATGTATTTGACACATTCACACTTTGATTGTGTTCGGACGACACAATAACCCACGGTGGTTCAAATAGTCCGTGGTGGACTATTTAACCCACCGTGGGTTATCATATCGTCTGGCAGTATTTTTTAAAAACCACACTGAGTTATTTGGCCAAAATAACTGACACAAAGAACCAACACTGTGCAGAGTTGGGTATTTGAACCACCGTGGGTTAGCATGTCGTGTGGTGGGTACCACTGGTTATTTTGTCGGCCACAGCTGACTGTTTCGCCGGCCAGAATCGTGAGGCAGCAGAGGTCAAAGTCACAGCTGCTGCTCTACTCCAGTCGTACAAGTGGCAATGCATCGTCTGAAGTGGCACTACAAAACAATTTGAGCTGGTGACTCGAAATAGCCCGTAGCTGCAGAAACAGTTCAGTCGGTGAACTCTAAATGCACATTTTTATTTATGCAATCCACCACACTTGCTCCCAGGTCCAATCACATGGAATGTTCCCACTTCTCATAAAATAAAATAGCTTTTCAGAAAGTGGTATACACAAAAATAATCCAAATATTTAACAAATTTTAACATATTTCATACAAAATATAAAAGAACAGATTAGCAGTCCTATAGTTTATTGTACATAGTTTCTTAACTGGTTTCATATATATATATATATATATATATATAGGAAACCAGTTAAGAAACTATATATAATCAATAACCCTATCCCAAACGTGGTTCAATCTTGCTGCTCTTTATCAGAGGGAAAATATGTCAGCACTAACTACAGCCCTTATTGCCACTAACATTTCATGGTATTAAATGTCCTACATAGAACCAGTAAATATTTTATGCAGGTTTTATGCTTCTCATCATGCGGTTGGTATCTAGGTAAAATAAAAAGGGCAAACAAGAACATTTCCTCCTGAAACTAAGGATAGGTTCCTTCTGTCTACAGTTACCAGATTTGAAGATTACTCTTTCCAGTCACCATAGATGATTGCGGGAGACATTTATTTTGCTAGAAGAAATTCTGCGGACACTATCCTCAAACAAGTAAAGATTTGTATATGGTGCTTTTATTACAGTTTTATATGATTTAAAATATTATAGATGTATAGGCTCTAATGGCAACGGGTTATGTTTAAAAAGTTTGTAATACTCACATATGGCCATAGGCCCTTGTAGCAATGTGCTTAATCTAAACGTATTGTGTTATCTTAATGTATTTTATTGTATTACTAATTTCACTGCCCCCAGAGGAAGGTCTATGAATAAACTACAGGTCGAAACGCGTTGGGCTTGTGAAAATAAACATTTTGCATCCTGAGACCCCGTTTCTCCTTTTTCTGACCTATGGTTACCGTTTACCGTAACACAGAAACTAAGCGGGACTATTATGAACAATTTTTCAAAATATTTTCTGGCGCTGTGGTCAACTTCCACATAAGGCTTAGATGCTGTGCCAATTTTTTTTAAAACTGTTCGTAATAGTCCTTTTTTAGTTTCTATCTATATATCCATCCTCACATTTGGGATAGAAGCATTGTATACATACCCTTTGTGAAAACCAATTATGAAACTATATATGTATGATAAAACTTTAGGACTGCTAATCCATTGTTTTAAACTTCGTATGAAATATTATGTTAAAATTTATTATATATTTGGAGTATGTTTTGTATACACAATTTCCCTAAAACTTATTTTGTTTGGTGGTTTATAAGCAGTTTAGGACAGAACCGTTCTATTGGTTGTAGTCTTACGTTCCCACTTATCTCCAAAACGATCCTGCAAGGTGGCTATGTTGGAAGATAACCAACAGCCTAAGATCACCCAGCAGGCTTCATGCTAAACAGGGGTTTGGACTGGAATCTCCCTCCCATACAGTCCACTGAACAAGACACTCCCTGCCCGCAGGTTGACAATCCAAACAGGTACGACATGCAAGGAAAAAAGGATGCGGAAGGAAGAGGGCAAAACATTAATTCTTTTTTCAGGGCTGGTGGAATGGCCCTCCTCTCCCTCTCATTTCCCTCTGTACATCCATTGATGCCGGTCCCAGTTTTAACAGAGTTCTTTCGTGAGTTTTTGTGGGAGTTTCAGTGGACTGCAAATCAGTTACTTACAATGTCATAGTCGCTCTGAGAGTCTCCAAAAGTTGGAAATTCTTCGGCATCTTCCTCTGGCATGGCTTCCATTTCTTCCTTTGCAATCATTTCAAAGACGTGCCGATACACTGCGTAGAATCCCTGAAACAGACAATGTCATCACCCTGAGAGAAGCATTCCCCCGGAAGAACAGCTTGGGGGTTCTGAGATCTGGACACACAACCCAAGGCTTCCAATTAGCTACTTGCCTGACAACTAACAGCGTTATCTTTTTGCTGCAGGTGCTTACAGTACTCATTTGGGGAATACTGGCTGCCGGAAAGAAAGCAAACGAAAAGGAACCAACCAACCCCTTCCAATTTACAACCATTTTCGTGCTTGGTCACCCAGAGGCAATCTTTACTCGCCCCTGGTGATTTGCAGTTTATAAGCATGTTCTAGATGTCTTTTTGGGGGGCCCTCCTTGCAAATACTATCCCATACACTAATAGTGAACTGATTCTCTGAGCACAGTTACTCATATAGTCAAAATGGTACTATCTACGCACAGGAGAAAAGTATCAGTGGGCTTGGGGTAACTCTAGCGTATGCAGAAATACCCCTCCCAAAAAGAACTTTGGAGAAAAAAGGGAGGGGGAACCCAAAACACCTCAATGAGGACTGAGCATGCCCAGCGGGTGCAGAAAACTGACTGACTGTTGGAGAAAAACCAAGGAAAGAGGAGGAATGGAATAAAATGGAGCATTCTGTAGAAGACGATGCCTGGCCAACATTCCGAACAGGGACGCTGCAACATTTTGTTGCGGGTTCCACTGGTCAATGTCTAGCTCCTGCTGTTCTCTTCTCCGTTGGGAGAAAGTTACCTTTCCATCGTCTCCATAACCAGAGTAACAGGTGACCGTGAAGTAGTGGAGCAGATCCAGGCTGTCGTCTTGATACTCTCCATCAACCCCTCCTTTCAGCAGAGCTTCCCGGTGATTGTCATACCTTAAAAAGAAGTTTGAGACCATGACGCTTTTCAACGCAAAAGGAAAACGCAAGAGCGGCTATGCTGGATCAGGCCAAAGGCTTCTTCAAGGATTCTGTGTGCACAGTGGCCACAAGCCGGGCATGAGCGCAAGAGCAACCTCCAGCTCATGTTCCCCAGCAACTGGTACTGAGTATCATACTGCCTCTGATACTGGAAGTCACATGCAGGCATCATGACCAGTAGCCTTATCCATCATAGTATCACTGTTTTGATCTCCCAGAGTACAAGTTAAGCCAGGTAAAATATGATTGCGGGAGACATTTATTTTGCTAGAAGAAATTCTGCGGACACATTCTGCTGGGTATGTGTGTGTGTATCTAGGCTACTTTCATAGCATAGCCCTACCTCTGCTATGGGACGGCTTCTGCGTAGATGGCTACCTGTTCCAATATTACATTCAAATACATTCATATCCTTGGGCCAGAGAGCGTGAAGAAAAACAAAACATCTGAAATCGTTGGTTCGCTTGTCCGAGATCTTGGATCATACCGCCCTCGTCTTTTACTGCCGCCAACTATCCATTCATTTCAGGCCAAAGGGGGAAGGGAAACACACATTCCTCAGCCATCAGCGCACTAGTGCGGCAGGGCTGACTCGGACTGTATGCAGATGTGCCTGCAAACAAGAGCGGGTGCAAGCTTTTCCGCTACGGCCTGACCTCTGCAGCGCTTCTTCCCATCTTTGCTCCTCTATTCTATTCTCTGTTATTTACACAACAGCCCTGTGAGGTAGCTGAGGCTGAGGCAGTGAGTGTGCTCGAACAATCGCGGCAGGGGGGAAACCATCGTGGCTTCTTCTCCCACATCTGCCACGTGCATAATTCCCACTGCTGCAGTGTGGGCTGGTGTGACGTCCAAACACGGCGTGAGTGGTAGCAGCTCCGTACCCACCTACAACCTCTACTGCATGTTGTGGATTGTTGAGTGGCGACGAAGCCATCTGCACCTTGCTGCACACTGGGTTTGAACAACATGCCCACTCACGCTGCAGCGTGGGGAATAATGAAAATGGCGGCCATGCCCACGGCACACGAAGGGGCGGGGGGAGAAGCCATAATGGCTTCTTCCCCACCGCGATCGTCCGAACCCAGTCAGTGGCTGGCTTAGCACCACCCAGTGATTACCTCTTCTCCTTTCCCCTTTCCCCATGGATCAGGGGGAATGTGTGCTTTGTCCTCCCCCCTCACAATTGCCATGTTTATCTAACCAAATGTCGGTGCTTGAATAAATACTTACTCTCTTCACACAAGCTTTCCCCAAAGTATAGCACACAGCAGAGATCGCAGCTTTACTGCTGATTAATGATTGTATTATCGTATTGATGGTCACTACTTTGACATCTCTGTAGAAAGCGGTATTTGAATTTGAAGAATAAAAAAACCAATAGAACCTCAAACTGTTGAGGGTTTTTTTAATATGCGGAAAAATGGCTTGCAGGTGGCTTGCTTTGATTGACAGGATCAACAATATGCCCAACTCCTTCAGCCGCATGGTAGAAAACCAGGTTTACCACGAGCTCAGCTCAGGAGAGAAAATTGTATTGTACAACCACCCAAAATGCAGCAAGTGCTTTCCCACAGTTGGTTTGCCGCTAAATTTATCTACTTCTGAACACACCCTGAGCTATGAACTAGGAAGTCCCCTGCCTCAGCCATGAACTTCCTGGTGGCCTTAGCTAAATGACTCTCTTGTAGTGGTAGCCCCAAGCCCTCCTGCAACATCTCTGGCCTACCTCACAGGAAAGTTTTGTAAAGATCACTGAGACAATCCATCTGCTGAACTCTGAACACTCTAAAGCACTGTGGAAATGCTAAGCATGCGAGGCTTACCTGGCACCTACATTATACTCTCTTAGACCCCAGGTGAAGACCTGTTTATTTTCTCAGTATTTTAACAGTTCATCAGCTTAATTTTCAACATTGCTGTTTAAATTTGTATTTCAAATCTGTATTAATTTCTGCATGGTTGCTCGGTTTTATCCCGGTTGTGCTTTTATACTGTATTTTATATTATGTTTTTATACTGTTGTTTGTTTTATATTCTGAATGGTTTTCACGGTTTTAATTTTTGTAAACTGCCCAGAAAGCTTCGGCTATTGGGCGATATAGAAATGCAATAAATAAATAAATGGGAATCCAGCTTTATCCAAAGATGCACGACAAGAGATCTGCCAAATGGCAACTGTTTAGAGGACAAGGCTCGGCTCACCATGCTCTCTCTTGAGGATCACTTAGCACATCATAGGCAGCTTGGATCAGCTTGAACTGCTCTGCTGCTTCGTCGGCATTTTCAAGGTTCTTGTCTGAAAAGACACAGCAGTAGAATTTAAGCATCACATTCAGGTCAGAGATGACAGCACCACCACCACGGCTTCTAGAAGGAGTCGAAGGTCACCAAACACAACTAAAATTGGGCTAAGGACAATCCTACGCATCTTTAACAGGAAAAAAAAATCCTATAATTCCCAGCATGCCCCATCCAGCATAGCTGTCTGAAGGGATGCTGGGAGTTGCAAGACTTTTCTCCTGTCTCAACATGCATAGGATTGCACCTTAAGACTCAAATTTACAAACAACTTCATTCATGTTTATCCCACTGAAGCAAATTGTGCTTCAATAACAATCGTGTAGATTTGGAAATGAACCGACTGACTAGACTTCAGCGGAATGTACTTCCAAGTAAGGATGCTAAAGACCAAGACATAAAGATGACAAAGGGGACCTGCAACAAAATGTTGCGGCTTACGCCACTCACGTTCAGGGGACGACCCAGCCACGTCCTTTTCCAGGATACCTCCCCACTCATTCCATCCCCTCTGTCCACCCTCCCGCAGTTTTATTTCCCCCCTCCAACAGCTAGATGGCATTCCATCTGAGCATGCTTAGTTCTGATTATGCTGCTGATTAGGGTGCAGCCCTTCTGAGCCTAATGATACCTCCCTTCTGTTTAAGGGCAGTGCTATTTTGGCTACACAGGTATCCATAGTCTGAGAATGAGTTCGCTATTAATATATAGAAAGGGTGGGCAAAATGCGGCCCCTGCTGCTTCCCTCCACCCCACAAATGTGCTACAACTGCCCCGCCCCACAAAAGACATCCAGACTGCCTATGGAGCATCAAAAGGGTCAAAATTAGCTTGCAAACAAGACCCTTTTGCCACTCTGTATCTGGTTCAGACACTTTTGGGTGCTGCCGCCGCCGTTGGAGGGCAGTCCACAAGGGGGTGGCAGGGGAATGGCCCCCAGGGTATATGCCTGGTATATTGAATATAACGATCTATATTCAAACAAAATAAACAGAAAAAGCACTCACTCAAATTCAGATTAAGAATGTGTTCCGGCTGATGGCAGATCCTAACAGGCTGACACCCGGCCCACAAAATTATAGAAACTTGTTTGTTTGTTTATTAGCGACCTTGTGTGGTTTACTCAATAATTTCACAAAAAGGGCCACATACAGAGACTGGTAAGACAACTGTCAACCTGATTCATTTTTAAGATGGCAGGCAGGGCCACGCAAGTGATTTTTTGCACGCCACAAAGTATAGTGATAGGCACAATACAAACATAGTGTGATAGAAGAGTGATTAACAGCAACAGAGTAATTGTGACAGCTTCAGTTAAGGAATGTAACCGATAACTCTTCCAACCTTTACTATTAATGCTTTTAGGTTGCAATCCTATACCAATTTACCTTGGAGTAAACTACACTGAACTCAACAGGGCTTACATCTGAGTAGGCATGTATAGGATCGCACTGTCAGAAGGTAAACAAGGTTGCTTATAAAAATTATGGTTACTGAGAATCTGACATTGCAATGCACATTTTGCTGCCAGCCACAGTTACTATGACCTCATTAAAACAATTCATTCCCAAAGTATGTAGACATCTTTCCGGAGTTTGGATGAATGACGTAGGAGTACTGAATACAAAAACACAGCCTCTCTCCCTCTCTCTCATCCATAGACTAAAAACAATGGAAAGTCCTGTAGAACAAACACATTTATTATGACATAAGCTTTTGTAGACCAATGCCATAATAAATTCATTAGTTTTAAAGATACCATAGGATTCTCTGTTCTTTTTGCTGCAATGGAGTAACACAGCTATACCTCTGGAAATATATTACTGTTTTTGTTTTATGTTTTAAGCCAGACTTCCCCAACCTAGTGCCCTCCAGTTGCGTTGGACATCAACTCAAAGAGGTTGAACCACACAAAGAGGTTGCTCTAAATGGATGCCAAGAGTTTTGCGAAATCTAGTTGAACATTATACACACAGTGTCCGCAACACCTGGGTATCAAGAGGCCTCAATTCACAGTCTGATTCCCAAACCGGGTAAATTACCATACTTCTGTTGTTTTATAGCAATTGTGCTGCTGTTTTATTGTGTGTTTACTGTTATCATTAATGTGAAACCAAGTATGTAATTTCACTGTTGTGCTTTATAGTGTAAGCTGTTTTGATCGTTTGAATAGAAAAGCCAGATAAACCGACAGCACATCTACTCAAAAGTAAGTATCATTGCTTCCAGTGGGGCTTACTCCCAAAGAACTGTCTACAGGATTGCAGCTCAAACTGAGCTAAAAAGGAAAGGAGAAGAAATGGAGTCTCAGATATGAGGAAGACAAGCCATCCACTCTCTTTTTCTCCGGATTGCATTCAGAGCAGCTTTTTCCAACCTGATGCCCCCCCCCCCCAGGTGTGTCGGACTACAATTCCCAGCATCCCTCTGCTAGCCGGCTTGGGATGCTGGGAGCTGTAGTCCGACACACCTGAAAGGCATCAGGTCGGAGAAGTCTGGCCCAGAGTACTGGCGAGTCTCACGGGAAAGTGCGGGAGAAGGACCCTCAGCCCCAGGAAGTGTCAGGCCCGGCTGGCTGGACGTACCTGGATGCCAGCGTAGCGCCAACCTCCGGTAGGTTCGCTTCAGCTCTTCGTCGGTGGCGTCGCGTTTCACCGCCAGCACTTCGTAGTGGCACTTCATCTTCCTCGGAGCCGGCGGGACTCAGCGCCACTGGGCACAAGGACGCCGGGCGCAACCTTGCTTTTCCTCCCCGGCCGGCGGCAGTACTACTCGCGTGTCCGGGACACCCGCAACAGCAGCCGGCGAGAGGAGGGGAGGGACCGGAAGAAGATGAGGAGCCATACGAGAGGCCGAGCCACTTCCCACTGCCGGGTTGGGAGGTGGAGCTGGCGGAGCGACCAGGGGCAGGAATCGGAGAGCTGCGAGGCGGCTCTAGGATGGAAGGAACGTCGGGGCGCGAACGTTCCGAAGCAGTAGGGCCCCTTTGATGGTTTAGAACTTTGGGATGCGAACGTTCCGAAGCAGCGGGGGCCCCTTAACGCGATGGAACGCCGGCGAAGTTGAGAGTTCTAAGGCAGCCGAGTCGGGACTCGGGGACGCTGTAGCTGCTGCCACGGCATAGAAATGGGCTGTAATAGTATTAATACGAGAACGCGGCTTCGAACAATCTGTTAATATTGAGCGCTAATAATGCGGAGGGGGGGGGACGAAGTGGTCTCGGCTTCGTTTGGAAGGATAAACCTTCTGGCAATAAAATATAAACTGGCTATATGTATATAGAAAGATGGCGACAGGTAAGGACGCGCAGAAGGGTGAGTTCATTTGCTCATGTGGGCAGCGTATATATAGATCAGGGGTGGGCAACTTGTCCCTCCCCCCCCGTTTTGGACTACAGCTCTCAGAACTTATGCCCGTTGCCCATACTGGTTAGGGATTATGGGAGCTCTAGTGGAAAATATCTGGAGGGCACCAGGTTGCTTATCCTTGAAGTAGGGACATAATGCTATTAGTTCCATGCTATCAGGGCCTTTTTCTCTGGCATGAAATGATAAAACAGCTATAAAAGGTTCGCTGTTGTAACACACTAAAAACATTCTCTTGAAAGCAGAGCCAGTGTGCTGGATACTTTACTGGACCTCAACCCTGGAGACCTGAGTTCGATTCCTTGCTCAGCCAAAAAATTCATGGTTTGACCTTGGATGAGCAATTGCTGTTTATCTTACTTCACTGGACTGTTGTGAAAATAAAACAAGATAATCCCACTCGCACTGTGCTGAGTTCTTTGGGGGGAGTTGCTATGATTTTCTGTTGACTGATTATATTAGCGCAAGTCAGCTTAACCATTTAATAGAAAAGCTACATATATTTTAGTATGTGAAAATATATACACTTATACTTCGGTTGAAGTCCACTATCCCTTTGAACTCGTTATGTGCAACCTGGAAATGGCTGAATCCATCCCTGACCCCAGGTACATGTTAAGCCAAGATTCTGCTGCCACCACTCCACATTTTAAAGTTCATGCAGCTTCAAAAAATGTGGATTGGTGCAAATGTCATATCAGCCTTTATAGTCCAATACTCAACACTGAACAAAATGGAAGCACCACTCAAAAGCAGTCACTTTGGGGGCAAATTCAGTTTTGCCTTTCAGACTGTTGGATTTGGTGACTTGCACATGTGAAGCAGCCACCACAGAACAAAATACAATAGTTTGGTTGTGTTCATATACTCTGACATGTCATTCCCCACCCCCCAGCAGCTTACTTTTTAGTGGAAGCGGATCATATATTCTGCTGTCTGTCAGAATATGTCATAGTATAGTGAACGACACACTATGCAATCATCAGTTCTTAATGTATTTCAAACTGAGATGCCTGGTTCCATTTGAAGCATTAACCAGAAGTACAAAATGTATGAAGTAGCGCAGTGAGCAGAAGTCTGCACTTAAGAGCAGGACCTGACCTAAATGGTTTGCATCTGCACAAACAGATTACTGGTCCCATTTTACAGATTTGTAATTAGTGACTTGCATCAAGTGGGTAAAGCATTTTAAAAGCTAAGCTTGCCATCCCATGCCCATTCAGCTTTTCTTGCAGCAGAATTTCATTTTAAATGCACATGCGCGCACACAACCTTAGCACAAGTGTGGAAAAAATAAAGGTCTGGCTCATAGAAAGACCATCGGTATGGGAAAAGGGGCCCACACCATAATGGTCGGACCAAGATAGGGAAAGCGCAGGAAGAACTTCTACCTGCTCCGCTAGCTGCTGTATTTTCTTACAGCAACATTAAAAATCATGTAAACAAAAATGGAAGTTCCAAGTCCTTTTGACATAGGCTTTCCTAAACATTGATTAGGTTTTGCTAAACTATTAGGCATTAGCTTTCTTTTTGCTCTATTCAATGTTTTACTGATGGGTTTTTGTTCCAGTGGACTGTTCTTGTTGAACTAGCACAGAAATACTGCTACTACAGTATACTACCGCTGGCCTTCTCTAAAGCCATGCTACATATATATCACTGAGTTTTCTTTTTAAAGTCAATAAGCATTTTAGAAGCCATGTTAATACATTTAATGAGGGACATCACTAAAAATGTTATTTGGAGAATATTACAAGACCAGCCCACAACAGCTTTAAAAGATTACTATACGCAAATTTGTTTACCAAAATAGTGTAGGAAAAAACTGATTAAACGCCCACATTTTCAAGTCCTGGTTAGTTTTTCAACCCCCGCCCTTTTAATATCCTATGCCGCAATTCTACCAAGTTTTTTCTTCAACTTCCTCTCACGCTGGTGCATTTTATTTTTCTTTTTCAAGTTAATTTTTGGCTCTGGTTTCACCAGTTCTATCTCCACTGGCTTTTCTTCAGCTGGCGTTTCAAAAACGTGTTCTGTGGGATCTTCAGGAATAAGTGGCTTCTCTTCCTTTTTCCTCAGTTTCTGTAGCTCTTTCGTTTGTTGCTTTTCTCTGAATTTAGCGGCTGTGGACAATCTTATTGCCCGCCGATGCTGAAACCAGAAGGGTAAAATTATTTATAGCTTAGTTTGTGGAAATATACGTCCTATTGCTACAACTGGAGAATAAACAACATTTGGAAGCTGTGTTTGTCAGGGATCCCCACCGCAGCACCTGTGGGCACCCTCCAATGGTGCCGGTGAACAAGTCCCCAACATTGAGCCCACGGGTATCCAAAATATTTTATTATTTCCCCCCACTTTTTTAATATACATACATGGATTTGTGTGAAATACATGCAGCTTTTTAGCAGTTATATATGGGCTTCAACAAAAGTGCACAAACATCTAAAAGTATCCATTTACAGGTGGCACAATCACAGCAGGCACAGATATCAGCCTGTCTAATATGTAGGCTAAAACCAAAGAGATAGGATTACCATATTTGGAGACTGATAATGAGGATTTTCATACAGGGTTTGTCCTCCAAAGCTGCCCTGGAAGATCTTGATAAGGTTTAAAACAAAGCGAGGCCCAATTTCTACAAGGGCTGCATCTTCTTCTATGATCTGCAAGACAGTGGGAACATTTATTGTTTGATAGTCCAGTGCAAGATACCTAACATACTGCTGGGGTATGTAGGGTTCTAAATTAAATATCCCAGATAGGATCTTGGATTTTTTCAAACATTTAATTTGCATACTTTATGCTTCTTTTCTACCATACATGTGCACCACTGCTGAAGCACCTACAAGCTGTCTAAACATACTTTACACTAGTTCAGGATTCCATCTGGCTCTATTATACAGCAGTTTAAGTGCTACGTAACACTGGAAGTCCTCCCACATGCCCCAAATACTCTCTGGTCTATCAGATATCATGTCTTTATTTTATTTCTCACCCTCCATTACATGGACTAGCAATAATTCTTTAATGGCCAATAGGCCCTCAGAATTTTGTTGCGGGGAGGGGAGACTAAGTATGATTTCTTAAGACAATTTGTATAGTATGCTCAAAGTGTTCAGATATGACTTAGAACTGAATGACCTAAACATGGTGAGCTGGTCATCAATATGCACAAGTTCTGCACAGGTTCTATAGTTTGGGGCTAGATTATCTGCTTCCAGGAGATTTTTGCATTCAAATTTTGTTGCAATGCCTTTTTAGGTAAAGCTCTACTAACTCACTGAACTCATCTTGAATATCTTTATGTTGCCTTTGTCATAACTCAGGGACTGTGTTCAGATGCAACGATAAACTATGGTGGGCTGTTACGGAAACATGCCTTTGTGAGCCTCCAATCACACGTTCCCCATCCTCCCTTGTACTCCAGCATAACCATGAGGGAGAGATGGGAATCTTTCCCTTTTGTTTCTGATCAGCCACAGTTATCCACTATGTCAGAACCCTAAACTGTATTTAAGTTTAATTATGGTTTATTAAAACAATCCAGCTTCACAAACCAAGGTTTGATGTCTTGTTTCAATAAATCCTAATTAAGACTAGCAACAGTTTGTCTGGGTTCAGACAAAACAACAAAACTGTGGGTTAGTCTAAAGAAACAAAGGCTTCCAACCTCTTCCTTGCAGCCACACAGAAGAGGAGAGGAGCATGAGCGCTCAAGGTTCACCTAGGATTGTTACTGTAACAATAAACCATAGTTTATCATTATATCTAAATGCAGCCACTGTCACACAAGCAAATCTGGCCTTTTGTTCTGTCACTGCATCAGCTTTACGTAGGGAGGAGGATTTTTTTTTAAAACGAAGTCCAGTAGCTAATCTGAGCCAGACAAAATCAGTACATGCCAATATTCATATAGCAACCTCGAGTTTAGAATGCTGCATATGGATCCCAGGAGGTGCAAGTCATGGTTGTCAACTACATCTTAGAGGGAAAGCAACTAACCTGGTAATTTCGAAACCAAATCCTGTGGTCTGTTATGGAGAACGTGAAGACGTGATCTACAAAAGGCTGGCTTTTGGGATGATATTGTGGAGTACTAAAAATCTGATAGGGAGGAGAAATGAAAACGTTTTTGAGCAATCAACGGGATGAAAAGATTTAGCACAATCCCTGGATGGGCAGTACTTAGCCCACATACTCCTTTTCATGTTCTATTTATAGCTGCTAAGTAGCTTACCACAAAGTCAGGCTGCAACATTCTCTGCTTTCAAAAACGGCACACCACTGCAAGTTCAATGTAATCTATGGCTTGGCCATTCTTGGTTCCTGCAACAGCATGGTTTTACCCGTTGCACCACCATGCTTACATCACAGTGCAATGGCCCTGAAAGGGCAAGTGTTGATATCAATTGCAGCCCATACTTAAATTGGAAGCTTTTTGTTTTGACAGTAGAAGTGGAGGTGAAGCTTGGACCCCGCAAGGTCACCTGGACTCCTCTCAAGTCCTAAACCTCCATCTTTCTGTTACTATAATCAGCTAAGGAGCCAATCCTGCTAAGACAGGTATCAATGTTTAGCATGTAGTTCAGCAAGATGCATGATGCACAGCTTCGGCTACGGGGTGGTATACAAATGTAACAAATAAAATAAAATAAATCTCGGCATAACTAGGAACTGAGGTTTATAGTAAACGTGACCAGCTCAGGGCTACCAGGTAGCAGTGGCATTCTTCCGCAGGGAGGGTTTACCAAAAAGAAATGCACCGAATCCTGCTGCTGTTTTCTGCTCAAAAAGCAGCACTAAGGCTTGCAGAGTAGAGTGCATGCTCACTGAATAAAGTCTATTGCATAACCCTGCTGCCAGCATCAAACTATCCTTGGAACAAAAATGTCTTTGCACACACCATCTCAAACTCTTTGACCTCAGCACTAGCATGGAAATTTAAGCTGATTCAAGAGATGAGAGCGTAGATTTTTTTCAAGTATGTTTGTGCAACACTAATCTGAAGACCCAAAAAGCTGCTATCACCACATCAATGTTCAGAAGGAGCATGCTGCTCTTAGCAAAACAACATTTTGAAACAGGAAAGTTAACCTAAAAGAACAGCCAGCCATATACTGACCTGAATAAACAGCTCTTTCAGCAAAGCATAATACGGCAGCTGGTCAAAAGCCTGCAAGAGAAATTGGGGAAAAGCATCAACATTACTGACAATAAGTTAATGGAAGGTAGTCCAGTAACTTGCAAATCTATACTCACTTCATCAAAAGACAGAAGTGGCCGGGAGCCTCTCAAACAATTCCCAGTCATCTTCAGCTCAGCCAGTGTATGAACTGCAACAATATTAAACAATCGTGTGACATTAAAGTTTTATTGTTCAGCCAACTGGGTAACCAAAAAACCTTTCAAAATATTGCAATATACACATAGCAGCATAGCACCTAATTACACTTGGTAATAGTAACATCTTGCCATTATTAAGTACAATTATAACGTGACTTTGAAAAGTTAGTTTAAAAAGTTGACAGCAATAGAAGAAATTTGGTCAGATATCTGGACTTACTATTCTGTACTAAAAACTTGGCTGATGGCCCATGGGGTACATTTGAAAGCCTGAAACAGATGAGAGAGATCATTAGAATTAGAGGGGGGGAACCCCATCATTTTCTTGAAGTTACTATTTGGCCCATACATTAAGCTGGTTGGGTCTTATAAAAAATAATGGGGAATCACACACAAAATGGCTTCCTATCCACCAAGAACGGCCTGAAAGTGTTGCAAACAAGCACCTGCCTGGCTGAGTAGGAACTGCTCCTAGGTGGCCCATCAAGCCCCATTCAAGCTAGCCCTTGCAAGCTTATTGACTCTTTAAAATTATGTGGCAGGAGGCAGTCCCAGACCAACGAACAGGCTCCAGAATGCCATATACTGAAGGTTTCACGCTGGCCAGATTCCCAGACCTTCTTCCAGAAAGGGGGAAATAAACAGCTCCAAACACATTGCCTTCAGGACCCAGACCTTTTAACCCCAGGGGTGGCTGTGTTGGGAAAACTCCCTGTGGGATTCTCTTCTCTCCCACCCACCTAGCTCCTTCAAGAAAAGAAGATCAGTCCAGTGAGCAGTTTTCAGAAATTTGTTCCCCTCTTAAAAGCTGCCTGGAAGCCTAATTTCTGCTTAAAGAAGGAAAGCAGGTCTTGATGGTTACTCTTGGAGCTGTTCCTGTTTCCTTCTTTGGGGGTGGTGTGGTGAAGAAAGCTTCCTGCTGGAGAAGTTGACAACCTCACCTTCTCTCTTCAGAGCCCAGATGCGTTTTAAACAGGACTGTGTTCTAGAAGGTGCTAATGGCTCTCATAGAGTTTCTCTTAATAAGTGAGCAGCAACAGCCCTGTATACTGCCTTAAAATAGCCATTACAACAGTTTTCATATTTCCAGAGTTATATCATGGAGGTCTAAGGCTGGAAAGGAAAAGCACAACCTGCAACTTTTAGAACGCTGCTGCTGTTCTGTCAGAGCTTCCAAGATAGAGTGCTTTTTGCCTTACCCTGAAGGAAAGAAGAAAAACACAGCCTCCAAAATGCAGCCCTATTTAGAGGAGGCACAGTGGCATTGGGTAAATGTAAAAAGCTGCCACTATTAGCATTGTGCTGTGCAAAACAACATAGCACTAAAGAACACAGTGACTGGAGATATGAAGGTAGGACTGGCAATGGAGCACTGAATGCAGTGAGTGATATATAGGATGACCGATTACCCCTAAAACATTAAGCAAGGCTGGCACAAGAATAAACAGATTTCTGCTCATGACTGAACTTTTGCCTCTGTGAAAAGCTTATTACAGGAAAGGATACTTAGGGCCAGAACACAGAAGACAAATGACAGTTACTTGCCAGGCAAGAAACAGCACTTTGAACATCTAACCCAGCCTTCCCTAACTTGGTGCCCTCCAGATATTTTGGGCTAAAAGTCCCAGCTTTCCCAACCATTGCCCATGCTGGTTGGGGCTGATGGGAGTTGAAGACCCAAAAAATTGGGGGGCACCAGGATGAGGAAAGCAGATCTAACCTGTTGCACAGACTCAGGCAAAGGGAGACAGAGAAGTGACAGCAGAGGCTGGATATGGCCAAGAAGTTGACAACTCATGATGTAAGTGAATCATGATTTTTTTTTTATTCTTTTCCTAATAATCTCCCACCTCCTTTTCTGGTACACTTAAGGAACTGTTATTACCACCACTCAAGAACAGTGACCTGGAACAATTAGAGACTTGGCAAATAACTAGGATATTTCTCCCCACTTTGCACTCATCCAAAGAGATGCCAGAAATTAAAACACAACGGAAGAATTCCTCCAATTTTAGTACTTTTCTCACCACATATAAAGGTCCTGCTTCTTTTTTGCTTCAAAAAATATGCACTTATTGCTGTTTTTCATTTCACAGACCTGCATGAAGCAAGGAAGACAAAGTTAATGAATCTGAAATACATCGATTTACCCAGAAGAAACACAAAACTCGTTTTTCTTAATCTCCAAAGTTTAACGGGAGTCAATGAGAAGCAATGTAGTTCACAAACGGTGTTCAAGGCAACGCAAACGTTTCTTTTTACAACATTTTGAGGAAACGGTCATTTTAAGCTGCAGTAGAAAGTTTTGGGTTAGGATTGGAAAGGGCTGGATTGTCGTAACGTACCTCGTTAATGATAAACAGCTTATCCTTCCTGTCCATTTTGGTATCTGGAACACAAATGAAAACATACTAATTAACACTGAATTATTTAATAATAAGTGGTATGGATTTCCCCCCCTAATCTTATTGAAAATTCTATTAAATTACTATTCTTTGCATGTATCCATAGCTGGGATACTCTATATACAAACAAATGGTGATGCATAAATGAATACTATACACATGGTCCCCTCTTCCCAATCCAGCTGTTGGGATTACATGCAGAGAGCCCTCTTCACAAAGCACTAATCTTGCGTATCAGCAGATGTCTAATGAAAAGGCAGGTAACAATAGGAAGCCCAGGGCCCATTTTTGCCCCCTGGACTTCCCCATGAGCCTCACTTGGCAGGGTGCTGGGGGGAAAAGGCATCTGTAGTGATAAACTAAAGCAAATCCACAAGCTGTTTACCTTTTGGCACTCTGTAGCAGCTACAAATGCCACTTTTCCCTGTTAAATTCCCCCACCCCCATAACTTGGTGGTATGGCACGGGCTGCACATTGCCAACCTCTGGTCTAATGCAACTGTTGCTTTTTAAAGGCAGCTTTGCATGCAGCCCCAATACTGAGGTTGGAAAGAAGAACTACACACCAGCACAGGTGGAAAAGAGCCTGTTCCAATATGTATTTATTGTAACTTTTAATACAAGGTAGAAAAAAATAAGCCGGATTTCACGGATCGAAGATAGCAATATGTCTAATTCCATAACAGTTATTAATTCAGTCAGCTTTGTTCTATATTTCAACATCTGTTACAAAACTAGTCATTTTTGAATAGGCCCCTGTGAATAGGAATAACAATGAGCTAACTAAAAGAATGGAAGTAAACAAATACTATCAGTAAATACCTGCTTTAGAATGGGGCATTAGCATTCGCAAGTCTTTCATCAAATGTCTTGTCCTAAAATTTATTCCTCTGGAAGAGAAGATGAGCACTCTCTCTTTGTTTTGCCATTTGCCCTGAAAGACAGAACAGTTATTGTAAAGGGGATAAAAAGAATCAGACTTTTCATAGCCAGGTCATTTCTCACCTTCAGATTTTCATCTGTAAAATTGGCACAAGAAGCCAGCTTAACACAGAAAACAAGATGCTGGCTTAAAACATAAAACAGTTACGTACTGTTCTCCAGAAAACCACCAATTACAAAGACAAAAGCACAATTATTGAAGGATACATGAGGCCTCAAATCATCAGTATGGAGTATGACCCCTCCCTCCAGCTTCAATAGATAAAAACTCTGCCCTATGACCAATGTTGAAGTAATACTCAATTATCAGTCCAGTTTGCTTCTGTTTGGAATGTGTGTTTGGAATGTGTGTGTGTGCCTATCCTGTGTGCCCTTGATCCACAAAATGTCTTGAATCAGCCCTGACTAGAGTTTACAGAACTAGCGATTTCTCTGTTGTATTCATATCCTGCCTCCAAAGAGCCCATGGCAGTGTACGCAACCCTCCTCTTCTCTATTTTATCCCCATAACAACCCTGTGAAGTAGTGTGCAAGAAAACTTTAATCTGGACGGGGCATTAAATAAGCCCAAATATCTGGTTGCCTTGAGGCCCACAAAAGAGGCTCAAGAAGGGATGCAGAAGTGGAATTTTCTGTAAGATTCACACCTCACATGCCAGAAAACAAAGAGACACAGAAAAGAAACGCCAAGGCTTTGCATCTGCTGACCTTCCTCTCATCTCCCCCTCTTTCTACCTTAAGTGTTGCAGAGCAAACCTGGCTCATCCCAACCCGACAAGCATTTCCAGAGGCAGGAAAGAAACAAACAAATATGCAAACACTCCCCCCCCCCCCCATCAAGAGAACTGGGAATGTTCCGATAAAATGGCTGTACAAATTGTCCTTGGTAGACCTTACAAGTAGCACTGAATACCCCGGATATTGCTTAGGTAATGTTTTTAGTGGAATATGTTAGTTGCAAAGTTTATTAACATGTCATCAGTTCAAGAAGGTGGGAGAGTCTCACAGATGTAGATAAAAAGTGGCGTTTCGCCTTTAGAAGTCAGATGAGCTAGTTAGTGCTCAGCTTGCTGGAGCTACCTCTCTCCTGCTCACATAGCTTTTTTTTTAATAAAGATGGTTGGATCGGGACTCTGCCTGTGTGGGATTTCTTCAACTCTGGTTTGGTCGGCAAATTTCCTTGACAGCAAGTTAGCCTGAGAATCAGTGACTGGCCCCAAACCACCCAGTGGGCTTCACTACTGAATGGGGATTTGAACCCGGGTCTTCCCGGTCCTAGTCCAACACTCTAACCACTACACCACATCCCAAGAGTAAGCACCACAGAATTCGCTTACGACTCAACATGCTTAGGGTATGATCTACAAGAAGGGCTCCCGTTATAGAACTCTGTATTCCAAGGAGCACTTTGCATATTCTCAGAAGCCCCTTTCCCAGCGAGCCCACCTGCGACACCGGGGGAGGTATATAATGCTCATCCCGGCCCGCATTGGCCGCAGAGGACGGGTCTTCCTTCTTCTTCTTCTCCTCCTCCTTTCCCTCCGGACCTTTCTTAGCGCGCTTTCGCTTCGGTCCCGCTGGGGCTCCCTTGCCGGCTCCACGCTGCCTCTTAGCCGCCGCCATATTCCTCCGTCACAGCACCACCTCTCTCGGCAAACGGAAGTCGCTTCACCACTTTGGCTTCTCTAGGACTTGCGGAACAGCCACAGATTCTCCACTCGGGCTTCTAGACATACACTTCCGGGTTGGTTACTTGCGGGAGAGAATTCACTTCCGGGTTAGAAGTTAGCTTCAGGAGCTTTCTCTCTAAATAAATGTTTTCTTGTTTCTCAGAATATTCTGGTTTTTTTTCCTGCAAAAGGTTGACGAGGCTATTCTTATGATGATTTCAGAGGAATGGCCTCGTTAACCTTTTGCAGGAAAAAACACACACTAAGACTGATGTTGCTGTTGTTGTTGCTATTATTATTACTATGGAGAGGAAGTGAGGACTGCCCATAGAAAACAATGGAGAAATTGAGGATTTTGACGTAGGAGTGACTAGGCAGCAGAGTATCCACTTAGAATGGTAGCAGTAAAGCAAGGATTTTATGTTCTTTCTAAATCAGGTCCCATTCTGGGGTGTCTGTGTGTGTGGTTTTGTTTTCGTTTGCTTTAATTTTAAAATACTTAGGGCTCAATCCTATGTATGTTTAGTCAGGAAAAAAAGTCCCACAACTCCCAGCATTTGCCAGTCAGCCGTGCTGAGAGTTGTAGAACTTTTTTTCGGGCTAAACATGCATAGGATTGTGCCTTTAAAAGCGTAATACAAGTCATTGGAGTGCAAGGCTTCTGCACTCAATTAAGCTCTGAATTTGGACAGGAGGGATCCTGAAAGCGCAATTTAAGTCGAACGGCTTTCGCTGCAACCCGAGGGGTCTTTTGAGGGGGGCGATTCGTGGCTGAAAATCCAAAGTAACCTTGGTTCCACCTCTAACCTGCAGTAATATACTCAGCCGTGGCTCTTCCTTCCCCAACTTGCAGTATGGGACTAATATAGATCGGCAAGCAGCTTTTTAAAAAATGTTTTAGAAAATTAGTTACATTTTTTTCATACGAAGTAAGATCGGAGTTAGAAAGAACACGAACTTTCCTGACTTTTCTGTTGCCTTTTCTTCTGGTTGGACACATTGCTATGCTGAATTTCTAGATTTCTCCGTTCTTTTCTCTGGGTAGCTTTCAGTTCCGAGCGCAGATAGAGCAGAGGGGGGGGGGGGGGAAATAGAGATGAGAACGTTCATATCTCTATGATAAAGGGAGAAACTCTAAAATATTTCCTATCTCTGTGTTCTACCCATGGAAAACATTGAAGGTTGCCATAGAGATGTTAAGGGATGGAGTGACGCCACTCTGCCGCCGTAGAGGAAATCGTGGTCAATTGCAGATCCATTTTTAACGGAAGTTTGGTCTGTGTGTTACCAGCTTTTCCCGCTGTGGATACTGGAGATAACCTGGTTGATGGAGGAGAGAAATACTTTTTTACGACGTGTCATAAAGCAATAGGTCTTACGAACCTACAGGTGGTTAGCTGCGGTTTTCTGGCGGGGTCAGGCTGAGACCGTCTCCCAGCCTGTGGTAGGCGCAGAGCTGCTGCTTCGGTTTCCCCTGGCGAGGTTCGTGTGCCTTTAACAGTTAAATAAAAGGGGGAAATTCACCAGGTGTTGCTGTACTCGGTCTGTTAATGCGGTGTGGGGGGAACTGCTCCTGTTGAATTTCTGTCTGTCACAGTCCTCTTAAAAGCGCGTGCTCGTGGGGTAGGTGAGCTTTGTGATTGTGAAGTGGGTGGGGAAGATAAAAGGAAAATGAGACTACTAGTGATAACATCCTAAGGGTCATCATTGACTTTTGTCAGGACAGGAGCAGCAGTGCAAGTTAGTATTGGCAAAAACGTAGGGCGGTGGAGAAAAGATGTGTCAGGTAAAGTAGCATGGCTTTGCTACCAAGAAAATGTCACTTGTGTTCCTCTGCCTGGGCTGCAACCAAGAAGGACTGTGCTATTGCCTAATTTAACTTTCCTACCTTAATTAAGCTGTATCTCTATGAACAAAAATGTCTTGGGTTTTTGGAGGGGGGTGTTCGTCAAATGTATTCTGTGAGTATACTTGTTTAAAGAAAAATCAATATAATACCTACATAGAAACGCCCACACCCACATAATTGCTACTTAATGGTATTTATGTTGCATTAATGAATTGCAGTTTCAGTTAACCCAAATGTAATTGGACTTCTACAGGTTTCTTTTGGGAATTGCTGGACCCCTTGTTTCTGCCTTTGGAGAAGGGACTGTGGGGTGACGGATCAAAGCCATGTCCCTCTCAACCCAGGCTGAAACAGGCGAAGAGCAGAATATTTTGGTAGCAACACTTGACAATGTCCGAAACCTCTCCAATATCCTGAAAGCCATTCATTTCAGAGACCATGCTACCTGCTTTGCTACTACAAATGGACTCAAGGTTACAGTGGAAAATGCAAAGTGTTTGCAGGCAAATGCTTTTATTCAGGTTTGCTGGTAACGTTTTATTTCCTTTTGTCATACTGAGAGACTTGAGTTCAGCTGAAGGAATCAAATAAACCTGTGGGAAAACCTATGAAGTTCCTTCAGGAAATGGCAGCATTCTGGCAAACCAAAAGAATCCTGCTGTAGTATCCCAGCATGTCTTGGTTTTCCACAGGGCAGTAAACCTTTAAACCAGCACTGCAGCTGGATGATCTTTGTTTCCTAAGCTGGTATCATGCAATTCCAGCTGTGGGAAAGTTGATACTTGGTACAACTAAGAAATATATTTGTGTGAATGCAAGAGAGAAAATGTTTCAGAAAGATACAGGCTGTTGCCTTGGCCCTGCAATGTACATATGTACAAGCCAACATATGTGGTTCTCTTCTGTCTCATCCATGTTTTTTCCCTCACAATAACCCTATGAAGTAGGTTAGATTGAAATCAGTAGGGTTTAAGTTAGTCATGACTTACTTGTCTCATTGATTTCAATGGGTCTATTCCAAGTATGACCAAATCTTGATCCCACCCAATCAATACCCCAAATGTAATAAATATCACAATGTGAAGAAATGAAAAGTTTACCTCTTTAGCACTTCATAACTGTCAGTTTACCATTGCAGCATCTTCTGCCTCAAGTTAGCATTCCCCACCTGCTCCTTGCTACTCATTTTGTAAAGTTCTATTCTCTCTCTTGATCTTTGCCTTGTCAAACAGAGTTGTATTCCAATAACATATCTATTGTTAGTTTCATTGCTATGGCTCCCTCTGGTTTCAAGGTGGGCTTGTAGTTTTGTGAGGGTGCCATTGTTTCAGCTTTTTGCCTTCCAGTTTCCTGTCTTTCTACTTTACAGGCTGCGGTTTTCCAAGAGTTTGTGGTTCAGGAAGAATCTGTGACATTCAGGATCAATCTGTCTGTCCTTTTAGACTGCTTGACCATCTTCAGTACGAGTTCTTTGCCAGGTATTGCTTGCATGATGTTTTGATAGGTTATAGGCCAGATGCAGATTATTATTTATTTATTAAAACATTTGTATCCCACCCTATATCACTGGGAGCTCAGGGCAGCGTACAGATAAAATCATACAAAATTTTATTTATTTATTTATTTATTTATTACATTTGTATAGCGCCCCATAGCCGAAGTTCTCTGGGCGGTTTACATAGGATTAAAAACAATTATACAAAAATTAAAACAGCAAAAACATACAAAATACACACAATCTGTACATTTAAAAACCACTTCAACACTTCAAAAAACTACAAAAACAAAACAAACAAACCCAGGCTCCTCAGATATTGCCAAATGCCTGAGAGAAGAGGAAAGTCTTGACCTGGCGCCGAAAAGATAACAATGTTGGCGCCAGGCGGGCCTCGTCGGGGAGATCGTTCCACAATTGGGGAGCCACCACAGAGAAGGCCTTCTCTCTTGTTGCCGACCTCCGAGCTTCCCTTGGAGGAGGCACTCGGAGGAGGGCCTTAGATGTTGAACGTAGTGTTCAACAAATTATACAGTTGTGTGTTGTTCAGCACAGGTACAACAACCTTGCGTGTTGCATGCTTCAAAGAGGGAGGGATTTGCGTGAATATTTAAAGAATAGGAGGTTCAATCAGGAACGCCTCTTTATGCACATTTTAAGGTAAGATGCTTGATACTTCCTTCCCAGCATATATTAATTGGGCTGATCAGGAATGAGCTCTGGGCAGTTTTGCAGTGCACTGCTATGTTTATTTTCTTAGCAGTCCCATTATAGTCAATTTGTGTATGTGTGGTTAGAATTGCAGTATTAATGTAGATGACCTCCTCTAGATTACTGAAGACTCCTTTCTTTCCTTCCCTCAGGAACTCAGACAGCCCTTCGGATGTGTTATCAGGGTTATGGGCACCCTTTGACACTTTTTCTGGAGGAAGGGGGTGTGGTGACTGTGTGTAAAATCAAGACACAGGAACCTGAAGAGATCCTTGATTTTGATTTCTGCAGCACAAATGTTGTGAACAAAATTATCCTTCAATCAGAGGGGCTTCGGGAGGCATTTTCCGAACTGGACATGACTAGTGAGGTGCTGCAGATCATAATGTCTCCAGATAATCCTTATTTCAGGTATTAGAAATAATTTTCCTATTTCTTGACTTTAAATATTATAACCATGATTTGGAACACAGTAAAAGTTCTGGCATAAGTATCATTTGGGGCCTGGGTCATCGCTCAGTGGCAAAGCATATGCTTTATATACACAATGCCTTAGGTTCAATCCCTGGCATCCAGCAGAGCACTCTTCTGCATATCTGCTCAGATATAAGTCCCATTGAGTTCGGTGAGACTTAGTGACAGGTAAGTGTGTATAGGGTTGCAGCCTAAAAGGAAGGGAGCAGAGCTGTTGCCTGGGACTTTGGAGAACCACTACCAGTCAAAATGGGCAATTCTGAGCTAAATAGACCAAAGGTCTGACAATATAGCATATACTGGGCGTCCAGTGGGCTTCTATACAAATACAATGCTGGACTAGATAGGCATTTGGTTTGATCCAGCTTGACTTTTCTTATGTTCTTAAGAGATCCATGGATAGTCCAGTTCTATAGAGAATTGGACTTTGATCAAGGAGATTTTTGTTCAGGTTTGGCACCCACCATGAAGTTAACTGTGTGAGGATAGCCTCTTACGTTGGAGCAGTATTACTGACACCTGCAGGATGGTTCCAGAATGCATGGTTTGGGTGGTGATTGTATCGCAGCTGCAGACATTACCACGACAAGTATGAATATGTGTGCCACTTTGTCTCGTGTATACTATGATTTGTGTGTTCATCTGTGTGGCCATAGCAAGAGGGGGGGTGTGAACTGTGAACTATACCCCTGCTTCTGAGGAGATGGTGGTTTGCTATGTATCTAATACCTTGCCCAGCAGATGCCATCAAGAAAGGTTTAGTGGGTGAAATGCCGTCAAATTGCATCTCTTGCAACAGAACTCATCTGTTGAGCAGATAACTTCAACATTATCACATTTAACATAGATGCAGTTAAAACTAAATGTTCGTATTCTTGTCCCTGCATTTTTTATCCACTAAAAATAATTACGTGTGTGCTTTTCTTTCAGGGGCAAGCAGCTCCCTGAAATCCATTGAGAATGTGTGAATAATGTAATGGCCAAAATCGCTTGTTCAGCATAACCTTAAACATGTGTACTTGGAAGTATCCCAGTGAATTCATTGGGATTCATTCCCTGGTGACTGTGTTTAGGATTGCAGTCTTACAACATGTGCTTATGTGTATTTTCTCAAGCCAGTTCCAAAATACTCAATCATTTGGTAAACTCCACTGAACAGTGGGACTTACTTCTGAAATAACTAGATAGGACTGGGTTGCACACTCCCCTGCAATCTCTACGTTTTTCAGGTAATTCTACTTCTTCATTGCCCTTGTCATGCAGGCACAACAGATGCCCACAAAGCTTCAGACACTTTGATGCTAAGCAACATATTCCAATACGAGCAGCAGATCCATGAAGTGATACACTTTAAGAGGAATTTGTTTATATGAAATAGAAAGTAGTTAAGATTTGGTAACTTCTGTCACAGCATCTACTGTTTCAATTTTTGTTTTGCCACCACTGGACGAAGCTCCTTGTGCAAATCTAGTGCACTTCTCTTTCTTTTTTAGATTATCTACTTTTGGGAATGCTGGAAGTACACATCTAGACTACCCCAAAGATTCCGACCTAATTGAAGCTTTTCACTGTAACCAAACACAGACAAACAAGTGAGCTGGACCAGTTTGTATATTTCCTTAGTAACTCAAGGGCCATTTGATCTTACTGCTGTTGCATGACGGTGGCTTATTTGCATTAACTTAGCTGCATGTACTTTGCTGGAAAGATGATCTCTACTGTTTACTGAAAGCTGTGTTTGATCACTTACTGGGGCGTTTCTGGAACCAATATAGATATTTTCTCCATCTCTAATACATGATTGTCATCTGAGCTTGCTGATAATATTGGGCCCTTGGGGCTTTTGTTCTCCCAGCTCCTGGAAAGCATAGGTGGGAGGGAGCTGTTGAACCATGTCCTGCTTGTTGGTCCCTGGTCAGCCACTGTGTGAACAGAGTGCTGGACTAGATGGACTCTTGGTCTGATCCAGCAGGGTTTTCTAATGTTCTTATGTTCCCTGGATGGGGGCCATCGAGTTGATGATGCAATGAGAGGGGAAAACATGATATTCCAAATATTTGTTCTAATATTGTTGCTGTAGCTTCACTTTTTGTTAAAATGTTTGAATCTAATAATTGGCAATAAGCTGTGTTAGCCATTGTTTTATATGACTTATTACAACTGGCCATATTTCCTTCTCTATAGATACAAGATATCTTTACTCAAGCCATCTACGAAAGCACTAGCTTTATCTTGCAAAGTGTCTATTCGAACAGATAACCGAGGCTTTCTCTCATTGCAATACATGATCAGAAATGAAGACGGACAGATTTGCTTTGCAGAGTATTACTGTTGCCCCGATGAGGACATTACCGAAGCAGAAATATAGCTATGAAATGCAGACTGTTGTCATTTCCCCCCTTTCACTAAAAGCCACCTACGATAGTCAATTATAGATTAAAGTTTTCTGGAATAAGAGCCCAGAAGAGCAGTTGGGAGAAACAGAAGAAGAAGAAGAAGAAGAAGAAGAAGAAGAAGAAGAAGAAGAAGAAGAAGATTCCTGTCTTCCTCAGCCAGAGGAAGAAAATCTAATAGAGACAAAACCTATTGAGACAGAGAACTCAATCTTGACCGTTTGCTGAGACTAGCAAGCATCATTACTGGATGGTTTATAGTTTTGTGAATTGGAGAAAATTAATTTGATATCATTTTCCCACTTTTTTATAATTCTATTTCAGTATTCAGTATATGACTGTACATTTATAGTCTCCCATCCACACATAATCCATGACTGGTAGCTTTTAACATGTCACAATCTCTCATTTGATTATCTGTGAAACAGTATCTCTATGTGTCCCAGACATCTCCACCTCCTTCTAAACTGCTTCATTGCTGTGGGCAGTAGAGGGAGTTTCAGCTACAGGAAGGTAATAGACTGTATTGGGGGGGGGGGGACTTGTGACCATTTTCCTGGGACAGGGTCCCTAAATCTCCATTCCACATAAGGAAGCAATTGGGAAAAGCATCTCTCTTTGCATAATTAAGGTTCCCTATGACGGCAGCTACTGCCACCAGTAGCCCAATCCTCTTTCTCTGCTTTCCCCCTATTTGTATGTTTGAACGTTCCCCGTTCAATTGGGCTGTGCTGAAGTTTTAAAACATTCCTACTATTTAATAAGCATCTTTCTAGCTGTAAAATCAAATTGCTATAGAAATTAATGCTGAAACTACTTTGCTGAGTAGAAATCTGAACAAGCTGTTATTAGTCTCCTTTTCTTGTACCAGCGACTAGATGAGCATTTGCCTAGAGATCTGGGATTGAAGAATTTAGCTTTGCCTCTCTCTCATGTCTCTCTGGCTCTGTCACGTAGAGCAGGAACCCTGCAGAAAAGGAAGCAAAAGGTTTTACGCAACAGTTTTCATACTTAAGCTAAAAATTATCTGAGCAGCATTTATATAAAGCAAAACAACAATAACATACCAAATAAATAGTGGCCAGTTACTGAAGTATTTATATTGTTCCATTTTGACTGTTCTTAAGGAAATGGTACCAAGCAAAAAGCAGTCTGATTTTCAGATGTACGTTTTTATTTGGTAGTACAGAATTTATCAAATTGTGAGCCACACCAGCTCAGCTGGGGAAAATGAATTACTTTTACGAAGAACCCTGCTGCTGCTGCCACTTTGCACATGTTGTTGAGCTCTAATTGGATACTATCATGAGTGTGATAAGACTGGTGCTGGATGAGTCCAAGATAGTGGGGGTGGGGGTGCTCAGAAGTCCAAGTTCACAAGGCAAGATAGTTATCAAACACGTCCACAGCAATCTTGTTGTGGGAAAAACAAAACAATCCATGCGAATGAAATGGTGAGCTAGTTCTTTCCTGTGCTTTTTACTACGCTGAATACAGAACAGAGGTTGAGAGGGGAGTGGGGAAGCTGGCTCTTTGGTACCCTCTGTCCGTGTTTGAGAAGAGTTTGAACTTAGATTCCTAGGATCCAACACTCTTTGCCACTAGGTTTTTAGCGGTTTCCAAGGCATAGTCAAACAGAGGCCTTAACAAATCCACTCACCAGACTCGCTATGACAAGTATGGCGCCACCTTTAACAAATCCACTCACCAGACTCGCTATGACAAGTATGGCGCCACCTTCTGGCAAGCATGGCCCGTGTCTATCCATATTCCCAATTTTGAAGCTGCAAAGGTGAGCGGAGATTGGCTGACAGTTGTGATGTGATCCTGTTTGGCAGCTGCGGGGCCAAGACGCCCCGAGAGCCTTGGCCACACAGGATCAAGCCAGGGTGTCCCTCCCCCTGCTGGTCTTTACTGCTCTGTATGCAAATGCCTGAAAGTGTTTGGAGTGTCTCCGTGCAGCGGTGCCAAACTGGCCACTTTCCCACCGGTCCTTCTGTAGGGAAAGGTCTGGGGCTGAAGTGATGCTGCTTGGAGGCAGTTCTCTGACCAGGAGGACTCAAATGGCCACTCTCCCACCTCCCAGCATGCTGGGGAAGGCGGTGTGCGTAGTGGTGTTGAGCAACTTTGCTTGGGGCTTCTCTAAGTAACATCATCTGACCCAGGATACTGCCCCCTTTCCCTCAGGCCCTGCGCTTGAGAAAGGCCATGGGTGGAAGCTTGCCTAGAGAGGGGTGGTCTGACAGCTCCAATTTTTGGCTTAGCCAGCAAGGCCACCCAAACATCATAGAGTCCTGTTCAAGCATAAAATAGCTGCAAACAGATACACATGGCCAATCCTGACTCCTTCATGCATGTGCCTTGTATGATACAACTGCATTTGTTAATGTCCCAAACAAGCCCCATTGTATCCGCACACATTATTTTTGTAAATGTATGCAGCTTCAGTACAAAAACAGTGTGTGCTGTATGCTTCCTCCTGAAAAATCTTGAGCAAACCCCACAAGTTACTTTGCAGCCCCTTAACCCTTAGATCAGCTTCTCTCAACCCAGTGCCCTCCAAATATGTTAGACTACAACTCTTGCTAGCCTCAGCCATGCTGGCTGGGGATTGTGGGACATGTAGTCCAACACATCTGGAGAGCATGGGGTTGCGAAAGGCTGCCTTAAACCAACTAGGAAAGGCCACTAGATAAAGGAATAATGCTCACTTTGTATTAGGAATGTAATGTGAACAGTTTAGCCTGATCTGAATTGGGAACAGAGCTAACCACCAAAAGCTATCAATTGGGGTTTTGTTCCTATAAGTGAGCATGAACTAGGCCATCATACTTTCTACATCAGGTTTGCTTCCCACCAGGAGCTGAGTTTGTCCTTAATCTATATTCCAAAACACTTGTCTCCTGCACAAGGTGTTGTAGATTGCTATATGCTTTGATAACATACAGGACCTGCAGAGGGGAATTTGCATCAGCATTTGTATCAGCACTGGGAATATGAACAGAAGGCCATATATACATATGATTCTTGGCTGAACTGGCTTGTTGTGAATTGGCTGAAGATGCTGCCTCTTCAGCCAAGCACCATGGAAGATCTGAGAAGGGATTAACTAGACTGATAATGAATCGTCCAGACCTAGGCGGGTTCCCAGCTCAGCCTCCTAATTGGCAGTGGGCTCTTTTATAAACCAAACTTTGCGAGGCCCCCACTGCCTGCGATTTTCTTCCTCACAGATAAATACATCCTAACTCTTTTAAAATGATAAAACTTACATCTTCAGCATGACCAGGAGCTCTTGTATCTTTTTACATTTCCTATGGTGGGGGCCATAAATAGCAACCTGGATCTGCACACACTGCATAGATTTAAAATGGAAGAGATGATGATTATGCACATCCCAATGTAAAAGTCAGGTTAGTATCCTTCTACCAATGTAAGTGGAGGAAGGGGTGGGTGGGAGGGAACCCATCTCAAGAATTAACCTTCTCTGACCTGTTGTGGTTAAGAGGCTCTCTTCCTATGCTCATTGGGTTTTTGGTAGTTTCCTCTTTGGGCCCTGGTGAAATAGTAGTTCATGGGGTGAGTCTATCCTTAGAACCCAAGTCTGAGTCCTGACACCTTACAGCAGAGTCGGAGAACCTGTGGCTTTCCAGTTGTTTGTTGGATTCCAATTCCCATTATCCGTAGGCAACCTGATCAATGGTGAAGACTGATGGGAAGTAATAGTTCATCAATATCTAGAGGGTTCCCCACCTCTGCTTTACAGAATTCATAGAGTTCGAAGGGACCTTGGAGATCATCCAACCGCCCTGCTCGATGCAGGGTCTGCACTACAGGGTTCTGCTGAAGAATCTCTGACAGCCATCTAGTTTCCAGCTTAAGTACCTCCAATAAAGGAGAATTCATTATCTCCTGGGACTGTGTATTCCACTGCTAAATTGCCCTCACTTTTAGGAAGTTTGTACTAATAAGTAGTGAAAAGCTGCTTCCCTACAACTTCCAACCATTAGTTCTAGTTCCTCCCTCTATTCTCCACAACAAAACCTAGCAATACAAGGCAAACATAGATGCTTAAAGGGGGAACTGAACACAGCTCTAAACCAGCTGTTCAATTGGAGGCCAGTTTACCAGTTCCATTGTTGTTTAATCCCAAATCTATGGTGCTGGGGGTGGAGGACATTTCCCCCCTGCACAGTTCACTAGCCAAAATCTCTCAGTTCACAGAGCCAATTCCCACCCAAGGGCTTAGTATATAATTTAAATTGTTACGCTCAACCAGATCCTACACCTTAAAAACAGATGAATTCTGTGGAAAAATTCCACCTTTTTTAAAAAAAGTTGCCTTCAATTAAACATGATAATTACCTTACTGAGCAACTGATAAGCCTCCTTTATCTTCTCCTCTGCTAGGCAGATGCAGCCCATAATATACAATCTTTCAACTGCCTGTTCGTTAAAATCACTGCAGGGATCTTGCTGAGATTCAAATGACTCTTTGAGTAAATCATAAGCTTGCTACAAAAGAAAAGGGGAAAAAAATAAACCATTAACTTATCTCGTTCAAGAATAGTGTATTACTTATCTGTGGGTGAAGCTCTGTTCATTCTAGGGTGATCAACTGTCAGGATTTCCCTGGATTTGTCCTGGTTTTTGTTCTATCCTGGGTGTCAGGGGGTTTTCTGTAATTTTCTATAATGTCCTGGAATGACATGCTTTCCCCCTTTAAGGCCGCCATCAGCGTGGCGGAGGGAATGACGTGCTTTCTGGAAGCGTGTCATTCCTCCCAACTGCTACAATTGGGGCCTTAAAGGGGAAAGTGTGTCATTCCTGGACATTATAGAAAAGGCCCTGATTGGAGTAGTGTGTGTGTGTGGGGAGGGAATGACATGCTTTCCCCTTTAGTTGGGGCCTGATTGGAGAGGAGGAGGGGAAAGCGCACTTTCTGGGGCATCCCAGAAAGTGTGTCAATCCTCTTCTCTACTCTAATGGCCGCTGCCATTAGCGTGGCGGAGTAGAATGATGTGTTTTCCGGAGGCCCCAGAACGCTGCTTTCCCACCCAATCCACTGGGTGTCCTCTTTTTTGGTTTCCCAAATATGGTCACCCTATTCATTACAAACCTGAAATTTGGTATCCCCTCAAAACACATGCCAATGTTTTGTTCTTGTATTTATTATATTCCTTTTTTAAAAGGAGAAACTGTCTTTGTTCTCTCCCTAACGACAGACAGCTGTTTCTGCAGAAACATAAAGGGATTAGCACTGTGGATGTAGATACTGCTGGATCTCAGTTAGAAATGTAGTAAGCGTGCATCCCATGCATGATTAGACAGAAAATAGTCCTACAAAAGCTATGCTGACTGGGGAATGCTGGGAGTTGTAGGACTTTTTTTTTGTCTAACCTTTAGTTATATTTTTAATGAGGTATGCCTTGGGTTTTATTATAGATCAACTCTGATCTGTAAAGACATAAGGACCTTATACTGTAGTGTTGAATTACTTATCATTAGATTTATTTGTGAAATCAAGTTGCCATAACAATAGTAAACTATTAAACATTACACCTTAGCTAACACTTCCTGCCTTTTATTCTCTTCTTGTTTGTTCCTGTCCAAAATAATACTATTTATTATCTTTTTAATCCCCCCAATGACAATTATAAGGTTGCCACATTTCATGGGGAAAAGATAGCAGGCTGAACCTTGACACCGCAGAGACATCTTAGAATAAGTTTGTTCATTATCATCCAAAAGGGCAGCAGTGCAAATTGTTAATTTACTGACAGCGAAAGTCTATACGTATCTACTTGAAGTAATGGAATGTACTCCTAAGTGAGTGACTGAATTCGGACGACACAATAAGCAACTTGGTGGGGTGGAAATCGTCAGTTGTATTGACTATCGTGTCATCCGAATGCTGCCATAGTCAACTCAGCGCTGATCCTAATCCACACCACAGTTGATTATTTATTACCATGTTATGTGGGGAGTACCCCCTAGATGAACAACTGTAAAGTTGATTATTACCCCACCACTGACTATCGTGTTGTCCGAATTCAGCCAGTGTGTATAGCAAGGGTGTTGAACATCAGGTTTGTGTGGGGCAAATCCAGCCAGCCTGGGGTCCCCATACACTCCCTGGGGTTCCCCAGAGGATCATGCCTCTGCCCCTTGACAGCCAATCATTTGGTAGTTTCAAAGCTTTTGCACAGTTCTCTCTCCCCACCCCTCCAATTTAAAAGGTTGAAATACCTCTCCTAAAGCTTAGTTAAGGCAGAGAGAATTTTAAGATGCAATATGCTGGTATTTTGGCCCCACTCACGACAGAAATGGAGCTTCTTCGAAATTGAATTCAACCTTGAAGTTGAAAGAGGTACAACATCCCTGGTGTATAGGATGGCAGCCTTAAAGCAGCAAAAGACAGGTTGGAAGTGAGAATGCAAGAGGCATAAGATCATGAGTTGAAAACCCTTTTTTCATACTAAGGGCAACAGTCCCTTAAGAGTCACCATCCTGGAGCCACATGCCAGGCGTGAGTGGGGCCAAACCCAAAAGTGACCAAGTTGACTTTGGGAGGGGTCATAGCATTGGAGGAGGGTGGCTTAACCCTCCTCTCCCCAGCTGCAGTCCCCCCTCCAATTGAACCCCATGTTACAACTGACTCTTCAAACATCTCCCATTGGCACCCCAGTCCTGCAAGCTGATCCTGCAAGCTGATTCTGCAAGCTGGCTGTGGGTTCTGCTCCCCAACCCCATTTTGCACAGCTGAAAGTCTTCAGTCTACATCCCATTGGAGCTGCTGTTACCTTCCTTTTCCCCACTCGTCCAAGCCATTTAGTGAAGTCTTCCAGGGCATTAATTGTCTTAGAATGGTCCATCCCCAGTGCCACTTTGTAGGCCTCAAGACTTTCACTGAGATACATTTCAGCAGCCTCTAGAAAATGAGTGCAATGCATGTTGTGCATTAATTGTGTAATTTGCATCACGCCGAGTCATCCATCCTGAAGAATGAACCTGTTTAAGATCCAGTTCAAGTGTTGGGTTATTTCTCTTCTCCTAAACAGCAGATCCTAGCTCCATGTCCTCCCATTTACCATCTGGAAAAACAGCTTACAAATACAAGAAGAGACAAAGCTCCATGGCAGAGAACACCTTTGCATGTAGAAGGAGCCAGGCCAAATTCCTGGCACCCCATTAAAGGAATTCAAGTGGCAGAGTTGGGGAAGACCTCTGCCTGGGATTGATTTAAGGAGTTACTGCCAGTCAAAGAAAAGGTGGGCTAGATAGAACCAGTGGGGCAGGTAGGTCATTTTAGATTCTGCACTTAATGGCTGTATGCCCTTCCCCATTTTAGATAGCAGTGTGTGTGTATTGCTTCATTAAAATGTGGCAAGTTAGCCCTGCTGTGTTTGGGGGCCCACATGCTCATTCTCCTGAGTGGGGGCCCTGGACAAAAGCCCCAAAATCCTACTCTGATGGCACCATGATGAAGGCCAATGACAGATTTTGGTTCAGAGCTGGACCACCAGTCCTTGTTTAACAGACTGCCATCTGTTAAGAGAGGGGATATGCCAGCCTTCCCCAACCTGATGCCCTCTAGATGTATTGGACTTCAACTCTCATCAACCCCAGCCATGGCCATGGGATAATGGGAGTTGTAGTCCAGCACATCTGGAGGACATCAGCTTGGGAAAAGTTGGGTTAAGCCACCTCTTTTACATTTATGGTGGAGAAGACTGGCTTCAGTTACTTACATGCATGCATGAATTGGAAGGCAGCTGGGTCCTGGACTCTACCTCTATCACAAGGACTCTACCACACAGTGGAATGTCAGAATACTCAGTTCAATGGTAGAAATATTGAGGTGGGTGGTGCCCTGCATGATCAGATCAACTTATCCAATCCAATGATACCTTGTAAGGGAAAGCAATAAACTATTTGCTCTGCTGCCTTTTCTACTTACTTACCAGAATGCTTTTCTTCTCCAGTTGCAGCATAAGCCTTGCCCAGTAACAATGCTGTTGATGCGACTTCAGCACTGAATTTCGTATGCAGAGAGAGTGAAATGGAATGGGTCTAATAGGAAGAGATGGACATTGACAGTTCACAAAGCTGTGCAGTTCTACAGTCTACATGTTGGTGTGATAGAGCACCTGCTTTGCATGAACGGTCCCTGGCTTCTCCAGCTAAGGTGAGGAAAAGAATCTTGAGACTCTGGAGATCTGGTGCCCTATGAGGAGAGACTGAAAGAACTGGGCATGTTTAGCCTGGAGAAGAGAAGATTGAGGGGAGACATGATAGCACTCTTCAAATACTTGACAGGTTGTCACACAGAGGAGGACCAGGATTTCTTCTCGATCAACCCAGAGTGCAGGATGTGGAATAATGGGTTCAAGTTACAGGAAGCCAGATTCTGGCTGGACATCAGGAAAAACTTCCTGACTGTTAGAGCAATACAACAATGGAACCAATGACCTAGGGAGGTCGTGGGCTCTCCCACACTAGAGGCATTCAAAAGGCATTCAAGAGGCAGCTGGACAACCATCTGTCAGGCATGCTTTAAGGTGGATTCCTGCACTGAGCAGGGGGTTGGACTCGATGGACTTATAGGCCCCTTCCAACTCTACTATTCTATGATTCTATGAGTGTCACCAACACTGGGCTAGATGGACCAATGGACGGACTCAATATGAGGCAGATCCCTATGTTCCTATGTATCTCTTCCAACAGCAAAGCTAGGGCAGGAGAGCATAATAAGCCCTTACCCAGGTCCAGCTACATAGAAAAAGAGCAGGTTAGATGGAAATGCTCTGCTGTTTATTGCAAAACAAACAAACAAAACAAGAAACACATTCTGAAAACCAAACCTGGAAATCAACTTCTTGATTGCCCAGAATGCAAAAATGTCTAGTTATGATTCAAGCACTTGATACATTTTGGTCTGATGATTGATAAACCCAGATACGGATTGTTGGCAGTTGAGCACTCTCTCCCAGATCAAATCTTTGTTAGTCTATGAAAATGTAAGGACCAAGGATACCAAAGCATGTGTTAAAATGAAAGGTGAGAAGGTTCCATAGTAGCATTTCTGAGGACAACATTTATTCATACAACATTCAGAGATGGCAAATACTCAGTTGCTGTTCACTCTTGATGATAAAGCAAGAACAAACTGAAACATCATCATATCAGAGTGGCAGAACTATTCCATTTAGAGGGAAGCAAAAATTATCAAATGAATCATCTGCACCTTAAGAACATAAGAAGGGCCCTGCTGGATGAGACCAAGGGTCCATCTCATCCAGCATTCTGCTCACACAGTGGCCAACCAGCTGCCTGTGGGAAGGCCACAAGTAGGACATGAGTGCAACATCACCCTTCTGCCCATGTTCCCCAGCAACTGGTGCATGTAGGCTTGTTGCCTCGGATACTGGGAGTAGCACATGGCCTCACCCCACCACCCCTTCACAGCTTTTCAAATGTCACCAACATTAGGACACTTGCTTTCTCATTATAAATATGACAATGGGAATGCCATTATAATTCTTACTGTGCAATCCTACACATGTCCAGTCTCAAAAGTAAGTCCCACTGAGTTTAATGGGGCTTCCTCCCAGGCAACTAGTTGGATTAACACACAGGACAACTAGCAGCTTTATTAAGTCAAAGTCATAAACTCAGTTCTCACGCTGTACTCGTATTTTTATGAGGTTCTTTACCTGTAATAAATATCCTATGGATTTCTCATGATTTTTCTTCATTTGTTCAGCTTGGGCTAGGTCCAGATAAAGATTTATCAGTTCTGGAGCCCTCTCTCCTTCAGATGAAATTATAATATCAGTTGCCTTCTCAAAATGCTTAGCTGCCAAATCTGGCTTGTTTTCCTGCAGACTGGCCCTAGAAGAAAAGAACCAGTTGCAATCAGATTTTCAACTCATATTTACTTATAATAGAACTTATAAGCCACTCCACATCAAGAGATATTGGAGCTTGTACAACAAATTAAAAAACAATATATATATATATATATATATATATATATAGAAAGCAGAAAAATATTCAAAGTAGCTGCTGGTAAAAATGTAAAACTGATGTAACAATTCATTTATTTTATTTTATTTATTTATTTTATTTATTTATTTAAAACATTTCTTGTCCACCTTTCAGAGCAGAAGTCCTTACAACAATAAAATAATAAAACAGTTAAAATATTAAAAGCAATAAAAACATAATCACAATAAAACAGCAATTAAGAACAACAAAACCAACAATAAAACTAATCAGGACAACAAAACCAGCAACAACAGTATTCATATATCATAAGAAGGCCACAGTCAAATAAAACGTTTTCAAGGCCTTCTTAAAAGCCTGCAAGGAGGTACCTGATGGACCTACTATGGGAGTTTGTTCCACAGATGTGGGGCCACTACAAGGAAAGCCTTCTCCCATGTGATCACCCATACAATTGCTCTCACAGGTGGGCAAATGAGAAGGGCCTCTCTTTCTGATCTTAAAGCACAGGCAGGCTAATATGGGTGAAGGTGGTCCTTCAAGTAACTTGGTCCCAAACCATTTAGAGCTTTAAAGGTCAAAACCAGCACTTTGGATTAGGCTCGGAAACACACCGGTAACTGGTGTAGTATAGGCGTTATGTGATCAAATCACCTCGCCCCTGCCAATACTCAGGCGGCCGTATTCTGCACCAGTTGAAGTTTCTGAACTGTCTTCAAAGGCAGCCCCACGTACAGTGCATTACAGTAGTCCAGCCTGGATGTAACTAGTGCATGGATAACTGAGGCAGGTCCCTCCTCTCCAAATAGGATCACAGCTGGCATACCTGCCTAAGCTGGTAGAATGCACTCCTGGACACCGCAGCCACCAGGGATTCCCCAGTTAGATCAGAGTCCAGGGTCCCCTCTACAAGAATTCGGTTCGACGCCCGGTTGGCCGATTATGCGCATCTTCTTGCAATCGCTTTTACGCCTAATCCCTATACATGGGAGGCGGTGAAGCGCATTACCGGTTGTATGAAACACGCTTTAAAGGTGTTTACATGCGGAGAATCGCTTGTTTACATGGTCATAAGACGCTTTAACTCCTGTGGTAAATTAAAACTCGCTATTTAATGCGCATTCGATAATGCGCATAATTGGACAGAAAAAGCGCCTCAACCCCCGATTTGCGCTCCGTTCATGTGGAGGTAAAATTGGTAATGCGCTTTGAAAGAGCTTTAAATTGCTCTTGTAGGGCACTCCAGGAGGACTCCCAAACTGTGCACTTGGTCTTTTAGGGGGAATGCAACCCCACCAAGTTTACATGGTGCTGCCTGTTTTGATTACAGAAAGGCATATGCACTGTAATTACTCATCCATACAATGCACTGTCAAGGAATATGAAAGAGTCCCAGGATCTTGAGATCTCTGCACTGCAGGGTTCAGGAGTGCATTAACTGTGTAATCCCATACTTACTTACTCAGAAGTATTTCCCACTGTGTTCAATGCTCCTTACTCTCAAGTAAGTAATTATAGAATTGCATCCGAAATATAGGTCCTAATCCGTTACATATGTAGCTCATGATCTTTGTCAACTCAGGATCAGGCTATTGGTTTTCAGTTTACCTGCCCAATGCTGCAATAAGGTCTCTCTCAGATATTTTAAGTTCAGGAGTCCCTCTCCAATCCAGCCTCCGCAGTTCTTCCATAACCTTTTCAGCCTTCTGCAGATTGCAGTAGGATTCTTTGCCAGTTGAAATGTCAAGGAAAAACTAGTAAGGTTAATAGATTATTTTTTTTCAACAACAACCAACCTGGAGCATCAGTTATTTTGCCCAGTCTTTTTTTTTTGTAATTTTTTTTTATTTTCAACATAAAATACAACATAATCACAACATAAAATACAATACAATACTAACAAACCCTTAACAACCCCCCATGCTCCCCTAACCCAATGAGACCTTCATTTATTCATTTATATTATTCATTTTTCCAAAATTGTAAAGAATCTTTAAAAGGTGTGCAGCCTTTCCCCTTTATTAATACATATTCCAAGAATGTGCTCCATATGCTTTCAAAATCATTCTTCTTGGATATTCCCCTCTTCACATTTAAATTACATGTTAATTTATCATTAAGCGCAATATCCCATACTTCTTTATACCATTCTTCTATTGTATAATTCCCTTGCATTTTCCAATTCTTAGCAATCATTAATCTAGCGGGTGCCAGGAGGTTGTTAATCAAATCCATCTTACTTGGATTCCCAATTCCTTTATCCCATATTGAAAGTAGAGCCAATTTTGGACTTGGCTCCACTATACTTCCCATTATTCCACTTATTTCTTTAAACACCCTTTTCCAAAATTTTTGTACATGCTCACAAATCCACCACATATGAAAATATGTTCCAACCTCCTGACATCCCCTCCAACAATTCTTTGAGATTTTCTTGTCTATCTGATGTAGTCTTACTGGTGTTAAATACCATCTCCAAATTATTTTGTAATAATTCTCTTTTATCCTAACTGATAATAACTTTAACATTCTTGCTTCCCAAATCCTCCCCCAGTTATAGTCACCGATTTGTTCCTTTAAATCATCTTCCCAGATCGTTTTAAGAGAATCCTGTTGATCTCCATCTTCTATCAAAATTTTTATAAATTCCACTAATCATACCTTTTTTACTTTTATTTTCCCCTTTTTTTCTCTTGCTTCTATTAAATCTTCAAATCTAGTATTATCTCTACAATCCTTATTCTTCTTTTTCCAATCCTGTGTCCATTGTTCTAATTGCATACATTTAAACCATGATATCTTTTGTTCTCTTAATATCTCTTCTATTTGCTCCTTATTAATCATTCTTTTCAGCCAATCTTTCAACTTGATAATAACCTGACCTCTCAATCCTCCTTCCAACTCTCTTTTTAAATTCCCTGGGAAGTTTTCCAATATTACCACTGGGGTCAGAGGAGAGATTCCTGGTATTAATTTTCCCTTATATCTCTCCCAAATCTCTAAAATATTTTTAATAATGGATTTTCCATTCCCTTCAATTTTTTCTTTTGTATTTTGTTAAAAAAGATATTTTGTAACTTTAACTCTATTTCTCCTGTCTGCATCTCTGACCATTCTAACCCTTCTTCCCCTATTATACTATTTATAATGTATCTTAATTGATTAGCTATATAATACATCTTTATATTTGGAAGTTCCAACCCTCCTTTCTTTTGTGTCTTATACCATTTCCCTTTATTAATTCTAGCTTTTTTTCTCTCCATTACAATAAGCATTTATCATATTTTGCCAACTCTTTAGCTCTACTTCCGTTATTTTAATTGGTAACATTCTAAATAAAAAATTAATCTTAGGTAATATCTTCATTTTAATAACCGCTATTCTACCAAACCATGAATGCTTTACCTTTCTATAAACCTCTAATTTTTTCATTATCTGTTTCCTCAAACTATTAAAGTTAATATCTTCTAACCTTTCTAAATCTTTTGCAATATTAACTCCTAAGTAGCGCACTATATTTTTAATCTTAAAACCTAGTTTTATATTACACTCCTCTCTTTCCTTCTTATTATAATTGAATAACATCATTTCAGACTTCCCCAAATTTACTTGTAATCCTGTAACCTCCCCAAATTCTCTCAAATGCCGCTTTATCTCCTCCCCACACTCCAGAGGATTTTCTAATGTCAATAATGTATCATCCGCAAACATACTAATTTTTATCTTTTCTTTTCCTCCTATCCCTTTTAATCTTCCATCTTCCCTAATAACATTCGCCAAAATTTCTATGACTATTGCAAATAATATCGGAGAAAGTGGACACCCTTGCCTAGTACCCCGGGCTAAGGTAATCTGTTGCGTTAACCCATCATTAACCATTACTACTGCTTTATTATTTACATATAACTGATCAATCACTCCTATAAATTTGTCTCCAAACCCAAATATTTTTATTATTGTTTTTAGTGCTGGCCATTCCACACAGTCAAAGGCTTTAAAGATATCTAATGCTATCAACCCTGCTTTAATAACATTTATTATATTCAATACTCTCCCTATTAAATTAGGCATTTGCCTTCCCTGAATAAATCCACATTGATCTTTTTTAATATATTTATTTATAAAAGTACTCAATCTTTTTGCCATAATTGCCGTAAAAAATTTTGAATCTTGATTTATTAAAGATATAGGTCTGTAAGAAGCTGGGTCCATCAAATCCTTATCTGGTTTCAGGATTAAGATGATCAAAGAATGATCCCATGATGGTGGGGTCTTTCCTCCCTCTATTATACTATTAAATAATACTTTCAATCTCGGTATCAATAGCTCTCTGAAAATCTTATAATATTCCGGCCCCAACCCATCTAAACCCGGAGATTTCCCTCCTTTTAATTTATCAATAATTCCTTCTATTTCTTTCTCTGTATCCAAACCTTCCATATAATCCCTATCTTCTCCTTGTAATCTTATTTTCCAATTTTGCTCTACATACTCCACTACTCTTGCCTGTGGGCCCATTTCTGATGCATATAATTCCTTATAAAATTCCTGAAATATTTTTAATTTATCTTTCATTAAATTACAGCTTTTCCCTGTTTTATCTTTAATTGTCCCTATCGTATTCTTTGCCTTCTTCGACTGAGTGGACCTGGCCAACATCTTAGAATTTTTATTACTATATTCAAAAAAAATCCCTTTTCAAATATAACAAATCCTTTTGTACTCTTTCTAAATCCTCTTTCTCAAGTTCCTTCTTTTTAGCTTGAAGTTGAGCATATAGGCGTTTATCCTTTGTTATTCTTAGTTGTTCTTCTAAACTCCTTACCTCCTTTTCTATCCTTTTATTTTGTGCCTCCTGTTGTCTTCTTAAAGTACACGATTCCCTAATACATATCCCTCTTGCTACCACCATCATCGTGTCCCAAACTATCCCTTGAGAATTTTGCCCTATTTCATTAATATCCCATATTGTTTGTATCTCTTTTTTCATTTTCTCCACAAATTTTTTATAATTTAGAATCTTTGTATCCATTCTCCATCTCTTTGCTTCTCTATAATCTTTCTTCATTTTAATATCCATACTCATTAATGCATGATCTGTGACTTTAATAATTCCTATTTCACAATCTATGATCTTAGAAATCAATCCCTTTGAAACAAAAATGTAATCAATCCTAGAATAACTCTTATACTTCGGTGAATAAAAAGTGTATTTCCTTTCTTCCCCTTTTATTAACCTCCAAACGTCTACTAGCTCTTTTTCAACCATCACTGTACTTAAACCAGTTTTACCACCACCTTTAAGCTTCTTCATTATATTATCTTTATCCTTATCTTTATCCATCACCATATTAAAGTCCCCAGTCATCACAATATTCCTTTTTCCCATGTCTCCCACCACTTTAAAAACTTTATCGTAAAATTCCATCTGTTTTTCATTTGGAGCATAAACATTTATCAATACATATTCCTCCTCCCCCACAGTACAATTTATTATAAAAAATCTTCCCATTTCATCCCTCTTCACTTTTTCTATATTGATACCACATTTTTTTTAGAAATTATCGCTACTCCTCTCGCTTTGGAAGTCCCGTATGCCTTCTCATAAACGCCCACATCCCTCATTTTAAGCGCATTTACTCCTTCTTTCGATTGATGAGTTTCTTGTAAAAATATTATATCTGCTTTTTCTTTATTTAACAACGCTTCTATCCTCTTCCTTTTAATAACAGTTCCCAGCCCCTTAACATTTAAAGTTGCAATTCTTAATTTATTTTCCATCTTCCCAATCATAATACTCTTTATTGGTCTCTGTCTGTGTTACATATAACCCCCCTCCCTCCCCCTCCCCCCCACTTACCCCAATTTTCTCCCCCCTCATCACCAGGAATTTCCTGGGCAATAGTTCCCAAACCCTTTTAGAACTCTTCGGGGGTGGGGGGAGGCGACTTCACCACCCTGGAGCGACAGTAGATCTTCCTCTCCCTTTAATTCACTTCTTTTATCCCTTTTTAACCCCAAACTCAGTCACTGCCTGCCTCCTGATGCCCCTTGCTCTTCTTCTTCTTCTTCTTGTCCTCCATCTGCAGCTTCCTCAATCAGGCCCAACTTCTCCAGCAACTGCATCCCTTGCTCACACGATGTTATTCTGTGTTGTTTCCCCTTCCACACAAATCTCAGAAATACTGGGTAACCCCAGCTATAAGCAATAGCCTTCTTCCGCAGGGTCACTGTACACATTCTCACACTTTTCTGCCATTGGATGGTTTGAGGGCAAAAGTCATTATAGACCTGTATTGGTGTTGATTGAAGCATTGGTTGGCCCGCACATCTAATTGCTTGCATTAACTTCTCTTTTTTATAATAATTCGCAAATTTAACAATTATGTCCCTTGGGAACATCCCCCTTCTCTTGTTCCCCACTCTATGAACCCTTTCAATGTCCTCATCCTGCCAAGCGGTTTGGGGGTCAATCTCCTTAATCCATTCCAGTATCTTATCCCTCAAAATCTTTGGGTTTTCTGCCTGCTGTTCCTGGAAGGCTCTGATTCGAATATTTACTCTTCTATCTCTATCCTCCATAGCAATTAGACGCAAATTCATATCTTGTAATTTAATTCCTTATTGTTTGCTTATCTCCTTATTCTCCTCCGTTTGCTTCTCCAATTATGTCAGTTTCTCCACTACAGCTTGAAAGCCTATTAGGATCTCCTTCTGGGAGTTAAAAATCTCTTTTTTGACCTCCTTCATAAGATTCTCCTCCTGTTTCGCCGAACTGTCATTTAACATGGCTTTAATATTAGCCAGCAATTTCACTGACAGCATCTGTTGACATTTCAGTGGCTTAGCTCCTTTCGGAACAGCTCCTGGCTTTGTTCCAGCTTTATGGTTGCCACTTCTGGTTTGAGACGGAGCCGTTTTCTCTTGTGCTTTATCAGACATAATTCTGGTAAGCTGATCTAAATTTTTATCAGATGGATGCAATCTTATTTTCCTTGTCCACTTCGGAGCCGGTAAATCCTTATCTCGAAACTTTTTACTCATCTGGCATTCAGCCAAATACTCCGGAAAAACAAGGTAGCTCGTCCCGTATACTCTCAAAACATTATTCAAGTCATAAAATCTTTATTAGCCCTTTTAAAACACTTAGGTATGAAGGAAGGATAAATCCTCCACAGTTATTTTCAAAATGCCAGTTCCTGGCAGCTAGCCCAGATTCCTTTATCTGCTTTGGCCGCTGTTTACAAATTCCTCCTCCCTCTGATGCAGCGTAACTTCCAATTTGTAAAACTGTTTTATAACTTACAGTCAGTGCTCTCAAAGATAGGGAATTTGTGTTTTAATTTCTTCTTCTCCGGGAGAGCTAAAAAAAGTCCACCGATCACTCCATAGCCGAAGCCACGCCTCCCTTTGCCCAGTCTTAAGGCGAAATCCTACGCATGGTTAGATAGAAAAAGGTGTACAACTCCCAGCATGCCCCAGCCAACATGGCTGGTGCAGCATAGTGGGAATTGTGGGCCTTTTTTTCTGTCTGTCCTCATTCAACCCTTAAGCACTTTTCTGCCTGTCCATTGGATTAGGCAGTTACTGGATTCTGGGATCAATGGCTGCACAGCAGAAATGAAGTCTGGTTTCACTGTCATGGATTTGGGCAAAGAACCCTTTGAGAGTAATTTAGTTCTGTGAAGATACTAAGAATTTTCTCTTTAGATTTCTACAGGGCAGGTCCCAGTCATTTTGGTACCTGATGTGGAACATCCAAATGGCACCCACTCTTAATAATTAACATGGGGCATGCAATCCATGGAGAAAGGCTGCACAAGCACCATTGAAATATAAGGAGTCACACAAAATGCACTTGTTCAGAAGGACTGTCTAGCCCAGGAGTACGGATGTCGGAAAAATCTGCAACTGATTCAAAGAGTTGGGATTTTTATGAATTCAATCTGTGGATTATTCAGCAGACCAGCTTTTTTTGGGGAGGGGGGTTGCACTAAATGCACATTTGTGCAAGAGGAGTGACGTTCTCGTACAGCTCTAAAAATATCCAATTCCATCAATGAGCAGTCAACAGAACGAAAGATGCCTGACAATGAGCAAAATGCAAATGGAATGGATTTAAAAAATCTGTACATCCCCTATGTTGTGACGCAAGCCCACCCCAGGCTTCTGCTTATGAACTTTAGGCAAACTGACACAATCCAAAACAGTGAGACCTCTTTTATTGTGAAATCACATGGAAATTCAAGCATAACGGTTTCATTTCTGCATACACACACTTGAAGCTGAAGACGGACCAGATAGCTTTCAGGTACAACAGCTTAATGCGAACAGCAATCACTCAGGGGGAGACATTTAGAGTTGGCCCCTGTCCCATGCGAAACAGTCAGCAGGGGCCACACACACTGACTCATCAGGAACACAAGCAAAACTCAAGGAGAAACCCCAGCACAGAAGTGCATGAAGTCTGACAGTACACAGATCCATCTTGTACCAAACCAGACTCAGCCTGCCAGGAACACTGAGCTGATCACGTAAGCAAGATATCAGGGGACGAACCTCTTCGACCTAGGAAAACCCCTCTGCCTGTAACAAAGGCTCTGAGAGGAGGCTCTCTAGCAGGTCACACACACACACAATTCTAGAACAGCAACGATCTGCCTCAGAGCTTCCCTGTGCCCGTACTTTGGCTCCATGCAGGGAAAGCAGGCTATAGAACACGAATCCAGAACAGTAATCTGCAAGTCCAAATATATGAAAAGCTTCAGAGCACTTTCCATGGCATAGTTCTTAGAAATTCCAAGTCCAAATAGCAACAGAACATGTACAGAGTGCATCCAACATCTCCAAACCAGATAGAATCCCAAACACGAGGAGTTTCATGGCAAGCGTAGAACAGTCGAACAGATGTTTCCTAGCAAAGGGCCTCCCCTTTGCTCATTCCACTATATAGGATGGAGGCTGGCTAATTCCAAGCTGCTTTGACAGACAGGGCTTCAGGCCTGTAATCCAAACTCATGTGCCAGCAGGGCGGCACAGTTCAACCTCCTCTTGATGACGACACTATGTGAGAGACAGCTTGCAAGATAGCCCCCACCTTTTGTAAACATACATTTGTTCTCAAGGAACTCAAGGCCTTGGCTAGCAGCCACAGATAAGCACAGAACAGAGACAGACTTTCTCACAACAATTGCCAAGCTTTCAACTCACAATTCACCAGGCCAGCCTAGTGAATTGTCCATGAAGTACCTGACATCCAACATCCTACCCCACTGCAGAAAAGGCCCTCCTCCTGGCAGCCACCCGCATCACTTCCCTTGGCAGGGCCTCACTACCCTTGGCCCCGCCCCTTTTCTGGCAGTTAAGAGCTTTAAGATAAAATATGCTGGTAATTTTGGCCTCGCTGCCTTTGCCTTTGGCCATGCCCACCAATGGAATACAACCCCAGAGAGCTTCCCAAAATTAGATTTGTCCCTCGGGCTGAAAGAGGCTCAACCTCCCTGGTCTAGCCCAACATTCCCCTGTTGGTCACACACACTTAGTTCCTGAATCAACATCAGGAGCCCCTACCTATAGCCCAGTGGCCAGATGTATACAACCTGCCTGGTGATCCATCCCTATGGCATGCAAGGTCAGGGCTGGTCCAAGACATTTTGCTGCCTGAAGCAGAGTAGCAAATGGCAACCCCCACATTCCACATGCTCCCAAATCAGGATGCATAGCAATTTAGTACCCAAAGTTATTTTGGCACGAGGCAGAAAATCCCACCAACATACCTGGCAGTAAAAATATAATAAAAGCCAATTAAATAACTAACAATTTGTTGCACTTTCATGACACCCAAAATCTGCTGCCTGAGACAGCTGCCTAATGATAGGGCCGGCCCTGTGTATGGAACATGATACCACCGAAGCATCCATGTATGGAAGTCTGTATCCACGCACAGATCTCCCTTGCTGGATTGGGTGATGGCATACAAGAATCTTCCCCCATCTGGTGCCCTTCAGATGTGTTGACTATCTCTCCAATAATCCCCAGACAGCACAGCCAATAGCCATGCTGCCTGGGAATCATGGGAGTTGTAATCCAACACATCTAGAGGACACCAGGCAGGGGAAGGCTGGTATACAACATGAAGAAGACAAACTGCACTGTGTAACGTTCACATTTTTAAGAGATTTCAATTTATTTTCCAAACTCTTCAAGTCATATTTATATCCTTGCCTTTCCCCCAGGAACTCTTAGAAGCATTTTAACCTCACAACAACCTTGTGAGGTTGGATGACTGGTTCCAAAAGCCACCCGTTGAGCTTCATAGCTGAGCACAAGACTTGCTTGGGTTTCTCGCATTCAAATCTACTGCTGTGGTCCCTGCACTGCAAGGATATTTTTTCTGCATCAGATTTGCTACGCCCACGGTATAGAAGATGGTCAGAAGAGTACTGAGAATCTCTCCTCTTCCTTCTGAGGATGCTGGAGGGATACCTTCTCCTGTGAAAATGATATACTTTGCTGAGTTGGCATGGTGTATAGCCTGAACAGGAAGACCTGAGAAAATGAAAAAGATTACTTAAAAAACTGTGTGCTAACCCACACTAGTTCTATACAAACCTATCAATCAAATGTTCCTATAAAGCAGGGGTACATAACTTATTTCAGTCCAGGGCTGAATTCCATTTCAGAGAACCTCTTAGGGGCCAAATTCCAGTGGTGGGTGCGGCTAAAGGCAAAAAGGTGAGGTTAAAATTAGGGTGACCATATGGAAAAGAGGACAGGGCTCCTGTACCTTTAATGGTTATATAGAAAAGGGAATTTCAGCAGGTGTCATTTGTATGCATGCAGCACCTGGTGAAATTCCCTCTTCATCACAACAGTTAAAGCTGCAGGAGCCCTGCCCTCTTGAGCAGATATATATGAGCAGGGAAATTTTCAATTACAATCCATGTGGTCGCCCCTCTCTTCCTGTATAATTCAGCTCATTACAATTGCGGAAGAGCAGCAGGAAGCAAAGCACTGGTAAGCAAAAGTGATTTACCTTCAATCTAATGAATCTATTTAAGGTATCGTTGTTGCTTTTGCTGGGACAAATCAACACAGCTATTCCTTTTGCAGTCCATTATGAAAGCATTAAATGGTCACTAGATGGCAGCATGTCCATAGTTCCTTTCCCCCCTCTCAAAAGATGTGACCTATATATATATATATATATATATATATATATATATAAATCTTAACGTGTGGTTGGGTCTCTCTTACGTTATTATTGCCCAGCGAAAAGCTAAGATGGATTACAATATGCCGCAGGGAGAGCGCAAACCCTATATAACACATACACCGATTTTCACATTTCCCTGACATCTCTCATTCAATTATAACCCCAGAGGGGTAGCAGCCTTTGGAGGCATTCCATGGTCCTTCTATGATTAGGTTTGCTGCTACTAAAAAGACGTCTCTGTTGGTAACCACAATGTGACAGATTCAACAAGTAAAATTCCATCATCACCATGTCAGCGTTCTGCTACTAGAAGCATTACCTGGTGAATTCCTCTCGGTTAAAGGCGCAGAAGGGCTGCCAGGAAGAAAAAAAAGGGGCAACCCTAGACACATCAACTTGGGTTTGGAGGTGTGTCAACCCGTTCTGGATGGGATTACACTCCCCCTGAAAGGTTGTGTTCACAGCTTGGGGGTGCTCCTGGATCTGTCACTCCAAATGACAGCTCAGATAGATGCGACTGCCAGGAGTGCCCACTATCAGCTTCGGCTGATACGCCAGCTGTGCCCCTTCCTAGAATTGGAAGACCTAAAGATGGTAGTGCACGCGCTGGTAACTTTGAGGCCCGACTTCTGCAATGCACTGTACATAGGGCTACCTCTGTGCCTAGTCCGGAAACTTCAACTAGTTCAAAATAAGGCAGCCAGGTTGGTCACCAGTACACCCAGGGGTGACCATATTACACCAGCTTTATAATCACTCCACTGGCTGCCAATTACTTTCTGGGCGAAGTTCAAAGTTTTGGTCATTACTTTTAAAGCCCTACATGGTTTGGGTTGAAGTTACCTGCGGGATCGCCTTCTCCCATACAATCCGCCCCACACACACAGGTCCTCTGGGAAGAATTTACTACAGTCAGCCAAAACCAGGCTGACAATCGTTACCCAGAGGACCTTCTCTTCTGCTGCTCCCAGGCTGTGGAATGGCCTGCCAGGAGAGATTCGTCAACTTAACAGTCTCTCTGACTTTAAGAAAGCTATAAAGACTGATCTCTTCCGGCAGGCCTACCCAGTTGAATTTTAAGAGTTGTATTGGTATTTTAATAATGTATTAGTTTTAATATGTTTTTAATCAGTTTTATGTATTTTATATCATTTGTATTTAATGTTGTTCCTTGATCCAGAGGGGGAAGCGGGTAATAAATAAATAAATAAATTATTATTATTATTAATATTATTAACAAGAGTGCACCATGGTGACATAGGGTGGCCACTTAAGAAGCGCTAAAAAAGAGGACAACCATCACCCAAAAATAGAGGACTGTCCTCTGTAAAAGAGGCTACTTGGCTACCATGTCAGCAGTGGCAGAGTGGATAAATGACCAAGTAGGGCCTGCTCTCTTTGGCAGGGGTAGCCGAAGGTAGCGTTGAAGTAGATTTCTGCTTCCTTTGTCCTGAGGGGATCAACAGAGATAACTTTACCTTGAAGTGTAAGGTAGCTGTGAGCAAGGTTGGCAAGTGCTTTTGCCAATCGCCAGTGCCCATTTCCATAGAGAATTCTAGTGAGAGCTATACACTGAATCAGTTCCCTGCAGGCGTTATGTCCCTGGAAGACAAAAAATAAAAATGCACATGGTAGATTTGTTGTTGAAAAGGAAATATGCAACTGGGCTGCTTTCTGCCTCCCTTACCAGCATCACCAGCTACATTTCAAGACAGGGGGACTCTGAGTTGGAACACAGGCCATGGCTGGCTTTTTTCCAGCCACTGATTATAAGACAATGGCATTCCTTTCTGCCTGTGTACTGAAACCAAGGTCGGAACTGCACTGGGCCAAATTCTTGGGTCAGTTTAACGTTGATAGCGTATGGAGGCACGGCTGAGGCATGCAATCTGCGCTGTGCTTCAGGAATGCTGGCTGCCACCCATGTGGTGAAGTATGCTCCACAGACTCGAGGGAAATGGGGGAGGGGCAGGGGACATATACAGATTTGCACTAACTATCCTAGAGACAGGATAGCAAGGGAGCAAGGGAGACAGGAGTAGGCAAAGGAGACATTGGGGCCTGCTCCAGTTGGATTGCCCCTCCCCGTGAGGTGAGTAGGGAAGCAGGGCCATTTCACCAGCCCTACTGACAGCCCACTTCATTTTTTCCTCTTCCCTCCCATTCCTTTTTCCTTGTGTGTCGTGTCTTTCTAGATTGTAAGTCTGCGCTCAAGGACTGTCTTTTTCGCTGATTGATGCTCTAGAAGCCTTTTTTTGGTCAAGGACCAGGATAAAACTACTTTGAATAAAAACTAGGGGTGTGCACGGACCCCCCGGATCGGATCGGGACCCGGATCGGGACCTCCAATTTTGTCCCGGACCGGTTCGGACAAAATCGGAGGCCCCCCGGACCGGCTCGAGTCCGATCCCGACCCAAAAATCGTTAATTTTTGGATCGGCCGCCATTTTTTTCCCCATAGACTTGCATTGCAATGCAAGTCTATGAGAAAAAAATGGCGGCGGGTGGGTGAGGGGGGGCCTAACTCCCTCCCCCCCCCGGGGCCGTCCGCTGTGGACGGCCCCGGCAGGTAAGCCCCCTCCCCCGCGCTCCCTACCCCCCCTGGGGCCGCCCGCTTCCATCCGCTGGCGCCCGCGGGCGCCAGCGGATAGAAGCGGACGGCTCCAGGGGGGGGGTAAGCCCCCTTCCCCGCCACTGCTTACCTTCTCGGCCCGTCCGCTCCCGTCCGGCGCCGGCGGCTACTACCAGCGGGCTCCGCGGCCTACTCTCGAGTAGCGCGCCGGGTGATGACATCACCCGGCGCGCCACCCTAGAGCAGGCCGCGGAGCCTGCTGGTAGTAGTAGGCGCCGGCGCCGGACGGGAGCCGCCGGGCCGGGAAGGTAAGGGCCCCCCTCCTCCCTCCCCCCCGCTGTCCACTTTCATCGGCAGGCGCCCGCTGGCGCCCGCCAATGGAAGCGGCGGTGGGCGCCAGTGGGCGCCCGCCGATCCGCCGATCCTCCGAACCGGTTCGGAGCCTTTTCGGACCGGTTCGGATTGGATCGGCCGATCCAGCTGCGGGATCAGAAATCGGATAATTTATCCGATTTCCCACTGGACCGGACTCGGATCGTGGATCGGGTCCGATCCAGTGCACATCCCTAATAAAAACACCATTAGAATCATAGAATTGTGGAGTTGGAAGGGACCACAAGGATCAACTAGTCCAACGTGCAGGGAAACCAATTAAACCATCCATGAGAGCTGGCTGTCCAGTCTCTTCTTAAAAAACCTCCAGAGATGGAAAACCCACAACCTCCAGAGGTAGACTGTACGCTGTTATACAGATCTTACTGTCAGGAAGTTTTTCCTTATAGTTAATCAGAATCTAGGTAGCTGTAATTTATACCCATTAGTTCGGGTCCTAATTTCTGTGGCCATGGAAAATAGTTCTTGATCATTTTCCCTGTGGCACCCTTTTATGTACCTGAACACTGCTGTCTCCCCTCATTCTCCTTCCCTCCAGACTGAACATCCCAAGTTCCTTCAGCCTGTCCTCATAGGGCATGTCCTCAAGTCCCTGTATCACCTTTGTTGCCCTCCTCTAAACCTGTTCTTTTAACCTGTCGATGTCCTTCTGGAAATGTGGTGCCCAGAATGGTACACAATACCCCCGATGTGGTCTCACTAGTGCCAAGTAGAGAGGAATAAGGACGTCACGCATTTTTGATACCAACACTGACGGACCTGCACTCGTTTACAGTTATTTGCTGGGCTCAATTCAAAGTGTTAGATTTAACCTTTAAAGCCCTAAATTGCTTAGGTCAGGGGTGCAACCTGAGATTCATGGGCCAAATCCAGCCTTCCTGGGGTCCCAACCTGATCCTCCAGGATTACCCAGATGCCCATCTGCCCTTCCCCTGGCCCCACTCCCTTTCCCCTGACAGCCAATTGCTTGGTAGTTCCCTGCCTTTTGTGCATTAACCCACCCACCTCCAATTCTAAAAGGTTGAAATTCCTTTCTCCAAAAGCTTAGTTACTAGTAGAAAGAGTGTTAAGCTAAAATATGCTGGATTTGGGGGCATGCACCTGATTTGTCTTTTGCCATGCCTTGATTTGTCTTCAGCCCCATCCAGCACTGGAACGTGGTCCCTGACAGCTTCTCAGAAAATGAGTTTGGGCCTTGGACTGAAAGAGGTTCTAGAGCCCTGGATTAGGGCCTGGCTAAGGGAGCACCTCTCTCGTTGTGAACCTGTCCGGTTATTCACATCTGCAGCAGAAGCTGTCCTGAGGACACCACTGCCCATGGAGGCTCATTTGACAGGCAAGGGCTTTCTTCTGTGGCATTTCCAAATTGTGCACTCCTTCCAGAATTACAATTGGCCCCCACTATTTGACTTCCAGAAAAGTTATTATTAATAATAATAATAATAATATATTTCTTATCTGCCTCTCCCTCTGGATCGAGGCAGGGAACAACATCAAATACAAACAATAAAAAATACATAAAACTGATTAAAACATATAAAACTAATACAGTATTATTAAAATCACAATAAAACTCTTAAGATACATCTCTTTAACCTAGCTTTTTAATTTTGTCTGCGTCTTAGTGTTTTGAATGGTTTTATCAATGGATATCTCTTTTAAGGTTGTATTGCTTTATTTTAAATGGGTTGTGTGCTACCTTGGTGGCCTTTTTGAAAAATAAAGGCAGTATAGAAATATTAAATAATAATAATAATAATAATAATAATAACAACTTTGCAATAGACCAGACGTAACAGTTATAGACAAAAAAGAAAAACACACCTACCTCATTGACATAGTAATACCTAATGACAAAAATATTGCATACAAGGAAGAGGAAAAGACAGAAAAATATACACCACTGGCTATGGAAATTAAAGAACTATGGCAACAGGAAGAAAGTTACAATTATTCCATTAGTCACATCAGTCACTGGCATCACATCAATTTTTTTTTACAGAAAACCTTCAGAAACTAGGCCTATCAACTGACACCTGCCCCCCCACATATTTATCACATTTCCCCCCACCCTTCCTCCAACAAGCTCAGAGTAATATGTAATATACACACACACACAATTCTCCCCCCAAGTTTTATGTTCACAACAACCCTGTGAAGTAGGTTCAGCTGATAGATCATGCATGAAAGGCTTAAGGACATTTAGTGAGCCTCATGGCTGAGTGGGGATTCGAATCCAGGACAAATAGCAGGATATCCCATACAGACCTGAGCCCAGACACTTTTTTCTTTTAGAAATTACACATAGCATCCACATTAGAAAAAGCACTCCTGCAACCCTATTAAAGCTATATGAATCCATTAACATCCACAACTGTACAAGCATGAAAGGAAACAAACAGGTAACATTACCTCTTTTTCTTTAGCAAAGCTGTCTGCCCTTTTCTGCGCTTGCATTAACTTAGCTGCTGGTATGGTGAACAGCTGGGCCATCATTTCTTTTTCTTCATCATTGCTGTTCATTTCATCCATGGGCTCAGATAGAGTATGTTCTTTGAGTCTTAAATGTCATAAAGTGGGAGTCAGTGACTGGCAACCCATAGGCCCTATTGACCCGCTTAAGGGGGCACTGTCTGGGCCTCTGATTATCACCCCAGAGGCAAAAGCTGGGCATAGCTGTGATAATGGGGTTTTCTAGTAGGTCAGATGCAGAGGGATGGGCCTTATCATGCCATATACACTGTTACCTTTCCAAAGGGGTGTCTGTCAAAGCTAGCGGCTGATCCAGGTTTTAAAGATGGCTTCTTTGGCCAATATTCAGGCAGAAATGGAAATCTTTTTTTAAAAAAATGTTGTAGGCTGCATTCCCTTGAGGGTAATCTGTTGGGAGCCACTGGTGGTGGGTGGGGCCAGAGTCCAAACTGGGCAGGACCAGGACCACAAGTGGGTGGAGCCATTCCTTTTCTTTTTATTTCTTCCACCACCACCCCTCTCTCCTCGCTCAGCAATCTGCTGGGGGACTGAACTGATCCCTTGCAGAGGGCTTTTGAAATTAGCCTGAAAGCCACAGTCATTATTGTTTCCACCTGGGAGTTACACCCAATAGCATTTTCCTGTGCATGGGGCACTGGTGTGGTTGCTCACTGAGAGCTTACCTTGATACTATATTTAGGTTCAGGAGAGAATTCCTATTCAAAGCTGATTTGGCTACTGAAACTGGCAGCTTTAGGCCATTCCTGCAACAGACGGCTTGGCTTGCCTTGCTTGAGTCATCTAGAGCAGTTGTTCTGTAAGCAGCTCTGTCTTGGTACTGTGGATCGCGATGATTGATTGAGGAAGGGGCAGGTTCTGCCTCTGGGTGAAGTGTTGATCCATAGCTCAGGAGCAGCGCACACGCTTTACATGCAAATGGTTCCTAGGTTCCAGTCCCAGAAATTCCAGGATTTTAAACATTTCTTTTTAAACTCAGGTTGATTGCATACTGGGAAAAATTTCTGCCTGACACCTTGGAGATTTGCTCCAAGGCAGAGAAGATGGAACTTGGGCTTGAAGGACCAAAGGTTTGATTATATTAAGGCATCTTTGTGTATATAAAGATCTAATGATCAAAAGTAGTAATCACCAACTTTCCTGGGTCAGTGGGCACATGTGGAATTTGAAGAGTGTCATGGGTACTCTAGCAAAATGGCTGCCATGGGCAGGGGCTTGTCATTCATAAAATGCCTGCCATGGTAGTTCTAGCCAGTCACAAAATACTAATTTCCTAGAAGGCAAGCTGGTGACGCTAGAAAAAAGGAACTTGTCCAAGAACCTGAGCTCCAAAACACAGAACCAGTCTTTTGAACACAAATAATGATGGTGCTTGAGGACACCATTTCACTTTGCAGAATGATTTAAGATTTTTATTTTTAAATCTTAAGAAATAAAATAAAAACCAAGAATTTGAGGCGCACCAATAGAGGTGTCCGCAGTCACATTGGCCCCACAGGAGACTACAGGTCTGATATGTGGATGTGTAATAGGTGTTTGATGGAAAGCATATATGCTCTGTCTGCACACCACATACAAAATAACTGGGACTGGATCTAGGATCTGCCTTCCACAAGAGGAAGGTCCTTCTGCCCAATTTTTGGGGATCCCCTCACCCTTTCAGCAGGTGCTCTTGACTCTCTGTGTAGCATTTTCAGGGGGCTGGCATAGCTCTAAAGAAGGTGTAGTAGAGAAGTGACTAAAGGGGTGTCCAGGGCAGTGCTTGTTTTCAGAGCATTACCTGGAATTATTATTGGGGAGCCAGTGTGGTTTAGTGGTTAGAATATTGGGCTGGAAGTCGGGAGATCTGGGTTCTAGTCCCCACTTGGCCATGGAAGCTCACTGGGTGACTTTGGGCCAATCACAGACTCTCAGCCCAACCTACCTCACATGGTTGTTGTGAGGGTAAAATGGAGCAGAGGAGGATTATGTACACTGCCTTAGGGTCCTTGGAGGAAAAAAGGCAGGGTATAAATATAATTAATAAATAGTTCCGTTACGTTTTCCCCTAGCATTGTTGCAGGGAATGCCTTAGGAGCATGTTAATCACTCTAGCACTGATGATTCCATATGGAGGTCATCAGTCCCTGGGTGAGAAATGAATAGGAGGCCCAAATAAACTACTGTTGCCAACTCTGTTAATGGGAACTTTTCAAGCACTTCCAACTTTAATTAGATGCAGAATATCTAGCAGGGGAATTCATGCGAACAGCACTCTTTTGTATCCATGGATCCGGAAACAACTAAGGGACCTACATGCAAAGCTGCCATGTAGTCATGCCTTTTCCACACTACAAATATGTACCACTTGAATTGCCACGGCCTCCCCAAAGAATTCTGGTTATTGTCCTTTGGTAATGGGTCTGACAGTTCTGTTAGAGATCTCCAGTTTCCAGGATATTTGCAGGGAAGGGATGACTGTTAAATCAATTTACGTCTGTACATCTTCAAGCACAGTTTTTCGTTTGCTCAGTTTGCTCCTACTCACAGAGGCACAGTGTGGCTCAGCAGTGTACCTAACACTACTTTTTCTACCAACGTGAGCCTTTTCATCTTGGCCCCCTCCACAAGGATGCGCTTTTGCGCCCGGTTCGGGGATTATGCGCATTTTCGCGGAGGCGCATTTACGCCTAATCCCTCTGCACGGGAGGCGGCGAGAAGCGGCGAAGCGCATTAAAAGATGCCCAAAAAGCACTTTACAGGTAGTTAATGCGCATAATCGCTTGTTCACACAGCGAAAATGCGCTTTAACGGCCGGAGCAAAATAAAAGTCGCTATTTAACGCGCGTTCGAAAATGCGCATTATCGGGGAGATAACGCGCCTGTACGCCCGTTTTGCGCTCCGCTCGTGTGTAGGTAAAATTTATAATGAGCCTTCAAGGCTCATTAAACGTCTCGTGTGGAGGAGGCCCTTGTCAACCCAGACTCTCTCCTATCAGCAATGGAAGTTGCATAATCTCACATACACCCCATGAAGTTTATGAGGATTATCTTAACCAGCCCCTTTCTTTGTAGCCTGCAATGGCATAGTGAAAACTGCTGGAGCTGTTCAGGTAAAAACAGGGATGGGGAAGGTGTGACCTTCACCCCAGATGTTGTTGGACTACAATTCCCATCAGCCTTAGCCAGCAGAGCCAATACCCTCCTCATCACTGCATTAAGGACTTGTCATGTGAAATGGACTCCACACAACTGAATTTTAAACAATGGAATTTGTTGGGGTAAAGTTTTTTTTAAAAAGCTGGGGTAAAGTTTTTTAAAAAAACAAACACCACAACACCCAACAACCAGGCAGCCTGTTGTGATATTATGGCCAATTATTTCTCTTCCCGACCACCCTCAAACTACCAGTTTTTTTTCCTTTAGCAGCTCTGCATGGATTCCATTTTCGTACTTCTTTTCTCCCCTTCCCCCAAACATACTTGTCTAAATACAAAACACTGGCCTTGAGAATTTATAATACCTCAAAAGCGGAGGAAGGGGGAAAAATATAAACCTAAAAAAATTACTGGTTCATGACAGCAAACAGCTTCGAGAGCCACCTCCTACCTCAGCAGGTCGTTCGGAGACCTCAGCCCTTTTCCCATAATAACTGTTTTGTGGTGTTTTTTGTTTGTTTTGTTTTTAAATCAAGGGCCCAACCCCAAGCTGTAGCTATGGTGACAGTGCATTGCCCAAGTTGCCCTGGTGACAAAGAAGCTCTCCAAACTTTAAAGCTATTTTTCTTTTTAACCAGAACAGGAAGTCCCATAAATGGAGCTGTCTCTGAGGCCCGGCACTGCATAAGCAGAACAAAAATAATAGGAGAGATCATTGGAACATACATACATACATACATACATACATTTTATTGCACCCTTCCTCCATGGAGCTCTGATTGGTATGTGGGGCCCTACTCCCAAAACCCAGCCCCATGTTATCCTCACAAGAACCTTGTGAAGCAAGTCAAAGTCAAACAGAAAGAGCAAGGCCCAAAATTGAACCAAGTGAGCTTTGTGGCTGACTTATGGCCAGATCTACACCTTGTGTCAAATCATTACAATCCCATCACAGTAACGCTATTTCGCTTTTGTGCATTTATATCTTGTGGGATACACAATGACATTGACAGCCAGTGTGGTTTAGTGGCTAAAATGTTGGACTTGGGAGTTGGGAGATCCGGTTTCTAGTCCCCATTCGGCCATGGAAGCTAACTGGGTGGCTTTGGGCCAGTCACACTCTCAGCCCAACCTACCTCATAGGGTTGTTGTTGTGAGGATGGTATGGAGAGGATTATGTACACAGCCTTGAGGGGAAAAGGCAGAGAATAATTGCAATAAATAAATAAATCAATAATAATAAATTTGTTGCAGTGTTTTGGATAATGTGGAATAAAAAACAAGATCAAACACTATGAAAGTGGTACATGAAATGTATAATGTGCTCCAACAGTTATCAGTTCACTTCAATACTGCTATAAAGCAGTAGTGTAGAGATCTAGCCCTAGTGAGGCATGTGGGCTCTGTCTGATGCTTCACCCCTGGGGTCTTCAACATGGTGCCTCTCAGCACCAATGTGCCGACGACACCTCTCTTAGCATCCATCAGGCTCCTTGCCCCTCATGATTTTAATTTTATTTATGAAGATTGTTTTTAAAAGGACTGTAACTGGAAGGTTGCCATACCGCAAAGCATAGTGCTGCACTCCAGCACCATATTTGAGTTCAAATGCATGCTTTTGTATTTTGGAGTTCAGACCCTCACCTTTGCCTTGTACTTAGGTTCTTGGACAAGTTACATTTCTTTTTAGTCTCACCAGTTTGCCTTCTGGGAAATGAGTGTTTTGTGATGGGCCACAACCACTATGGCAGCCATTTTGTGAGTGTGCCCATGACACTTTCAAAATTCCAGATGTGTCCACTGACCCAACAAGATTGGACACCATTGTTCTACTCAATACTATGGCACACTGGCTAGCTCCTATTGGGATTCGTGCACATAACCAATGCCTGACACTCCCCCCACACACAATATATGGGGTGCGGGAGAAAACAAAAGCAAATGTTTTGCATGTGTGTGCTTTAAATCAAGAGGACCACTTCAGCTATGGAAAGGGAAGATACTTCTTTCAACGACAATTAAAAGGGCGGGGGGAAGAGATGTCCACAAAATGACACGATCCCAGGGATGGAGGCGGGAAGTGGGGTAGCTTTGCCTCTTCCCTCACACAAAAAGGCTGATAGCAATTCTACACTTGGGTGGTATGAGTGCTCAGCCTCCAGACCGGTAAAAATAATTAACAGCAGAAGGCAATTGTTTAAGATGACAAAATAAATTATGAGTGTCCCCCACCCTTTTTTTAAAAAAAAGATCGGTGAAAGATACTGCAGTTTCCATTGCTAGGTTATTGCATTTGCTCTGCAAAACTAATGCACCTTAAAGACTTAGGCCTCCTCCACACGAGACGTTTAATGAGCCTTGAAGGCTCATTAAAAAATTTACCTCCACAAGCACGGAGCGCAAAACGGGCGTACAGGCGCGTTATCTCCCCGATAATGCGCATTTTCGAACGCGCGTTAAATAGCGACTTTTATTTTGCTCCGGCCGTTAAAGCGCATTTTCGCGGTGTGAACAAGCGATTACGCGCATTAACTGCTTGTAAAGCGCTTTTTGGACATGAATTAATGCGCTTCGCCGCCTCTCGCCGCCTCCGGTGCAGAGGGATTAGGAGTAAAAGCGCCTCCGCGATAATGCGCATAATCGCGGAACCGGGCGCAAAAGCGCATCCTTGTGGAGGGGGCCATATAGACCCCGTCCCATTCATTCTTCCTTCCTTGAACGAGTTATTACTCAGCCTACCAGGGTGACCAAACCGTCTAACGTCTTTTGGCTTTAGGTGAATCGAGCTGTCCATCCCACCCACCCCGGCTCTCAGTAATCTTGTTTTGGACACTTCCAATCATGTTGTTCTTCCCAAAGACCCTCAGAGCACTCAGCAGTTAGTAATAATTAAAAGCACAACAATACAACAAAACAGAGTAGCCAAAGTGTGTCAAGCTATGTTAACAGCATCTAGGTCTACAACAGTCAGTGTCCAAAACCCCTCCCTAGGGGGTAGCATTCTAGAGTCAGGTACCCAAAACTGTGGATGACCTATCTCAGGTTACCACCCACCTAAGCTCTGAATAGGCCCAGAATTTGGGGGGGCCTGGGTAGCTGCTGCTAACGTGCGAACGGAGGGTTACATTGGTGTAAGTACAGACATGTGGGCCCAAAGCACTGCTCACTGTCACTGATGTCAACCCAGTGTGCAGCTGTTGTAAATAAGGTAAACTCCATGTTAAGCGTTATTAGAAAAGGAATTGAGAATAAAACTGCTAGTATCATATTGCCTTTATACAAATCTATGGTGCGACCACACTCAGAATACTTTGTACAGTTCTGGTCACCGCACCTAAAAAAAGATATTGTAGAGCTGGGAAAAGGGCAACTAAAATGATCAAGGGGCTGGAGCATCTCCCACAACAGCTGGGATTGTTTAGTTCAGAAAAATGGAGAGACATGATAGAGACATACAAAATTATGCATGGTGTGGAGAATGCGGATAGGGAGACATTTTTCTCCCTCTCCCATAATAGTAGAACTCAATGGGGGTCATCCCATGAAGCTGATTGGTGGGAAATTCAGGGCAAATAAAAGGAAGCACTTCTTCACACAGCACATAGTTAAACTATGGAATTCACTACCACAAGATGTGGTGATGGCCACCAATTTGGATGGCTTTAAAAGGGGAGGGGGTGGATAAATTCCTGGAGACGGCTATCAATGGCTACTAGTCCTGATGGCTAATGCTACCTCCTGTAGCAGAGGCAGCAAGCCTATGTACACCAGTTGCTGGGGAACATGGGTGGGAGGGTGCTGTTGCACTGTGTCCTGCTTTGTTGGTCCCTGGCTAACAGCTAGTTGGTCACTGTGTGAACAGAGTGCTGGACTAGATGGACCCTCGGTCTGATACAGCATGGCTCTTATGTTCTTAGTAGCACTGAGTCCTGAGTTTTGTGGCTGAATTTACCTGTGTAACCATCTTAATTATCTCATCCCCAATGTGTGTATGTTGTAAGCACAGCATATGTAATTAAGATGGAGATGCTGGCTAGTTAAGGCATGCCGCATGTGCCTGGAGCATTTGCGGGGGACTAACCATCCCCAGTTTCCACCAGCGGCAGCAACTTGGCTACTGGCACTTCTGGGACCCCGGCATTTGCCCAAGTATGCCATGTGCTGGTATCCAGCCAATTTCTAAAGGGCTTTGGGGAGGGCCACAGAGAAGTTCCTATAGGAATCATCTTAATACCATCATATTCCTAGAGCAGTTTTTCCTTTGGTTTCCAAATACAAAAACATTAAACAACCCCCCCCCCCAAATAAAAAGGCAGATTAAAAAAAAAAGAAAAGAAAATGTTTATTTGCTGAATAAGGAAACTTTTTGTAAAATTACATACAAGGACGATCACTATGCTACAGTGTACAATTTCCAATGTTTCACAATGATAATTATAATAAATACACATAACAAAACAAGGTAAAAAGCTAAGGTTTTTTTGTCAAGCAACCTACAAAACGGTTCCTCAAGTTTTATACTTGGCAGCATTTATTGGCATACTTTAGATTTGTTATTTTTGTTTGTTTTTGTAAGCGCCACAGCAAAATTTTCACATTTCTTTGGAGCATTTTTTTTTTTAAAAAGTGTTCAATTATGATACATTGTCCAAAATTAATAGACATTAGTAAACAAAATCCCATGGCCCAGGAGACTGTATGCTCATAAATCAATTTAAGTTTGGCCATTGTAAGAAGATGGGCTGCTATTTAGCTCATGGTGAATTTGGTAGCCCTGAGCACTAGGGCTCTGGGAATCTCTACAGCAGAAATAGCTTCAATACAAGTAAAACCATGCCATACATTGAACACACACACCAATCAAATAGTTATTCTCTTTAGGTACAATGTTAAGTTGTTTAGGCTTCTGTGGTTTTTTGACATCCAGATGGCTGGTGTTGTGTACCTATGGTATTTCAAATTTGATTTAAGAGAGGCTCCCTGGTTTTCAACAGTAGTTTCCCCATTAGTTTTTTTGAAATACAGGAGTGCTCCTGCAAATGCCATGTCTATGCTAGACTATGTTTAAACTCATCTTGATAACTGCCATGGTGCTCAGCAATAGAATCTTGGAAAATCTAGTTTCATTGTGTGAAATTCTCAAACGAAAGAATTCACAGCACCCTCTGAAAGCTACAATTCCCATTACTTTAGGAGACGCTGTAGTGGTTACACCAGTTCGAAATAGTACTAAGAGTGTAAATCTGCTATAAATAGGAGCTAAGAGTGTAAATCTGCTATAAATAGGAGCTAAGAGTGTAAATCTGCTATAAATAGGAGCTAAGAGTGTAAATCTGCTATAAAAACCAGCAGGTGAAATAGGATCATGCTCTGCTCCCCTGCCCCAAAAGAGACACACTAGTATTGCTGGGCACCTCCCGGATCTCTGTCCATACCTGGGCACATCTCACATTTGGAGTTACAAGTATTAACTGTTCCTGCTAAATGACTTTAGGCACAGAAGCGGTTTGTAGGATCATTCCTATATCACATACATTTAATGCAGCAAACAGCCCTTAGAAACAAAACACAAGGTTTAGCTATGCTTTAGTTGTTAAAACATTTGGCAAAAAGGGAAAAGTAGAATGAACATGCAAGTCATCCTCTCTTATTCAACGATGTATGGGCAGTTGTGTTTCAAGATAGCCTTTTTAAAATGGGAATGAGATACTTCCACTGCATTTTGCAACCACAGATCTGGGCTAACCAAGAAAGACAAAAAAAGGCAACCGCCAAAACTGCGAAAAAAAAAGAAAAGATATACTACATAGTAAATGGCTTTAGTTACAAAAAACATTTGTAAATTTGAGGGCCAGTAAAAATATATTGTAGAGAAGATCTTTTACAAAAGTGAGGTTCGGAACCGTGAGACAACAGTGCTCACTGTAAACATCTTGAGTTCATTCGGATCCCTTGTCTGTCATTCGGAACACTGGGTTTCTTCCGCCTGAGCTCCATGGCCAAGAGCACTGCAAGGATTTGCATAGAAAGCTTGACCTACTGCTTAATAAGGAAACTGAGGTTGTAGCAGAGCTAGCTGTGTTCAAAATTCATCGACCTGCATTAGTACATGGCTACATTTTACATTATCTAGTTAGTACATATCACTGGTCTGGAGTTCTTGTAGTCCATACATGACTTGGTAAATATATATATATAGTTTTAAAAACGCACAGACATACTGCAGCTGGCTTTAGCCAAGTAGTGGCCTTGCCTAGTGAAGTTGGCTTTTTTCTCCTTTCAGTTAACAAGGCCAAAAGGTTTTAGAATCAGACATTGCATCTACCATTATACCTGAAATCTGAGGTTGCTTCCCTCTGCCCCCCCCCCCCCCAATTAATAACTGGGCACTGGAGAATTCATCTCAGAATGGTGCAGCTATTCAAATAAAAATGCAGCAATGGATGCTAGGACTTCCATGGGTTACACCATCTCTTTATAACCAAAGGAAGCACCAAGCCACTTTCTAATACTGTAGGTCAGACTTAGGACACCCCTGATTTAAACTTCAATTTTTGCAGAATTGTGCATTTGTGCTAAAACACAAAAATAGCACTCAAGGACTTTGACTGGGCAAGGAAAGACATGACGACGCATTAGCTCATAGGACATAGAAATGAAGAAATGTGGCAGAGCTCTGCGACAGTTCCCTACATGCGGCATTGCCAATCAAATCTCATTTTAAGGCGAGTCTCAAACTCCACAGCAGCAACATCAAGGATCAACAAACAGGGTTTCATTTTTTTTCTGCGACTGGTTTTTGCACATCGTTAAAATCTGTTTAAGCACTTTCTGGACATCTTCATCCATTTGGCCCTAGAAAGAAATGTAGGAGGGACCAAGTATTAGTAACACCTGAACAAGAACCAGTAAGCTAAAATTCTTATTCTTTTGAAAGGCAATTTTATATTAAAAAGATGTACCCCTGTTCCCAAACTGTATTTTAAATACCATTCTCACTGATTTGTTTGCCAAAATGCTACCTTCCATTAGCACATGAAAAGTTTAGGGCTGAAACCTTTAATTGGTTGCTTAGTTTTAACTGATTAAGCATTTTCAATCAATTAAAGAGGAATTCCCAGTTAGGCAACACTTAAGTAAAACCAATTAACTGTGTGTGTGTGTGTGTGTGTGTGTACTTATCAAAACTGCTGATGGCACACAGCATCTTAGAAGAGGCATTCCCTATTGACCCCAATGGCGACTTTCTATCTTCAAAACTGTTGATGGCCTACAACATCCTAGAAGAGGCATTCCCTATTGACCCCAATGGTGACTTTTTATCTAAGTCAGAGAAGTTACCTGCACAGCATAGAGCAGATGTGTCCTGTAAACAGATACAATATCCTGGTGTTGCTTCTTTGTTTCCTATTAAAAAAAGAGATGGCTAGTAAAGGAGTGGACATACACATTATCTATCATACGTTGGCATTTTAAAGGGATGTGTGTTTTGTTTTACAGCAAGGAGATACTGGCTGCTGTAATCCAGAATGTAGCTTCGATTCACACTTCAGAATCTACACAGTTCAAGTCGGTGCTGGCACCACTGTGTGTCAAGCACGCCCAAAGTCACAAATATTATGGACCAAAGAAACATCACATTGCACCTATAAAGCTGCCCCATCATGCAAAATGTCCCCTTCCAAAGGGTACCAGGCTATGGTATTGTAATATGGAATTTGGCCAATTCCACTCTCTTTATTCCCTGCTCCCCCGTCCCATTTTACCTTCCCAACAACTTTGTGAGCCTAGGTTAGGTTGACAGAAAGAGTGACTAGCCCAACATTAACCTGTAAACTTCATAGCTGAGTGGGGATTTGAATCTGGGTCTTCCAAGTCTTAGCCCAACACTCTAACCACCACACCACATTGTCTTTCTAGTACACACTCTATGCAGCCTTGATATGATTTTTTGTATCTAATCTATGGAAATGGAGAGCAGTGCAATGAAGAAAGAAGAATGACATCAACTTCTACTGTGTTACTTTAGATAAATCTTGGATAGGACATTAGTCCTAAAGCAGATGACAGCCACATGGCCTCAGAATACTTCACTGCTTGCTGCTATGTTAAGTGGAGCATATGGGAACCTCAAGGAACTTGGCTTGCCTGCTGTGCAAGGATGCTGCATTCAACTGCAGTTATCCATGCTGGATCCACTATGGTCAAGCACTCAAGTTACATTGCTATTTATTATATTTTTAGACTGCCCAATAACAAAGATTCTCTGTTTGGGTTACCTGGTAAAAGAATAAAACAGTGCACAACAGAAACAACCAAGAGCACAAAAATGCAATATAAAAATGCAAAATGAAACTATCTAAAAGGAGTATCTTTGCCAGGTGCCAAAAAGATAATAGGGAGGGCACCAGGCGAGCCTCCTTGGAAAGGAAATTCTATAAGCAGGGTGCTACAACTGAGAAGGCCCTCTCTCTTGTAGACACCTGCTTAGGGGCACTGAGAAGAGGGCCTCCAAAGGTGCCTTCAGCACCGGGAAGGTACATACGGGAGGAGACATTTCTTTAGGTACTCTGGCCCCAAGGCATTTAGGGCTTTAAAGGACAAGACCAATATTTTGAGTTGGGTCCAGAAACAGCCTGGAAGCCAGTGCAGCTGACGAAGCACCGGCATCACATGATCATATCAACAGGTCCCAATTAGCCCAGAAGCTCTATTCGGACTAATTGAAGTTTCTAAACCATTTTCAAAGTTAGTCTCACATACGAAACATTGCAGTATCCAACTGGTATCTCTGTAACCTGTCTGTAATTTCAGATACCTAGAAGTGCAAAAATTCTACATGCATGCTCCCAAACTGATTTCAAATAAAAAGCAAAAGACTAAAAGGTGCCTGTGCAATGTGGGTAGGAGATACTCCTGGTATGCAGCTGGCTTCCCAGAATACAGTGCAAGAAAGCTGCCCTGCCCCAAGGACGTTCAGCCGGAACACATTATCGCCAGCAGCTTCTGCATTCATTAGTGCAAACGGCAGGACATTTTATCCACTCATTCATCTCTGGTCAGTGCAGCATTAGCAGGTGTATGGGCTGTATTCCACTCACCAACACTGATTAGCACTACTGGCAATCTCACTTTCAATAAATGTTTGCTTTCACCATGGTATTTTCTTTTCACTAATATTTCAAAAACATTACAAGCACATCATGTACCAACATTAGGAAACAAAATATGACAGAAGTGCTTTTAGTGGAGCAATGGACTATCCATTTGCAAGTTCACTGGAATTAATTGTTTTGCTAGCAATTTTCTGCAGCGTATCTGGCTTGCCAAGATAAAATCCATGCAGGCCTGGATATTATAGACCAGCCTGGCTGTGAATTATGGGAGCTGTAGTCCAACACACCTGGAGGGCATTAGGTTGGGTAAGACTGGTCTATAGACTGACCCCGATGGGGAAGATAAGCAGATGCAATCCAGGAGTTCCTTGTGTTGTGCATTCAGAAGGTTTTACACACAGCACAGCTCTCCAAAAAGAGGTTTGACTAGCTGGCCTTCTGGTCCCGTCATCACTCCAGCTGGCACATTTAATTCCCATTCAAGCTTTATCTTTACAGCATGTAGAACCAGGCCAAAGTAAGGGTGGAATATGGCAAGCATTAAGACCCCAAGGAGGGAACCCATCTCTGAAAGCCCACCAAGTAACAGCAGCTGCCATAACCAGCTGCAAGGTGCTTGGGAGCACCCCATGAATGGCAAAGCAACCAAAACTTGCTATTTTGCCTGAGCAAAGTAGGGTTTCTATTCTACTGGAGCCAAACATGGTGCATCTCTCTGCTGTGTAGTAGAGGAGGTAGATGCTATTGTGACAACTGCAAAGGGAGCAGGGGCAATACTGCTCCTGGCTTACCCTGTCCCAGTTCATAAATTACTAGGGCCTTTGCATGGCAGAGGAGCAGCAAACCCTCTCCTTCCCCAACACACATGTCATCATATGGAAGCCAGTCAACTCCTAGCTGATGACTGTGTGGATGTCTGGCTTATGCCATTCTTTCCTCTCAAGAAGGAGGTGGGGAGTTCATTTGAGTCGGGCATTCACACAATCCAGCACCACTGGAGAGTGCCAAGCACCAGGGCCAGTGTTAAGGATAGGCATGGTTGGGCAGCTGCCAAGGGTCCCCACCCCAGCAGGGGCCTACTGACATGGACCCTCTGAACTTGCTCCTCCTCCACCATTGCAACTTCTTTGTTCATCTGCCTCTCGCTCTGGCCCGGACAAAGGGGTGATGAGGAGCAGCAGATGGCTCTGCCTACTTCTCTGCCTCTTGTTGTGTTTCTAAGCCCTCCTGCTGTAGTGCGAGACATTAAAGAGGTCTGCCAAGTAATCCACAAAACTTTCTTCAGCAAATAAACATCTCTTCGCACCTGAAGAGAATTAAAACACTAGGAACTTTCCTCTAGGCTAAAACTTGGCTAACTAAGGTAGACAATTGTCCTTTCAACAAAAGGGAATGTTATTTCCCTATGTCCCTTAACTTCAGGGAGGATTCCTCTGAAGAAGCCTTTGGCGAGAAGCTAGCCGAGCTGATCACCTCTCGCCTTCTTTTAGCTCCACCCATTTGAATCTGCGGTGGACTCTGGGATCAGTCGACTCTGAAGTCCCTTCCCCCTCTGAGGATTGCCGAGTTCCCACAGACTCTTAGAGTTGTTAACTTTTTCACTGATAAGGTCTGGTGAATATTCATCCCTGGCTGGTGAAGAACCTGGGAGAATCACCTCTCCCACTTCCTATGTAGGCTGGAATGTTTCTAGTCCTGTTTCTTCTGGTTCAGAATCTGATTACGATCGGTAGCCTGAAACTCCTCCCCCACACTAAAGAGAACATGCCTGATCATGACACCTCTCAAGCAAGCAGTAGGAAGGACTGGAAAGAAGAGGAGAAGCAAGAGCAACTGATGGCGATGACGGCGAGAAGGGGGACGTACTGATTGGGGGGGCATTGAGAGTGTCTTGTCCAAGGGCCTTCAAAAGCTTAGAATCAGCACGGAAGCACACGACAAGACCAGCATGGTGGAAGGGAAAGGATACACCATTGCTCCGCTACACCAAGACACCGCAAACACATGGATGACTAGATCCGTATCAGCCTTCCCCAACACGAGGGCCTCCAGATGTTTTAGAATGCAACACCCATCACCCCCAAGAAGCATCAGTGGCTAGGGATGATGGGAGCTGTAATCCAAAACATCTATAAGGTGCCAGGTTGGGGAAGATATCCCCTTAGTGGGATCATTCCCCCAATTCCCCGAAGCATTCTCACAGACACTTGCCTGTGGAGGACTTAAGGGAGTATTTCTGTACCCATTTTCACCATATAGAAGACCTCAATCCTAAACTAAAGGATACCTACAGCTGTTTATTCACACAGTTAAGTAACTTACAGCCAGCTGGTTTTGTAGCTGCTTGACTTGTTGCTGCAGCAGCTCCAGCTGCTGGCTTTGCCTTTTGGGTGTACCAGTCGAGTAAGAAAGCTGGGAGAGACTGTTCAGCGCTTCCTTTAATTTGATAACTTCCTTAGTCATGTCCGTTATCTGGTTAGGGGAAAAAAGGGATGAGAGGGAGACATTTTTATTACTAGGTAAAAGGACTATTGCAGGCGTTACCCTTAAGCGTGGTTTTGCTGCATTAACACTGGTAAAGATCCCAAACGCAGAGGCTCAATTTGGACGACATATTAAGCAACAGAGGAGGGGGCGAACAATCGTCAGTTGTGTTGCTTACTGTGTCGTGTGGGGAGTAACACACAACGCACACACAACTGACGGTATGCTAATCGGGCAATTTAAACAACGGAGGGAAACAACGGGCTTGCACGTTGTTTAGCCCCAAGCCCCATTGCTTAAAGTGTCATCCGAATTCAGCTCCCCCCTCTCTGTGGACTATTCTGTTTGGGGATAGAGTTCTGCTGGCTAGAGCAGCCGAAACCGCCCGGCTGCTCTATACAGCCAGCAGAACTCATGCTGCATGCTGAGATACGGCTGGGGGACTGAGGGAGAGGGAGATAGGAGAAGCTGCAACCAAAATGGCCGCCGCACGTTCGTAGCAACCGGGGCGTTTGTCGGTGCCGAGCAGCGCTGGCTGCAGCATGTTGTCTGTAGAGCTCCAAGAACAAAACAAAGTGCTATCCTTAACCAAACAAAACACAGTATTTCCAAAAAAGTTAAGGTGTACAACAAATATTTTAAAAAATTATATTTTATACAAATATATACACATACAATTGGTGCAATTTGCTATACACATAAAGATTTCTCTATAATATTATTAAAGCAAATTGCTCCACCAATTTATAAAAAGAGGCAGGCCAGACGCGTTTCGATGATGTTGGTCTTCCTCAGTGGCCTTTAAATTCTAAAACAAATATACAAACACTAATGAAAAATTACACTAACAGATTACAGGACACACATATACAGGATACAGAATGTATATATAAACGAGGATAAATAAAAGATATTTTTACCGGGCACCAGCTGCTCATTAGTTGAATTGTTTTTAAGTCTGAACACGGGGGCTGCCTGACCATATCAAGAAAAGAAATATGAATTTCAACACTCCCCCAGATCAGCGAAAGCCTGCAAGTGATAAATTTAATTATTTATCACTCTACTGGATCTTTCCCAGTCACAAAGTAAAAAACCCTTAGAATATAAGATATTTTTAACTACATACCAACAGCTAGTGCTCTTCATTACAATATATAAATGAGATCGCTGCATTGAAAAACGGAGGTTAGGAGTATTTCGAGAGCACTAGCTGTTGGTATGTAGTTAAAAATATCTTATATTCTAAGGGTTTTTTACTTTGTGACTGGGAAAGATCCAGTAGAGTGATAAATAATTAAATTTATCACTTGCAGGCTTTCGCTGATCTGGGGGAGTGTTGAAATTCATATTTCTTTTCTTGATATGGTCAGGCAGCCCCCGTGTTCAGACTTAAAAACAATTCAACTAATGAGCAGCTGGTGCCCGGTAAAAATATCTTTTATTTATCCTCGTTTATATATACATTCTGTATCCTGTATATGTGTGTCCTGTAATCTGTTAGTGTAATTTTTCATTAGTGTTTGTATATTTGTTTTAGAATTTAAAGGCCACTGAGGAAGACCAACATCGTCGAAACACGTCTGGCCTGCCTCTTTTTATAAATTGGTGGAGCAATTTGCTTTAATAATATTATAGAGAAATCTTTATGTGTATAGCAAATTGCACCAATTGTATGTGTATATATTTGTATAAAATATAATTTTTTAAAATATTTGTTGTACACCTTAACTTTTTTGGAAATACTCTGTAGAGCTCCGCCTGCCTAACGCACGGTCAGTATGCTATTTACCCCTCCGTTGCCTAATATGTCATTCGAATTGAGCCAAAGTGAAACCACCAACACACATCTATAGGGAGCAAAGAGGGTGTAAAGATGTGAAAACATCCTCAGCCATGGTTTCCTTGATTCAGATGCAATGCTTAGTCACAATCTTTAAACCCATTGGTTTTCAAGCATTTTTTTATCCAAGCTGGGGAAGACTGGCTTTCAAAAGCCTTGAAATGGCAACTACAAGTTTGTGCAAGAATGCTGCACGGAAACATGCCGGAATATGGGACACAGTTTCTACACTTAAGTTGTTAGCTGTATTCATGTGACAAAAACAGCTCTGGGAATGCCATCCGGTCCAACATCCTCACCTGTGGCACATTGCTCCAATGGCAGCTAGCAAAGTAGCATAGTTACCTCAGTTTCTGCCACACCAAAGTGATCTGGTCAGTCAGCCCATGCATGAATTTGCCTCGGGGACCAGTTCTAGCCCACAGGACACTCCTCAGCCACTCCTGTTTTGAGCCATTAGGTCTACCAACCTTTTTATCTTTGTCCTCTTCCATTTTTGAGGAATTCTCTGAAGCTTTTTTCAGTTCAAGCAGTTCTTCTTGGGCTTGATGGTACTGATTAAGCAGTCCTTTGATCTCTTGCTCCTTGGCCTCAAGGAGCGCCCGGAGGCCCTCTTTCTCCCCCTTCATTTGCGAGATTTCCTTCCTCAACTGTGCAAGATCTGCGGACAAATTCTCCCTCTCTTTCCCCAAGTCCTTCAGTCTGGACGACAAGGAGTTGACTTCGCCTTCCGACGTGGACCGGAGCTCTTCGTACAACGCTCTGGGCACCATGGCTTCGCACACGGCAGCTTCTTCTTCTAACAGTTCTTTCTGCAGACGCCGCACCTCGCTTTCCTTGTGAAGGAGCTGCCCTTTGAGCCCGGCTATTTCTTCTCCCATTTCCTTCACCGAGGTCCTGAGAGCAGTGACCACCTGGAGATGCTCAGAGATGGAGACAGAGTTCTTCTTCTGGGAGTCAACCAGGCTTTGGAGTTGTGTGGCTTCGCTTAACACCTTTGCATACTGAGCCTTCATTTCCAACAACGCACCCTCCGCCTGCTCTCTCTGTAAGGCAGTGACCTCCAGCAGCCTCTCATGTTCCTCCAGAGGTATGCACCCGGAATTGGCATCCTCTGGAGCGCTCTTCTTCTTGCACTCTTCCAGCTCCGCCTGGGCTTCTTTGTACAGCTGAGAAAGCTCACTGACCTGCCTGTTTAGCTCATTTATCATCCTGTTCTTTGCATCTCTCACCTCCGCCGTCTCCTCGCTTTGCCCTGACTCCATCTGACCCTTCAGTTTATCTTGGAGTTTTTTTATCTCCTCCTGACCCTCCTTGTACCTCTCAATCAGCAGAGCCTTCTCTTGGTTGATATTCTCAATAACCAAGCAGTAAGAACTCTTCATCTCCTCACATTCTTCCGCCGACATCGTGCCAGCCGCGTCCCTCTCTCTCTCCACTATCTTTTCTTCCAGTCCCCTCACTCTCGCTCTAAGCTTCTCGCCGTCTTCTTGGGCTCTCCTCAGCTCTTCTTTCAGCAGCTCAACCTCCTGACACGTTGCTCTGAGCTCCTGCAGGTCAGCTTCTTTGCCTTCCGAATCGACCAGGCCCAGCTTCATCTGCCTCTGGACCTGCAGAACCTCCTTCATCGCTTCTTCGTACTTGCTTTGGGTTTCTTTCAGTTTCTGATTGAGGTCAGACCCATTCTCCGAAATCTCTGAGCTGTTTAACAAGGGAGCCGTTTCTACTGCTCCAGACTGAAGCTGGGTCTCCAAGTGCCACCTCTTCGCTTCTGAGCTATCCAGTCTCTTTTGCACTTCCTGTAGGTTGTCTTGCAGCTGTTTAATTTTTACTTCGTTATTGCTTGCCTCTTCCTGGGCCTGGGCTAAGCTCAGGGAAGAGGAGCTGACCCCCTGACCTGCTGCGGTTGAGCTCTCGCTTAGCCTGTCTGTTGAGTGATCAAACTCCAGGTGGGTGGAACGAGAAGAGTCCAGTGTAGTATCCATGCCTTCAATTTTGAGTGCTCTCGCCTGTAGAGACAGCAGGTAGCATTATATTATTATTATTATTATTATTATTAATTTCCTGCCTTTTCCCCAATACTGGGACTCAAGGCAGCTTTACAAATTAAAACATGTACAGTTAAAACAAATAAAGATATACAAAATATTATTATATATATTTATTTATTTAACAAACACATCTGATTCTAACAGAATACAATGAACTTCCTCCTCCTTGCCTCAAGCAAGTGACAAGGACTGGAAGCTAGGTATTTTCTCCCCAAGGATTTAGTTGTCAAAAAACAAAACAAAACAACAACAAAAACCCCACCGTTACTCCGCAATATTAGAACATAAGAATTGCATTGCTGGGTCCAGACCAGAGGTATTCTGAGTCCAGCGCGATATTTTTATCCTTAGTCAACGAGATGCCAACCACAGTTCCGACCCATCACGAGGATCACGTTTTGGCGATATTCCCAAAAGGTCCCAATCCCAATGCATTCTGATGAACACCTCTGGAATCAAACCATTTTTGGTAATGGTATAGATGGGGTACAGTGACTCCCTCAATCCCTTGTTGTGTCTTCAAATGGGTCACACTCGTGGCGAAAATTCAGTATTTCTTCATTCTGACATTTGAAGTTTCTCTCTTTCTGTTTTTTTAAAGGTAAGAACATTAGAAAAGCCATGCTGGATCAGACCAAGGGTCCTTCTAGTCCAGCATTCTGTTCACACGGGGGACAACTAGCAGTTGACCAGGAACCCACAAGCAGGACACAAGTGCAACAGCACCCTCCCACCCATATTCCCAGCGACTGGTGTACATAGACTTACTGCCTTTGCTATAGGAGGTAGCATTAGCCATCAGGGTTAGTAGCCATTGATAGCCTTCTCCTCCAGAAAAGTATCCACCCCGCTCTTAAAGCAATGTAAATTGGTGGCCATCACTACATCTTGTGGTAGTGAATTCCATAGTTTAACTATGTGCTTCTTCACACTGTTTATGCACAGTGTGAAGAAGTATCACCATTCTTTTGTCCCATGGACTGTTCTAATACAGCCAGTGTGCTGTAAAGCTTAGAGTGTTGGACTGAGACTTGGGAGATCTTGGGTCTAGTCCCCACTCAGCGAAGACGCTCACTGGGTGACTTTGGGCCAGTCAATGTCTCTCAGCCTAACCTACCTCACAAGGTTTTTGTGGGGATCAAATGGAGAGGAGAATGATCATGTAAGCCACCTTGGCATCCTTGTAAGAGTTAAAAAGGCAGGATGTAAATGTAATAAATGAATAAAACATACCTGTAATTTTTCTTGCAGTTTCTTATTATGCAAGGTCAAAGAAGCAATTTTTGTTTGCAACAGTAAAAGCAGATCTTGCTGGTCTGTTTCTGAACTTACATCCAACAAGCTATCAGCGCCTTTTAAAAATGGAAGTGAAGGAGAAAGAATAAGATTATTTATGATTCCAGCCTTCAATGCATTTATTGCTTTCAGCCAACTCATGTTAAGCAAATTGAGAAAAGAAAAAGAAAAGGCAACACCTTCACTGGCTATCTCTTCTGGCAAAAGAGCATGCATGTTTACCTTATGCATTAGACCAGCCTTCCCCAACATGATGCTCCTAGAGATGGGCTGGACTACAAGTCCCATCATAAACACCCAGCATGCTGTGCAGATGGATGACACCAGGTCAGAGAAGGCTGTGTTAGACTAACATCTCTTTGCTTTCGGAAGGTACTGCGTGCATTTAGCTGTATGAAATCGAAATCCATGCATCACATTAAGAAACCACACAGAAATACACAGAGCGATAGACCATCCCCACTTGTGGTAAAAACTGAAAGCCATCATTGATCATGTTTCTGTATGGCAGGGGTGGCATACACACACACACCGCCTTAAGCATGGCTCCCTTGCTGCCGAACTTGCCACTGTGCTAGCAGCGTCAAAACCATCAGTAGCTTGCCATCAAATTACAGCGGCAAACCATGACGGTGGCCTAAAGGGCCAAATTTCACTTTGGAGCCTCTGTTTAAAGCTAAATTTGTCCCTTTTAGGCCACTGTTGTGGTCTGCTACAGTAATCCAGTGGCAAAATGCCAATTGTTTTGTTGCTGCCGCAGCCAAAATGCTACTGCAGTGGGGGGGAGGGTGCAGTCCCAGTGGCGAGAGGATGCAGCCCCAGGGGGTTTGAAATTGCCCCCCAAAGCTGTCCAGTCCTGCTCTGTAGGCTCACAGCTGTGCCGCTCTAGGCCTTGAGATCGCTATGCTGAAAGCTATATACTTTACATTGGAAGTCAAAGTGAAAAACGGTTCGGTATTAGACCAGAAGTGGCAATAAGGACGTGAATGATGTGTATCTTGATTTTTTTTCTATCTCTAGGCAAGAGATTCACGTGGAGTGCCATCTTAACCTTGGAAAGCTGGTTTTCTCTTCATTTTACTTCTTACCCATTGCCATCCCTGCCACATCATGCACGTAGTGCAGGCCCGTCTATGAAAGCTCAGTCAGACTCTGTTGTGCCACAAGACAGACTGTATTATTATTGTCTCTTTTCTCGCTCATGGCGGTTTTTCTAGACAGAAGTGACGGGCTTTGCCACTTTATGCTGTCTTTTACTGATTCAGGAACTTCCTGACAATTGAGCATGTTTTAAGTATCACTGCTTTCTGGATAGTGGTGTGGATGTATTTTGGTAGGCCCAGTTTTTGAAGGTTTTCTGATTAATTTTTGATGTGATGCCGGTGACTGACGGAATAATTGTGACCTTTTCCTATTGCCATAGTTCTTTGACTTCCATGGCCAGTGGTGTATATCTGTCTCTCTTTTCTTCTTCCTTTTCAACAACATTTTTGTCATTCAGTATTGCTATGTCGATGAGGTATGTGTGTTTTTCCTTTTTGTCTATGACCGTTATGTCTGGACGGTTGCAGGGTATTATTTTGTTGGTATGAATTGTTCTGTCCCAGTATATTTTATGATTTGTATTTTCCAAGATTGTTTCAGGTGAGTATGAATAGTATGGTGCAGATTGTTTGATAAGGTTGAATTTGATGGCCAATTGTTGGTGAATTATTTTTGCAGCTGTATTGTGACTGTCTGTATAGTCCATACCTGCCAGAAATTTACATCCTCCTGTTATGTGGTCTATTGTTTCTTGGAACTGATGACATTTCCTGCATAGTTCTGTTGTTACACTGTTATCTTTTATGATGTATTTTTAGTAGATCTTGGTGGCTATAACTTGATCCTGTATAGCTATTGGGAATCCTTCTGGTTTCTGGGAATAGCTCAGCCTTCCTGAGCCATTCGTACGATTGTTCTTTGTTTATTTGTGGGTTCTGTATTATGTTGTAGTGCTTCCCATGGAGTGCTTTTTGTGCCCATTTGTGTTTGGTCTTTGTTTTGTAGTGCTAGGTTGAGTGGGGTGTAATTTTTATCTGCTGTTACTACGTCATTATGAATGGGGGTGTTTTTAGTGTGGAAGATTCTCGAGTGATTTTATCTGTTTAGCATGCATTGTGTTACTCTTCCTCCTTCTTTCCTGCTGATTGTTGTTCTTTCAATGCATGAGCTGGGATGGAGCATGCAGTGTTTTGTGAGTTCGGTGCAATTGAGTCTGTTTATTTCTTCGAGTTCAGTGTGCGACCAGTATATGATTCCGAATGAGTATGTGAGATTGAGTACTGCGTAGGTTTTGATGGCTTTGAAAATGTTTTTCGAGTTGAGTTTAGATTTTAGGATTTGTGATAGGCGAGTTTTATATTGCATTCTTAGTTGAGTTTTTACTGTGGAGTGATTGATCCTAAGTATCTGCGTGTTTCATTTTCTTCCATGTTATCTAATATTTCGCTATTTAGTGTTTCTGCTATTACTTCTTCTTTCCATTTTCCTCTTTCTAGGCCCGCCTGGCACCAACATTGTTATCTTTTCGGCGCCAGGTCAAGACTTTCCTCTTCTCTCAGGCATTTGGCAATATCTGAAGAGCCTGGGTTTGTTTTTGTTTTTGTAGCTTTTTGGGCTGTTGTAGTGGTTTTAAATGTATGTGTGTATTGTGTGTATGTTGTATGTTTTTGCTGTTTTAATTTTTGTATATTGTTTTTAATTGTTTTAATCCCATGTAAACCGCCCAGAGAGCTTTGGCTATGGGGCGGTATACAAATGTAATAAATATATAAATAATTATTATTACTGTTATTATTCCACTACTACTATTTCTTTTGTCAAGGATAAGACTACATATGCAAGCCAGTGTGGTATAGTGGTTAGTGTTGGACTGGAAGTAGGGAGATCTGAGTTCTATTCCCCGTTCGGCCGTAAAGCTCACTGACTCATGACTCTCAGCTTAACCCACCTCACAGTGTTATTGTGAGGATTAAATGAAGAGGAGGAGGAGGATCTTGTACACCGTCTTGGGCTCCTTGGAGGAAAAAGTGGGATATACATGTAACAAATAAATATGTCAAGCATTTATGTATTTCTAAATATATATTATTTATCTCTTATTTAGGAAAACATTTGAGAATAAGCTAAGTGAGTATCTGAACCTGGGTCTCCTCAGTGTCATGTCAAAGACTCTTAGCTATTACACTCATACATGAGAATTCACTATGTATAGTTCTTGCTGTGTTAAACTTTGAAAATGCAAGATATCCTCTCTCAAACAAACAAGAACTAACTATCCTAAACACCTTTCCTAAACCTTACCTGCAGTACTATCACTCAACCCATCCTTGCAATCAGACTGAATGGCACTGATCTCTTCATGCTGAAACACAAATACACAAATGTTTGTTTAGATCCCATCACACATACCAATTAAGCACAAATACTTGCAAATCAAAATATTCATTTGAAGAATAGCAGATATACTTTAGCTAGGGTGTCATCCAACTGGAGATTTTTCAGCTTATTAAGTGGTAAACAGGCATTGTTTGATTAATTGATTACACAGACAGACAGATATATATTTGCATGTCACATGTAAACTTTTAAATTATGATTTAGTTCTCAATTTTGTTAAGCCACCTTGGGTATCCTATATAGAAAGTCAGGATGAAAATACTTTTAATAAATAAACGGTAAAATTACCAAGAAAAAGTACCTTTTTAAGATACTGAAGAAGCATAAGGTAACTTACAAGACATAAAAACTACCAAGAAAAGGCCATCTTGTTTTCATTCCCTATTACAATTATATGCTACTCCAGAACTAAAATAACCTCAAAATCTACTGATTAAAACAACTGATATGCACTTTGATTTTAGCAAAACTAAGGGCCTGACTAAATCTAACATTAAACATGTCACCTGGAGTTCCGTGATTGTCTTTTAAAACGATAGCAACTTCAGGGACAAGGAGTTTTTTTCTTGTCAAGACCGCAGCTTGGAAGGAAAGGGTTAAGCCCCCCCAACATGCTGTGACCCCAAACCTATCACCCTCTACACCTGCAGAAGCTACAGATTGGAATTGCCCAATTTTTCCTATTTTAGCCCGAACTTCTCTTCAAAGAACTTTGGGACCCAACTGTAAACCTTCACCCCACTACCTTTTCTCACCACATTATTCAACCCCCTGCAAATAGACAGTGTCCATATTTAATTAGAAGAGAGACTGAAAATTGACTTATTACCTTGGATCCCTGTTCGGCAAAAAACAGCTGGCCTTTCCCAGATACCGGGGTCGAAGTGGTGGAGCGCGGGGAGGAAAAGTCACTAAGCTGGAAAAGACGGATGCATTTTAGGGACACAAACTGCCTCTTGCTAGCAGAAGTCATCGTTTTCCGTTAGTTCGATGCAAGCAAGACCACACGGCCGTTGTCTTTAGCAGGCAGCAGGCATGCAGTCAAACAATCACCCGAGTAACAGCTCAGTTTAAATATTAAACTTCTTGTTAAGATGTTGCGTGTTCCCATGTGCAAAACTGTGTTATGCATGCCCAGGAATCTTGAAAGGCAACATTGTCAGCATTAGATGAAAGCAGAACTGTCATAAGCTCCACTGCTCTAAACTTAGGATCTGGTTGTTTCCCAACAACCCTCCTCCAAAGGGCCAACCAAGATGGGTTGTTGTTTTTTTTTTAACAACCAGCCACCCTATTTCTATCCTTATGAGAATTCACTCCTGATACATGAGACACGCACATTAAAAAAAGGATCTGCACAAAGCGAATTTAACTAGATCTATTCCCGACGGGACATTCCTCCACCGCCCCTCCCCATCTATACATAGCAACGTGTTCAAGTTGGACTTGGCTCTTTACCTGAATAGGACTGACTGGAGGAGGTGGTGGGGCTTTGCGTTTTTTTGGAGTTCCACTTCTTTCTGAACTTAATCTAGAGACTTGTTCATGCTGGAAGTTTCACAGGCCAGAAAAGGGAGGTCTGTTAGTTTGTTAGTAAGGTCAGCGTTACAAGTTATTCTCCCCCCCCCCCTTTTTTTCTTTAAAGGTACAAGAGAAGTTTTCAACAACCATTCATGCCTCGTCTCATTCAAGGCACTGCTGTGCGGGGATATTACACATGCTTCACTGTGAGCTCATTCTGCCTCCTTTTGCAATTCATGCTTCAGGACATGGGAGGTAGTGAATAAAAGCATGCATTTTCCTATTGAACCGTGATCTCAAATGCACTGATATTCACAGCCTCAAGCAGTCTGTTAATTGTCCTGTTCAGTGCCAAACTTTCTCAGGACCGTCAGAAAGAGACAATATTTTCTTCACTTCTTTTCGAGGGTCATGCATGTTCTTGATTTTTTAGAGCCTGCCTTCAAAACTTATTTTTTGCAAAATAATCAACTTCTGGACCCTCCACAAACATGAGATCACCTGCACCCACCCCACCTTCCTCCTCTTCCACCTCTGTTCTGCCTGCTTAGCGTCTGGATCATCCATAGATTTCTATAACTGTTGAAATCCACAGAATGGGGGCAGATGAAGCCATCATAACAAAGAAGTAATTCACAACTGTATCCAATTGGCTGCTCATATTAACATCACCAGAAGTCCACTGTAGCTTTCCTCCCCATCCTCCAAGTTTGGAAGCTGTACATGACCTCAGAATGAGCTGCACCACTTTTTGCAAGCTCTTACGCTTGGACAAGCAACTCTCTAAACTCTCTAAACCCCCATCAGCTATTTCAGGTCTTCTGATGTCACACTGACTGGTTCGGACATAATTCTACACTAATAATAAATCATGATTTACAGCAGGAATGGGAATGTGTGACTCTCCAAATGTTGTTGGACTGCAACTCCCATCAGTCCTAGCCAGCACAGCAATCCGAGTCCAACACCATCTGGAGCGTCACATGTTCCTCATTTTGGTTTAAAGTGACGTAAATGAACTTCAGGCTCATGCGCTTTCCGCTCCCCTCTTCTCCGGTGTGGTCGGAAAATCAGAAGTTTTTGCTTCCATTTTCAATCAATTACAGTTACTTGTTACGCCCAAACCTGAAACTGTGGTTAATCTTAATGATGGTTTTGGCTGGAAAAATAAGCAAGGATCAGAAATCATGGTCTGAAGTGGGTTTGTTTTCCTAAACCTTAGTTAAGACTAACCACGGTTTCCTGGGCACAGACATAAGTAACTGCTATTCATTAAAAATAGAAGAAAAAGCTTCTGAACTTCAATTGCAGCCGTGCCAAAGGAGGAGAGGGGAGGTGGGTAGCTCAAGAGCTGGATGCTTACTGAATCATAATTTAGCATTACATTAAAATGCAGCCAGTACATAACTTTCATTCACAAGTCAGCCGCCCATGTTTAAAACACCCTCGTCTGCCATTGGTTCTGCTGCTCTGATGCCACAGCAAGCTAAGGGCTGCTTTCGGGTAACAGGGGAAAACCCTCTGATTCTCTCTCCCAAAGTCCATGTGCTGTGTTAGCTCTGATAAACAGCAAAAAGTTACATCTTTGTGCCAAAGCTTCTTGAATACCAAATTGTTGGCAGAGTTTGGTTAAGTGGTCTTAGAGAGTTTAACAAAAAATGAACAGACCTCTCTAGTTGGATGTAAGGCAGGCTTACTCCAATATCTGAACACAGAAGCACACCATGAAATTATACAATATTCTCGTTTAGGCAAGCAAATGAGTAACTGCCCTATATTTGCAGGATTGTGACTATAACATAAGAAATCCTTAGATCCTCAAACAGTACATTATTAATTGGGTCGATAGCACCTGATTTTGATGTAACAACTACTCAGCTCCTTTGTAGGGTTTTTATTTTTTACCATAAGTAAATACCCCTTTAAAAGCCATATGACTGGTACAGTCTCATCTCAAGTAAAAGGTTTTGTTCTTCAACTCTGATCAGGATCTTTCTTCAACTCTGATCTGTTCACCTGCATAAGCACCACCTATCTCGCGGGCTACACTCAAGTACATTTTAAATGCAATGTGAGATATCTGTAGTGCACAAGATTCATAATCAGGATTTCCGAGGTTTTAAAAACAGGGTTAATTAATAGCAGCTGCACAGATTGGTTAGGGGACAAAATGGCTCAGGACTACAACACTGGGAGAAGAGGGCAGAAGGCTTCTGCTGATTGCTTTCCTTTTTCTTTCCTTTTTTTTAAAATGTGCAATTTGAAGGTATTTGTCCATTGGGAGAAAACACACAGGTACCTTTATGTTTACCCCTGAGGGCAAAGAACTTTTGGGTGGAGGTTTCAATCAGGAAAATGGCGCAGCCCCAATCTTATTTGCTGCTCTTGTCAAACTACTAATTAAAAACAAACTGGAGGGAAATACCAATTATGGAAGTTCTATATCAAATCTAATTGTGCCCTCAATCTCTACAACAGGTGTGTGAACGGTAACATTTGGGCTGGAAATGGCAGGAGCGAGAGGCATCCCCAGCCATCCCACCGCTGCCACAATAGTCTGCTAATAGGTTTGGGGGAGCCGTGCAAGAGTTGAATAAAGCTGCATACGCTACTGAAAACTCTGGCAATCTCAAAGTGCTTCTCCATCACGATAATAATTCCGAAGCACGTTTCTTTTTTTAAAAGCATAATGCTAATTTTTATGAAGTTAATAAAGGATTGTTTGCTTCTTCTTTTTTTTACCTGCTTTGGCTTGGTTGGTGACTTGGCATCTGCAGAAGAGAAAGAAAACACTGCATTTTACATTGACGAAGTGAGCTATCGCCTCTCTACTTAAGAAATTTACCCTCCGATCTTAAACCCACGATCCTATTTCCGACTCAATCCCATGGATTTCAACATAATTTAGATGCAAATAAGCATACTTCGGATCACAGTTTTAGTAAATATCATGGTCACAGCCATACAACCCAACCCTATGCATGTGTACTCTTCATGCTCTGCTAGAGTTCCGCTTGCATATTTTAAGAATCATTTAAGAAGCATAGGCATACCAGCATCTTGAACAATTTTTGACTGAAGGAGATTCTGAATTCCTGTATTTTCAGAGAGCATGGAGTAATGCAGGGCATTGTGTCCAAGTGCATCTGCCAAGTTTATGTCTGCACCTTTTCGGACCAGGATTTCCACAGCTCCGAGATTCCCAGCTTCGCATGCCAGCATCAGAGCCGTTCTAGAGAGAGTAGACAGACAGACAGACAGACAGAACAATGAGCATGTGAATAGCAAAACAGCAACACCCCTGAAGGCTGTGGGTTCAAGATTCATTTGTTTTCCTACTGAAGGACTGTTTCATCCCCAGGACTGAAGGGGTATGGCTATCTGGGGAACTCTGGAGGGCCGGATTGGAAACCCAGGAGGGCCAATTTCACCCTCCCACCCCATCCCAGGCCTGAAGTTAGTATCCCCTGTCCTACAGGACATGCACCTCCAGGTTCAACTAACTGCATAAGACTAGATAGCCCAATGGATTCAGGACGACAGTCACACATTTCTGTGATTAAGGCTAGATCTACACTACTGCTTCATTGAGGTGCACTGATAACTGTTGGGGCACATTACACATTCCATACACCGCTTTCATAGTGGTATTTTCTGCTTTTTATTCCGCATTATCCAAAATAGCAAACAAATGTCACTGTGTATGCTAGGAAGTCTAAATGCACAAGAGGGATATAGCATCAACTGAAAGCAACTGTCATCATGATGCCAGCAACAACATTTTTGATGGCAATTTCTAATTCCACTAGAAAGTGATCTATAGAGGGAGATCACAGCAATAGAGCAACTTAGTAAGCCTAGTCCTAGGTTAAATGATTTATGCCTGGTGTAAAGGTTTTCTAATGCCCCAGAGATAATGATCAGAAGAAATGGACAGGCTTATTTCTATGCCACAACATTGATTAGAGCACGGGTGGGCAACCCAAGGCAGTCCGGGGGCCAATTTCTTCCTGTGGACTGCACTCCCATGGCTAAACGAGCCAAATTTGTCCATTCTAAACCTCCATAGCTGTTTGCCACCATGTTTCGGCAACAACACATGCCTTTCTTCTCCCCCACCTTTTTAAAAAGTAGACACGATGATGGCAACAGGGGCCGCATGCAGCCTGCATGTTGCCCACTTCTGGAGTGGAACAACCTAAGCCTATAAAGGGCTGTAGCTGAAGTGGTAGAGCTGTGAGGATAAAGGATTCCAGTTTAACCACAACTCCCTTGGGTACCATCAGCCTTAAAAATGGATGTACAATATAGAACACATCAACATCACCACCGGAAAAAGGAAAACCTTTTTATCATTTGAAGTATTTCTATTCTCCTGCCTCTCCCTGCCCCAGTTCAGATGCACTGCGACGAGGGAAAAGGCTTTTAAGTTGTGGGGGAACACAATCGTGTCCACCTTCTGTGCCCTTGGGAGCGCTTCTTCCATATCCAGCCTGCCATATGGTGGATGAAATGTTGGAATAGGGCCCATGTGTACAAAGAGCAAAGCATGTGGGCCCAAGTTGTGTGGCTGTTTCCTGATTTTGGTGTAGATTAAAGATGTGCAGTTCAGACCTCCATACATAGGCCTCTATACAATCCAGGCCCAGGGGTGAACAGATCCCAGGCCAACCACATGTAACATCTACCTGCACAGAAGTCTACTTGAACCCAGTTATTCCTTGACACAACAGCTTCTTGGCAAAGGGTTGTGCCAAATGATTTGGCATTATGTAACTCAGGTGTACCCCAACTCTGATGGGAAGAGGTGTCATGAGTGATTAACAAGACTGAAGACACCAAAAATGTACAGCTTTGTCAACCTTCTTAAATTCTGCTTTGGATGTTAAACACCATAAAACTGCTTCTTTGAAAGTCTTTGAGAAAGTAGTGACTAAAAAAACCCAAGATGTGTCATCTCATGTGTAGCTTTTTGTGTAGTTTCAAGCTAATAAATGTAACCGAAAAGCTTAATGCCAGTGCAATCATATTTACACCACAATGTAAGACAGCTTTCCCTGACCCGGTACTACAACTCCCAGCATCTCCCAACAGCTGGCTGGAGAGTGCTGGAACTTGTAGTCCAAAACATCTGGATGGCACCAGACTGGAGAAGGCTGGTGTAAGATTGTTAGAGGAGTGGGGAATAAAATATAATCACAGCATGAAGTAAACAGCAAGGGGAAAAAGCTCCTCTTGTCCACTTATTTTAATTAAGGAAACTTAACGTCTACAAAGTTCTGGAAGCAATTAGAACACGTGCCTTTGCAAGTTAATGAAATTCCCATGCATTTCTGATGGCTATGTGCTACCTCCAGTATCAGAGGCAGTAAGCCAGAGGGAGTAAGCCTATATACACCAGTTGCTGGGGAACATGGGTGGGAGGGTGCTGTTGCATCTGTGTCCTGCTTGTGGGTTCCTGGCCACAGTGTGAACAAGAATGCTGGAGTAGATGGACCCTTGGTCTGATCCAGCATGGCTCCTCTAATGTTCATCTATACCGGATATGGGTCACACCTTTCAGCCCAAGGGTCCAATTCTATTTCGAAGAAGCTTCTTACAGGCTACATTCCAAAGGCAAAAACGACATGACCAAAATACCAGCCTATTTTAGTTTGTAGCTCTTACTGCCACTATAACTAATCCTTAGGAGAAGCATTTCAATCTTTTAGAACGGGGAAAACACATGCAAAAATTGGAAAACCACCAACTGATTAGCAAATCAGGGGAAAGGGGGTGTGGCCACCTGGGGACCCTTGGAGGGCCAGGTTTGGCCCACAGGCCTGAGGTTCCCCACTCCTGATCTATACAATTTGTCCTGAGCTCTTTCAATCCTTCACTAGCAAAGGAAGATTCCAAATGAGATCTGGAGCCTTCAGGTTAATGCTCAAGAAGAACTCTGAGGCCACAAAGTTAGCTTAGTCATACCTTCCATTTTTGTCTCTGGAATTGATGTCTGCGCCATGCTCCAGAAGGTATTTGCATACTTCAGAGTGGCCATTTTGTACTGCAAGTAACAAAGGTATGTTCCCATCCTAGGGGAGGAAAGATTCAACACCATCAGCTATTCAGCTAAACTCAGGATGCTCAGCAGACTGAAAAGGATTAATTTCAGAGGAGTTCACGGCAAACCAGGGAAGATAACGCTTATGTGGAAACAGGTCTGTTCATGCAATGTCCTATAATGGGTGCATAAAATCCTACTGTGGAAGGAACAAGAGACCACATCTAGCCATGTGTGTAAAAGCCCATGTATTAGCCCTGTTGCATATTAGGCTCTATTTATTCACAAGCTCAGCACCATGCCTAAGCAAGTTTCTACTGCTCTCAGCACCTCTAGTCTGCCTGAAGCACACTTAATTAAGGGATAATCAGGGCCCCAAATCATAGCATCATAGTTAAGGCCATCGAACCCAACCACCTGCTCAATGCAGGAATCCACCTTAAAGAATCCCTGACAGATGGCTGTCCAGCTGCTTCTTGAATGCCTCTAGTGTGGGAGAGCCCACCACCTCCCTAAGTCATTGGTTCCACTGTCATACTGCTCTAACAGTCAGGAAGTTTGGCTTCCTGTAACTTGAGCCCATTATTCCATGTCCTGCATTCTGGGTTGATCGAGAAGAGATCCTGGCCCTCCTCTGTGTGACAACCTTTCAAGTATTTGAAGAGTGCTGTCAAGTCTCCCCTCAATCTTCTCTTCTCAAGGCTAAACCTGCCCAGTTCTTTCTTTCTCTCCTGAAGGAGAACTAATATGAGCCTTTATACATAAAGACCTACAATTCTAAATGGATGTGCTCCTCCTCTCCCTGAACTGTTTCCATTCTGGCTGGTCATTATAAGAATTTTGTAACTTCAACAACATGCCTGTTTTCTTGTTTTCCTCTTCCCTCCCCATCAACTTTTCTTTTTGTGTTGGGTCTTTTAGATTGTAATCCTACAGAAAGAGACGGTTGCTTTTATTGATCTTATGTTAGCTGCTCAAGATCTTTTTCAGCTGAAAAGCAGGATAAAAATGCTTTCAACAAACAGATAAAACAGTTAGACCTGAACCAGGGTGCGAATGTCCGAGAAACAGAGATGCTCTGAAATGAGGGGCAACCACGCATATACCCTAGAAAGGATGGGATAGCTAGAGGCATCAGTCAGGGATCCTTTTGAACAGTGGCTGGTTGCCCAGCATCACGCCTTCTCTTTCTTGTGCAGCTGCTTCTGCAGTGCAAACGTGATAATAAGCTCAACTATTTGGCACTCCTGCCTTCCGTATTTCAAGTGCTGGTGCAGAATCATAGATTAATACAAAGCCTGGCTGGTACTTTATATGAGAAGTGAATCTGCCATTTTATCTGTTGCGTGTTTTCTGGTTGACACAGTCATGTCTAAAAGGGAAACAAGAATTTATAAATATATGCATGGGGGCATGTGGCTCTTTGGCTCATGTCAACTACACGTTTATAGATCCAGGCTTCCCTTTGCATTAACTAGAAGACATATGGCGGTCAAGCTAGAAACTCATCCGTTGCTCTCCCCAAGAAGTGGGGGTGAGGGAGGAACTCAGTCCTGAACAGAATTGCTTGGCAATTTTTAAATGAGGCTTCATGGACAGCTTTACAGAACACAAAAGTTAACCATGAGATGATAATGACATACCCCGTCTTTGACATTAATTGGACACTTGTGTTCGCACAGGAGTTGAGCCGCTTGAAGGCAGCCACATGCAGCTTAAAAAAAGAAAGAATTGCAGAATTAGAACACTCTTTTAAAAGCACCTTCCAGAGGGGTAAGCTGTATCCATCTATTGCACCACCTCAATGACAAAGAGATCTGTTAAGGCATAAGCTTTTGTGGACTATGCCATAACTAGGGATGTCGCGAGGAATCCATTTGGGGGGTGGAGCTCAGTGACCTTTTACTGGCTCAGCCCCCCCAGACCTGAACATCCGCCAGCTGGCTCAACTTGGCCCATCCTCCTGCCCTTGCTGACGCGTGGCAGCTGAAGTAGCATGAAGGGAGGAGGAGAGGATAGCGGGATGGGAGAGAGGCAGGATTTTTTGTGCAAAATGGTGGTGGGTGGCGGTGGAGACTCTTCTGCTGCAGCCACCCGCTGCCATTTTGCGCAAAAAACTCAGCAAAGTTCCAAAGTTTCAGGAACTTCACTGTGGCTTGGCCCGCCTATGCAGGCCAAGCAGAGCCTGTTGTAAGGATCCTAGCCATAATACATTTGTTCATGCTTAAAAGTACTGCAGGATTGTTGTTAAAAATGCCTGTAGAATCTGAACAGCCAGAGAGATTTCCCAACCTTGCTGTACTATTAAAACGAGACTGTATTTCTGCCCTGCCTATATAATAAACTTGGGGCAAGATGGTAACTGGGCAGCAAACGGGGAAATTGCAGATGAAATATTGCTGCTGTTTACATCACTGTTACTTTGCTATATGATTACTGAACAGCCACATGTAGGTCATTCAATGAAGTCCAATGGAGCTTATTGAGACATTTTGTAAAGAATGGGAATATCACCTTCCCATGGAACACTAACGAAGCAGACACCACTGAACAGCAATTTGTTCATACTGGCTCCTTTACTATGTAAATATAAGGGGTAAAATCACCTGGTTCACATGCTAATTGCAGCGGTGCCCATAGGCACCAGGTTGGCAATCCATACTGCTGCCACAGCTTCTCATTATGTGCAACCCTGGTGAGGGTGGGGTGGTTAACAAGTCACCCAGAACCTATGGGCTGTTTTACGGTTGTGGGTAGCTTGTCAACCACTGCAACATCCCACCCGTGCCAAGTTTACATGCAATGAGAAGCTATGGTGCGCCACCACCCCAGCACCGCTTAAATATTCAAAATGGCGGTGGCCGCCGCAACGAGAAACCCCCACAGTGGTTTCTCGTTATGTGCAAGCTTGCCCGGTGGCTGCCCTGTAGTGTTGCAGCAACTATATTGTAAAGTTCAGCTCTGCCCTACACAAGAATTCCCTTGTTAGACTAAACCAAAGGTCTATCCAGAAAGCAGATCTAGTTCTTCCGTCTCCAACAGTGACCAGCCAGATGCTCTTGGGAAACAGGGCATGACAAGAGAGACACCCATCCTCTTATTTGTCACCAGCATCTATTAAGCATGACGATAGAAGATATGGGTCGTGTGTGGGTCTTCAAGAGTGTGGAGGGAGGGAGAAAGATATATTACCTGCATAGTGTAAAGCTGTTTTCCCAGAGTTATCTGTGCTCTCTGGTGGACATTTAGACTGTAGAATGGGAGAGAAAACAAGCAAGACGTGGAACACAAAACATTTTAAAGTTAGTTACCATTTTTGGAGAACTGCTTTTGTAAGAGTACTAGAGCTGTCTAGAAACCTGGAGCAAAACAAAAACAAAGGTTCTTGGGCCTGGACCTGCTCCATTTCGCAACCTTGGGTGCTCAGAGCCCCATGGTATGCAAGGGCTGTCTGGGACAGTTTGTCCTTGATTGTTAAAGCTGAAGCGCATGAGATACATAACAGAGACGTGAGTAACTGCATGAAAAGGTAACCAAAATTTTGTAAGGAAATCAAAAGGTCTTTCTGTAAAATGAATACATACTGATTTCCAAAAAAGAGAAGGGAGGAATCAATGAAACTATTCCCACAGCCAAACTGCAAGGGGTATTTGAGTAACACAGAGAAATGTACGGCTCAATTTGTCATTTAATACAGGCTAGCAAATGCAGCTGCAGACAAAAATCGGGCAAGAACTATTTTTAGCTGGCAGATTTAAGCGCCATCCACAACAAACACAAGAGTTTATTTTGGCAACTGCAGCTCTTGTTACTTGTTCGACTCACACCAAAGCAATCCCTCAGATCTTACAGATCAAGAGTTTACACAGGGGGAGGGGAATGTGCAGCCTCCTAGATGTCCCATCAGCTCCAGCCAGCATGGACAATGGTCAGGGGTGATAAGAGTTGTAGTCCAACAATATCAGGATGCCCGTACAGTCTCAACCCCTGCTTTACACTCTCTGCACATATAATATATACCATCCTATTTGACCATTATCCACTGGATCCTAAGAAGAAGCAGCAAGTTGTGGAACAAGCAGTGCTATAATAGGACACCAGTTTTCATGAAGGAGAAAGCAATGACGCACAACATGGCTTAAGGGTCTTGGGCACACAGAGGTTGCTAAATATTAAGAATTTTGCTGCAGACTGTTAACTCCCCTTAAGGAGAACTTCAAAGTATGCTAGCATTTATTAGGAAACCAGAAGTGCTAGTGAAGAGAAAAATCTTATATACTTCACCTGAAGGAGCCTCTTGACGCAATCAGAATGGCTGTTCTTGGCTGCAAGGTGTAAAGCACTGTGCCCTATGTAAATAGGAAATGATTTCAGATACTCTGAGTATGACGAGATGCATTAGAAATGAAATTACACTTAGAATATGGAGCACTGAGCAAGAGGATTTCCTAAGGGAGGTTATGGCTCTCCAGGCTTGAAGGAGGCGGCTGTGGCTCTTCTCCATCAAGAGTACTGATGCAATTCAACAATGGGCATGTTGTTGTATAGCACATTTATAATCTAATTTAATTGCATATTTAGTTTGGATTTTTCTTTTTTCCTTTCTTTTTTCCTTCCTTTTTTCCATTCTCTTTTACTTTGTTTTCTTTTTCATTTTTAATCCTTGTTCTCCTATCTACTTCGATTAAACATCCTTCCCTCAAAAGTTGTATCAACCAACCTTTCTTTTTCTCTTCTCTTTACGCTATATATAACTAAATAACTGTCGGTTTGATATCATTTTGTAGGGGATTGAGTGTACTTTTATCATTTCTTTGTATCACTTTAAATAAAAGAAAAACATTTTTTAAAAAAGAAAACTTTCCTCTCCACCCCCCGCCATAGTTAAACACAAGTCCAGGTAATGCTGAGCAAAAGATATCTGGAAAAGTCACTGTGTACTTGGCTTAAGGCCTTTGCCTCTTCAAAACTCTACACATCTGCCATGAGATAGGATTTGGTGCTTTTGTTTTGCCTGGTCCAAACACCAAGCTAGAATTTGTCTGCGGAACTTTGCACTCAGTTTTCAAAACTCGTGGAGTGCTGACTGGCTAACCATTTAATATTCTGATTTCTGTCTCTGAGATCAATAATATTAAATTGTTATCCAGTCCCTGAGATCAGTAGGTGCATTTTGGCTAGCTGTGAATCCAACACACACAAAAATACCTCCCACAAAATGGGAGGCGCCATAGCTTAGTGGTGGAAGACACGCTTTGCATGCACTTAACTCCCAGGCACAGTGCCTGGCATCTCCGGTTAATTGGGTTGGAGAGAGACCACAAACCGAGGACCTAGGCAGCAGCTGCTAATATAAATACAAAGCCCTGGGCAAGACAGATAAATGAGTTGGTATTAGGCATCCTTCCCCAATCCGGCACCCTCCAGCTGTGTTGCAGTACAACTCCTATCAGTCCCAGACAGCAGGTGAATTGGTGCTGCTGACAGGGAATAATGGGACTTGTAGTTCAACACAGCCGCCCACCGCTAGATTGGGCAAGGCTACCTTTTCGCATTTAAGCCAGGTATGAAAAAGTCAGCTCAGCTATTTATATATGCCCTGAAAGCAAAAAAAAAAAAAAGGCCAAGGGGAAACAAACACACACGGTTTTGAATACCTGTTCCATCCTGTGCTGTTACATCCACACCGTGTGTCATCATAATCCGGAGGCATTCTCCATGCCCTTTGGAGGCAGCCAAGTGGAAACTGAAAGAGAGGAAAAGATTACAACTCATCTGGTGGTACCAGAAAGTACACATCTTCAATTCAGCTGATATCATAGGTAAATGTTATTATTATTGTTATTATTATTATAATTCATCCACTGTAATCAACAAGGAGGTTACTGGTAGGTCACAGTCAATCAAGTATGCCTTGGAGAGGTTTTGTTGTTGTGCTTAATGACTACATTTATATCTCATCTTTCTAGGAACTCAAGGCAGCGTGCTCATAACTGCTCTGTCAAGTAAGTTAGGGCAGGGTGGGGAACCTGTAGCCCCTCGAAGTTAGAATCCAACAACATCTGGAGGGGCATAGATCCTTCACCTCTGGTTTAGTTTGACACACAGTATGAATGGCCTGAAATGTCCCAATTAGTTTTGAGAGTGAGTGGGAATTTGAGCTTTGGGACTGAATTGACTTCTCTAGTTCTAGTCTGACTCACTAACCACTACGCAACACTCACTCCTAGTGCTAGCTCCAGGTTTTTTGGGGGGGGGCACTTGGGCAAGACACCCTCAATGGCTCCCCACCCTCAGTGAGTCTACTTTCTCACCAGCTTACTTGGTAGGAAGAGAACCAGTGAGCAAGAAGGCCGTGGCATCTACTGCACCTTCTTCCCACCACCACCATTGTCTTGGCCAGAACAAGAGGTAACTGAACAAGCAGGTTGGGATGGTGAAGAAGAGGAGGAGGTCCAGGGGGGCTCTTGTCAGAGGCCCCCTACTAAGGCGGGGGCCCTTGGCAGGTGCCCCACCATGTCTACTCTAGATGCCAGCCCTGTTGGCTCCCATTCGCAACAAGCAGCACTTCTATAGCACTTCAGAGTGTTTAAAGCGCTTCACATACACAGTCTTAGTATAGTAAACCTCAGGACAACACGTGTATTGTTTTTAAATACTCTAAGTTGGGGGAGTGGAAAGGTGGGCTAGACGTTTTATGAATAAACACAAATAATAGAACCTGCACAGTCGGGTCAGGAATTACTTCCACATTGAAGATGGAGAGCTGAAGCCAGAGAGAGGAAGAGGCTCAACTAAGGCCACCTACGGAGTTTATGGCTCAGTAGAGAGCCTGTGCCTGAGCTGAGTTAGGCACTCCAGAATAAGCTCGCTGGTTTCTAATACAAGGAGAGAAAGCATTTGTTCCCTGCAAGAGTCTAAGGAAGGAGGAGGAGGAGAATTCCCCTTGTGAAAGTACTTAGGGACATAGGAAGCTGCCTTATACTGAATCAGACCATTGGTCCATCTAGCCCAGTACTGTCAACCCCGACTAGCAGCAATGGCTCTCCAGGGTTTCAGGCAGGTGTTTTTCCTGCCCTACCTGGAGATGCCAGGGATCGAACCCAGGACCTTCCGAATGCCAAGCAGATGCTCTACCACTGAGCTACGGCTCCTGCTCAACATAACATCATACTTTAAAAAAACAACAAAAAAAGGAAGGGCAGTGAATGCTTTTGCATCTCTTGATCCTTTAGCATTGCTAAGGCCAACTGGATGAGAGACCGCTGTGAGACGCACGCACTATACATTTATAAACCTGGCAAACTATACACATCGTTGACTCCTGAGGTTCAGAGTAGGCCTTGATGCCAGCCCTGCCTGGTAATATCATGAAAGTGGGCTTTCTCAGTAGCGGCACCCTTCCTTGAGAACACTCTCCCACTTGTGGCTCAAGACGCAGAAACTGTGGCAAGATTCAAACTCCTGCTGCAGTCTGTAATGGACCATGATACTGCTCCATTTTACTGTAATGTTTTTCATTATTTGTCATTTCAACATTGTTTTTATATTGAATTATATATGGTTTTAACGTAAACCACTGAAAATGTTTCTTATGAAGTGGTATATGAGTACTACAAATAAATACACATACGAGAGAGAGAGAGAGAGAGAGAGAGAGAGGAACATGCAATTTTCTGCAGCACCTTCTGGTATGACAATATACAGAGACACTCACTAGGGTGTTGCATTTGGCTGCATCTTCCTGTTGTGGGTGGAAACATACATTGCACTCAACATAGGGCTGCTATTCAAAATGGTATCCCACTGTTAAGTCTCCCCGTTCCTCATAATATGTTGTTGTTAACATATTACATATATGTTTCTTTGCTCCCAACAGGACAATGGGGTAATACATGTCGTGGCAACAGGACACAAGTCATATTAATATTTCTCTGCCACTTTTCAGGTCAAAGACTTGCCAAGGAAATCATGATACAAACTAAAGCATCTCATTCTAATAAACAGTAATCTATGAACTACTGTGTAGGGTTATTTGTGTCCCTAGTGCTATGGCATGTGTTTCCCCACCTCTGTTGGGTGTGATGACAAAAAATATGGTGTAAGTCACCTTTCCCTAACAGTGCCCTCCAGATGTTTTGGACTACAAGTTCCAGGACTCCGGGCCATCAGCCATGCTGGCTGAGGCTGATGGGAATTGAAGTCTAAAACATTTGGTGGGCATCAACTTGGAAGGCTGGCGTTAGTCATCCTACATTACAAGGGATGGGTTCATCACGGGGATAGGATTTTCGATGACCGCTCCATGTGTGCAACATCCATTTCAGTCCCAAGTGCACACAGTGTGGCAAAGCGGGATTTCTGAGAAAGGGCCTTCAAAGCAGCATGCTTACAAGCATTGGCTGGGTCCCAGACATCTGCCAATGCCATAGATAATGAGCAAACTAAGTGTTTAAACAGATCTGCGTATAAAGCTAACCAAATTTATGAAAATGCATTAGAGCCCACTGAAAGAATGCAGTTTTGGACAGGAAACATATTTATGCATAACTGAAGCCTAAAACTTGCTTACCATGGCACCGATGAATTAAACTACATAAACAGTTTGTTCCCTAAACCCTTAAAATGTGGATGAGCAGGAGAGAGACCACATTCGAGCCAATAGTCGAGTTCCTAACTTTGCTAGGAGATTGCATGATGCAAACATTCACACACAATCAAATCCATTAAAACTAAAAATAAAATATGTATTTTGGGTTAGAAACGTGTGAACCACTTTTCTTGGGGAGTTTATATTTCAACAGTATTTGCCATAATTAAAACACTTGTATAATAACAACTTGGCTAAAGCAATGACATTATATTTTATGGCCAATTTCTTTGTTTGGATAAGAAACCATGCCAAGTGTAACACACTTCACTGTAATGGTTTGATGTTCATTTAGAGACAAACAGAAACATTCTTCAAATGAAAGCTACGTAAAAACACCAGCTCTCCCCACCAATAATCTGGAGATCCGGTGGGGAGGGGGGGCATGAGATTTGTCCACAATGCAAGGTTGCCTGAAGGAGGGGGAGATATAAAACAGAGAAATCTATTGTCAGAGGACTTATTTCAATCTGCAATCTTTCCAGACGATACTGTTCAAGGGCGCCAAACCTCTTGCAGCTTGAGGACCAAATTCAATTTCTAAGAAGTCATCGTGGGCCTCATTTCAGAGGTGGCTGGTGCCGAGGGGAAAAGGTCCGGAGTCAAAAACCAAAACTAAAAAAAACCCCTTATATTTTAACTTAAAGTTCTTACTGCCAGTAACTAAGCCTTGTGAGAGGAATGTCATCCTTTTAGAATGAAGGGAAAGCTGGAAAAAAAAGCTGGGAAACCACCAAACAACTGGGAGATGTGGGAATCCCAGAGGGCCGGATGTGGCCCTTGGGCCTGAGCTTCAACACCTCTGGTTTAGTTGTGTGGATGCTGCAGCCACTGCTTTGCTGTGCGTAATGCAGTTGCTGAAGTGTCACAGACACCTTCTGGAGAGTATTCTGGAGGGTGGCTTAGCAAGATCACTGCTTTCATTTACTTATTTACAATACTGATATACTGCTCCATATCTGAAATAGATTGCAGAGCCGTGAACATAGGAATAAAACAGTAAAAAAAGAAAACAGCAGCATATTAAAATTCTTCAATTTAAACCAAACACCAATAAAAATGGTGGCTGGTCAGTTGAGGAATGCTTCCTGGAAAAGAGTTGTTTTCAGGAGAAGCTGGAAGCAGGACAGTGATGGTGCCTGTCTGACATCCAGAGGCAGGGAATTCCAAAGAAAAGGGGCCACCATACTAAAGGCTTGTCTCCTGGTGGACTCTAGCCAAGCCATAGGTCCATGTGGAACCACCAGGAGCATGCCTTCTCGTGACCTTGAGCAGGGGGTTGGACTCAATGGCCTTATAGGCACTTTCCAACTCTTCTATTCTATGATTCTATGACCTCAGTGACAGGGCAGGTTGGTAAGACAGGTTGGTTCCAGCATAGCTCAGTGGTTTGTGTGCAGAAAGTCTCCAGTTCAATCCTTGGCATCTCTACTAAAATGGGCAGGTATCTGGTAATAAGAGAGATCTCCGCTCTAGATCCTAGAGAACTGGTGCCGGTCAGAGTAAGCAATACTGGGAGAGATGGGAGAAACAGTCTGACCTGATATAAAAAAGCTGCCAAGTTACACAATTCCTTCTCTCCTTGCCTGTGCCTTTCAGAGATGCTTTTGGGGTAGAGAGGGAGTCACAGCATGATACAAAGGCCTGAACGTGGATATATATTCAAGGTTACACTGAACGACTAAGGAGGAGTATACATTTGAAGAGCATGCTTTCTTGTATGTTTTAGACCTCATAACAAATCCTAAGAGTGCTAGCAGAGGTGTTATACAGCCATACTATGGAACCATCTACAAACCAAATGAATGAAACCGAATAAACCAACACCATCTTTCACTAGTCCCCTCTCCACCCGCTTCCCAAAAGAGATGGGATGTTTTAACTATAGAGGGCTGGAAGCACTGGGTAGGATCCAACAGCATTCCAGTGCTAGTGCTCCTGATGTCACGCTAGCATAAACCAATGCTTGTGCAATGTAACCAGAAATTTGGGAGCAGATCGCTACCTTTTTTGGTTGCAGTAGAAATGTTGCACAAGCCTTAGCTTACACTAGCGGGTTGTGACCCAAAAGTGGGTTGCAAGATTGGTCCAGATGGGTTATGGCAAAGCTGTTGCCGCCATGTTGTGAAATTGTGAAAGTGGGTCCCATGCTGTAGGTTGGGAGTCCAAGGTGGGTATCGGGTCTGGACCAGTTGAAGACGGGGTGTGTATGCGCCATTGGATCATTCCCACTGCCCTCATTCAAGATCTACTTGTGGCAGCTGTTCTGCATTTTGCTTGAATTGCGGTGTGGAGGCAGGTCTCATAGAATCATAGAATAGTAGAGTTGGAAGGGGCCTATAAGGCCATCAATGCAGGAATCCACCTAAAAGCATTCCTGACAGATGGCTGTCCAGCTGTATCTTGAATGCCTCTAGTGTGGAAGAGCCCACAACCTCCCTAGGTCATTGGTTCCATTGTCATACTGCTCTAACAGTCAGGAAGTTTTTCCTGATGTCCAGCCGGAATCTGGTTTCCTGTCACTTGAGTCTCTATCAACAGCAGCAGCTGAACGGCAACAGCTAAGCTTCTCTTTAACAACCTGAGATGGGGGCAAATATTATAGCCCAGGTCTGACACAGGGGCAGAGCCCGCTGTCCACGGCTATGAGGATCATTTGGGTGAAATAATCTCTACTGACCACCAGGCCAGAGACAGCCCTTCAGAGCCGGAGGTACAGCACTGCTTTATTTTGGGTACCGCTTCAGATGTATATATTTGCAACAGCGTTGTTTGGAGTACATTCTGAACTCTTGCAGTTTGTCTAGAGGCTTGTTCAGCGTGAAAACATCCCTCTCTGAAGCTGCTCCCCTTCTTTCCTCCCCCTTCCTGGTGTATATGTTCAGTCTCTTTCAGAGAAGAATGATGCACTTGCCAACAGCTCAATGATTTATAGCTTCCCAATAGACAAATACCTCTGCACAAACAGACAAGATTGGCGCAGTTAAGGCCTCTCCAACAGTGGTGATAAGCCTAGAGAAAACTCACAGTCATTTCTTCAAGTTCCTTATCGCTCCTTCAACTACATCTATCCAGGCCTCCTCCCTTCTTCAGCTGCGTATGGACCTGAGCCTGTTTTATATGCCTGTGGGCTTTCAGCGGAGTTTGGGGGAAAGGAGAGAATAATGCAGCCCGTCCACTTTCTCCCAAGGTCAAGGACTCTTCTGATTCGACAGCTTTCACTTCAGCCAAATGCATTCTAGCTGCAGCCCAGGCCACGATGGAAACAACACTGCCCCAGCCATTTCAGCAGATGGGCTGAATTGAAAAGATGTCTCCTTGGACCCCTTTGCGCATGCAGGTTCATCCTTCGTCGACCGCAGCAACGTGTGTTGCCTCGCAGATGTGAATGAGTCATCACAGCTTAACTAGTATAGAAAGAACTTCATTCAAGCTCTACGCTTTCACTGGAGACAGTCCACACGTTTGGGTGAGGGCCATCAAGTGTTAAGAGGTCAAACGATGGACATGCATGGGTGTATATGTAGTCAGACATTTTGGGGTGAATGGCAGCAACCCTGGGCTTTTGCAAGGCAGGTATCCCTTATGTGAGGGGAAGCGAGAACAAGAAATGTCCCCTGCATTTAGGATGATGGGAGAAAGAATGTATGAAAGCTAGAGAATGGGTACGCAGAAGCAAACAGGGCTGGTCACAGGGGTGGGTGATCTGCGCCATTTGCCCTGGGCGCTCAGCTGCAACAGGAGGTGAACTGAGCTCGGTGGCTCTGCCTGTTGTAGACAGTGAGCTAAGCTAAGAAAAAAGCAGTAAGGGTCCGTCACCGTTTCATTTTCAAAGTTCTACGGGCTGTTTGGGTACTCACTACTTCCATCAATGAGCTTTTGAAGTAGTACGCTGTGAAGTATTCAAGTGAATTAGCTTTTTAAAATATTTTGCAATCCAGCACAGGCTACACAACTCGGCAACACTGCCATCCATGGCCAGGAAGCAAATGTTGGTAAGAAAAGTTAAAAACTGGAATTAGCTGCAAGGGGTACAACAGGCCCCAGCACAGGTTTACTTCTAGTTTGCAGCGTAACTATGATTTAGTATTACATCTGGGCCTCCAATGAGATGCTCATGAGCACCGACACCTCTATGGGTGCCCCTCCTGATTTTAACTTTATTTATTAATTGAGCTTTTAAAATATAGGAGGACCAAGTTCTTTTTCTTTTAGTCTCACCAGCTTGTCTTCTGGGAAATGAGTGTTTTGTGATGGGCCACACCACCATAGCAGCCATTTTGTGAATGAGCAAAACCCCATGGCAGCCATTTTGTGAGAGCACCCTCGACACTCAAAATTCCTAATGTGCCCACCAATCCAAAAATGTTGGGGACCCCTGCATTCCATGAATGAGTCTTGAGTCCATAAGCTCTCCCCCCTCCCCTCTCCTCTTCCAGCATGACCAAGAAGAAAACAGAAGTTCTGCTTCCATTTTTAACTAATTGCAGTTTGTCATTAGTTGCATTCAGTTGTCACAATAAACCATAGTTTACTCTGACAGAAACAGGCCTGTGCAATCCTCAATCTCATATATTCTCCCCTCCTCCAGAGCAGCCACAATGAAATTTTTGATTAACCACAGCTTGTTGTGTTGTCTAAACCCAACAAACTGTGGTTAATCTTACCTATGGTCTTTTTCAAGCAAGCCAACTTAAAACCATGGGTTACAAAGCTGGACGGTTTCAAAAATAAACTGTGCTTATGAGTCAAGAAATAGCACTAAACTGTGGTTATCCAAAACTAGAAATGGAAGCTTCTGCTCTCTCATTGCAGCCGGGCCAGAGAGGTGACCCAGGGATGAATGGGTATTGCGATGTCCAAATGTAGCTGATGTGTCTAAACTTGCACAAGCTGTGCTAAGTCTTAACTTTGATTCATGGCAGCCTTCTCAACCTGTGGCCCTCCAGAAATTTTGGACTTCAACTTTCATCAGCCCCTGGCAGCATTACTAATGCTGGGAATTGTTGCCCAAAACATCTGGAAGGCACCAGGTTGGGCAAAGGGAAACAAGTGAACTTCAAAATGATTTAGGGAAACAAGCCAACTTCAAGCTGGGTTGTTTCCATAGAACATAGCTAAGATTAATCAGAGTTCTAGGTTTGAAAATAAATCATAGTTACTGAAAATGGAAGCCAAAGCTTCCAATCTCTTCCTTGCAGCCATGCCAGAGGACAGAGAAGGAGGAGCGGCTAAGCTGGTTCTTCTAACTGTTTGCCATTGTGTCTGACCACAGCCATGATGTACAAACAACCGAACAGGTTTTTAAACCAGTTAAGAGACACCCTTTCCCTTTTGCATCCAACATTTTAGCCTCTTGAATCTCACTGCAGAACTGAAGGGGAAATCACCTTGCGAATTTCAAAATAGTTTAAGAAGTTTGAGGAGCTGGTCCTAAGGTCAGCTTATTCCAAGCTGACTTGTCAAGGAGCAGAAAAATATCAAACACAAAGCCTGTCTCAAGAAGCTGGAATACAACATCAGCACCAACACCAACACCGCAGTGATTTTGTTACTTTGATCTACAAAGAGAGTGGCAAGAGATTACTTAAGTGAAATTGGAAGCTTCGTATTACGCTCAACTACTTTCATGAGAACTGGAAGTCATGGCAGACCCTCATGCACCAACATCGAATAGAAGTAGATGCCATTAACAAAAAGAGAACCAACCCCTCCTTCAGTATTTTGAGAGGCTCTAGATGAGCTTTCCTCAACCTATCATTCTTCAGAAGCATTGAATTACAATTCTCATCATCCACCAGCCAGCATGGTCACGTCCAACACATCTGGAGGATCCGTAGGTTCAGAAAGGCTGCCCTAGATTAAAATTCCTAGAAATCAGCATCACCTTCCTAGGGCTCAGGGATTTCCCCATCCCAGAAATTAACTCTTTTATGGCAAGCCCAGGACTTGAAGCAGATCTGTGCAACAGACTGCAGCGTTTGGCTTCGAATGCTGAACCTGATCCCAGATGGGTGTGGTGGCTTTCAGCTTCATCACTTGCAGTCCCAGTTAAAAAAGAAGAAGAAAGCAAAAACTTCCTTCTTCACACTCTGTTGCTATTTCAGGTGTCAATTGAATTGAATCCTAAGCAATTCATCTGCACTGGTTTCCAACGCGGATCTGGAGCTGCATTTCCCAGCATGACCAGTTGATGGTGCTGGTGTATGATTAGTCCTTTCGGATAGGACAATAATAGGGATGCATGAGAATTTCATTTTGCTTTGATTTTTACTCATATTTGCCTCATTCGCATAACTAAAGGCGAACATGAACACAATTTTTTGGGATTCCCCCCCACACCGCAAACTTGTGTTCGTATTAGAAAAAATGCACACTTTCTAAAACTACCCATTTTCACGCTTAAGTCTATGGAGGGAAGAGTGCATTTGGACACACGCTTTCAAAAAATGTGTTCCAAAATGCGCACTTTCCCCATTCGAATGAAAAGAAAAACAGAAAGCAATTGAAAATGGGAGCAAGGCAAAATGAGCTTCGAGGTAGAATTTGGACCTCAATGAACTTGAGCCTCACCAATTCTGATCCTGAGGCAATAATTTTATTTATTTATTTATTTTATTACATTTATATACTGCCCCAACGCCGAAGCTCTATGGGCGGTTTACAAAAATTAAAAACACTGAACATTTAAAAACCAGTATACAAAATTTTAAACCATAAAAACCTAAAAACAAACTACATATAATTTAAACTATCGAGGGATCAGTTTAAAAAGCTCAACATATGCTGTTAAATGCCTGGGAGAAAAGTCTTAACCTGGCGCCAAAAAGATAACAGTGTTGGTGCCGGGCGAGCCCTGTCGGGGAGATCGTTCCACAGTTGGGGGGCCACCACTGAAAAGGCCCTCTCCCTTGTTGCCATCCTCTGAACTTCCTTTTGACAACAATAACTTTGACAACCTAATCCACAACTAAATTTTTAAAGAAGGGGCATGCTTTGAAAGGCTAGAGAGTTGGTGCTTCTCACTCCATCTTTCCCACAGGAGCCAAGACATGGGTAAAGAGCTCTTCAAACTTCTCCATCCAAAGGCAAATAGCAACCAAAAGTTAGCCAGACCCCTAGCCTCATTTGGGCCTCTACTGATTGCGACCTGCGTGAATGAAGGCAAACGGGAGCGAGCCTCCATGGAGGTCTTATGTTGCTCTTCATGGAGGGAGGGCAGAAGAGCCCTTTGAATGTTCCTTGGCTCGTATGGGAGAACATGACTGAGCTGCATGAATCAGGGGATCATTGAGACCAGGGGCTAGAGGCCAGATGAGAAGATCTATGTGGCTGGATTAAGACTTTACCTGCTGCTTTAGCCACAATTCTTTTAAAGATAAATGCACAGATTATCTAGCACTGCCTTCTCCAAAGTTAGGCCCTCCAAATATGTTGATCTACAACTCTTATCTTCTTCAGCCAGCATTGCTAATTGTTATGTTTGCTGGCAATGATGGAAATTGTAATCCAACTCGTCTGGCAGCTTGGGAAAGGCAGCTCTAGAGGCCAAATGTGAGGATTTGGCAACCACATCTTTCAAACAAACTTTTTAAAAAGCACGATTTAACTATTTTCTCATTCTTCTAGAGATCCTTCAAGATGGAGAAAAAAGGAACTTAAAGAAATGGTATGTCATTTTATTTTCTGTCCTTAGAATGAGCACTTAACTGTGTTGGCAACTCATACATCAGCTGCAAACTTCAGTATAAAGAAGGGAGCATAACAAATTAATCAGCTTTGTGCGTAACACAATTTCATTATAGATTCAATTGTTGGGTGTGAGTTTTTTTAAAAAAACATTCTGACAAGATTAGGGCATGAACTTCTAGTCTTAGCTTGCCTTAGGTGAGGAAGAAACTTGGCTTTCTCTTTCAACAAGTTTTTACTATTGAGAGATCAACTCTACCAACGGCTCTTCATTTGACCAAGACCTTGTAACTCAAAAAGGACAGCTATGGTGTCATTATCTTTGTAACCTTAAAGTTGCTCATTGAGTGGTCTGAACTTGTAACAAAAAGTTTGATGGAAGGAGGAGTAGAATGATGCAAAAAAACCCTTCTAGGGTGTTACAGTGTTTAATGGCAAAAATCAATCACCAGAGCAACTGTTACAAAGGATCTTAAGTTTGAAATCTTGGGCAGAGCTCAACAAATATAAGTCGCAAAATAGGTTTCTGGAAACAGCCTGCCCCCTGGATACCTACCATAATATCAGACCACCATCACTGCTCCACCAGCCCTCTCTTTATTTATTTTGAAGAAGGAAGGGTCAAACTTACTTGGTGCTGTGTTTGGGAAGCATCCAGAAACAATCAGAATCTTTCCTCTGGAAATGGGGGGCTGGGGGTGGGGCTGGGGCCAATCTCTCAGATTTTGGAGAGACTCGAAAGTGGTTTGAGAGAGTCTCACAGCTTCCTGGTGCCTTCAAAGCTCAAGATAAATTGACAAACTGAGCCCTCCCCACCCCACATCCTCTGGGCACATTTGTCTTGGGGAAGGAGCAGCCACAGATAATGTGGACTACTGAGAGCACCCCATGTTGGTTGGTAGACCCTTATGGCAGAGAACATAAGGAGAGCCATAGTGGATTAGACCAAGGGTCCATCTAATCCAGCATTCTGTTCACACAGTGGTCGATCAGCTGCCCAGGAAACCCACAAGCAGGACATGAGTGTAACAGCACCCCTCCCACCCATGTCCCCCAGCAACTGGTGTACATAGGTGGCATATAGTCATCAAGAGTAGTGGCCATTGATAGCCTTCTCCTCCATGAGAGACAGCCACGATTAATTCTGCAAAGGTTAGTAGCTCATCTGCCCACACATACCTATTTTAATCAGTTGTGACCTAATATTAAAAAAAAAAATAATTAAGAGCTAGCTTTTATAAAGTTTACCTGCATAATAATCTGAAGGAAATTCTTACCTGTGGCAGGTTACTAGTTACTTAAGTAACTTAAGTAACTTAACAAACGTAACTTAAGTTTTTTTTCATTTTTACTCTCAAGTAGGAACAGGGGGGCTGACCTGAATCAAGATTGTAGTTTGGGGCTAGAGGGCTTTTAAGGTCCAGATAAGCGCTCCCACCGTTGAGTAAAAATGAACAAATGACATATCTGCTAGACACAGATTTAAAGTAATGTTTGTATTGACCATGAGACTAAGTACACCACTCTTTGGGATTGGGATCATCATCATCATCATCATCATCATCATCATCATCATCATCATCATGTATTTCTATATGCCACCGTTCCTCCAAGGAGTTCAAGGCACAATACATTGTTATCCCTCACCACCGTTTTATTTTCACAACAGTTTTGTAAGGTAGGTCAGGTGAGAGATACTGACTGGCCCAAAAGACTTTTCTAACTGGGGATTTGAACTCATGGCTTCCCCATCCTTGCTTGACATTCTAGACTGTATACCACATAGGCATGTAGAGTGACATACAAGGGACGAAAGCTCCTGCAAGAAATTAAGATTTTATTTTAAAATCAGCTCAGGCAATTTACCCCCAGGAAATTCCATATACATAAAATCTGGCATTCCAGAACCTGCGTTCTTGGTCAACAATGAGCAGCAGCCCATCTCAATTTTACTTCTCTTCTGCAATGTCGGCTGCAAACAATTCTTTTGCAGGGGAAAACTATTTCTTGTTTCTTCATATTATTTGGTTCAGCGTCTTTCCTCTAGCTACTAGCTATGCTGCACTCAAAGCAGAACATGCTTCAATAGAAATGGAAGACAGCTATGTCTGGACCCCGCCTCCCCCTGTAAAATTCCATAAATGAAGCAGGGGGATTGCACAAGAAAAGTTTTGCCTGGAAGAACCCCATGTGACAGCTACAGAATAATTATTTACATGCACAACCCCAAAAAAGTAGTTACTACATATGGTCAGAATGAAAGCCACCATTTTCAAAATTGAACTTGGCTAGTCTTGAATAATTAGAAGGGTGGGAATCCCTTACAGTACAAGGTTGGGTTGGTTCATATTTCGTTGATGAGCTGCACCCTATGGAAAAGTCTGCGCAGCAACTACAGTGGGTAGTCTTTTTTCTTATTAATCTTTTTTCTTTTTATTGTGAATTTAATAGAACAAAACAGAAAACAATCATGAAAAAAACCCAAGAAATTACATGCATACAAATATCAATATTCCATCAAGCACAGCATTCTAAAAAGCAGGGAGGGGAGATTATGTGTAAGTTTCTAGAAATGCAAACCAAATATCCATACACTTATATCAGTATACTTATACCACACTAGAGGCATTCAAGATGCAGCTGGACAATCATCTTTCAGGTATGCTTTAAGGTGGATTCCTGCACTGAGCAGGTGGTTGGACTCAATGGCCTTATAGGCCCCTTCCAACTCAACTATTATATGATTCAGATTCTATGACTTGCGAGTGGTGCCTATATACCACCCCTTCAAAAGTTGATATCAATAAGTCCTCAGTCCATTGCAGGGCGATGCAGAGCTGGTAATATGCCCAGACCAGATGGGAAGTGTGTGTCCCCACATTTCAAAAAAGGAGGACAACATGGCTGCCGCAAGGGGGCGTGCCCACCAACATGTCCGTTCTACATAACACTTTCATATTAAACCTGTTCTACAACATCTCAAGGCACATATATCCCCGCCCTGCATGCGGCATGGCCCTCTGGAGCTTGTAGTCTGACCATGGTATTCACGATGGACGGCTTCTGCGCTGTTTCCGTAAGGCAGGCTCCTCGCTTCTCAATGGGTCGCTTACGCTATGGAAGCAGTAGCGTAAGCTAAGGGGGGACCTCCTCGTCAGAGTGCCCCCTCAAAATCGTGGGCCCCAGTGGCCCCCCCTCTGCACGGCGCTGGTCCATTGCCTTATGGGAGGTGAACATTTTATTCTTCCATTATTGTAATATCAGTCTTTTGGCTGTCATAAGGGCTCGAAAAATCCATTTCTGCCAAACATACATTAACTTCCGATAAATAGTTTAGGAGGACATGTACATCATTCAATAGTAAAGACTGTTCCAATACAAAGTTTATCCGTAGTATGACCTCCTCCTAAAAGGAGGCACTGCCAATTAGAAGCATTCAAGAGGTAGCTGGACAGCCACCTGTCAGCTATACTTTAAGGTGGATTCCTGCAATGAGCAGAGGGTTGGACTCGATGGCCTTATAAGGCCCCTTCCAACTCTACTATTTTAAGATTCTATGAAAACATATGTGTAGCTCAATCGGAACACTGAGAATGGCTCTTTTTACCTGCCCAGGTATAAACATGTGGGAAAGGAGTAGAGGCTACTATGAGCAAGATGCCAGTGGGAAAGTTAGCCTAATTCTAGTTCTTGAGAATTGAAAGGGGAAAGGGGAAAACATATTAGGGCTAGGTCTGAATGCCAGGAGCATGTTAATTCAATTGGATCACTTGCACAAACTGTCCCCTTCCCATTTCCAAAGCAACTTATTTCACTCTCTAAAAGGCCCCAATGTAAGAGAGTGGGGGGGGGGAGGAGGCGGAGAAGAGGAGGGAGGAATACAAATTAAAATTATGCTGAATTGCCATCCCCATCCACTCTCCTAGATACTAAACCAGCTTTCTCCAAACTGGAGCCCTCCAAATATTCTAGACTTCAACTCCCAAGATTCACCACTGCCCATGCTGGCTGGGGCTCATGGGAGTTGAAGTCCAAAACATCTGGAGGGCCCCAATTTGGGAAAGGCTGCAGTAAACCTATCCATAATGGCAGCCCCTCTTCAACCTGCTAAACTTTCCCCCTTGTTTCCCTCCTAATGCTAAGCTACACAGAACTGCCCATACCGAGTAAAAGCACTGGTCCATCAAGCTGAGCCTTGTCAAGCCCAGCCTTCCAAACCTGGTGCTCTCCAGATGTGTTGGGCTACAAGTCCCACCATCCCTGAACATCAGTCATGCTGGTTGGAGCGATAGAGGGCACCTGATTGGGAAAGGCTGGTCTACCAACCGGACATGACGCTAGCAGTATCACTTGCTGCTGCACTTTTATCCTGCTGGGGGCGCTCTACGTGCAAAGTATGTGTTATACTTATACCGAGCCAGAGCATTGATCATTCCATCTAGCCCAGTATTATCGACTCTGACTGGCAGCAATGGCTCTCCAAGGTTTCAAGCAAGAGTTTTTCCAGCGCTACCTGGAGATACCAGAGACTGAATCTGGGACCTTCTGCACGCAAAGCAGATGCTCTACCGCTGAGCTACAGACTAGGGATGTGCACTGGATCGGACCCGATCCACGATCCGAGTCCGGTCCAGTGGGAAATCGGATAAATTATCCGATTTCCGATCCCGCAGCTGGATCGGCCGATCCAATCCGAACCGGTCCGAAAAAGCTCCGAACCGGTTCGGCGGATCGGCGGATCGGCGGGCGCCCACTGGCGCCCACCGCCGCTTCCATTGGCGGGCGCCAGCGGGCGCCCGCCGATGAAAGTGGACAGCGGGGGGGGGGGAGGAGGGGGGCACTTACCTTCTCGGCCCGGTGGCTCCCGTCCGGCGCCGGAGCCTACTACTACTAGCAGGCTCCGCGGCCTGCTCTAGGGTGGCGCGCCGGGTGATGTCATCACCCGGCGCGCTACTCTAGAGCAGGCCGCGGAGCCTGCTGGTAGTAGTAGGCGCCGGCGCCGGACGGGAGCCACCGGGCCGGGAAGGTAAGGAGGGGGTGCGTGGAGGGGAGGAGGGGGCGCGCGGAGGGGGGAGGGGGGCCCTTACCTTTCCGGCCCGGCGGCTCCCGTCCGGCGCCGGCGCCTACTATTCCCAGCAGGCTCCGCGGCCTGCTCTAGGATGGCGCGCCGGGTGATGTCATCACCCGGCGCGCTACTCTAGAGCAGGCCGCGGAGCCTGCTGGAAGTAGTAGGCGCCGGCGCCGGACGGGAGCCGCCGGGCCGGAAAGGTAAGGAGGGGGTGCGAGAAGGGGAGGAGGGGGCGCGCGGAGGGGGGCCCTTACCTTTCCGGCCCGGCGGCTCCCGTCCGGCGCCGGCGCCTACTATTCCCAGCAGGCTCCGCGGCCTGCTCTAGGATGGCGCGCCGGGTGATGTCATCACCCGGCGCGCTACTCTAGAGCAGGCCGCGGAGCCTGCTGGAAGTAGTAGGCGCCGGCGCCGGACGGGAGCCGCCGGGCCGGAAAGGTAAGGAGGGGGTGCGTGGAGGGGAGGAGGGGGCGCGCGGAGGGGGGAGGGGGGCCCACCTTTCCGGCCCGGCGGCTCCCGTCCGGCGCCGGCGCCTACTACTCCCAGCAGGCTCCGCGGCCTGCTCTAGGATGGCGCGCCGGGTGATGTCATCACCCGGCGCGCTACTCTAGAGCAGGCCGCGGAGCCTGCTGGAAGTAGTAGGCGCCGGCGCCGGACGGGAGCCGCCGGGCCGGAAAGGTAAGGAGGGGGTGCGTGGAGGGGAGGAGGGGGCGCGCGGAGGGGGGAGGGGGGCCCTTACCTTTCCGGCCCGGCGGCTCCCGTCCGGCGCCGGCGCCTACTACTCCCAGCAGGCTCCGCGGCCTGCTCTAGGATGGCGCGCCGGGTGATGTCATCACCCGGCGCGCTACTCTAGAGCAGGCCGCGGAGCCTGCTGGAAGTAGTAGGCGCCGGCGCCGGACGGGAGCCGCCGGGCCGGAAAGGTAAGGAGGGGGTGCGTGGAGGGGAGGAGGGGGCGCGCGGAGGGGGGAGGGGGGAGGGGGGCCCTTACCTGCCCGGCCCGGCGGCTCCCGTCCGGCGCCGGCGCCTACTACTACCAGCAGGCTCCGCGGCCTGCTCCAGGGTGGCGCGCCGGGTGATGTCATCACCCGGCGCGCTACTTGAGAGTAGGCCGCGGAGCCCGCTGGTAGTAGCCGCCGGCGCCGGACGTGCCGAGAAGGTAAGTGGCGGGGAAGGGGGCTTACCCCCCCCCCCGGAGCCGTCCGCTTCTATCCGCTGGCGCCCGCGGGCGCCAGCGGATGGAAGCAGGCGGCCCCAGGGGGGGTAGGGAGCGCGGGGGAGGGGGTTTACCTGCCGGGGCCGTCCACAGCGGACGGCCCCGGGGGGGGAGGGAGTTAGGCCCCCCCTTACCCACCCGCCGCCATTTTTTCCTCATAGACTTGCATTGCAATGCAAGTCTATGGGGAAAAAAATGGCGGCCGATCCAAAAATGTACGATTTTTGGGTCGGGATCGGACTCGATCCGGTCCGGGGGGCCTCCGATTTTGTCCGAACCGGTCCGGGACAAAATTGGAGGTCCCGATCCGGGTCCCGATCCGATCCGGGGGGTCCGTGCACACCCCTACTACAGACCCTTTATTTTACAGCATGAAAAGTGAAGTCCTACTCCCCTTTCCATTTCCTGCCAATCTGCCTTACCTGCTTTTTCCAGGTAGTTAACCATGTCATATATCAAAGAGACCAACGGTTGCACGCCTCATACATTTCAACAGTAATTATCATGCCTTTCCAAGGTGTATCTTGTTCTAACCTCACACGAACCGCCAGAGCCTCCCTTCCCAGTGACACAAGAAGGATCCGATTCATATAAAGTTAAACCCTTCAAGGCAACCTACCGCATTTGTTTAGAAAGCCCTGGAAGTTGGCTGCAACCATCTACAAATGCTTTTGTAACAAGTCAGGGAGGCCTTTCTAACATATCCACAAAGGTTCATTAAATTATCTTGCTGCTGCTGCTGCTTACTTGGAAGAGGAGGGAGAAGCTTCGTTCTGGATGGTTATTAGGCATGCTTATAAACCCCGAACATGCAACTAGGACTCCAGTTTCTACATTGCCAGTGAAGCATGGAGACTGCATTCCAGTGGCTGCATTGGTAAACTTCAGGTTACAGAATCACAGGGAAAGGGCATAAGAACATAAGAAGAGAGATGCTGGATCTGACCAAGTCAAGCACTCTGTTCACACAGTGGCCAACCAGGGACCCACAAGCAGGACATGATGCACCCTCCCACCCATGTTCCCCAGCAACTGGTGCTTGCCTCACAATTATGTTCTGCCTGATTCCATCATCCAGATGCTACAAACACAGGTTGACAGGATTCAGCCACAGGGAATGGCAACATTTGTGTGGAATCCAGCCATGGGAAAGCGGCAACCCAACCACACCAGGAACATCTGAATTGGGCCAGGAACACTGCCAGTTTGCACAGGATATTAATAGTTCTCCTCCTAATTGTTCCACGTAGCCCGGGAACTGATGATTCTGAGCCAGATGTTCGGGAGAAGCAAACACATCTTGGTGAACTGCCACCACCTAGCTCCCACACCCACCCCAACTGCCACCACAAGAGCTTCTGAGGAAACACTTTATCATGAGGGGATGGGAGAAGAAACAGATTAAGCTTGACTCAAAAAAGAGAAACTGCAGAAGAGAAGAAAGTAAAGATGAACAACAGGCCAGCCCAGAAGGACAATTCAGTACAAAACTGAGCTCAATTTACATATTCCCATCTATCTGGGCAACTGAATCAAGCAACACCATCATGCGATTTTCCCCCTCCCTCCCAATCCCTTTCCTTATGTCTTGTGTCTTTTTAGACGGGTCTAAATAATTTTTGTCTGATTGTTGGTTCTTATAAGCCACTCTGGGATCTGACTGAAGAGCAGAACAAATCAAAATGTTCTGAATGAATGAACGAATATATGATGAGAAGGACTGCACAGAAAATATCCTTATATCAAAATGAAATGGATACTATGTACAAGAGGAAATGACTCCCTGCTCCTATTTTCTCCTCATTCCATGTCGTATATGGGGACTATGATAGTAAGAAGAGGCAGTTGGATCAAGGTTAATGGTGCAAAGGATGAAGTCCATTTCTGTCACCAGGAAATGTTCTTAGGAAAAGAGGCACAATTACACTTTTTAATCGCCCATTTCATCCCCATAAAAATGGTTGTTTCTAAGGGACAAGTCAGTTACATAACATACATAACATACCCTGTTGATTTCTTTTGGCCTATTTGTTACCTTCAGACTAATTATGTAAACACATGCACATCAGGAAGAGAGTCAATAATAAATAATAAATCCTTCATCCATTGCTACATCACAAAAAGAGACTGTACAGTACTAAGGCTGTACATCAAAGCCTCTTGCACTGTGGCAGAATTCAACTTTACTCTTAGACTGCCAAAGTATAACATTCACATACCCTACGTACCATACAGGATTCAGGAGCCAGAGATCTGAGGTCAATACAACTATTCAGAACCATGTTCTAAAACCACAAGTTTCCAGTCCACAAGATCTAAAGCCACAACTGCCAGTGACTAAGACTAGAACTACACATGCAGGTAGAATCAGATTGCAAGTGGGGATTTTAAAAAAAATTCTATTTTTTTTAAAACAAACAAACAAACAAACAAACTTGCAAGCAGAAAACTAGGAGAAAACCAAGTTCCAGACCCCAATTTTCTAATTTTCTCCTTGCAGGGAGAATATGTATTTTTAGATTTATGAGACCATTTAAAAAATGTCATCCTTCAACTACAGTCTGTAGTGGTACAGTCCAGTGTGCCACCTCATTCTGCTGCATGTGTCACTTTGGCCTAAGAGCTGATATATACACTTTACGCAGAAGGCAGGCAGTAAAATTCTGGACCTTACTACTTCAAACAGCCTGCTGGGGAATCACGCTTTTTTATTATCTTCTTTCGTTATAAAAAGCACCCTGAATGTTGAAAAGCAGGATAACCAGGGATTATCCTACTTCAAGACAATGCTAAATTGTTCTATCCAATATGCTACTTTATTACATACATGGAGTTTTAAATGTGGGGGAATATTAAGAAACAAAGAACCCCAAACCCCTGCGATCTGAAGTACTACAGTCCATAATTCTATCACCCCATTCTGCAAAATATGTAGAACAGTCACCAAACCTTGCATGTGTCACCCATCTTCTGTTCATATGAGACCTATATGGCAGGGATATTGAACCTCTCTCAACCTGAGAGTCGAACTTAATTTCGAAGAAGCTCTCGGCGGTTGTATTCCATTGGTGGATAGGCTGACGGCAAAGGCGGGAGGGCAAAAGGAGAAGGGCCCCAAACTCCAAAAATACCCGCATCTTTTAGCTTAAAGCTCTTACTGTCAGGAACTAAGCCTTAGAAGAGGTCCTGGGCCTTCTGTTGCATCCCTGCCACCTGGCTCTGCCTTCCTCCACATGTGGGAGGGAAAAAGGCCTGAAGCAGGGAACCTCCTCTTCATATATAGGTTCCGCACATGATCTAGAACCCTGTCACACATGGTTCTAACCCATGAGAGGAGCACACCCACATACAGAAGCCTCCCCACTTCAGACCTTAGAATCATAGAATGGTAGAGTTGGAAGGGGCTTGTAAGGCCATCTAGTCCAACCCCCTGCTCAATGTTGGAATCCACCTTAAAGCATACCTAACAGATGGCTGTCCAGTGGCCTCTTGAAGGCCTCTAATGTGGGAGAGCCCATGACCTCCCTAGGTCATTGGTTCCATTGTCGTACTGCTCTAACAAAAAGTCTTTCCTGATGTCCAGCCGGACTCTGGCTTCCTGTAACTTGAGCCCCTTATTCTGTGTCCTGCGCTCTGGGATGATCGAGAAAAGATCCTGGCCCTCCTCTGTGTGACAAGTATTTGAAGAGTGCTATCATGTCTCCCCTCAATCTTCTCTTCACCTTTCCTTCCAACGTGTGGATGGAGAGGCCTGCAAGGAGGCGAGGAGTGTGGCTTGGGCCCAATGAGCGTGGCTCCGCTCTACCCCTCATACGATGGTAATTGTACAGGTGAGTGTGTGAATGGGCTATCATTAGTTAGGATCACGTACCATGCTAACACCTATGCTGCTATTGGGAGCAGCCACAGAGATGGCGGCTAATACACCGCTCTGGATAACAAATGAATGAGTCCTAACCCATCCGACTGCTCTGACAAAAGTTTCTAGGAAGTTTGCCAATGCTCTTGCATCATTCGCAGCTTACTGTTTTCAAGCCTTGAGATCCTAAGTCCACTCCCACTCTGTTCACCTGTGTTGTCTTCCCTGTTATTAACTGGAAATTAGGCACGGCCCAGGTCTAAATTAGATGTGATGTAATTACATGTAACAATGAACACACACGTTTTAAGTGTTTTAATCACTGCTGCCGGGGGCAGGAGAGGGAAGGAGTTGATCCGGATCAGGAACTTGGCATGGGGGACGAGGGGAGGTGTAACCCTCCCCCCCCCACAGTCCTGATCAGCAGCTGATCTGAGAAAAGAGCTTTTCTGTGCCAGAAGGGAGGGCAGGGCCTGCAGAAGAAGCTGGGAGGCAGGGGAAAGCTGGGCAGCGGGGAAAAGTGGGTGACGGTACCGCTGGATTCACGGCCCACAAATGGAGCAGCTGTGGGATGTACACCTCTGCTCTCAGGCAAGAAATGTGCACTAAAAACGCCAAAATACCCAGGAAACCTTAACTTTTATGAGCTTTAATGTGCAATCCTATGTTTCTCTAGACAGGAAAAAGTCCATGCAGGCTGGGGAGTGCTGGGAGTTGCAGGACTTTTTTCTGTCTAAACAGGCATAGGATGGCACTCTTAGTTGCCTTAGAATACTCTTCCTCAAACTGTTTGGCATGTTGGGTGGGAATGATGAAAGTTGTAGTCCAATGCACCTGAAGGGCACTAGTTTGGGGAAGGCTATCTTAGAAACTTACTCCAATTCTTTCCCCCTCCACCCTGTTTTTTTTTTGGGGGGGGGGGACCTGTAAAAAAGCATATAGTTCCTTTAATGTCACATAAAGATGTGGAGAACATCCTATTGGAGCCATTCAAACGCTACACAGGCGGCTTCGGTTCAGGTTCCTTCATCCAAACAGAAACTGAAGCAACGCTGCCGAACAACAGAGCCAGACCAAGCAAAAAGCCAAGATTGAGGCTCCATAAACAAAGCCGCAAGGCTGTGCTTTTCAGTTAGCCATAAACTGCCCAGCAGCCTTTCACCCTGGCTATGTCTGCTTCCTCCCAATCCCCATCTGCCCGCAATTTAAAAGCCTTTTGTTTTCTCAGGGGACGCGAAGCAGTAAGCCATTCTTCAACTGTCCAGTAAATCGATTCTTTCTACAGCTATAAGATTAAATGCCAAAAAATCTTGCATTGCTTTTTCTTTTTTTTAAAGCATGACATAAACTCTCCAAGAGGCATCAGATCCCAAGCCGGAAAAAGAAGCTTACACTGACATTGATGAAGTTTGAGATCTAAATTCACACAGGACATAAAAGCAGAATTATCCATTACTGCATTATTCAACACAGACAGAAAGGTAAGGCCATGCTATGTTTGGTAGGAGAACTGTGTCTAATGGTGGATCTGCCCCAATCGTCAAAGGGGTGGGTGGGAATTTATGCACGGGGCCGGGGGGGGGGGGTTTGCCAAAGGACACTGAATCGTCTCCTGTTCCACCATTCTCCCCACTCCACCCCAACAAGCCTCTGCACAGCTGGGAAGACTTGTGCTATTAGAGCCTTTGGGAGGAAAAATAATATTGGGAGGATGCGCTTTGTGGGAAAGATGCAAAACGGTTCCGCAGATCCCCCAACGTTTCTTGGGAACCTCATTTTGTGCTTTCAATTACACCCCATCGCTTTACAAGTTACTGGAGAAGACCTACGTTTAAGACACAGCCTGCAAACGTTATGTGTTGTTTGGCCCATAGAAGGATGTCCGTACTGATTTCCTTACCGCAAGTTGCTACATTGGGAGCATGAAGCAGACTCACTCACACTCCCTACATGAATTCCCCTTCCTTTCCCTACCTGGCTTTTACCAGAGCGTTACATCAGCATAGTCACTATCCATGATTAACGCCAACAGGGATTGCCCTCCTAACCAGGGCTTGAAGTGGGCTTTGTAATCCTTGTTATAAGAGATTCTGGTTTAAGAGTAACCATGGTTAGCTCCAATGTAGACCTAAATTTATAACGTGATAAAGCAAACTATAGAAGGGAAGGGAAAAATTGTGTGGAAGGAGGGAAGCAGATGAACACTCGTGAACTCCTAAAAAGATTAGGAGATCAAGAATCTCTTATCTACACTGGGTTGGCAGGAAAATCCACAACCTCCTATCCCAGAGTTCTACACTGCTGATAGATCCCATGCCTTTTCTTCCTACCAAAAACCTTTGAAAAGAAGCGTTCTTTCTCATAACAGTTTCAACACACTCTATTGTGTTACACATCTGCCAGACACAGCTGCTTATTCTGAACAAATTGTGCTGATACGTTGTCCTACAATGCAGTTGATAGCTTCCAATTACATCGGTGCAGACAAATAATCCAATGATTCACATTGCAAGAGCGTTGCACATGATTTCTCATTTATTTATTTATTTATTTATTAGATTTGTATACCGCCCCATAGCCGAAGCTCTCTGGGCGGTTTACATAGGATTAAAAACAATTAAAAACAATATACAAAAATTAAAACAGCAAAAACATACAACATACACACAATCTGTACATTTAAAAACCACTTCAACACTTCAAAAAAACTACAAAAACAAAACAAAACAAAACAAAACCCAGGCTCCTCAGATATTGCCAAATGCCTGAGAGAAGAGGAAAGTCTTGACCTGGCGCCGAAAAGATAACAATGTTGACGCCAGGCGGGCCTCATCGGGGAGATCGTTCCACAATTGGGGAGCCACCACAGAGAAGGCCCTCTCTCTTGTTGCCGACTTCTGAGCTTCCCTCGGAGGAGGCACTTGGAGGAGGGCCTTAGATGTTGAACGTAGTGTTCGGGTAGGTTCATGTCGGGAAAGGCGTTCCATCAGGTATTGTGGTCCCAAGCCGTGTAAGGCTTTATAGGTTAAAACCAGCACCTTGAACCGGGCTCGGAAACATACAGGCAGCCAATGCAAGCGAGCCAGAGTAGGTCTTATATGTTCGAACCTACTGGTTCCAGTTATCAATCTGGCTGCTGCATTTTGCACAAGCTGCAGCTTCCGAACCACCTTCAAAGGCAGCCCCACATAGAGTGCATTGCAGTAATCTAACTTGGAGGTTACCAGAGCATGGACAACTGAAGCCAGGTTATCCCTGTCCAGATAGGGACGTAGCTGGGCCACCAACCGAAGTTGGTAGAAGGCACTCCGTGCCACTGAGGCCACCTGCGCCTCAAGTGACAGAGATGGTTCTAGGAGAACCCCCAAGCTATGAACCCGCTCCTTCAAGGGGAGTGCAACCCCATCCAGAACAGGTTGAACACCCTCCATCCGGTCAGCGGAACCACCCACTAACAGCGTCTCAGTCTTGTCTGGATTGAGTTTCAGTTTATTAGCCCTCATCCAGTCCATTGTCGCAGCAAGGCACTGGTTCAGCACATCCACAGCCTCACCTGATGAAGATGAAAAGGAGAAATAGAGCTACGTGTCATCAGTGTACTGATGACAACGCACTCCAAAACTCCGGAGACTGCACTCAACGGTTTCATGTAGATGTTGAACAGCATGGGGGACAAAACTGACCCCTGTGGAACCCCATACTGGAGAATCCACGGGGCCGAGCAATGTTCCCCAAGCACCACCTTCTGGAGCCGACCCACCAAGTAGGAGAGGAACCACTGCAATACAGTGCCTCCCACTCCCAACTCAGCCAGTCGTCCCAGAAGGATACCATGGTCGATGGTATCGAAAGCCGCTGAGAGATCAAGGAGAATCAACAGAGTCACACTCCCCCTGTCTTTCTCCCGACATAGGTCATCATACAGGGCGACCAAGGCTGTTTCCGTACCAAAACCAGGCCTGAAACCTGACTTAAATGGATTCAGATAATCAGTCTCATCCAAGAGTGCCTGGAGCTGGCTCGCAACCACCCACTCCAGGACCTTGCCCAGGAATGGAACATTTGCTACTGGCCTGTAGTTATTAAGATTTTCAGGGTCCAGGGAAGATTTCTTTAGGAGTGGTCTCACTGCCGCCTCTTTCAGGAGGCCTGGGACCACTCCCTCTTGCAAAGAGGCATTAATCACTTCCCTGGCCCAGCCAGTTGTTCCATCCCTGCTAGCTTTTATTAGCCAAGAGGGGCAAGGATCCAATATGGAAGTAGTTGCACGAACCTGTCCAAGCACCTTGTCAACATCCTCGAGCTGCACCAACTGAAACTCATAAAAGAAAACAGGACAAGCCTGTGCTCTGGATACCTCACTAGATTCATCTGCTATAACACTGGAGTCTAAGTCCTGACGGATGTCAGAGATTTTATTCTGGAAGTGCCCAGCAAACGTATTACAGCGGGCCTCAGATGGTTCTACCATGTCCTTGGGGCCAGCATGTAAAAGGCCCTGGACAACTCTGAAAAGCTCCGCTGGGCGGCAGGTTGATGATTGAATAGTGGCAGCAAAGTATTGTTTTTTTTGCTGCCCTCACTGCCCCTGAATACAGCTTACCATAGGCACTTACCAGTGTTTGATTGCATCCATCAGGAGTTCGTCTCCATCTGCCCTCAAGCAGTCTCCTGTTTTGTTTCATCACTCTCAGCTCTGGGGTATACCACGGAGCTGTTCGAGCTCTACACAGGAGACGGCGCTCAGGAGCAATCGTGTCAACTGCCCGGGTCATTTCTGCATTCCACAGATCAACCAGGGTTTCGACAGGAGAGCCAGCCCTATCAGCCGGAAAACTCCCCAGAGCCCTCTGGAAACCATCTGGATCCATTAGCCTCCGGGGGCGGACCATCTTAATGGGTCCCCCACCCTTGCAGAGGGGAAAAGCCGCTGTAAGTCTAAACCTCAGCAGGTGGTGATCTGACCATGACAGAGGGGTTGATGTAAAGTCCCCCACTTTCAGATCCCCATCTCCATGTCCAGTTGAAAAAAACCAGGTCTAGAGTGTGCCCTGCTACATACGTTGGGCCGATGGTATGTTGGGACAGTCCCATGGTTGTCATGGAGACCATGAAATCCTGAGCTGCCCCAGATAAAGTGCCCTCGGCATGAATGTTGACATCCTCCAGAACCAAGAGTCTGGGGGACCTCAACAGTACACCAGAGACCACCTCTGTCAGCCCTGAAACCCTGGAGACCCGCTGCCAAGGTAGGAGCTGAAGAACACTTTAGCGTGGCTGGAGTGTTTGCTGCATTGATACCAGCATTCTCTGTGCAGAACATGTAAATAAAGTCAGGGTGGATTGCATGCAGCCATTTTTTAGGCCCCTACCATGGAATTTGCTGTAACAGCAGCAACACACCCACTCACATTTTGCAAGAAATAAGTTGCGTAGGAAAACCTCGAATTGCAGGGCGTTTTGCTGCAACTGTGGTGGGAATTTTGGTGCAGCAATTCCAGCACAGGAAGGAAGTGGCCCCTGGGGGGGGCCGCTCTGCCAGAGGGGGCAATGCGGACCACCCGATGCAAATGCGAGATGACTTCTTCCAAACCGACACAGTGAAACAGTCTGAAGAAAATGTACTTTAAAGCCTTGATTTAAAGCATTTATGCCTGATTAAAGATAGGAGGCATATCCCAGCAACAATCTAACATGATAAAAAAAAAAGAAAGGTATGTCTGGAAATGAATCAGGCGCAGCAATGAGCTGCAGATTTCCAAAAAGGGCTTGGACTCGCCTAAGGGCGTGAAGTGCAAATTCACAACATTGAACATTTACTGTACATGGGATTGTTGCCATTTTAGATTAACTACTTACGCAGTCTTGCCCTCACTGTCATGTTTGGTGGCACTGGCTCCCTTTTTACTCAACAGGGATGCTACTTTCTCCACATCTCCATTCTCAACAGCCTGCAGCAGGCGATCATCATTCTTATTCCACTCGTTGGCCTGCAGGAGAAGAAAAACAGAACTTTAGGGGAAAAAACGGCCCAGTAGCTCAGTGGGATAGAGCACATGCTTTGCATGCAGAAGGTCCCAGGTTCGATCCCTGGCTTCTCCAGGTAGGAAAGGAATCCTGCCTGAAACCCTGGAGACCCACTGCCAGTCAGAGTCGACAATGCTGGGCTAGATGGACTAAGGGTCTGATTCAGTAAAAGGCAGCTTCCTGTGTTCCCGAGTGCCTCGGTTTTCCTGGCGCATAGGTTCACTCAGCGAGGTCTCGTGGCTCCAATGTCAGTGGGGCGCTGCATCCAGTCCTGGTTTTAATCAGAACCAGTCAGGAGCTATCCAAGGTGTGGCTATCCGAGGTGGTTTTTGCACCTTGCATAGCTCCTTTAGAGTTCTGACTGAAACCAGGATCGGATTCTTCACCGCCCCACTGACATCGGAGCCACCAGCCTCCACCGCATTCACGAAGAGGCTCCCCTCTCCTCACCCCTCCAATAATGGATCATATGCAAGGCCTTGTATAGGACAGAGCTACTGTGTGACAGAGAGCAAGTGTCCCACTTAAGGTATATATATATTTCTTCCTATGCTATTTATGCTAGTTGGGAACAGGGTTACACCCGCTCCAATTGGATCTTGCATTCATTTGTGTTCTGGTCTCTTTTGCATTGCATTTGGCCCCCTTTTGACAATTGTTTATTGTTCTTTGGAATGTTTGCTGCTGTTGCTGTTTTTACTGTCTTTATTATGCATCGGTTTTTATTATGTGAGTTTTATTGTTGTATGCCTCCCTGAGAGAGCTCCTGCCTTGAAAGGCGGCCTTCTCCATAACCCTCTTAGGCAACCTTTCCCAAACCTGGTGCCCTCCAGATGTGCTAGACTACAAAAGCCAACCTCCCCAGCCAGCATGCTGGCCGGGGACAATGGGAGATACAATTCAACACATCTGTGGGGTGCCAGGTTGAGAAAGACTTGCTCTTAGGTATTCCTATTTATTTTCTTATTCTATTTATAGCCCACCTTGCTTTCATCATGGAACGCAATCTATAGCATTCCTAGATGTTTGCCCCTCCAAGCACTGACCAAACCCAGACCCAGGAAGGCTGCTGCATCTTGTGCCTTCTGTCCTGTTTGTGGTGAAGTAGGGACAGAGATCCAGGGAATTATTCAGGGTCAGTAACAAAGGCAAGTTCAATAGGCAATTCAAACAGAGAAGGGCTAGGTTGGGGGAAAATACAAGGCACAGACATTCCAGCACTCTGCGCCTAGAGCCAAAGCCTTTTAATCCTGAGCCCCACTCAGGGCTCAGCTGTAGGCCATCAGTGCCACCTGAGGAATGGTCTGCTTTGCTCATGAGGAGTCCTAATTCCTCAGGCAGGCACTTTTGCATCTGGTAGCTGGCTAAGCCTGAACCTTTAGGTGCCTGTGCTCCCTGGCGCTTGGTGGCCCCTCGGCACTTGCCTCTGAGTCTGAGAGGAGGGAACTAGGTCTTGAGGGGAAGTGCTGATGGCCATCTCCTCCAAGAGCCCAGGATCCTCTTGATCTGCCTTAAGATCCTCCAACACAGGCAGGCTGATCCAAAATGTCTGGCACCAGTTCATCCTCTGAAGAGGTGTCTTCCAGAGGGAGGCATAACACCTTGTCACCTAACTAATGAGGGAGATCACTTCATGCATCTGAAAATGGGATCTGGCCCATAAAAGCCTCAGCCAAAGTATATTTTTAGGCCATCAAGGTGCCACAGGTCTATAAAACATTGATGTAACAACCCCCTCTAGAATTTGCATGGGGTGTTGGAGTAGACCAGTGTAATACCACAACTTAAGAACCCAAGCCATGGACCAAATCCTATCAGGTTGTTCTTGTTTTGCCTTTCAAGCAGCACAGTCCATAATCAACGGGCTGCAAAGTACAGTGACGAAAGAGAACGCGCATGCACTCTGGCCTATAAGAAGCTGCTCTGCATGGAAAAATTAATGGTGGGGATGACAACTTGAAAGTGTCTTCACTTCACCAAAAACAAACAGAAAGCCCATCGAAACTCAAACGTCAAAAAAAGCAAGTGCTTTGGTGCCTTCATTCCAGTATGGTTTGCTGTAAACAGAAGGTAAAGCAAATTTCTCATGCGCATAGAATCCATAAATATTTACCCTAATATTTCCAACCATCATGGCACCAAGTGAGATAGCGCTGTTTGACAGTCTGGGCCAGCCTTAGCCCAGAAGGGAGTTACCTTCAGTACTAATGAACTGCACACTTGCACTGCAGCTGTAAGCCAAGCTCACATCTTGGTTTAACAATCCAAGCCAAAAACTTAATATGAAAAATAAAACTTGGAACACGCTACCACGGCCCAGCTGCTGAAGTTTGATCTGACGTTCTGCTCCAATGTTAGTCCCCTGCAAGCAGACAGCCCTGTGTCAGCATTCTCGCAGAGGAAACGGCAATAAGAGAGCCCTTTGCTCTTGCATTGGAGCATGACAGGGAGCAGAATCAATTATATATATATATATATATATATATATATATAGGATAGTTGCCAAACAGGGAACAGAAAGGTCATCTGGCGTTCTGTCTCTTCCTTTATCACCAGCAGTCCACGTTTCCACTGCCTTGTGTAAAAGGTGATACTTGCAGAGGATTTAAGGGAAAAGAGGAGACAACCTCTAAGTTCATGATGGTTAATAAATACAATAAATAAAATAAATAAAAGTAGACTCAAGTCAATCTACACCTGCTGCAAGATTTGCCTTAAGCTGGACACTGTAGATGTTGTACTCTGTTCTATCCTAAAGGGGAGAGATTGTAAGGAATGTGTTTACAAAGGAAAATCTCCTCAAAAGATGAATTATGGAAGCGGGATTGTCCCAAAACAAACACTTTCTCTAAAAAAGCAGCATGCACTTCAAGTTCTACTCAAACTGTTGCTGGGGGTTTTATTTGTTTGTTAGTTCAAACAATTTTAAAAGCTTAAACTGCATATTTAAAAGGTGCTATAGACATCAACAGGAAAAGGTCAAGATTTTCTATAAATAATTGACTGTTGTCAACAAAATGGAGTGTGGGGAAATTAGAAAAAACAAACTGTTCCAGTTGTAGAAAAAGCCAAGATTTGTATTTACATGTAATTATATATATATATATATATATATATATATATAGTCCCATCTTTACTCCCATTTAGTGGCTGCTGTGAAAATCCTATTCCCCACACACACATTTAAGCCTCAGTTGTTACAGTCAGCAGAAGAAATAAAACAACTAGATTAATAATTATACCAGGAATAGGCAACCTGGTGCCCTCCAGAAGTTTTGGTCTTCAGCTCCCAGAATCCCTGATAATTGGCCATGTTGGCTGGGGCTTGTAGCCAAGCTCAAAAGTCACACATTTTCATTTTTCCTCGTTTAAGACTGCACTTGTCGAACAATTGCAGTTTTAAAATTCAGAGCCATTCCCCCTTAAAAGGGAAACAGACTTTCCCAGGGATTTACAATTGAAAACTATGAGAAACACTTTTCTCCCCTTAAACTTGTCAACTCCCTCCCGCCCTACAAACACACACTCACACACACACTTATGAACGAAAGCAGGAAGGACAGAACTAACGTAAAGAGGGCTGCGCTCTCAGGCCAAGAACGGAAACTGGAGTCTAAATCACTGGCAGCATGAGGCTAGCGGGGTTGGCAACACATCAGGCGGCCTCTCATTGTTCAGCAAACCTGCAAGTCAGCAATAAAATGACCAGTGATTTATCTCTTGTACTTCTCAAGAGAGGACAAGAGCAATTACCGTTACCACATACAACCCATCTATTTCAGTGAGTCAGATGTTAATTAAGCCCCCCAAAATGTGTGCTTGCAAGAAAGGGAACCGTTCGTTTGTCTAACACCTTCTCTCTCTCTCTCTCTCTCTCTCTCTGTCACACACACACACTTTATTTATTTATTTATTACATTTATATACCGCCCCATAGCCAAAGCTCTCTGAGCGGTTTACAAAAAATTAAAAACACTGAACATTTAAAAACCAAAATACAAACTTTAAAACCAAAACAGCCTAAAAACAAACTACGTATCGTTTAAACTATCCAGGGGTCAGTTTAAAAAGCTCAACAATATTTATAGTATAGGTAAGATTTTGTATTGGCCACTCCCCTCTCAGAACTCTCTTTGCTATAATCTGTGCTCCCCCCTCTCCCTCCCCATGCCAGGTTTTTCTCTCTCCACAGCCTTGGAATATGGAACACACTGAATATGCCACAATCTGCTTAATGCTGTAACGCTGCTTAAAGCTGGCACAAGTACAATTTGTGCTGCCGTACAGGAAACGTTGTAAAACTGGAAGCATGCCACAGGCACAAAAATAAGTTCTTTAGTTGTTGGCTGGAGAACTTAACATTCACCATTTGCCGTTGCTCAGTGTTACTCTGTACGTGCCCCGTTTCCCCGCCGCCTCAACTAATGATCATGTATTTGCAGTGCACAAAGCAAAATCTCACCCCTCACAGCGATAACATGTTTTGATTCTCACACAGCTCGTTCTCCAAATAGGACCTAAAAGCAAGGCGTTCAGTTTCCAAAGTAGCATTAAAAAAAAATGATGCCAGGCAATTGCTGTAGCAAAGCATTGGTACTTGGCTCAATAAAGGTTGAGGTTTAAGCAGTCCAACTCCACTGGGAAAGTTCTTCAAAACCACAAATATTTGCTCTTTAGCATGCCTGCTTCTCCATCCCTTTCCGGACTTCAGAATGGGGTTACTTGGCTTAAGTGGTTTGCTGACCGCACAACTAGGCTTGGCAGAAGAAGCCAAAAATCACATTCAAATTATATTATGAATTTTACTGGATAATATTTTGTTTCGATATTCTTCCATTGCAGAAGGACCACTACTGTACCATAACGTTAACAGACTAGAGATATGCAGACCAGAGATACAAAACATCTGGGAGCAGCATCAATTCAAACATTTCAACCTCTTTAAAATCAAACAAACCCTCACATGACCTTACCTTAAGTCCGAAAGCAAACCCTACACAAATTTTGAAGCATGGGTTAAGTTGCTACTAACTACTTATGACCACACTATCCTGCATGGGAGAATTTATGTCCAAATACAATCGAAAACAAGTATCCTTCACATTGAGATGGTTCAGATGTAAACTTAGACCACAGTTTGTTATGATGCCCAGACATGGGTTGTGAGTGGCTGCCAAATCAGAATGTGAAGCCATAGTTTGAAGCTCATTTGCAAACCACAGTTTGGGCAAACTGTGGGTTGATGTTAGATCTGGGTTGACAAACCACAGAATTATATAATTGGAAGGGGTTTTGGAGATCATCTAGTCCAATCCCCTGATCTGGTGTGTTGCACTGTCTTTGCAGGCTACTGTCTGGGATAACATCCAGGGATTCTCAGGGACGATGGGAAACAGGGAACTGCGCAAATATGGTTACCATTATATCATGGTTTTGACTGTAAACTACATTAGTACAAACAATGATTTGATGTTACATCTGAACCATCCCTTTATGTGTGATGCCATTTAGAAATCTACTTTTAGCACACAACATTCAGCACATAGGACAGTGTATTTGTCCATGTGGGTCACCCAATTTGTACTCCACTTCCAAACACCTTAAGTCCATCCTATTGCAGAACCACAGCACAGAGATAGACCGATGGATTATGTTAGGAACAGGCAGCTGGTGGTGACCTGCGAGCTCTACCAGCACTCTTATGGGCTTCCTAATTTGGCCCCAGCATAGCTCTTGATCCCAAGCTCCCACTTATTATACACTTTGGCTGCTATTGCGGGGGCCACAGCTCACTGGTAGAGCACATGCTTTGCCTGCAGAAGATCTCAAGTTCAATTATTAGGTTAGCCCATCATGGGGAAGAACTCAGCCTGAGATCTTGAAGAGCTAAAGCCAGTAAGACAGACAAATCACCTGAACTTGTATAAGGTAGTTTCCTATGACATTTTAGCTTCCTCCAACCTAGTTTGACTGCAACAACACAGGTTGTGGCAGATTTTTGCTCTTATATACCCCATTCACCTGTATGTTGACTCAACTGCATAGGAATCAGCAACTGAAATGCATACAAGAAGAGACACCTTTGTTGCTCCCCAATTGTGGAGGGAGGGGAGAAGGGGTTAAAGAGTTATTTGCCTACATCTCAGCTCCAGAACACACAGGCAATGGACAAAAACAATTTTGTCAGGTTTAAAATAGTACCTCTCTTTTTTTCTCTCTCTATAAAAAGGATTATCAACCTAGGTCATTTCCCAAGGAATCATTAGATCAGTTTGGACATCTTCCACATCTGTGCAATGTGATTGCAACAAGGCACATTACACATGTTCAAACACTATTCTTTTCACACCCCTAACAATATTGTTGACATCATTTTCTAGGACTGTCTGCCTTCCATCTCCAAGGCAGATAGCCAGGATGCTCTTTTCCCCTCACGGCTTTCCATCAGTGGATGGTCTTGTGCATCTTCAGGTGTCTGAAGAAGCCCTTAAAAGTAATCCTGATTTGTGCCATTTCAAAAGTAATCCTAAAAAGTATAATTCGCCTTTTGATACCAAAAACAAAAGGCCTCTGTATTCAGCTCAGCCAAGTATGAGCAATTCTCTGGAACTTGGGCGTATTTACTCTGCCCGATCATTCAACAGCAAGAAAAAGCTATTCCCAGAAGCTAGTGGAAATTATTGTTGATTTACCTATTAGTTGACAAACTCCCATCCAGATTTCTAGAACAATTTAATAAGGAGTCCACAAGACATTTTCTTAAAACACACACAAGCCAGGATTAATATTATCTGCATCTGAGATGCAGACGCAATGCTGCTAGTTCAAGAGTATTACAGGTAGGCAGAAGAGATTTAATAGCCAAAGTGGGGGGAAAGGCACACACACCGCAACAAAATCAAAGCAGTTTCCTCATAAGGAGGCAGTAAGTTCCCCAGCCATAATTTGTTCAAGCAGAATAATTCATAACAAGACACACAAAATACTATTTTGGATGAACGACTTCACAGTTCTTTGTATCTTTTTACGTTGAGCAACTGTTTGAAACAATGGCCTAGTTTGCACATAACACCAACCCAAAGTATAGGTTAAGTATGGGTTGTTGTTCCATGTAAACCCTGCACTAGAGGTTGTTAATCACAAACAACCCAGAGTTTACAACCCGACAACAAACCATGGCTTCTCTTTTGGGGTTGTTTATGGTTAACAACCCATAATTAAACCATAGTGCAGGGTTCACAATGGATGACAACCCCACGATTCAACAACAACCCATACTCAACCCACACTCTGTGTTGTCGTTACATGTGAACCATGTCAATAAAATGAAAGAAATTAAAAGGGCAGAACTATCTTCCTGTCTGTCATGTTAAAAGAAAGGAGATTTCCCCACGCCCCACCCAAAGACACAACCAGGATTGAAATGCTGTGGACTCCTGTGGGGCAGAACTCCATGGTACTTCATCAATCATACGTTTGCAAATCAAACCAGGCGGTATGACTTGTTCCTACACTTGCCCCAGCTCGGTTTATTTCTGGTCTCGAAGCTTTGTTGGAGAAAACAAGTTGAAAATGGGGAGCAGGAAGTGTGCAGTGGTGAATGAGCTGGCATGGGAATGGTTAACCACCTACTTTCTGCTTGTCAAGTCTCCCCTGTAAATCTCCCCCCCCACACACACACAATCTTGCATTGAGAGACAAACATGAGTTTGGGATTGTGCTAAGTAAATTGCAGCTCTTCCAGGAGAGCACCAGCGCTAACACCAACAGAAGAGACACCTCAGGTACTCCTTGAAATGAAAAGCAGCCCTTCTCTCAAACAACATTTGGCACCCATAGCCTTCAAACTTTTGAGGCCCCCCATTTACTCCGACCTTCAATCTGGGGGCCACTTAAATTTTCACAACGTTCATCCACCTTGCTCTTCTCCTCCTTGTATGCATTTTCCTTCTCTTCCTTCTCTGTGTCTGTCTTTCCCTCTCCTCCATCCTTCTGCTCCAAAATAAAGACAGAGAGAAAAAAGGTGGCCCTGTGCCTTAGATAGGGGTACAAGACTTACTTGTGAAGAACCACTTTGTACACACTCAAGTTTCCAAGTCCAGGAGGTGCAGCTCTCATTACCTCCCTTCTTCTAACCAAACATCTCAAATATTCCTTCCACAAGCAGGGCTGCTCTCCTACTTTTCCCTGCCTAGATTAGCACAATGGCAATACACCAATAATAGTTCGGGGAAGTAGAAACTGTCTGGGCAAAGGGAAGGAGGGTCACACCACACATCCTGAAGCAACGGTGCAGAATCTCAGGCCCACGTGGGGGGCCATATCAGGCCCACTTGGGTTCCCCAAATGGCCACTCCCGCCTCTCCTAAGCCTTACTTACTGTCAGTAAGTGCTTCAAGCTACAAATATACTGGTATTTTTGGTATTTTGGTCCTGCTCCCTTTGCCTTCAGCTGCACCGGAATGTGGCCCCCAAAATCTTCCCTGAAATCGAAATCGGGGCTGAAAGAGATTTAATGCCACTGGCCTGAAAAAAATGGGGGGATGGGACTGAAACGCCAATGGGTGCAACAGATTTGTCATAGAACAGCCTTCCCCAACCAGCCTTCCTACGCTCTCCAGCCAGCACGGCCATATCCCTCAATAAAGTCTTGAACATCTGTGTCCTTCTTCAGGGTAACCACTCACCACCTACTCACTTAAAACCAGCACTCTGTAATATTTCAGTCTCTAGCAAAGCTGCAACCAAATAAAGTAAATTAGCAGAAGGGCAGGGGGGAAGCCCACTGCTCTCTCTCCAGGTTTGATTAATTGTTGAGACCGAAAACCCCGGTTCCTTCTGTTTTATTATAGAGTAGATGTTGGGTTGCTTCCCCTGAAGACCACAGATGTTCAAAATGCACTAGGAAATCTGATTACCAATTTGTAAATAAATCCTGTTGCACCTATTGACTTTTCCCCATTAGTCAGCCCCTGCCCCAGCACCAATGGCAATAAATTTAACTGCTTATATAGCACCATCTGCTAACATGGAGGGTTTTGTGTAACATAAGCAATGGTATATAAACATAGGAAACTGTCTGGACCACTGGATCAGCTTAGCATTGTCTTCTCCAACCTGCTGCCCTCCAAATGTGTTGGGACTGCAACCCCCATCATTCCTGGCCATGCTGGCTAAGAATGATGGGAGTTGTAGTCTCAACACATATGGAGGGTATGAGGTTGGGAAAGGCTGGTCTACCTTGAATGGCACTAGCTATCCAAGGTTTTGATTGTTCCCCACCCCAGCAACCTACTCAAGGACCAATCTGAGACAGCAGGAGTTGAAATGTTCGACATTATGTGAGGTTCTGGTTCCCCTCTATTCGGCACTGTTTAGGCCACATCTTGAGCGCTGTGTCCAGCTCTGGGCACCACACTTCAAGAAGAATGCAGACAAGCTGGAGGAGGTTCAGAGCAGGGCAACGAGGATGGAAACAAAGCCCTATGAGGAGAGACTGAAAGAACTGGGCATGTTTAGCCTGGAGAAGAAAAGACTGAGGGAAAACATGATAGCATTCTTGAAGTACTTGAAAGGTCATCACACAGAGGAGGGCCAGGATCGCTTCTCGGTCATCCCAGAGTGCAGGACACGGAATAATGGGATCAAGTTACAAGAAGCCAGATTCTGTCTGGACATCAGGAAAAACTTCCCTACGGTTAGAGCAGTACGACAATGGAACCAATGACCTAGGAAGGTTGTGGGCTCTCCCACACTAGAGGCATTCAAGAGGCAGCTGAACAGCTACCTGTCAAAGATGGTTAAACGTGGATTCCTGCATTGAGAAGGGGGTTGGACTTGATGGCCTTATAGGCCCCTTCCAACTCTGCTATCCTATGATATTGTGGATGAAAAAGGACACGTTCTATCACTGAGCTATAGGCCCTCCTTAAGGATATAGGTCTGGGAAAAGGTCCCGCCTCCAAGAACTTTTGCAATCTTGAATTTGATAGTGGAGGAAAGCAGAAGGAACAGGAAGAGCATTGGAATGGAAGCATCAAAAAGGTGACAAGAGGCAGGTTTCAGGAACACAGAGGAATGTAATTTTACCATTACATCTACCCTTACCATAGGCACCAATATCATGCTAATGTCTTAATTTACAGCAGGGGTGTTGAACCTTTTTCTGCCGATTTCAATGTCAGGGATGCTCTCGAGGGGCTACGTTCCAGAGGGGCCACGTTTGGCTGAAGACAAAAAGGTGTGGGGCCAAAAATGCCAGCAAAAAATACCAGCTTAAACTTAGTGCTAACAACTAAGCCTTGGGGAATCATTTCAACTTCTTAAGAGTGGGGAGAGGGGAGAATGCAAAAAAGCCAGGAAACCACTAAGCAACTGGCCACTGGGGAAATGGGTGGGGGCTGGGGAAAATGAGTATGGCTTTCCAGGGAACCTTGGAAGGTCAGATTGGGATCCAGATTGGGCCACATTTGTCCCGCAGGGCTGGGATTCAACAGCCCTGATTTACAGAAAACCTATGTCTAGGTTGCTTGTACGCAACGTATCTTCCAAGCCAGGCCTTTTATTTGGGGCTTTGATTCTGCACCAAGCGAGCCAGCGAGTGAGTAACTAATTTGAACTGTTTCCAGAAGCAGATGGGAAGGTAGTGACTAATTTAGTGTTTCCCACTCAAAATTACTTATTAAAGTACACTTCTTTGGGGGGGAAATGTTTTGATTTGTTTGAAGGGAAAAGGTAAGACCCTGAAATAGCTATGGCCTTGAAAAAGCTTTCAGCAGTCTGCCATTGCCTCATATCAGAAGTCCCCCCTCCCACCCCATATCATTCTTATAAAGAGTTTAGAATTTCCCCATATTTCACCTGAAACAATGTCACTATTTTCTGTAGTACTTAAGTTAAAATCAATTACATGTTCTCACCAATACGACTCTTTTTTTTTTAAGTGTTTCATAACCTTTGGACGATCCAAGCGTAATCCTCCCAAAACCAGGAGATGGAGCAGATGACTCAGCCACATGGCGGAGATCCATTAAAATGCTGCGTTGTAATCATAAAATATGCTATGTAGTATGGCCTCAAGAGACAAGAAAGGCGTCAGATATATGTGACATGGACAAGTATTCCTGGCAGTCACATGCCTAGCTATTTTTAAAAAGGTATTGCACAAATAGGCATATCGCATTTTAAAGACATCCTAAATCCAAAACAAGCATTTTGCAGGCTGTTCTTGGAATATTGCTTTTAAAAAATCAAACTTAAAAATAAAAGAATTCTGCATGAAACACAACTACGACAAATGAATTACTCGGTGTCTTATACCACATCTGCCAATTCTGTTGTCTTTCTGCAGCAGACTGCCCATATTAGGGAGAGCAACTCTCTCCAAAATATCACACAGCAAGGGAGACGAGAACTCAATTTGTGTTAAAAATTATACGAAGCAAGCCTTTCGATCGCACAAAACAATTCTTCAAGAGGTAGAAATTTTCAGCCCCTTACCCCAGATAATGTCCCCCAAAAGATGTGGTGGGAGGATTCACAGCAAGGTTCAGAAGACTGCTTCCAGAAATTAATTTTTTTTTCAAACTGAAGCTCATTCCGCCTCTTTATTTCTTATTCCATTGGACCAATGTAGTAATTAAAATGTTGAAATGATCAGGAATGTAAGCATGGGCCAATTCTGATGCCCCAGAGTCCTCTTTAGCTTAATATGTACACAGATGTACTCAAGTCACAACTAAACGCCTTTCAAAGTGCAAACACACAAGTATTCTTGGTTGATCCCCTCTTACAGATTTCTTGTGAACTGGTAGGGATGTCGGAGGAATCTGCCCAGGAGGTGGACCTCGCCCAGTTTTCATCAATCTGCATCGAGCCAAGCCAGCTTGCAGATTTTTCTTTTTTTTCAATTTACGTAAACAGAAATGTGCGCAAATTGCCAATTGCCATTTGCACACATATCTATTTGTGTAATAAAAAAAATAGAAAAAAGTTCCCGGATTTCAGGAAAAGCCCTGCAGCTCAGCCCATAACTATGAGCTGAGCCAGGTGCTTGCTAGGAGCCCATTGAGACCCAAAAGAGCCAATTCCACAGCGATGGACATCCCTATGAACTGGTGAACCACTACTCAAATATCTAAAATGGGGTGGTCAATACGTGGCCTGCATGCACCTCCCTGGCCTTTTTTGTGGGTCTATGTGATCACCAAATTTGCTGCTGATATTCAATGGGAAAAGGGACATTTTTCTTCCTTGTTGCAAGGAAAATAAGTAAGAGCTTTGCATCAAAATTTGGCAGCATGGCCATAGTGGCAACAACAAAAAAGGCCCGCTTGTCTTTGTTTTTTTTTAAAAAAAACCCAGAGCTTTTTGCTGTCAAATTTCAGCAACACAGTTGGAAGTGGTGGACAGGGGTGTGGAAACTGCTCCCTGGAATACTGGTGCAATATCACCTCATCAGTCAATTTTGGGGAGCTAGACATTATTACGGGGTGAAAGGGTGTTTAACGAAGTACAGAGGTGCCTGAAAGGCAGGTGGCCTGGGCAGGGAATGCTCCTACGTGGAGCATCCTATGCACCTTTCAGCCTCGTCAAGGTTGCAGAAGCTGGTACAAGCATGTGCTGCCCTCAGCGGAGAGTGAAACAACACAGCCTTGTTAAGGTTGTGAATAATCCATAGCAGAAAACATCCACATGTAGTCACCCATCATGCCGTAGGTGTGATGCAGCAAAGAGGCCGCCTTGAAATACTTAGGACCACTTCATGCTTGTCTGGTGCCCAGGTCCTAGTGTTGGAAGGCCTGGCCCTCCATCGCTGGAGAAGCAGCAAGTACCTGGAGGCGACAGTGGAAGGCAGGCTGCGCAGAGCAGAAAGCTTCGTTACTGACACGCACACTGAGCTGCCTTCACTGCCCCCTTGCCTTCAGACTGCCCCCATGGCTCAGCTGGGAGCTGCTCTCCTGTCCCCCTCTCCAAGCAGGCAGGATATCACTGGAGGCCTTCACAGGCAGGATGGGGAGGTTTGGTAGGCAAAATCCAGCCCACAGGCTGGAAGGTCCACATCGCTGGCTTAGTGGCTTACTTTGGTGATGAACTGTCCAACTCGATCAAGCTCGAGTGCCATCCACTTGAAGGCCTGACAGTGACATGTGCTCCTGAAGCTAATGTGTAGACGTGGAAACAATACAAGATCCTTCTGCTTAGAACATGACCAGCTTAAGTCCCACTGATTCCAGTGGGTCTACTTTAAGAATGACAAGCCTGGATTCAGCCCATTGTTTTAAGCACCAAGTAGAGATAGTTACTTGGAGTGAGAATACAAATCTACAGCCCTAAACCAGAAGACAGTTGCCCGGTTCACACATGCTAAGCTATGTTGAAATGTGGCTTGTTCTGTCTGAACCCATCCCCATAAACAAACCATGATTTGTTAACCAGCTATAAACCTCAGACAGGTCTAGGGTTATTTGAGGCCTGTTTCCCCATCCAACAACCCCTGCCACCTGGGTTTGGATGACACTGCCAGAAATAGGGTAAACAAGCTGCAGTTTGCTCACCTGCAAGACAATTATGTACAAAGTAACAACCCATGGTTAACATAAACCATGGCTTACCATTATGTTCAAATGCAACCACAGTGTACAGTTCAATGTACAATTCTATTCAAGTCTTTATTGCTTTTTAAAACCAACAAGACAATACTACAACCACAATCCCTGCCCATCTCAGCCGTCCCTCCCTAGTTCAGCCCAGCTTGTTACTCCATCCAAAACTAAAACATAAGAGGTGGGGGTGGGAGGGATGAGAGAAGAGAGGGAGGGAGGAACATGTGGCTACACCAGGACCAGAGTCTATAGCGTTCAAATTTGTTAATGAATTCCAGTAATGCAGCTTCCTGCTCTAACCATCCCTTGAATCTTTTTTTGTTTAAAGCATAGTCACCTTAAGGTCAGAGATGGAATGTCCAAGATATTCCCCAGCTGGTTTCTCTACGTTCTCATTTCAGAATTCGATTTGTACCACTTCATTCTCCTGAGTAGAGACTGTTCTGTTTGGCCCGTCTAAATGGGCACTGTTGGCATGTAAGACTTTGGAGGACATTCCAATGTTGTGAGTGCTAGTCACAATTACCACCAGGGGATATGAAATGCTAGTGCTAGTTCAGGGTTAGATAGCAACAGGTGGTTCAGTCTCTCTCCTAAGTTGTCCACTGCTGCTAATGTACACATGTGTGCGGATGTGTCTAAGCAAGGACAAGATCCCTTCTAAACACAGGGCCTGTTCGGAAAACATGCTACGCCATGGTTAGGTCGCTAACCTTTTTGCAGCAAATGGTTAGTGAGCATATTTAAACCATGGTTAGGTAGCCACCATGTTTAGGAATGGTTCACAGTGCAGGACGCGGAATAATGGGCTCAAGTTACAGGAAGCCAGAGCCCGGCTGGACATCAGGAAAAACTTCCTGACTGTTAGAGCAGTACGACAATGGAACCAATTACCTAGGGAGGTCGTGGACTCCCCCACACATGAAGCCTTCAAGAGGCAGCTGGACAGCCATCTGTAAAGTATGCTTTACAGTGGATTCCTGCATTGAGCAGGGGGTTGGACTCAATGGCCTTATAGGCCCCTTCCAACTCTACTATTCTATGATAGGATTCTATGATTCTACATGACACACTAAGTCATGATTCACACAATATGCTACGCCATAATGTTTAGCTCAAAATGCTTATCTACCATGGCTTAGAGTGTCAACTGAACAGAGTCATGGTTGATTTCACCATTGCATTCCTTATCCTGCCCAGTCCCCATCCACTCAAGTTGCTGTACATGGGTGCTCTTGTTTTCATCTAAGCACCACTTTTTGATTACAACTTGCTCATAGTTGCCAGACACATTTTATGGCTGAGTGGAGGAACTGAAGCTGGGTTTCCACGCATCCAAATTCTACATTCTGCCCAATGGCATTGGCCCATCATGAAAAACTTCAGGAATGCAGATGTTGGCAGACCCAGATAACCCTGTCTTCCTTGCAGTACCTTTCTCCAACCTGGCACCATCTAGCTGTTTGGACTGCAACTCCCAGCATTCCTGACCACTGGCCATGCTGGCTGGGGCTGATGGGATTTGAAGTCCAAAATATCTAGAAGGCACCAGGTTAGGGCATGCTGCAGAAGGTGCAACAAAGTCCTAATTCTGTGTGGAGGAAATAGCGTAGATGGAGCCTTTCAGTAAAAACAACAGAGAAGACAGCAGAAAGCAGGAAAGAGCAGATTCACTGGTAGGCGGGGGGAGGCATCCAAAAACAAGAAGAGGGCTGCCTTGGGCTAGTGGCAACATCCCAAGCACCCAGCTGTGCTTGGTTGGGAAGGCTGCACTTCAGTAGTGTAGGACTATAAAGAAAACAGACTCAGAGCAAACAAAGTTGCACATCTGAAAAGAGAGCCAGGGGAACAATGCACACTCGGTTCAGCCTAACACTCAATATTTTATGGTTGGGATTCTGGTCCTCAAAAACTCAATAAAATAAATCAAGTCCAAAGTTTCTGCCACTGGGATATAAAGTTAAATTGTTATGTGTGCAAACAACAGGAGTGTGTCAAAGTGGTCTGCAGAATACACACCCATCTACCAATAACGCCATTCTAAGAAAGCAAAATGAAAACAAACTTAATTCTGTGCCATAAAGAATGCAGACCAACAATATCAAAGAATCCAAGAGATCTCGGTTCTGTACTTGGAATGCTTGATGTATTCATTTTGCATGTAAAAGCTGCAATTATGGCTTCCGTTACGTGCTGAGCTCTCACTACCAACGTGCAACAGACGGATTCAATGTTCTCCTTTTGCTTACACATCTCTAGCCTGGAAAAGCTTTTCATTAGATTCTTGCTCAGCCTTCTCCAACCTGTTGCCCCCCAGATGTGTTGGACTATAACTCCCATCATCCTCATGGCTGGGCACTATGGGACCTTTGGTGCATCATATGGAAAGTGCTGGGTTGGCAAAGGTTGCTTTAGTGTCTCTTCCTTTAGAAAACCCAGTGTGTGCCACACTGAAATAAAGCCTGCAAGACTAATATGGATGAAGTAACCCTCAACACACTCAGAACAACTCCAAGGGACACTTCACATTCTACAGCAACAACGCACCCCTACATTTCCATTCTACGTTAACTGCATCATTTCAGTAATGACAAAAGAGCATTTATGGTAAACACCCCAAAGAGCCCAGAATTATGCCAAGATCTGCACTGGTCCAAGTTCAAATCACACCTCAGACACAACTTATTAGATAGTCATAGTCAAATCACCAACTCCCAGCCTAATCCCCCACCTACATATGGAAGTCGTGATACTGGTCTACCTCGCAGGGATGTTAAGCGTTGAATGAGATGAGTCATGCAAAGAGGTGCTACCACTGGAAAAATTGATACTTACATGCGGACTACCATCATCAAGGCCTGCTACAGCTTTTGAGGCCAATAAAAGAGAGTGACCTCAATCTATGAAGCCCCATGCACCTCTGCTTGCGCTAAGAGGGACTTTTTCGTCCATTGGCAAAACACTTTAAAAGCCATCTGTAAAGCTGGCTGTTCTGAAACACTGGCTAAACAGATTTTAAGAGAGTTCGGAACGGCTTAAAAGGGAAAGATTAAGTATTTACAGTTAGTATGACTAGGAGAATATCACAAGTGCCTGGTCATATTTTCACTAATATGTCCCTGCCTTTCTGCATATGCCTCTTCTCATAATATGCTCCTGCTGGAGGGGCTGCTTATGAGGGGAGTGAGAAAAAAGTATGTGGTTCACAGGTGGGCAGTTTCTGGTGACCCACCTGCTGGTTGCTGGAATTCTAGCAAAGACTGCAGGACTAAGTGTACCCTGGTTTGATCCAGTTTATGTTTTGGGACAAGAAAGCATGCATGTTAAAATTTACAGTATATGGACAAGTCATGCCTTAACTGCTAGGAGATCGAAGTCTTCACGCTTGCGTTACCAATTTAGCACACATCAGTGGACAACGGGGATCCTAGTCTTGAGTAGGGATAGCTGTCATGAGGAAATCCGGCCCTTTTTAGGCTCGCTGGATTTTCCCAGAGCTTGCATTCATGATTTGAGCCACAAGCTTTTTTTAAAAAAAATCCTGGAACTTGCTCGGGGTTTCCCCACCTCCTTTAATCACCATTTATGCAAATTGCAGCTGTAATTTGCGCAAACTGCAGCCATAATATGCTTAATTTTATGCAAACCATAATTTGCATAAATGGCATAAATGGCAATTTGCACAAATTACAGCCATAATTTGCATAAATGGTGACTTAAAGGGGGAACCCCCCCAAAAATCAGTGAGCTGGCCCAACTCCATACAGATCAAATCAAGCCAGCTAGTGTGTAGTTGAGCTGGAGTCTGGAGGGTCCAACCTGCTGAAAGCTCAGTGAACATTCCTAGTTTTAAGTACCCCAGGCAAGTCTAACATCAGCCCATCTCTGGTTTAGAAGGAATGGAAGTAAAGCAGTGTACAGAGTGACTCATGAGGCAGCATCCGCTGTGGATGAAGCCTCAATACTGAACCCAAACAGGCTGCTTCAGAGGTATTCAGACCTCCTCAAAAGCAGAGCAGATCTTCCTCGAGAGGATCTGAAGTAAAGTGTGCTTGTTCTGGAGCTTCGAACCCACTCTGTACAGGGCAGTTGTCAAAGGTTGGCTGGAACCTGCTTGCCTCTTTTTGCACTCCAGAAAATGGTGTTGGTACTCCCAGCAAGGATGTGCAACGTGCAGAGCCCTTGGTGGGAAGACTGCTCCTCAGCCATTTTAGAGGTGCAGCCTATCCACAATGGAGCAATCTCTCTATCAACTGGGGTTACCACCCCAAACCATTGATCTTTGACCCTTGCCCCTTTATGCACAATCAGAATAATCCCTGCTTGCAGTGGCAGCTGTCACATCATCGTTCAATGGGGAGACATCTGAAGCTTTGGAAACCTGAAGTGAGGCTTGGCTTTGGGTCTGAAGCATAGTAGGTCTTGCCTGAAGCAGATCCCCTGTTGAAGTGGCTTGTGAAGGTGGTGGTATGTACAGCAATGGGAGAGAAGGCAGCTGCAAGGCACTACATGCCTCTCTAGCTGCTTGCTTCTGCTCAATGAACAAAGTATATAAAGCCATTAATAGACCAGGAAAATAATGCATAGGGGCTATCATATGTCCATTTACTCATACCTGTGACTACTAGTCACAAGTAAAATAAGAAAAAGGTTTAGGGCGCAATCCTACTTATGTTCAGACAGAAAAAGTCCTACAACTCCCAGCATTCCCCAGCCACCATAGCTTCTTGCCGAATGTATACTGTCTGGGGAATGCTGGGAGCTATAGGACTGCATAGAATTGCGGATTTAAACATAGAAACAGAAAAATGTTTCACATTGACATATGTGTGAGATTTACTGCTACCAGAAGTAACATACAGCTGAAACTTTGTTGTTGTAGTAATTAAGATGGAAGAGGTAGAATTCCAAATAAATGGAGGATAATAACTATTTGGTGATGCTGGAGGCTTGAAGCAAACAAGGGTGTGGATTATCACCTTAGGAAAAATATTCACATCCTGAATCAGTTCAAAATTACCGTTTTTGGATGCAAAGTTAAGAGATTACACTGATTTCATAAAGTTCAATTTTCAGTGGCAAAACTTGAGTTTCTCACCTGAAACTCACCGGTTGGGACTTTTTTGTGTGACAAAATATTGAAAAGTAATGTGAAGTTAACCAGCTTTAACAGTTGTAGATGTGCAATATAAAGATTCAAGTTCATTTTGGCTTAAATTCTGTGCCAGATATCAGGGACTAGTCACAGGTAAGGCTATTTCATGTGCTGTTCAGCAATACACCCAATTATGTCACCAAGTATACATTCAGCAAGAAGTTATGGTTGAACAATGGTTCAAGGGGAAACCTAACTTTTGATATAATATTTGCAAAACAAGTGATTGCCACTTGCACACACGACTTCTGTCTAATGCATTTGTTGGCCCTCAGGTAACAGCACAAATGCAGAATTCAATTAATTGGGTAGGGTAAATTCGGAGCCTGGTATAACTGAGCTTTAGATGTGGATACGCCTAGAACACTAACCTTTGGTGTTTATTTCAGGGACTTTGCCTATTCAGGCTTGTTAATACAAAAAGGAAATCCAAGAAACAGCTTGGTGTTCTGCACAATTCTGATATCTGCCTGAAGAACCAATAAACTGGCAAAAGGATTTGAAACAAGTCATTTTGCAAACAGAAGACAACTGACATTACAGATCAAAGTGCTGGTATTAACATTCAAAGCCCTAAACAGCTTAGGGCCAGGTTATCTGAAGGAACACCTCCTCCCATATGTGCCTTCAGGGGTCCTTCTCCGTGAACCCCTGCAAAAGGAAGTGAGGCAGGTGGCTACTAGGAGGAGGGCCTTCTCTGCTGTGGCACCCCGACTTCTGGAATGAGCTCCCTAGAGAGGTTCGCCTGGCATCTACATTATACTCCTTTCGACGCCAGGTGAAGACCTTCTTATTTTCACAATATTTTACCAGTTTATTATCATAGTCTTTTAACTCCGCTGTTTTAAAACTGTACTTTAAATTTGTATTTAAAAATCTGCATTGCTGCGCATTTTACCCTGGTTGTGTTTTTATATTGTATTTTTATATCGTGTCTTTATACTGTTTTGTTGATGGTTTTAATTTTTGTGACCCACCCAGAGAGCTTCGGCTATTGGGCAGTATATAAATGTAATAAATAAATATAATTTCAAGCATTTTAAGGGAACCAGATAGTTCACTGAAAGCTTCTTTCACTTTCCTTTGAGATTCTAGAGCCATATATGCATGCCTTTGAAGAAGGTTTTTCCCAAGCAGTTAATGTCAAAACAGGAAGATCTGAGTGGAAGATGGATGACAGCCAGCCTAACGGAGCTTTATCAACTCTCGGCATACATCCTGACATTATACAAAATGACACCATTGGAAGCACTTGCAAACGGAGCCAATGACAGGCACCTCAGCTGACGGCTAAGTGCACAGAACACAACTGGAACTGAGTTTCAGACCAAATATATCATAGAGTTTAAATAATACGCTTGTAAGTAGCAGCTCTGCCAAGAAGACTTCCACGAATGCCAGCGACTACTCCACCCTATAAATCCTTACAGACTTAGGAGTCACTCCTATTTCTACCAGCCTGTAAAAAATTCAGCTCAAGTCTATTTCCCCTCCTAAATAAGCTGCTATAAAGTGTCATACTGAATTTCCTTTAGGGTTTTTTGATGTTGTTGAAGCAAACAAGAGTAGGCATAACGAGTTATTAATTCCATGTTAATTCTGTTCTATAATAAGTGTTCCTTGCTAAGGCTATAAAATATAGACAAAATGGTGTCAGCAAAGTCACGACCATTCCATTCCTGAAAGAAATCAGAGGATTTAAAAGGTTCCTTCTACTGCAGAAGAACACAAGAAGAGCCCTCCAGCGTCAGATAAAAAGGCCTATCTAGTCCATCATTCTGCCCCAAGGGAAGCTCACAAGCCTAATAGCTTGTGTTCTCTAGAAACTGGTTCTCAGAGGCACAATGCCTCCGATACTGGAGGGAATATATAGCCATCATGACAAGTAGACATTAATAGCCTTATCCTCCATGATTTTTTCTAATCCCCCTTTAAAGCTGTCCAGGTTGATGATCATCACTGCACCTTGTGTAAGTGAAGTCCATAGTTTCTCTATGTGCTGTGTGAATAAGTACTTCCTTTTATCTGACCCAAATCTCCCACCGATCAGCTTCATGGGATGACTCCGTGTTCTAGTATGATGAGAGAGGGAGAAAAACGCTTCCTTATCCACCTCCTCCTCACATGCATATCAAGTCCCCCCTTACTCACCCTTTTTCTAAGGTAAAGAACTCCAAACACTGTAACCTTTCTTCATAGGGGAGCTGCATTTTGGCTGCCCTTTACTGCACCATTTCCAGCTTCAGAATGGGAAGGTGCGGTAACCAGAACTGTACGCAATATTCCAAGGGTTGTACCCAATCTTAGTCCTACTTAGAGCAGACCCACTGAAATGAATGGGACTTAAGTTAGATTAACATTGGCTATAACCCCAAGTGTGGTCACACTATAGATTTGTATAAAGGCTTTGTGATAGTGGCAATTGGATTTTCAATTCCTTTCCTAATGATGCACCCAATGTCCTGCTTGTGAGTTCCTGGTCAACAGCTGGTTGGCCACTGAGTGAACAGGGTGATGGACTACATGGCCCCTTGGTCTGATCCAGCAGGGCTCTTCTTATGTTCTTATTCCCAACACAGAATTTGCCATTTTCACAGCAGCCACACACTGCTGTGAAATCCACAAGCAGGGACATGGTTTCATGTTCACAGATGCATGTACATCATTTGATTACCACTGCAGCTCCTCTATGTTGTAATCCACTCTAGGAACATCAGAAGCTGCCTTATACAGAGTCAGTCCATCTAGCTCAAAACTGCCTGGCAGCGACTTTCCAGGGTTTCAGGCTGGAGTTTTCCCAGCCCCACCTGGAGATGCTGGGGATTAAATTTGGGACCTTCTGTATGCAAGGCAGTTGCTCTACCACTGAGATATGGAACCTCCCAGAACCTCCTAGATTCACCTAGCGGTGTAGGAAAGGGACTAAGGTAACGTATATGGAAGAAGCTTACAAACATTACAGTCTACTGCCCCATGTGGAGTGCCATCATATGAGATCGACTTTCATTAATGTCAAGTCTGCGACTTTAAGATGCGTGGGCTTCATTCACCACTTCTAATCTCTGGCAGTTCTGAAAACTAGTTCTCTGTATTTTATATGACCATAGGCTTAACCTGCCTAGCAAAAGTCAACCTTTCTTTTGCCCCTTTGACATTTGAACTGCTTCTCCATCAGGATCAAGGAGGCCTGTGCTGTTTTTGATACTGTGCAGGCCAATGACCCCGCTGTGATGGTTTTAACTAGTTTGGGATTCGTCTCAGTCATACTTATTGTATATAACTAAAGGCCATTACAAAGAAATAGAAGTCTATAAAATATAATTGTATATAACCAATAGTGCTGGTCTGCAACCGAAATAAATAAACTGAACTGAACTATAACCAATATAAAAAAGTAGCAGTAAAACAGAAGATAATGTCATTAAAGCATGCTGCATATTCCATACTCACAAAGAGACAAGAAAAGGAGCCCGAGATTAGAATTGGCATTTTTGATTAAGTTGGAGCATATCTTTCTCGTTGCCACAACCAATAAGGCTACCATATAGTTGATGTATAGTGGATTATTGGCCAGCAATTCCACCACCACCATGGGGAGTTTGATCAATATCGTGCAAGAATACATGGCAGAAATTGTTCCCTAGGGTTCAGACACAAGGGGCTGGATAACAGACAGCATCCCAGATCTTCAATCTGATTGCAACCAAAAATACATTGCTGTTCTGTTAGTGGGATTCCTAAGTATCTCTCTTCCATATGTGCAGAAGGCATCGTCTGGAATCGAAGTTTCGTGAAAGCCCTAGAGAACTACAGGATGGCCAAAGACTTAAGTTAGAAATTAGACTTATTCAGGCATTGATGTCCATCACGTGGTTAGAATCGTGCAAGATGGAGTGGAGACAAGAACGCTGATCCCAATCCCACCCTCAGTCAACATCCTCATTGCCCTTCACAGGAAGAAAATCGTAAGAACATAAGAGCCATGCTGGATCAGACTAAGGGTCCATCTAGTCTAACACTCTGTTCACACAGGGGCCACCTAGGGACCCTCAAGCAGGACATGAGTGCAACAGCACCTCCTGTCCATGTTCCCCAGCAACTGATATATAGAGCCTTACTGCCTCTGATACTGGAGGTAGCACACAGCGATCAGGACTAGTAGCCATTGGCCCTGTTCAGACGACATCCAAAGCGATGGTGGTTAAGCTCTTCAAGCTAAACATTATGACTTAGCTTGTTGTATGAAGCATGACGTAGTGTGTTGTGTGAACTATTCCTAACCATAGTGGCTACATAAACATGGTTTAAACACTAACAATTTGTTGCAAAAGGGTTAAGCGGCCTAAGCATGGCTTAGCAGGTCATCTGAACAGGCCCAATGACAGCTTTCTCCTCCAGGAATCAGGGTTCTAAATCCCGTGGGGAGTTTGCATGAACAGAGCAGGCTACCCACTCTAGACAGTTCTCCACACACCCACACTTGTGAATGGCAACTGGGGCAGTGCTATAACACATGTCCCAATCTCCCTCATCGCCTGGGGGGATTTAGAACATGAATAGAACTATTGAACCTTGACGCTTTCACAACATCTCCACCTGGACTATCTGCTGGAAGGTGACGTGCAGCCAGCCCATGGCCTATTTAAACAGAACCTCAAAAGCAATTGATATTAATTTCAAGCTTGATATTGCAAGCTGGACAGCATGAATGGTAGAAACTAAGGTTGAAGACCACACTTTTTCTGTGCAATGGAAGTGGTTTGAAGATGCACATTCATCACACTTGGGAGACCAGGGGTAGGCAACTTGTGGCCCTAAAGATTTTTTTTGGCCTACAACTCCCATCATCCCTCACCATTGGCTATGCTGGCTAGAGCTGATGGGGGTTGTAGGCCAAAACATCTGGAGAGCCACAAGTTGCCAACCCCTGCTTTAGAATGTGTGCCTGTCTTCATGCTGATATTCAGCTACATCCTAAGGAAGCTTAATTAGGAGAAACCCACAGAGACGTAAATGAAAACTGCTTCTAAGTAAGAGCCTCTTCACACAACCATTGGGTAGACAACAGCCCCTGGAGAAGTTACATAGTTGCGGTAGCCAACTGGTTGTGTGAATCCACTATCATTTGCAGAGTATTTGTAAATTGTATTCATTTATTTATTTTTTTAAAAAAACTTTTTTAAAAAATCCATGGTGCACTTCAATATAAAATGTTCTCAGGGTGGCTCACCAGTAAGAATTGCAAATATAACAGAATAACAACAAAGCGGAGGGGAGGAGTTGGCACAACACTACAAATGATTGAAAGGGAGCTTTGAGGTGGCTTGCCAAAAGTCAAGTCCTGTTTCTGGTAATGTACATACATAGCTGGTTCACTCCTAGTGCTAACATGTGCTAATGTTTTCAAGCAAACACCTATCACGTGCCGAAAGGATCATGCGAATGAGCTCCAAGTGTCCTTGAGAGTGGGATTAAAAAAGAACAAAGCAAGGTTGCAATTTAAAACAGGACTATATTGCACAATAGCTAAAAGAATATTGCAGAAGAAGGGCTTCTTCTATATTCTAACAAGCCGAGGGGGTGAAAAAGAAAAGAGGAAAACTTAATTTATTCATCCCCCAGAGCTGTTGTATTTGTAGAAGTGAGGACGGGAGAATTTATGCACACCAGGGAATATAGCCAGACTCAGAAACATTTGCTAGATGCTATTTAAAAAGCTCTTGGGGACCACAAGCATAAATCCCCATCAGTGTGCATAAATCCTCTCATTCCCTAGTCGAGAATCAATAAGCCAGAAGTCACTGGGTCATGAGGAGCCAAATGCTGCTCTACATAAGAGGTCACATATGTACTTAATTCCACATGCAGAAACAACTAACTTGCAAAGATAAGGGGGACATGGTCCAACATCCGGGTACTGCTTGTTGGCAACAGAACAACCTTCACTTGCAAATCGTTGCCTTCCACAGGCGACAAGGGAGCACAGCTGGCCACACGTATCTCTGGATTACAGCCAAAACACTTATGCCTTTTAACGAAAAGAATTCATTTCTATGGCGAAATGTTTGCGCTGGATATCAGAGAAGGCTACGGCTAAAACAGCATTCATTCATTGTTATGTGGTCAGCTAAGGGCTCCTTATTAGAACTATACCAAATGTTTTTAGGATATGTGTAATGGAATTCATGCCATCGGTTTTCACTTCCTGCCAGGAGCAAATTCCTGCATAGCAGGAATTCAAGAACAGAGCTGACCACAATATATATTCAGCACTATGTTGCAGTACCCAGCACAACCTCGCCGCCTCTCTCTCCCCCCCCCCCCCCCCGATCCCCCAAGTCTTCCTTTAGCTGTACAAGAAACTGTTCCAAGTTGAGCCAGACAGCTGGGAAGATTGGAGACAGTTCGACCAATGCATGCCGCTTGCAACACCCCCAGTCACCCGGCATGAGCTTGCCCGAAGTCTCCAACAATGTGCAGAAGCGTGCAGGCTGGAGCCCCCTGCAGCACAAATCTCCTTTCCCTTTGTTGCTGAAAGGCAAAGCTAATGATGTCTCTTCAGTCTTGTAAAGATACCTATCTGAATAAGCAAACATCTAACTATGCAAAATGTTGATTTAAGGGTGCAATCCATGCTGTCTGGAGCATGCTGGGAGTTGTAGGACATTTTTTTCTGTCTAAACATGCCTAGGATTGTGTCTGTAACCTTTATTGTTAATAAAAAGAAACAGTATGCAATGCTGCCGTAATAAAACTGAACCTGTTTGTCCAGTGAGCTGCTTAACTCAGAGTTAATATTGCAGTTGTTCACTGGTGTCTTTGCTTCAGAAGCATGGTTTTCTGTGCACTTAAGACAAAAAACATATTGCATACAAATTCAACTCTATGGCTTTGTTTTTTATATTTTAAAAAAGCATTCTTCCTATGAGTAACAGGGTCTTCGCCTACTGCTACACATGCATACAAAAGCTAGTTTTAAAAGCAGTTTACTATGCAGCATAGGGGGGCTATTTGAGAGCAAACCCCCCCCCCCCAATCTAAAGCCCTTCAGATTCATGGAACAAGTTCCACAATTCTTTGGAGCCTGGCCAGCATTTCTCTGCCAAACCCTTCCACAAATTTGAGAGTAAATGTAGCAATGATTGGACTGTCCTTAGATCGCCTAGACTTTCGCTGCCTCCCTCAAGCCTTTTCTCCAAGATCTATCTCTATAAAGCTTTCCTTTTAACTCTTCCAGCATCTCACTACCTCTCCCAGCTTTTTTCGGTTAACAATATTAAAACATTTTAGGATCTGATGTCATCAAGTAGGCATTTGACCCCGACTGCAGACTCCCAAGAGTATTACATGCTACTGAAACTCAGCCAGACAACGTTAATTGTTGTTGTAGGTGTTTGGTTACAAGACTTGAGCCCTTTGCTCTCGCTAATAATTATGGCTGTACAAATGCAACTTATTTATGTAAACACTGTTGCTCGACATTATCTTGACATGGCCAGTAAACTCTGGAGACCACATCTACATATGGCGGGTGCTCCTTTCCCAGCTTTCCTTTCAGTTAATAGACAGAAATTGCTTCTAAGTTTGCCCCAAAACAAAATATTAACTGTTTCAATTCTCATAATGCAGCTTGCATCTAGGACAGCACTTGAAAACAGGAGTGGACAACATGCGGCCCTCCAAATGTTTTGGAAAAAAGGGAGAAACGTCTCAGGATGCTGAGACGTTTCTCCCCTTTTCCTGGTTCATCTTGGATGCTTACCCGCCTTGCACTCTCCAAATGTTTTGACCTACAGATTTTATTAACCCAGTCCAGTTCAGCCAATGGTGAGGAATGATGGGAGTTGTAGGTAAAAACAGCTGCCTCCTCCCCGGTCAGTTGTTTCATACCCATTTCTTTCGAGGCTGCGGCCAGAGAGAGCGGACATTGACAGCTCTCTCCAGCCACAGCGAAAGAAATGGGGATGGAGCTGGCGAAGGGGAGCAACTGACATGGGAGGAGATGGCTCCCCGCTGCTTCTTTTTGTGGCAGCGGCCACGGCGCATGTCCCTCTATAGCCACTGCTGCAGGAAGGAGGCAGGTGAGCTTCTCCCTCCCCTCCACCCTTCCCCATGGAAGGGTGGTGCATGGATAAGGGGCAAGCATTCGGGGGAGGGTGGGAGAGCAATAGCCAACCCTGTCCTTATAGTCTACTCCATGGATGACTTATTAGGCATGTCGTCCAAGCGCGACATGCAAATACTAATCCGTAGAGTGGACTATAAGGGCAGGATTGACTATTGTGTCATCTGAATGTGCCCTATATATAATATATAGGAGCAAGATAAGGACTTACTCATGATGTCAAGAGGAGAAACTCATTATCTTCCATCTCCCTTGTTTAAACTGTAGCCTTGACATTTTCTGGCAAAATGTTGGGATCGGTGAAAATATCTTCACCATGGCCAATCTGGTGAGCATTCTTGCTCTTCTCAAACATCTACATTGTCCTGGGCATGTGCATAGGATGTAAGATGGGCATGTCATTCTTTGGTAGCACAGCTAATACTGGAGAGACTCAAAGAGATTGCAAATGGTGCACTCTAAGGATGTCTGCAAGTATGACCCAAGAAACTGAAATGGATGCAACTTTGAAGACAGTACTCTGGCTGTGCAAACAGCACAACAGCAAGGCCTAGTAACATGTACAAGCATTACAACACAACATTCAAGACACCAACCAAGAAAGACACCTGTGCACGCAACTTCAAAGACGACAAACTGGTTAGAAATGTTGCACTTCACACGCTGCACGTGTTTGCTGTAGTGAAATGTGTGCCACAGTAAGTGTGGAGCTGTCTTACGTGTGTACTGTAATCCATACAACCAACCACCAAAACCCAATCAGATGTACTGACTATATAAACTTGTCCTAAGAGAATGACAAGAGGCAGGGTATGTTTTGCACAATTCAACAAACTAGACTAGCCTTCCTCAACCTGATGCCCTCCAGATATTTTAGATGACAGCCCCATCTGGCATAGCTAATGGTCAGGAATGTTGGGAGTATTAGTCCAAAACATCTGGAGGGTTCATGGTTGGGGAAGGCTAACAGGGCTCAAGAATATGTATATAAAGCACTCTGAACACTTTAGAGGTGTGGTTTGCAATATGGTGTTCAAGGGCATCAATATGCCTGCAGACACCACTTTTGAGATCCACCAGTCTCCCTGCCTCTCCTGATTTTTATTTTATTTCTTAAGACATTTTTTCAATAAAATTAAAATTACCGCTGTCATGCTGGAAAGAAAAGTGTTGCCTTCCAGCGCCATCTTTATTTGGGTTCAAAAAAGTGTTTGGTGTATTGGAGCTCAGATCCCACTTCTGCCTTGTACTTTGTTCCTTGATCAAGTAATTTTTCTCTAAGTCTCACTAGTTTTTCTTCCTTCCTTTGTGATTGGCCACACCCACCACAACAGCTGTTTCATGAATGGGAAAGTCCTCCCCCCGTGGATACCATTTTGTGACAGCATTCATGACACTCTCTAAATTCCAAATGTGTCCAATGTACCAAAAAGGCTGCGGGCCCCCACTTTAGAACACTATATAAATGTGAATTACCAACACAAAAATTAATGGCCAGCAGTTGAGATAACCTGAAGGAAAAGCCAACAGAATGCCCTAGTGCATCTAGCTCTATTCCCATTTCTATATTGAGCATGAAATTAAGAGTCCTACGAAGGACTCTAAGGGAGCAATCCTATGTAGGCTATGAAGAACTGACGGGCACCTGCCCCGCAAGTTCGCCGAGTGCTGCCTGTCTGACCCTGCTGCAGGTGGCCAGGACAGCCCAGCCAAGAACTCGCTGATGCATGAATCCAGGGCCTCTGGAAAGTGTGTAATTCCCCTGGCATGCCATTAGCATTCTGGGGGAATCACGCATTTTCTGGACGCCCCGGAAAGTGCACTTTTCCTCCCTCCCGGAAAGTGTGCAGATCTCCCCAGCCAAGGCTGGGGAAATTGCGTATTTTCTCCTTCCACTCTAGCAGAGTGAGAAAATAAGAAATTTCCCCAGCCTTGAGGTAACTGTGTATTTTCCCCTGCTGCGTAAATGACGGAAGGCCACCATTAACGCAGCAGGGGAAACGACAAGGGTGCACGCAGGTAAGGACAGAAGTGAGTTCCACCCAGACCTACATCCCCTTTGTCCTGCTGCAGCAATGGGGTGAAAATCCACCAGATGTGTCTGTCGGGGTACAGGAGGGACGGATGCGGGGCACCTCACGGACTCAGGCAGAGTTTTGCCCCATCGCTAATCCTATGCATGTTTAGACAGAAAAAAGGCTTAAAATGCCCAACACGGCTGGAGCATTCTGGGAGCTGTAGGCTTTTCTTGTGTCTAAACATGCATGGGATTGCATCTCAAGTGTCTTTTCCCCTGTAATATCCCAGCACTGAAAATGGAAAGGAGACTTTACAGCTGCCTTCCAGGCATGTTGGACTACAACTACCATAAACCCTAGCTAGCATAAACTGGCTTTACAGGTTACATATCCCACATGCTAGTCCTACAACTGCCTACAGCAGCTGTGGAGACAAGCTGCGAATTAACATTTTTATTTATTTATTTTATTTTATTTATTTTATTTCTATCCCGCCTCTCCATCCATATCGAGGCGGGGAACAACAACAAATATAAATATAAAAATCGTAAAATAGATAAACCATTAAAACAGATAAAAACAAATACATTATTAAAAATATCTTAAAATTCAACTAGGTAGGCCTGCCGGAAGAGATCAGTCTTCACGGCTCTCTGAAATTCCAAAAGACTGCTAATTTGTTGAATCTCTTCCGGCAGGCCATTCCACAGTCTGGGAGTGGCAGAAGAGAAGGTCCTCTGGGTAACACTCGTCAGCCTAGTTCTGGCTGACTGGAGTAAATTCTTCCCAGAGGACCTGAGTTTACGGGGCGGATTATACGGGAGAAAGTGATCCCGCAGGTAACCTGGACCCAAACCATGTAGGGCTTTAAAGGTAATAACCAACACTTTATACTTCACCAGGAAACTATTTGGCAGCCAGTGGAGTAATTTTAAGATTGGTGTACCGGTGACCAACCTGGCTGCCATATTTTGAACTAATTGAAGTTTCCGGACTAGGCACAAAGGTAGCCCTACGTACAGCGCATTGCAGAAGTCAAGCCTCAAAGTTACCATTGCGTGCACTACCGTCTTTAGATCTTCCAACTCTAGGAAGGGGCGTAGCTGGTGAATCAGCCAGAATCCAGACGCTGGAGCACTAGACAGACAAAACACTTCAACTGGAAAAGTTTATTTTTTCCCCTAATGCCAGATCCACCCTTAATCCTTACTTGAGCTCTGAAAGGGACAGTCAAGTTTTCAAACTTTGGTTCTACAAACTCACTTTCCAATTGCCCCTTTGAAGTTATTTCCATTTCAGCTTAAGGAGAGTTCAACACCGCATTCAAACATCTCTGTTCCACAAGGATATGTTTATTTTTGTGATATTTGGAAACCCTGAGCAAGACTCACGATATCTGACCGCAGACCATATATTAATGGATCCCAACACTCTGCACCAAAACATTTTAATTTAAAGCACACCCTGTAAATCAGAATCTGTCACGCAATTCCCAAAATTTGCAGCCTTTTCAGATTTGGCATGGAAGTCTGTAAGCAGCTTTTCGAATTCCCAGGGTTTAGGGTTTAGAATCCCTTTGTGTTGGAAGAATCTATGCACATAAGGAGATTATTCTAAGAAGAGCTCCAATTGTGTTCTTTAAAAATGGGGGGGGGAGGGACAAAGAAAAATGAAAAGTGAATGTTAAGCACAGCGTCTCACAGCATTAATGTTACTTCAGGAAACTGCAATGCTTCTCTTTTTTATAAATACAGATTAATCCTAAATCCTGATTAATACTTTGTTTAGCTAATGCTATGTTCTACTAATAAATCAGGGACATATGCACAAAGCAGTCCTTCCTCCTTTAGAGCACTGGCCTGCTCACACAATTACTTCAAAGAGCCAATCAATATTCTTCCCTGATGTCCCATTAGCAAAGTCTGTGCCAATGAAACTTTTTGAATCCATTCCTCAAAGAGTTCCCTTCTCTTCCAAACTGCATTAAATGCAGTTAATGCTGATTTTAACACAAATGGTCTTGTCCACACATAATGCTAACCCATAGTATGGGTTGTTGAATTCTGGGTTGCTGTGACGTGTGAACACGGTCATGCTAACAACCATGGTTTGTTTACTGCAAACCCAGAAAGAGAATGCATAGATCAGGTTTGGACAAGCCACGGCGTCTGTGGGATCCAGGTTGGATATGCATCCCCAGTTGTGTTATATGGAGGGGAAGAGCAGTTTTTAAAAAACCCAGCCGCTCTGCGCACTAGTACTACAGCGCTTCAAAAGCATTTGGGATACAGGGAGGGAATGGAAAAAGAAGGAGGGAAAGAACACACTCTGGATAGGGGAACAAACCATGGATCAAATAAACTATAGGTTAGTGTTATGTACAAACCAGATCACTGAAGAGCTATTGTTAATCAATTAAATGACCCTGCATGCGAGATCCCCTTGTTTTTATTAAAAAGGCAATAGCCTTATGTGGATAACATTACTATAGTTACTAGGATGTATTAAAAAAATCCTAATGAGATGCTCTTGATCTACTGCTATTTGTAATCCAAACTTAAATATATGTGACAGCAGGGATTTGGACCTTCCTGAATATTGCTCCTCCTTATTAAAGTCTCCTTGCCTCATTCCTTCAGCTAAAACATTTGAAATGGCTCCGCTGTCTATAAGACGCAATTCACACCTCATGAAGGGGCTTCTACAGCATTTCACAGACTTCTTTCTCAACAAAGAGAGCAGATTTCTTGGGGTGGGGAATTAATGAGAGCTTTGGTTTTCCCCCACAGAAGAGGTCACAGACTAGGCCATTTCCTGTCTGCAGCAATGCCGTGCGCTTCTACAGACATGTGCTTTGTGATATGAGACCTGATTCATTTCAAAGATAGGGTCACCACAATCCCAGCATACAGCCAAACCACATTCCTTCCCTCCTCGTTTCTGCTTGATCATTAAAGATTATTCAGAAAGTATATCTGAGAACGAAAGATAGGCTTGGGTTGTTCAGGGGTTACCCCTTCACAGGCCAGAAAGACTAATTTGGCAAGTTCGTCCCAGCTCTGATCATGAAGGGGGGGGGGGGGAAGCAATTTTGTTTCCACTGAATCTCTTTGGATGTACCATATAGGCACACACAGAATTTTGCAAGGTGAGAAGCATCTCTTAACTGTAATGATGTGACCATTAGTGAATGGATGTTAACTGAAGAGAAACTGGTTTTTGAGCAGAATCTGGATCATTTCAGTGGGAAATTAATTGGAGGTAATCTTCAAATTAACTGAACTGATTTGTGTGTTCTGGGTTGGGATGAAAATTTATTGGAAAAGTTACCTGGAAAAATTCATTGGCTTGGCTTCTGTGACATCTAAATGGTAGTAAATATTTCAAATTTGTATATATGCCTATATATTAGTATACATGTTTTATGCAATTGTGTGTCTAAAAGCCCCCAGATCTTTTAGGTACCTAGTAATATCCCTGCATCTTGTGTACTTGTGTGTTTCATGAAGTTACATAAGGTGGAAATTAGCCAATCCCTTGCATTTGAAGGACATGAGGCCATAGATATTTCTGCCCTAAATATGCACCGATTTCACTGCCTGAAAGCACCATCTCAGAAAAATTTGGGAACAGCAAAAATTGTCATTTAAGGAAAAGTCAACATAAGAAGTTAAAAACTTTAGAATGTAAAAATTGCTCTGCAAGGTCCATCAAGATCAAAATTCGGTTTCCAACAGATGCCAAGGAAAATGTCTCTGGAAGCCTACAGACAGGGCAAGGCAGCTGTCCTGTACATCTGGGACATCCCATGCACTGAGAATCTTACCATCGGAACAAAACCATCTGCAATATTAAGGATTTGGGGAAGAATCAGCACGAAAGATCAATGAAAGATTTAAAATGTACACACACACTGCATGTGCTCACATATGTCTGGAAGCCCTCACAAGATTTGGCTGAAATGGTCAACTTCAGAGTTCAAGTTCCCAGTCCTCCAAATGGTAGTATCATAAAAATGCATAGGCAGGACCGGCTGCATGGGCAGTATGTGAAGTGAGCCATGGACAGATCTGGAGTTGTAATTAGGAAAAAGAATCTCAAGATTTATGACACTTTTTGCCCTACACTTCAATTAACTAAGCTCTTTCCAGCTCTACTACAAACAAAAACATTACTATATGAATTATGCAAATACACATTCATGCAATTTTTAACAGTCCAGTGCAGAGTTAAAATTTGGTCAACAAATTTTGGGTTTTAATTTTGCATGGAATACTCTTAGAACTGACAGATCGCCCATACGGCCAGCTCAAGGCAATAGAGAATAGGGCAAACAGCACACCTGGACTGTTAAGTCTGACTTTCTTTTTCGACTTAAACCCCAGTTGAACTATTGCATTACAATTGAGAAAAGCATTGTGGAAGATCTCTTATAAAACATGGGAACTGTCAAGAACTGGTTTCAACTTCTGCTTTGGAGTCAGGGCAGGGAAACCCCAACAGCTTAGCTGGAGTTAAAACTGGGAACTTATTACAAAACCAAAGCTGTCATTAAGTAACATTTGAGAGATAGGAACATTCAGCTGTTCTATTTTAAGGCAGCTCTCCCCGAATTTACAGTTCTAAAAGGAATAATTTTGAGACAGTGTCAAAGGGAAAAGGCAATTTAATATTTCAAGGATAACTGCAAGTTATGGCAAGGTCAAGTAGCATGATTTATTGTAAGGGTGAAACACACACAGAGACACAATATGAAACCATTCTAAGTTTCCGTGTATGGAAATTCCTTGGTATGCGGAGGAAAAATACATAATGGCTGAACAACTGCATTCTTCTGTTACCCGAAAAAGGGGGGGTTGGGATGGACTGAGAAATGCCAAAATTTCAATGACAAGTTAACTCTCAAGTTATCCTTCCAAATGGCTAGAAATCCTTAAACGTCTTGGGATAACTCAAGTTCTAGACTTTCCACATGGCGCTTAGAGAGATAATCTAAAATGAGGATTGATTTAAGGACTCTAAACTTTTGTTAAAATTTCTATCCCTCATGTTTAAAGAACACCCACCTCACCCCCAGGTAAGTGTCAATTTAGATATTGGCTTCCAAGCACTTTAAATGTGCACCAGCATTGGATTTTACACATGGAAGCATTATGTGGCGAGGATAACCCATTTGGGGTGGGGGACACCAGATGGGTGTGAAAAGATTTGGTGGGTAGGGCAAGAGAAAAGTACAAGATGGAGTACACATGGCATACTCCAGCAGAGTGCGGGGGGGAGGGGGGAGTGTCAATCGAAAGGGCCGTTCCATTCAGTACAGCAGGGGTGGGCAACTTGTGTCCCTCCAGATATTTTGGTCTACAGCTCCCATGATCCCTTGCCACTGGCTATGCTGGCTAGGGCTAATGGAAAGGTTAGGACAAAACATCTGGAGGACCACAAGTTGCCTACCTTAACAGTACATGATCCCTGTTCAGCTGGGATCATTCATACCAAGACTAATTCAGAAGAAGCAGCCACCAGGAGGAAGAAAATAGTGCTGAAGTAGAAACAGATGCCACAGGAGACAATGGGGCTGACCAAGATTGATAAAAAGGTTTGCACCACCCAAGTCAGCCTTCCCCAATTTGGTGCCTTCCACATGGGTTGACCTACAAGTCCCATCACTCCCCAGCTAGCAAGACCATTGGTTAGTGGGACTGGAGCCAAATGTGGGCAAGTCACCCTGTCACTCTCTTCTACCAACTCCTTTCCGTCATCATCATCATCATCACCACTACCACCAAATGTATTTCCAGCCTTTTTTCCCTCTTGCAAGGAACCCAAGGCAGCTTACATGGTTCTACTCCTCTCCATTTTATCCTCACAACAACCCTGTGAAGTAGGTTAGGCTGAAAGTCAGTGCCTGGCCCAAAGTTACCCAGGGAGCTTCATGGCTGAGTGGGGATTAGAACCCGATCTCTCAAATCGCAGACCAACACTCTAACCACTACACCACACTGGCTCTTACCACCCTCTCTCCTTCCACTACTCTGCTCATTTTTGCTCCCTCCACCAATATCCCTCAGCCTCCCTGTTGTCCTCCTCTCCCACTGGTCTTCCCCCACCTGCATGACCTGTGGTTTGTGGGCTGTAGGTTGACCACTCCTGGCTTCACAGGAATAGAGGTGCTCTTGAGGAATAATCACAGGTGATCCAAAAAGGGAGACTGCCCTCATTAAACAGCACTCTTAGTATCAAGGCACTATGTAGATTGTCCATTAAAAATACAAATATAAAAACCCTTAAGAGGTCATGTGTGTGTACAAGTCCTGTATTACTACTATGGCAACAACAGAAAACGGCACCAAACTATCAGCTGGCTTCTTTCTGAATATGTTCTTATTAAGAATCACGCTGAAACGCAGTGCTTAAGTGCTAAAAATTGCCAGAAAGCTTTAATTGTGGTTAGCCAAACTAAACATCACTGGAAACAAAGCTGTAATGACCTCTTGATAATCAAAGCATGCTAACTACACACTCGGCAACACAGGCGAAAGTGTAATTCCAGTTAAAATTAAAACCTAAGAGACGAATTTAAAGAAAAAAATCTGCAACTGGAACTGTTTTTATTCTAACCTAGCATTTGGATACAGCCATTGCTTATTAGTTATAGGTATCAAATATTTTATAGACTTTGATGTTTTATATCGGGGTAAGCAATTGGTCCAGGGGGCAAGTACTCACCCCAGATTCCACACTCACACCTTCACCCAACGGGTCAGTTTGGACAACACGATAGCCCATCATGGGTTAATTAGTTCTTGGGGCACTGCAGCACATGCTGCCTGCCATTATGAATATGTAACCCCCACCTGAGGGTTGCTGTGGCTTGTTGTGTCATGCGAACCCAGCTGGGGAGGGTCATTTGAGGATTAAACATTCTCACATAACCCTAAAACAGACTGTGTGTTATGCGAAGGCTGTTTAACCCTTGAATAATCCTCCCCAAGCCGTGTTTGCACAACATGACATACACATTCATAATGGTGGATGGTGTCAGGATGAGGCTTGGGCTCCCTGGTTTGGTTTCAGATTCTAAGTCAAACTTGGAGCTTGAAGTACAAGAAGCCCAGCCAAGACAGGGAGCAGGGGAGGAAACTTCCCAAGAGCTTATCAAACAGGAAACCCAGGTTCAGAGATCGTCTTCCACCCCATTCCCCGGGAACTCAGTCTTTGTCAAAGGGGAAGGGAGGATAGGAACTGACAGATCCCAGAGTACACAGCAGGGTCAAATGGACGGAGCTGAGGAGGTAGGAAGCGGTCCACCAGACCAGCTGCATGTCAGAAGTTGCACCATGAGAACCCTCCCTGAAGGAGGAGTCTGCTAAAAAGCCTGTCCCACATGGTAGGAAACCATCAATTTAATTGATGGTCTACTGCCTTGCTTTGTTTGACTAATTGAGCTTAGAGGATAGCTCCTAGCATTCACAGTCCCTTCAGATCCGAAGAGGTTTTTTTTTTTTATGAATAAAAGCTTTGTGGATTGCACAGCAAATCTCTTTGCTGTTTCACTTTTCAGTGGGAGGGCTTGGAATCATGACAGCTGGCATGCGCCCCGGAACCCTGAGGGTTAATTAACCCACGAAAGGCTGTTGTGTCATCCAAACAAGGTCACTGTAAAAAGCAAACTGCTGAATTGCTGCCAAAATTCAGTGGTGGCAAAAAGGCACATTTCTATTTTAAAACAAAGCATGTGGGGAACAAGCATCTTGTTTGATGCATAAATGTACTCCCGGAAGCTCCTGGGGGGAGCACAAATTTCTACAATAATTAACCAAAATGTGGTGGCAATGTCTCTGGATGGTAAAGGCTGCAGAAATGACCAAGGAACTGCGTGTGTTGGTCACCTATATATACCAACTTGGCGCCCTACCAATATTTTGGACTTCAACACACACCTGCCCCAGCCAGCATGACCAACAGTCAGGAATACTGAGAGTTGCAACCCAAAGCACCTCCAGGGCATCAGATTAGGGAAGTCTGATATACACCAATCTTTTTTATTTCTTGGCAGTTACTGTACATATTACTGTAATGCAGCTTTCCCCAACATCATGGGGTCCAGATGTTTGGACTACAGCTCCCATCAGCCCTAACAAGAATGGCCAATGGTCAGGGATGATGGGAGTTGCAATCCAAAACATATGAAGGGCACCATGTTAGGGAAGGCGACTGTAATAAATGTGCATTTTCCTAGGACGGAGCAAGCATCCACTCTTGCAGGAATGCGAATGCTGAATCCTGTTCCCCAATACCTATTGTAGCCTAGCAGCAGGGCGCAATGCCATCCTTTTATTCTGCTTGTCACCTCTGGTTTAGCAGGGAGAAAGGCAAGAGACAGGCCTAGCAGAAACACAGTGATAAGCAGTTTGCACCATTACTAAAAGTAGGACAGGAAAATCTGCTGGTTAGCAAAATGTCAACAACCTGGAGGTGATACATTTTTGAGTGGGGGTGGGTAGAGAGTCAGCAGGAAATGCCCCACTTACCATGAGAACTAGAATGAACCATTCTAAAGGGAGACACATTATACTGTTGTTGCTTGTAAAATGCCTATCATTGCAATGGAGAGGGTGCATGCATGGATGGATGAGAAGAAGATGGTACAGGGGGAGAAGGGGAACATGGCACATGCAGGAGAAGATTGGCAGACGTAGGCATGATCTTTCCCCAGAAACCATGTGAAGTCTGTCTAGTTGAGGTTAAGCTCCTGAGGAGCCCCGCAGTTCCATAAAACAGTTTGAAAACTACTGCTCTAAACAGTCCACGTTCACACCATGGGTGCTCCACCATCTCCAGGCGTTCAAGCTAACAGTGATAAGCAATTGGTGGACATAGGTTCAGATCCAGAACATATTTTACAGGCTAGGACAGGCAACATTTGAGATTTGTGGGCCGTTTTCAACCTGTGACTTTCTGCCTAAATGATGGATTTGTGGATGAGTTGTCACAAGGCTATAGTGCAGAACTGTAAAGGCCAGGATAATGCCACAGGGCCTTATGTTGCTGACCAGGATATAACGCAGGGATGGGGAACCTGTGGCCCTGCAGGTATAGTTGTGACTCATCTCCCATCACCTGGCCCTGATGACTGGCCATGCTGGCTGGGGCTGATGAGAGTTGTAGTCCATCATCATCCAGAAGGCCACTTGTTCTTTGGCCCTGATGTAGAGTAATCTCTGTCAGAAGGCAACAAGGCTCCAGATCTCACCAACCCTGCTATAGAAATGTTGAGGCACTTTGTGAAATACAGTTGCTAGGGATATGAGAATTCTTTTCAGTTTGTTTTTCCATCAGGATTTACTGACTTTGCACCTTCCAGAGAGAACGAGGACTCAGAGGCACTCTGCAGTTAAAGTCCATACATTTCAGAGCTTGCAATGTGATTCACAGACCCAAAGCAATGCATTCAAACTGCATGCATACATTTGAAAAATGCACATGAAAAAATGCATACTTTGGAAAAACGCTCACAAATACCATTGAAACAATGGGAGAAGAATGTGTACATTTCAATTATCTGCACAACTGATGTGTACATTTCAAAAAATATGCAGGAAAATACAAAAAAGTAAAAACCTCTCCCAATCTGAAACAGACTTGATTCTGAAGGAGCTTCAAGACGGAATTTGGAGAACTTCGGAGAACTTGAGTTTTGCGGATTCTCATATCCCCAGCAGTTGCCCAGCACTAATTTTTTATCATATAAAGTGTCCTCAGGCATGGTACTCTCATTTCTGCCCACCATCATACGATGGATAGAGTGGGATTACTTGCCATGTATCCCTACTTCTATAGGAATGTTGTGCAAATAGGTAGGGTAGGGTTTATATGGATGGGCAGAGGGGAAAACCACCAGTGGCTTAACTCAACCAAAGATCCAGCCTTGTGCTAGAGGAGTGCATCTATCCCTCTCCATCATACTCATAACATAATTTGCAGTGCAGGAGCCTATACACACAGAGGGCTGAATCTCACATGCGCTCAAATGCAGAACCAGAGTGTACGTTCTTCAATATAATGCCTCTCAAATCAGCCGGATGTGGGAGCTTAAGCCAGGCTTACCTTCTGAAATGCAAGGAGAAAGTATGGCTTTGTTAACAAGCAAGGGCAGAAGGCCGGTTCTGTGCATTTATTCTGGTCCTGACCAATCCAGAGGTGTTATACAGCCTGCCAATTGCAGGGGCTATTGCTGCACACTATGGTCATGTTTTGTGAAGAGGGCTTTAAGACCTGGATATACACAAGACCAGATCAATAACTAGGTCATGCCCAAGCTTCAGGCCTTTAGGTTCCTGGTTCAAGCCCTGGGGTCCCGAAAACACACTTCACCTGGTTCCATATTCCAAGTGTATGTCTCATAATCACTACCCATTTATATGGATTCATTCACAATAATTTCTTTGGAAAAAGACTAACGTTCCCTCCGCAAAACCTTAACAGGGGATTACAAAAATGTTGAATTTAAATTCATTTTTAAAACACCTACAAACAAGCTGCCTGCTCATTTTATTTTAAGAACCCCAAATCTCAACAGCAGCGCTATTCTTTTAAGCAAATCAAAGGTTGCAGGCCACCAGATTCAGTACACTGCACACATACCAAGTAGCCTCAAACACAGCAAAGACTAAATACGACTTAGAATAAAAACCAGACCTTTTTTTTTTCCTCTTAAGAGGTCTACAAAAGGAAAGCGGCAGAGAGCACCAGAAAAGGGCAATTCCAAGGTTATTAATTTAGAAAACAGGAAATGCAGCAGACAGGGCCGCTCCTCCTTAGTTGCAATGCCAATACTAACACAGAGAGCCTACAACACCATCTAACCTGCAGGAGACCCTAAACTCTGTCAAACTAGTGCAAAGGGCATCACCCTGAGCAGCTGCCCACATATTTCGGGAGGCCTGACGGCCCTTGGAAAAACAATACTGACAGAAAGATCCTTGGTCTATTTTAACGTGTTTGGATGAAAGTGTTTATTTTACTGCTGTCCAGTGTTTTAATTCTGTATGTTTTTGCTTACTGGTTGGTGACCTTCATTATCTTGCCTTACGGGTGGATTTGATACGTGCGTGGCTGATTCGCTGCTTAACCTAGGGATGGATGGGGCACCCATATTAGGATATATTAGGGTGGTCATGGGTATGGCACTGGAGAGGGGGGAGTGGAGTGTCATGAGCCGACAGAAGAGAAGAGTGCCCATCCCTGCTTCTTGTTCTTTCCCAACCAGAGGGTCCCTGAGTTGCCTTACCAGTTTGCCCTCTGGTCTGGTGGTGCTGTTGCTAAAGGCCAGGTCGCTCTCTCACCCATGATTTAATTGCAGGTGGGGGAACCAAGCAGGGAACAGGGAGAAGTCAGACTCTCCATTTGTGCCCTCAGACGCAGTCAATGTAGCGCCAGCATAGACTAGAAGCGGAAGCAGAACAGTTTGCCTGAGTTGCTCTGCACAGGTTGGTTAAATAAAGTTACTGAAATGTAAGCGTAATGCAACTGCTTGGACACTCACGTCGCAGTTCATCCAGAGAAACAGATAACAGCAGCTTGATGCCTCATCTCAAGGTCTTTTTTCCCTCCAACCAAATTGCCTTTTGTTATGGAATGCCACAGCTTCAGTCCTAGAAATCGCCATACGCATTAAACTTCTCATGGGTGCAAGGTAACAATGCTCAGGCTAAGGCACTGTTTCAGAACAGAGATGGTTGATTCCATCTGCCTTGGCCCTTCCTGGGAAACCTTATAAGGAGCACCTGTGGAGGGTTCCTCCAGCTCTCTCCTGGCATTTCAAGGAACTGTTTTTTATTTTTAGGCATGAGGAAGGAGGTGTTTGGATTTCCGTTTTAAATATGTTATTTTGACATTGCTGCTTTAAATTGATGGGTTGCATTTTATTGCATTATCTGCTTTATTGACGTATTATTTCCATTTGTATCCTGCCCTTCATTAAAAAAAAATCCCAGGGCAGGTAAAATCATTAAAACATCCAACAGTGAAGATGATGGCAATGATAATAATAATCTAGAGCAGAGCCAATCATTCATAAATGCCCAGAAGAAAAAAAAATCTTAGCTTAGTGCTGAAAAGATAGTAAGTTTGGCACCAACCAAAGTCAGGGTGCTACCAGGGTGCTATCTCTTGTCACCACCTATCATACTTCCCAATTTTAGGCCTCCTCTACACATCTAAGAGGCTAGTATAGGACGGATGTTCCTTTAGATACCTGCCCCCCCAAGCCAAGTCATGTAGGACTTCATAGGTCAGCATCATCACCCTGAATATAGCCTGGAAACAATTTTGTATTTGAATTCCATTTTGTAAGCTGCCTTGGGGGCGTTTTTGGCCAAAAGGCCCCACAGGAACAAACAACGTAATATAATAATGTAATGTAATGTTCCCAGAAAATGATCATCCAGACAAGGAGCAATCGTAGTCTATGGGCCAGTTCAGACAACACTCTAAGCCATGGTTAGACCGCTAACTCTTTTGCAGCAAGTGGTTAGTGAGTGTGTTTAAACTATGGTGATGTAGCCACATGGTTAGGAATGGCTCACATGACACACTAAGTCATGGTTCACATGACACACTAAGCCATAATGTTTAGCTCAAAATGCTTAACCATCCTGGTTTAGTGCGCTGTCTAACAGGGCCTATAAGGAGTATGTGCCTAATGGTCTGAAAAATTATAAGGATCAAGAGAAAAGGTTTGAGGATCTATTACTTTTCTTTTGGATGTCAAAGTAAGTCAGCAATGGATGTACACAGGCATATATAAAGGGAGGGATATCTTTGTAATGCATGGTTACATTTGACAGTTGTGTAACTAACAAAGACATGGTACATGAGGGGAAATTAAATCCACTAATGTACTAGGTTGATTTTACCATATTTTAGAATGGCCACTATGAATTTTATCATTAACAGGTGGCAGAGTACTTTATTTATGCCCATTTGTATACAGCCCCATAGCCAAAGCTCTCTGGGCGGTTTACATTAGATTAAAACAATTAAAAACAATATACAAAAATTAAAACAGCAAAAACATGTAATATAATATACACATACATTTAAAACCACTATAATGACTTTAAAAAGTGATATGTCTAAAAAACAAAACAAACTCAGGCTTATCAGATATTGCTAAATGCCTGAGAGAAGAGGAAAGTCTTGACCTGGCACCGAAAAGATAACAATGTTGGCACCAGGCGGGCCTCGTCAGGGAGATTGTTCCACAATTGGGGAGCCACCACAGAGAAGGCCCTCTTCCTTGTTGCCGACCTCCGAGCTTCCCTCGGAGTAGGCACTCGGAGGACCTTAGATGTTGAATGTAGTATTCGGGAAGGTTCGTGTCGGAAAAGGCGTTCCATCAGGTATCGTGGTCCCAAGCCGTGTAAGGCTTTATAGGTTAAAACCAGCACCTTGAATCAGGCTCAGAAACATACAGGCAGCCAATGCAAGCGGGCCAGAGTAGGTCTTATATGCTTGAACCGTCTGGTCCCAGTTATCAATCTGGCCGGTGCATTTTGAGCAAGCTACAGCTTCCGAACCATCTTCAAAGGCAGTCCCAGTAATTTAACTTGGAGGTTACCAGAGCATGGACAACTGAAGCCAGGTTATCCCTGTCCAGATAGGGGCCTAGCTGGGCCATCAGCCAAAGTTGGTAGAAGGCACTCTGTGCCACCAAGGCACTTCAACATAACTCTGAAAACACTATTTCTGTCTCTTTCCCTCCTTTATTTCTATCATCTCTGAACCTTTTTTTAAAATGTGAGAGTAATGCATAGACGCTGTTACCTTCTCAAAATGATTATTTCAAAGCTTGCCAATTAATGTATCACAACATCTTGTTAATGGTAATTGGGTACATAAATTGAACAGGAAGGCATCGAGGGACAACAGACAAATCCAGGGTGTGTTACTTGAGGAAATGTACAGGATTGAGTGGAAGAACTGACTTTTCCTTGCTTCAAAATTGGAGCAGTTAACCTTGTAACTTTGGATGGGGTTGCACTCCCCTTGAAGGAGCAGGTTCGTAGCTTGGGGGTTCTCCTAGAACCATCTCTGTCACTTGAGGCTCAGGTGGCCTCGGTGGCACGGAGTGTCTTCTACCAACTTCAGTTGGTGGCTCAGCTACGCCCCTATCTGGACAGGGATAACCTGGCTTCAGTTGTCCATGCTTTGGTAACCTTCAAGATAGATTACTGCAATGCACTCTATGTGGGGCTGCCTTTGAAGACGGTTCGGAAGCAGGCAGCTTATGCAAAATGCAGCAGCGGGGGCGTGGCTATGATCGAGTCGGAGTGAGGTCGCAGATCTTCTGAGCTCCCTAAAAAAGCTATGAATTAAGCACTAATTCCTTATCGTGAAGAGTTATAAAAGGCATGATATATTGTCTGGAAGTGAATAATCATTGAGGGTGAGTTGGGAACGGGCAAGAGCTTGCCGAAGGCTGCCTGCTAGTCTTGGCTGTAAAAGCGAAACCAAATTCCTCAGACAACGGAGGAGGAGACGCCATTAATGAGGTAATTTATGGACTTATAATTGAAGATATAACCCAGCTTGTTTGACTTAAAGTATTAAAAGGCATTATATATGGACTGGAAGTGAACAATCATTGAAGGGGGATTTGAGAGCAGCAAGAAATTGCTGGCTATTAGCTGTTTCTGCTGGATGCAAAAGAGAGACTAAATATACGGAGGAAGGGAGACGCCATTACTGGACTGATTTATGGACTATAATTGGCAGCTAGCCTGATTTATAGTATACTTGGAGGGAGTTTGAGAAGAAATAAAATTAACTCCCAGTGAATTTGAATTTGAAGTCTTGGTTGCAAGGCAGAGGCACGAGTAAGAGTCTCCAGGCAGACGGGGGAGGAGGGAAATTTATGAGTAAGAAGCAGAGACGGCAGAAGCCCTCTATTCCCACCCCCGCCTGGGTAAGACCTTCAAAAGAGCGAGGATCAGATCGATCTTGGCATAGATTGGCCCGGGTGGATTCTCAAGAAATGCCAGAGAAGCAGGTTGGGAAGAAATCTCCTGTGAAGGGCTCTATCTCGCAAATTACAGAGCCAGCTGCAATTCCAAAGATGGCCAGAGGAGGGCAGCCAGACCCAATGGATGAATTAAAGGCTGATATAAAAAACATGCTGATTGGTCTAGAAGAACGCTTGGCGAAGCGCATTTCAGATATGCAGACTGAGCTTATGACGGGATTAAAGCAAGTGGTGATGGATGTTGGAGTGCTCCAGGCAGATACTAGAGTTTTGGCGGGAGTTTGTAAGAAACAGGAAGACCAGCTTTCTCAACATGAACTACGCCTTATTGCTATGGAGGATCGGGATAGACGGGCAAATATTCGTATAAGAAAATATCCAGAACAAGAAGGAGAGTCCTTAAAAGATCTAAGAGATACAATTTTGACATGGATAAGAGTACAACTTCCGGATGAGTCTTGGGCTGAAGCTGATCTCGAACGGGTGCATAGAGTTGGTTCTAAGCGTAAAGGACTGCTTCCAAGGGACATAATTGTTAAATTTGCAAATTATTATAAAAAAGAAAAAATTATGCAGGCAATTAGACGACAAGCTCAACCAAAGATTCAAGCAACAGCAATCGAAATCTATCAGGATTTATCGGCGCACACTGTGCAGTGGAGGAAGAGTGTCAAAATTTGTACAGCAGCATTGAGGAAGAAATCGATAACCTACCACTGGGGTTACCCAGTATTCTTGAAATTCTTCTGGCAAGGGAAGCAAGAAAGAATAACATCGTGCGAACAGGGAATCGAGCTGCTGGAGAAGTTGGGCATAATCGATGCCAATGATGTGGGAGAAATAGTTCAAGCGGAAGGAGCGGGTGGAGGTTCCAGTGACCAAGTAGAAGGAGCGGTTGGAGGTTCCAGTCAATGAAAAGGGATTAGGGGGGAAAGGGTTAAAAAGGAGGGGAGGATCGGACTTTGCTCTGTGGGTTGGGCCGTGTTCCCCCCCCCTGAAGAGTTCTAAAATAATTGGGACCAGTGCCCAGATGACTGGTGAGGAGGGGGGTAAAAATGGGGGTATGTGTGGGGGGGGGAAGGGAGGGGGGGTATGTGTATCACTGACCGAGACCAATTTAATGACGTGGTTGGAAGTAAGAAATGGAGAATAGATTGAGATGTGCAACTTTAAATGTTAAGGGGCTAGGAACGGTGGTTAAAAGACGAAGAATTGAAACATTGTTGAAAAGAAAAAAAATAGACATAATTTTTTTGCAGGAAACTCATCAAATAAAGGATGGGGCTAATGAGTTACGAATGAGGGAAGTTGGAGTGTATGAAAAGTCATTTGGTACTTCTAAAGCGAGAGGTGTGGCAATAATAATATCGAAGAAATGTGGTATTAATATTCAAAGTATAAAGAAAGATAAGAATGGAAGGATCCTTATAATTTACTGTACGTTGGAAGAGGAAGAATTTGTGCTGATAAATGTCTATGCTCCAAATGGGAAACAAACTGATTTCTTTAAAGAAGTATTCAATATGGTGGGAGATCTAGGGAAAAAGAATATTGTGATGGCAGGAGATTTTAATATGGTACTAGATAAAGGGAAAGACAGAGATAATATAATAAGAGGTAGTGAAGGAGAGGGTAAGACAGAATTAGCTAAATTAATGGAGAGGAAAGAATTAATGGATGTATGGAGAGTTGTAAAAGGGCAAGAAAGAAAATATACTTTTTACTCACCTAGATTTAAGAGCTACTCAAGGATTGATTATATTTTTATATCAAAGAATATGGTACCTAAATTAACAGATTGTGATATTGGAGTAATTAAGATCACAGACCATGCACTAATGATGATGGATATCAAGATAAAGAAGGATTATAAACAAGCAAAGAGATGGAGACTGGACGGAAGAATTTTTAAAAATAAAAACATATTGGATAAATTAAAAAAGGAAGTGCAGGAAATATGGCAGATAAATGAAAAAGGAGTTAACTCGCAAGGATTATTATGGGATACGATGAAAGCAGTAATAAGAGGGATCTGTATCAGAGAAATGTCCACACTTAAAAAGCAACAGGAAGTACTTAATAAATAGGCTGAAGAAGAGATAAGGAGTTTAGAGGAGAGACTGAGACAGTCAAAAGATAAGCGGTTATATGCCCTAATTCAGGCTAAAAAAAAGGAATTGGAGAAAGAAGAAATAGAACAGGTTCAAAAGAATTTATTATATTTAAAGAGAGACTTTTTTGAATATAGTAATAGAAATTCCAGGTTGCTGGCTAGATCCACGCAGACAGAGAAGGCTAAGAATATGATAGGGACAATAAGAGATAAGTTAGGGAATAGATGTAATGTAATGAAAGATAAATTAAATATTTTTCAGGAATTTTATAAAGATTTATATACATCAGAGGCGCTTTCACAAGAAAAGATTCGGGAATATGTAGAAAGGAATTGGAAAATAAGACTGGATGATCAAGATAGGGAGTGTATGGAAGACTTGGTTACTGATAAAGAAATTGAGGGAATTATTGGAAAACTAAAAGGAGGGAAGTCTCCGGGGATTGATGGTTTGGGGCCGGAATTTTATAAAATATTTAAAGATATTTTAATACCTAGATTAAAAAAAATATTTAATAATATAATAGAAGGAGGAATGACCCCGCCATCGTGGGACCAGTCCCTGATTGTTTTAATACAGAAGCCAGGTAATGACTTGACAGATCCAGCGTCATATAGGCCAATATCTTTAATAAATCAGGATGCAAAAATATTTTCAGCAATTATGGCTAAAAGAATGGGCACATTTATATTTAAATATATTAAAAATGATCAATGCGGATTTATTTCAGGTAGGAAAATGCCGAATTTAATTGGGAGAGTTATAAATATAATAAATATTATAAAAAAAAGGAACTTAAAAGCAGGATTATTAGCATTAGATATTTTCAAAGCCTTTGATTGCGTGGAATGGCCAGCGTTAAAAATAATATTAAAAACATTTGGGTTTGGACATAAATTTATGGGAGTGATTAATCAGATGTATAAAAATAATAAAGCGGAAATAATGGTTAATGATGGGTTAACGCAACAAATAATACTAGCTCGAGGAACTAGGCAAGGATGTCCACTTTCACCAATTTTATTTGCAATAGTTATAGAAATTTTAGCAAATGTAATAAGGGAAGATGAAAGATTAAAGGGGATAGGAAGAAAATATAAGATTAAAGTAAATATGTTTGCGGATGATACGTTATTGACAATAGAAGATCCCCTAGAAAGTGGGGAGATGATTCAGAAACATTTGAGAGAATTTGGGGAAATTACAGGATTACAAGTTAACTGGGGGAAGTCAGAAATGATGTTGTATAACTATAACAAGGAAGAGATGGAGAAATGTAAAGCTAAGTTAGGATTAAGACATAAAAATATAATAAGATATTTAGGAGTTAATATAGATAAAGAATTAGAAAGAATAGAGGAACTTAATTTTGTAAGCTTAAGAAAAGAGGTAGGGGAGAAATTACAGACTTATAGAAAATTAAAACATTCTTGGTTTGGTAGAATAGCGGTTATTAAAATGAAGATATTACCTAAGGTTAATTTTTTGTTTAGAATGCTACCTATTAGAATTTCAGTAGCTGAGATTAAAAATTGGCAAAATATGATTAATGCATATTGTAACGGGGATAAAAGAGCTAGGATAAATAAGGGGTTATGGTATAAGACTCAAAAGAAAGGAGGTTTAGGACTTCCTAATATTAAGAATTATTATATTGCTAATCAGTTAAGATATGCTATTTATGCTATTTTAGGGGAACAAGACTTGGAATGGTTGGAATCGCAAACAGTAGAGATAGAATATAAATTGCGGAATATATTTTTTAATAAAATGCAGAAGAAAGAATGGAAGGTACTGGACAACCCATTATTGGAAAATATATTATCGATATGGGAGAAGTATAGGGGGAAGTTGATACCAGGGGATTCTTCGCTTGCCCCAGTGGTAGTAGTGGGAAACTTCCCAAGAGCATTAAGATCAGAGATAGAAGTGAGACTGAAAGAACAAGATATTTTAAAGCTAAGGAATTGGATGGGAAAGATGAAGGATAGTGAGCATATTAAAGATTTGTTTAAAGGACAAAAGATAGCGTGGTTCAAGTGTCTGCAACTGGTAAAATGGACAGAGGAATGGAGGATGAAAAATAAGAAATGTAGAAACAATACCAGATTTGAAGATTTAATTGAACAAATAGAAAAAAAAGATGGAGCCAGAGCTAAGAAAGGACTCACTAGCGAGATATATAAAATTTTAATAGAGGAGGAATTTCAGGACTCACTTAAGGTTATAAAAGAGGTATGGGAAGAAGATCTAAGGGAAAAAATCAATGAAGATAATTGGGGGAGGATATGGAATGTAAGAATGTTGAAATTATTGTCGATTAGAATAAAGGAGAACTATTATAAGATAGTTTGGAGATGGTATCTAATACCTGTAAGATTTCACCAGATTGATAAAAAAGTGTCCAAGAACTGTTGGAGGGGATGTCAGGAGGTTGGGACCTATTTTCATATGTGGTGGAGCTGTGAACAAGTACAAAAATTCTGGGAAAGGGTTTTTAAAGAAATAAGTGATATAATTGGAAGTAAATTGGGATTAAACCCGAAGTTAGCTCTACTAGCAATATGGGATAGTGGGAACAAGCATATAATTAACAGAGAATTGGTAAATAACCTCCTGGCACCCGTCAGAATAATGATTGCTAGAAATTGGAAAGGGCAACGAAGTTATAAAATAGAAGATTGGTATAAAGAAATTTGGGATATAGCATTGAATGATATGTTGACATGTAAAATGAAAATAATGAGGGGAATGTCCAGTAAGAGTGATTTTGGAGATATACGGACTCCCTTTTTGGAATATGTTTTAAGATCGGGAAAGGGACAGTCGCCTTCAAAAGAATCATTAAAATTCTGGAAGGATGATGGATGAATGTGAGTAGGTCTCGGGGGGGGGTGCACGGGGGTAGTTGAGGGAGTTAGTTTGTTTATATATTATGTATTATGTGTATGTTTGTTTTGTTTTGTTGAAAAACTAATAAAAATTATACAATAAAAAAAAAAAATGCAGCAGCCAGATTGATAACTGGGACCAGAAGTTCGAGCATATAAGACCTACTCTGGCCGGCTTGCATTGGCTGCCTGTATGTTTCTGAGCCCGATTCAAGGTGCTGGTTTTAACCTATAAAGCCTTACACGGCTTGGGACCACAATACCTGATGGAACGCCTCTCCCGACATGAACCTAATTGTACACTCCTTTGAGTGCCTACTCTGAGGGAAGCTCAGAGGTCAGCAACAAGGAAGAGGGCTTTCTCTGTGGTAGCCCCCAATTGTGGAATGATCTCCCCGACAAGGCCCGCCTGGTGCCAACACTGTTATCTTTTTGGTGCCAGGCCAAGACTTTCCTCTTCTCTCAGGCATTTGGCAATATCTGATGAGCCTGGGTTTGTTTTGTTTTTTGGGCTTATAGCTTTTTAAAGTTATTATAGTGGTTTTAAATGTGTGTGTATGTTGTATGTTTTTGCTGTTTTAATTTTCGTATATTGTTTTAAATTGTTTTAATCTGATGTGAACCGCCCAGAGAGCTTCAGCTATGGGGCGGTATACAAATGGAATAAAATAAATAAATAAATAACCAGCCATGCAAACACTTGAGAGCATTATCATTGCAGTAAGACATGAAAAATCACCGTTTCATGGTCCCAAATAATAATTTAAAAAATTAAAATCACCAAGTGACAGTAAAGATGACATCAAAGAGCAGCCTTCCCCATTCAGTACCCTACAGGTGTGTTGAGCTATAACCCCCAGAATTCTCAGCTACCGTGGCCAGTGAAGGCCATCTAACAGCGATTATGGAGTAGAACTATCAATAGCACAATATTGCCTGAATTACACTAAACCTGAATTTTGAAGTTAAAACATTTTGGAAACGTTCTTGTGCAGTGAATCCATACGTCCCATTCTGTGAATTAGAAAGCCCGGGGGGGGGGGGGGATCTTCAAAGACAGGCAGATGAGATCAAGTTTCAAATGACTGCCCCCTTTCCTTCCCCACATCTCATAATTGCCTAAACCTCCCCATCCTCCTCACACCTACAGATTCTGACACAAATGTCAATTGAGCATTTCTGGAGGAAGATTAAGGATGAGTGAGGATACATAAATGAAAGCTGCCCTGAGGTCAATTTTGCAAAGCGCAATGGAGAGTACTGACAGTTTGGAGGAGGCGGAGGACTTTCGTGGAGTCTATGCAGCAGCACTGCCTTGCCCACGCCAGAGATGCCGACACCATCTTTGGCAAGGAGAGTTAAATTCTTGTGGCCTATTATTCAAATATTCATGCCCTCCACAGACACTTTGCAGCAGCACCTGTAAAAAGGGGCTTACGTGACTGTTGCTACCACATAATGCCTAATGCATGGATGTGCCTTCCAAGAACAGAAGCAGTCCAGCCCAGAATACAGCTGAAAATGTTTCTGCAGCATGGTATTCCAGGCCGTGGAAAATGCACAGGGAGGGTTCATGGACATCTATACCCAAGTGTTCGGAAGAAGCCATGACACCATGATCTTCACAGCTTTTCCCCTAAGAGATAAGCTATTGGCAGGTAGCTTTTTTCACTGGGCAGCCGGTTTTCAGTAGTACTGGTCCAATGCATTCTCACATCCTGACAGACCAAGCATCCAATTTGCAACCCTGGCTTATGTCTTCGTATTAGACCCCAAGGATGGCCCTAGAAAGGAATGTCAATTACTAACATAGTAGGCAAGATTGCCAGCAGATAGAGCATTCGGGAGTCTTAAGACCCCATGGAGGATGCTTTACATACAGAAAGAACTCGTTGCCAACGTCACTATTGCTTGTTGTACATAGCACAACCTCGGCAAGATGCAATGAAATATTGTCCTCAAGGAACACCCTAGCCTGCCATGATCAGATGCAGAGGATGCTGCTGCTTCACAAGATAAGGCGAGGGATCATTTTCACCTAATTCAGTGTCAAATCACTGTGGAACACTAAAAAGGTCAAATTTACCTTGATAACAAGGTAAATTGGATGCTTTTAGTGATCCATAGTGCTGAAAGTACTTATACTTTCCACTCATTGGTGCAGATGGGCAAGGGTCACATGATGCCCACCCCTGCCTTAAAGTCCTGGCTGGGGCATGCTGAGAATTGTAAGCTGTTTTTCTGCCTAAACATGCATAGGATTGTGCCCCAAACCAATTGCAATCACCTGCTGTATTACATAATTATACAGAAAAGTCATTTTAGAAAATTTAGGGGGAAAGTGTTAGAAATTTTTAAAAGCGTGTTTATTACTTGGTTGGGCTCTGGTGTGAAGAGATAGATTGTTCAAGAGTGGAGCTCATACTTTCCCCCCAATCAAGTTTTATACTGACATTTAAGGATTCAAGTAGTTTGGATAACATTGTTTCTGTATGGTAGGTGTAAACGGCTCCATGCCTTAACTTCACTTAAAAGGGCTATCCCCCATTGCAGCTGTGTGTGCAAACAAAGACTATGGTGTTCATTTATTTCATGGCTGAATGGTGAGCTTTGAAACTGATCCATCTTTGGATTTAAGGGACTTGCTTTTTTTGTAATCACTTCTTAGGGGCTCCTTCCAGGATTTTTTTATTTTATTTATTTATTTTATTTCTAACTTGCCTCTCCAACCAGATCAAGGCGGGGAACAACAATAAATATAAATATAAAAATAAAGGCTTGGCTTAGCATAGGGGTGGGCAACATGCAGCCAGCAGACTTCATGTGGTCCCCAGAGGCTGTCAGTGTAGCCTGCTGTGAGTTCCCTTTCCCTTCCCCCATCCCCACTCCCCACACATGGTGCTACATCTGCTACATAGGGCACCTGGGGAGAGTCTTCCCTGCACAACCTTTCCAGCAGCAAAATATGTCTCTGGCCAGCAGACCAAATAGCTGTGGACTTAGCGTTACATACAAATGCAGCCTTTGTCAGCCACAATGGCCAACCCAATGCCCCCCTCTTAGCTTCTTGCAGCAACAGCCTTATCAAGTAGTAAAGGAGGAAATTCAGCACAGACCAGAGAAATGTCATCTTCACAACATACAATATCAATATGTGGTGATGGCCACTATCTCAGGGAGCTTTAACTGGAGAATAGACAAATTCATGGAGAAAAATAGGTTTATCAATGGCTATGATTAGATGCAGTGGTGGGCAACCAGATGGCCTCCAGATGTTTTGGACTACAACTCCTATTAAACCTGACCATTAGCCATGCTGGCTGGGGCTTATGGGAGTTGCAGTCCAAAACATGTAGAGAGTACCAGGTTGAGTACCCCAGCTACATAGAACCTCCATGTTCAAAGGCTATTATCTTCAACCCTTGTTTGTGGATTTTCCAGAGGCAGTTGTCTGACCACTTTTGGAAGCAGGTTGCTGGAGTAGACAAACTTGTGATCTGATTCAGCAGTGGGGTGGTCTATTTCTCTTCTCTGGGGATTTTAGAAAGTGCAGGACAGCTTGAAGCAGTTTATAGTTTTCACAGCAATCAGATATATCAGGGGAGACAACTATGAAGTTTTAAAATTAGAAATTAATTCTATAAAAAGGGGATTTTTTAAAAGTTTGTGTAGCTCAGCATGGTCAACTTGAGTAGCGTCTGCTGTTCTTTTCAACTAGCCCGCATGAACGAGGTTTAAGTTTGCTTTAACCTAATGTGAACCAACTGATTAGTGTTTTGCTTCTTTTTGCCTCCACCAACAGGATTTTATAGCTTTTATTTCTTAACACAACCTCCTCTGTTTCTTCTCTACTATTCTGGGACTACAAAGCTATTTTGATTCCATGGAATCAGAAATCCTTAAGGCCCAAGAGCTATTTTAATAAATCAAGACTGGTCTTCTGTAAACAAAAACAAAGGAATTTATTCTGGCTGGATTAAAAGGAAGTCTTTTATAAGAGGTGTCGATAAGATCAGAGCAAGCTGTCCTTCAGATTCCTACTTACAAGTTCAGCCTCGGGAGAAAATAAGCATTTGTTTCTCCTACACAGCAAAGAATGCTTTTCCTCCTTTTTCCACCTGTCCATTAAAACTGACCATTTAAAATTTACATCCCAGAAACAGATTTTCCATTTGTTAGACAAAGATCAACTTTTTCTTTTCTTCATATGATATGTAACTAACAATGTTTTTAAAAAATATTAACAAGTTCCCCCACACTGCTGAAAAGTGACCCTAGACTGGCCTGGCACTGTTTCCCTACCAAGCGCAGTATGGCTCCTTGACAACTCACCATTATTTGGTAGTGCCAAGAACCAAATCTGTGATTTATTGTCCCCTGGTTCAACTACAGTTCAACCTTCCCTATCCTGCCACTCTCCAGATGAATTGGACTACAACTCCCAGCATCTCCAATCTGGCTGGGGGAATGCTGGGAGTTGTAGGCCAACTCATCTGGAGGGCAGCAGTATAGGGAAGGTTAAACTGTAGTATGGTGGAGCCAGCCGTTACCTCTGTTTTTCAAGCTTGCTCATCATCTCTTAACAGAGGTTGCTCATCATCTCTTAACATGGCAGTTCTTAAAGCAGTGATGGACAGCAAGGCAAGTATGCTACATTAACAACACATAGGCTCAGTTCGGACGACATATTAAGCAACGGAAGAGTAAATAACGTACTGACCGTGCGTTAGGCAGGAGGAGCTCCACAGACGACACACTGCAGCCGGCGCTGCTCGGAACCAGCAAATGCCCCGGCTGCAAGGAACTTGCGGTGGCCATTTTGGTTGCAGCTTCTCCTCCGTGTGTGTCCCAGCCGTATCCCAGCATGCACCGTGAGTTCTACCGGCTGCATAGAGCAGCTGGGTTTTTTTGGCTGCTCTAGACAGCAGAACTCTATTCCGAAACGGAATAGTCCACGGAGAGAGGGGGAGGCTGAATTCGGACGACACTTTAAACAACGGGGCTTCGGGCTAAACAACGTGTAAGCCCGTTGTTTCGCTCCGTTGTTTAAAGTGCCTGATTAACGTACTGTCAGTTGTCTACGTACTGTCAGTTGTCTGTGCGTTGTGTGCTGCCCTCCAGACGACACAATAAGCAACACAACTGACAATTGTTCCCCCCCTCCTCCGTTGCTTAATATGTCGTCTGAACTGAGCCATAGTCTGTGGAAACTCAAGAATCCTCTGAGGGGGAGGGGACTTCAGAGCTGACTGATCCCAGAGTACGCCGTAGGTTCAAATGGGTGGAGCTAAAGGTAGGTGAGAGGCGGTCAGCTTGGCTAGCATCTCGCCAAAGGCTTCTTCAAAGAAATCCTCCTTGAAGTGAAAGGGACTCAGGGAAAAGCCCACCGCCTTTGTTAAAAGAACAATTGTCTCGCTTAGTTTAGCCAAGTTTTAGCCTAGAGTAAGGTTCCTAGGTTTAAATACTCTTAAGGCGCAAGGAGATGTTTATTTACCGAATAAAGCTTTGAGGATTACTTGGCGGACCTTTTTATTGTCTCACACTCCAGCAGGAGGGCTTGGAACCATGACAGCTTGGGATGGAGTGTACCAGTAACACAGCCATTTGGATTCAGACTGTGCTGACCCAGACAGAAAATGTATAGCCCAGTCGCTCGCTCAAGTATGAATTGGCTCTTTAAAAGTCTAGGTTTTATGAACAGAGCCAATGGGACCTGCAACTAAATGTTGCAAAGAATGAACTGTGACTTTTCTTGGGCATTCGTTACATTGCAAAGGCATATGAAAATAAGGGCATATGAAAATTAGATGCATTTACCTGATTGAACACTCTGTGCTGAACAAGCAGTCTGCTACTGTGTTAGAAAGGCAGCGTGAGTAACTCATGCCTCGAGTATGAAGCTACCGCTGACAGGTAGAATGTACACCTACATCTTGCCAGGTCAGCGGTGATACACCACTTAGTACCCCAATTATGTCAACATGGCTTTGTATGTTGCTGCTTTGTCTTGAAATGCAATGGCTGCTCCCACCTGAATGGCAAGCTATATAGCAATAGAGTAGGTCCACATTCAAAACTCAGCTGTTATCGGGAGCTGCCTCTTTCCAGCATATAACTCCTTTGCTGAGGGAATTGCACTGGCTACCGGGCCAGGTTTAAGGTTTTGGTACTAGTGTACAAAGCCCTAAACAACTTGGGACCAGGATATCTGAGAGAGCGCCTTCTCCCTTACCAACCTGCCTGGTCGCTGAGGTCGTCAGAGGGCATACGCCTGGCGGTTCCACATGGACCTGTGGCCCGTTTGGAATCCACCAGGAGAAGAGCCTTTAGTGTAGTGGCCCCTTCTCTGTGGAACTCCTGCTTCTGGAGGTCAGGCAGGAGCCAACACTAGACTGCTTCCGGCACCTCCTGAAAACAACTCTGTTTCAAGAAGACTTCCTCAACCGACTAGCCACTGTTTTCTGGTTCCTTTTTTTTAAAATTGAACAATTTTAATTTGCTTTTTAAATCTTCTTCCTTTTACCGTTCATACCTATGTTCACCTCTCTGGAATCTGTGTTAGATAATTGAGCGGTATATAAATATTGTAAATAACTAAATAATAAAAGCTCTTGAAACGTCAGAGAAGACAAACCGCAGTTCTGGACTGAGCCGGAGGCATGCACATCTCGGTTAAAAGGCAGGAGAGCAATTGCTGAAGCAGCTCCCTGTCAAGGATTCATCTGGAAACAAACATGGGTTGGCTGTCCCATGATGCGTGAAATGGTCCTTTCCCAGCCTCGCTATCTAAGAAAACCTTCTTAACAAAAAACGTCAAGGATTGAAGGCAGAAGCTGAAACATCTATCTATCTATCTATCTATCTATCTATCTATCTATCTATCTGGTAGTTAGGATGATCAGTGTACATGATGCTTAACGGAGTACAAGAGGACAGATTCCTGCCCTCAGGAGCTTACAAACTAAAATCTGACAAGGAAAAAAAAAACACCACCCAGCCTTCCTCTAACTCGCTACCATCCAGATGTGCTAGCCATGCTGGCTTGGAATGTTGGGAGTTGCAGCCTAACACATCTGGAGTGCACCAGGTTGGGAAAGATTACAATTGGGGAAGGGGAGGGAAGGATGTGGCAGCAGGGGTAATTGGGAAGCGATAAGCAGGTGTTTCAGCTGCACTTAGGTCAAGATACAGGCTGGGCTACAGAAGAGCACTACAGAGGTGTGCCAAAGGCTTCACAGAATTAAAGGGTTTTGAGGAGGGATTTAAGAACAGTAAGAGAGGTGGCATCAAACAGGTATCCTGGAGAGCATATATGCTCTTTTTAGACGTAACGATGCTTAACTTATTTTATTTTTAGACACCCCCCCCGTATCCTCTAAAATAATATCCCATCAGCTTTTTCCTTTGACTTAGGGACATTCCGTTTTTACAGGCACAGGGACAGAGAGGAAGTAGCCTGCTGTTGTTGTTTTAAAGTTTCTTTACAAATCAAGAAAACATCCAATTTTTATGCTAGTTCAGACAGGGGTGAGAGAAAGGACACTCTGGCCCGACACATCAGCGAGGAAGCCAACAATGGCCAGTAGTTTGTGGCTTTTCCTTCAACCAAGGGACCACCATCATGCTATCAGCTGTAAAGATTGTTTGTGCAATTTGTGGTATTGGTGTTTTTCCTTCCCTTTTGTAATAGCGTAAGCCATGCACAGATCTAGAGGTTGTTTAGATAAGGAAGGATGCCAAATAAAGTAAGAGGCAAACGTCTACACAGAAGTTTCTACAAGTCACTTTGTTTTGGGGGCAACGGGGAGGGGAGAGCTTCGGCTATGGGGCGGTATATAAGTGTAATAAATAAATAAATAATAATAATAATAATTCAGGTAGCCACTAAACCGGCCTTAAGATGCATCTCTTTCTCTTTTTTTCTGCTGTGAAACATCACCCAGCGATGGTTCATCTGAATGAGTTGGCATAAAGCAGATGCTCATACTGAAGGTCAAATTTAGTTACATGTCTTGGTACTCACATCTTATGTATAATGTATTTGGAACACACATTTCTTCACAATCCTTGCAAGAATCCTGTGAGCATAGGTCATCCTTTCCATTGTACAAATGGGGAACCAATACATTGCTAAGATACACTACTGAATCACTTGCAATCGCCTAAAAGACTTGGATGATGGGTCTGGATTTGGACACTCTCTACATCCCACACATGACTCAGCGAATGACTTCAGATCTCCGGCAGATATACTCAGAAACATCTGCAAGGTCACGCTGCACTGGCCTGTCCTTATGGCTTCTAGCACACTCCCCAACTCCTCTGGGCCCAGCCATCTGCAGCAAGAGTTTGAGATAAGCAGAGGCTGAAACTCCCAAAAGACTGTCAACTGAGACCTCCCAATATGAGAGAACACTAATCCCTGAAATAGGGATAGCTGATCTTCAGGAGTGGCTTCCAATGGGAAGGGCACTGAAAAAGCCCTGCGCAACAAACAAACTTTGAGAGTTCTAGCAATCTGGCAATTTCTGAGTAGCTCTAAAAGCATTTCTCTTGCTCTTATGTTAAGAAAGCTCAGAGCAATTTGGTCTCATCCATGCAATGACCTGGTCAACATCTTGATCCGATAGGAACCAAAATTCAGTCTGAGCAAAAGTGCATGGTTTGGTACAATTTTGAAAAAAATCGTAATACCACTCTAGAACATAAACAGTTTCGAGTCCTCTTATTCCCCCCAGTCACATTTTACAAGTGCTAACATTTCCGCCCTCGTAGTTCATTAACTTGCAGCGTTATCAAGGTGGGAGTGAAGGAATGTTTCCACAATGAAGACTAACAGATATGAGTCAAATACACTGAGCCAATGCATACTTACATCACTTTTCCTGAACTTTGCTTTCAAGCTCTTCATGTTTATTCCATTCAAACTTCCAAACCTAAGACGTTTTCAACACCTAGACAAAAAGAAAAGGAGATATATATATATAAGCTTCCAACTACATTCGACTTAAATTGAGTAGGCAACTTGTCCCATCCCCTTAAATTGGAGCACATAGTTTGGACAAAAGCTATTGTTTCACCAATATTCCTGAAACATTTTATTTATTTATGGTTTATTTATTACGTATCTATACCGCCAATTAGCTAAAGCTCTCTGGACAAAATAAAGCTTAGGACCATAAAATATAGTAACATAGTAAAACTGAGTAAGTTTAAAACAGAATAAAATCAAAGTAAAAACATGATAAAATCCAGAAGCACTGCAAAGATCTAAAATGCACTAACAGAGCAATCCTATGGTCTCTGGGAGATATCCCCGGAGACCATAGGATTGTTCAGAGACCTTGGACATGGGAGTTGGAGATTCACCCCCAGACCCTGCTTCCTCACAGCCAGCGTGGAAAAAACCATGCCAGTTGCCTCTCCAAGATCGGAAAAACAGCCTCTGAGGAGGAGGAAAGGGGATGTTTTGGTGGGTGGGGAAGGGAGACTAGAGAAACCAGGATACAATAAAAAGCCCATCTAGCAATAATCACCAAATGCAGAAAATGGGGAGGCAAAGACCGCCTTCGTTGCTCCTCCTGTTGGCTTCAGCCTGGCAGGACATAGAATTTCAGAAGCTGCTGAGTTCAGATACTTCCAAGCAGCAAGGACACAATCAATAGGATTGTATCCTACTGAATTTTTTTTAAAAATAAAAAATGAAGGACTAAAAAGTCTATGGAAAATAAAATCCTTCACAATGAAGCCCAAAAGTTCACAATGTAGGTGCCAGGTGAGCCTGTCTGGGGTGGGTATTCCACAACCGCTCTCCAGATGTGTTGGCCTACAAATCCCATCATCCCCAGCCAACATGATAAGTGTTCTAGTCCAATGCACCTGTCCAATGCACCTGAACAATGACAAGTTGGGGAAGGCTGCATGTGGAATGCAATGCAAGAACTGTGCCATAAGAGCGTATTTCAATTTACAGACACATCCGGGAATAACATTGTGCAGGTTTGCCACTAAATATTAACTGAATGGGAAGCTACAGTCAATCTGGGGTCCTTGATGAGCTTACTTGTATGATGCATGTGCTCACATCCACACTTTACATTAACTGTAAAAAACAAACAAACACCGTAGTATATTAAATATATCGCCAGCTTTCACAACATAAGGGATGCACAACAGCAACCTTGCACAGTAAGCCTGAAACAGCAACTTGCAGAGTCAGAAGTAGGGGTCATGCACACACAAGCTACAGGTAAAAGTAACATGACTAAAGCTGTACACCAAAAGAATCAAACAATTGCACAACCTTGCATGCCTTTACTGAGATGTTATTCCTGTTCTTCCATAAAAAAAAAAAAATGAAATCCTGCATTGTTAAACACACCAAAACCAGTCAAGTGCTGCTTAGCAAGGAAAACTCTTATTCATGAATAGCAAAACTAAAAAGGATAATTCAGTGAAACTAAATACCCAGTAATACCTCTAAGAAAGGGAGAGAACATAAAAATATAGACATTGGTGTTGTGCCTTTCTGGGTTTTGATGCATCAAGAAATGAGTATTTACAAGCAGATTTGGCTGTTTTAAGACTAGAAACCCATGTGTACTCTGAATTCTCAGGGCTAGTTTACCTTTGCATGTACATTGCTGCATCACCCTATCCTTAATGAGTGGCAGCTGACTACGCAAGGTGAGAGGAGTAGAAATGCAAGCCACTCTGTGGTGGATGGCCCATTCACTCTGCAAAAATCATCACTTCTAGACACCAAGGGAGGGAAGGACACATATGTCTCCCAGTTTTGTACTTAAACTCTCGCCTGGTTGCCATAGGCGACAAGAAATTGCAAGCAGGTGAGTGAGCAGGCAGGAAGCAGAGGAGGGATGAAGCGCTCTGTTTCTCCTCTAGCAACCCACCTGGTTTCCATGCTTCGGAGGGAGGATGCCTTACACCAGCTGGAGAAGATGGAATTGTAATCCAGCCTATCTGGAGGACACAGTTTGGAGAAGGCTGGTTTACTGGAGCTGACAGAGGCCCCATAGTGTTTCAGGCAGGGATCAGGCCTGCTATCTGAGATCCTTTCTAAGGGACAATACCAGGGGTTGAACCTGGCAGCTTTCTGCATGGAAAGCATGTGCTTGACCACTAAAACGCAGCAGGGTGGCAGAGGAGGGCCGGAGCGTTCCATCCTTCCCCTGCAAGCCCCTCTTATGGGTAAAAAAAGCAGGCTAGCAACTTCTGTGTTACAAAGCTGATGCATCAATTATTATTTACAATATTTATTGTCCTACTTTCAGGGCAGAAGTCTTCCCAAGGCGGCGCACAGCAATAAAACACATAAAAGCAGTAAGATATTAAGAATAAAAACACAATAAAAACAGTAAGAATACAATAAAAGCGGCAATAAAAACAGAAACTAAACCAGCAATAAAAACAGCAACAAAAGCAATCTTATCACGAGAAGCCCAGAGTAAAATAATATATTTTCAAGGCCTTCTTAAAAGCCTGCAATGTTGGAGCACGGCAGACTGCTGATGGCAACTTATTCCAGTGGCGTGGGGCCACTGCAGAGAAGGTCCTCTCATGTATGGTCATCCACCTCTTTTCTCTCACAGGGGGCAGATGAGAAAGGTACATTAAATGTATCCTTTCACTTTAGACTGATTCTTCAAAAGATGTGCGTATGTCCCAGCATGATCTCGAGGCAGGAAAAACAAACCTGATTGGGAATTTTTCCAGCTCTCCTGGAGAATCAATTCTGTCATGACTCACATGGGTAGAAACTTGTATTCTACACTGACAGTTTTGACAAAAACAGCAGTGACTCACATGAGCTACTCTCCAATCGTGGAGGGGGAAATGTTCTGCTCAAAACCACAGCAAAGAAAGCAGTGCATTTTGACAGCTACCAAAAATCTGTCTCCCCGGAGGTAGCAGTGTCTTCCCTTATGGTCCATGGATACAGCACAGAGTAAACGGATGGGGTGCAGCTTCGTCCAAGTCAAGCGTGGGACTAAAGACCACTTCTGTAAATTGGTCAGAGGTGACGCCCAGCTCTGGCTTGGATTCAATGGCTCCCGTTTCTACAGCAGGCAGGGAACACTTTTCTGGTGGAAGAGTTAAAGTAGCAGACGATATCTGATGTATCCATCATTCACAAGACTATGCCCAGCTTCTGCAGATGCTAGCAAGAGGGGAAGAGAGACTGCTTTGTATCTGGGCAAAGGTGGAAGTTTGAGTTTTGGAGTTAGCCGGCAAGAAGCCAGCCTCTCCTTCCTCTGTCACCCCCCATGAACCATGCAAATTTTCTCCGGAGGGTACAAGGGAGGCTGCAGAAGGGGAGGAGATACAGAAGTCCTGTTCATTCCACTGGGGAGAAGAATGATTCGGGATCTAAGCTCTGCATGCGTGTGTGTTCATTCCATTACGTACACCATCGTGAGCTCCTTGGACGAAAATAAAAAAATGAAAAATAAGCCAATCTTGGGAAGTTCCTAGGCTGATGCTCCAGGCGAACATATGCTGCTTTAAAGGCAAGCACTGCCTGGGCAAATCATCTATAAATCAACAGGTATTGCAAAAGTCACCACATGATTCTAATACTTTCCCTTCTTGCAAGGACAAGTGAGCCTTTGACAGCCATCTCTGAAATCTCTAAAAAGCTTGGGGAAGCAGGAAACTCAAAACAGTATTAAAGTAGGGGGGGGGGGTTGCGGTTGAGGGCACTTCTAGACAAGGCTTTCATCAGGCCACATTCATGGAATTTTACAGGGGGCCAGATGACAACGTCTTCTGCTCAGAAACCTCCCGCATTCTCCCACTGCTCTTTCCATCTTTTTTCTTACCACGGAAAACCCATTAAGAAAGAAAACATGGAATACCTGCACAATCCCTTGCGACTGTTAGCGTTCCATCTGAAAGCCCCCTGAAATATTTTACCAAGAGGCTAGAAATAGACAACATAAGCTAGCATCCCGACACAGACCAAGAAACACAGTGAACGGTGGATTTCTGTATGGTTAAGGAAATAAGTTGTGGCTATGTTTTGCTATTCCAAGTTTTTAAAAAGTTCAAACGTAACATTAAAACCACAGCAAACAAGCAGTTTTGGGTTTTACATGCCCCTCATTCTCCGGCACAGAAGCCTGCAGAATATCAGAGGCATCAGCTTCCTGTTTTAAACTAACCAGAGTTCCTCATTATGTCTGAACAGGGGAAACTCTGGTTAGCTTAAGCCTGGAGTAGGAAACCTAGTGCCCTCTACATGTTTTGGATTACAACTCGTATCAGCTTCAGCCAACATAGCCAATTACTGGACTTCCAACACAAGGAAGCTGAACTCTTCCACCACATGGAACTTGCCTGTCATAATAGTGAACATTTTTTATGTGAACTAAAGAAATACCAGATTTCCAAGCACGTGTGCGTGTATTAATGATACACACACACACCTCATTTTCTGTTATCTTCCCACTGCAGAGACAACAAGAACATAAGACCAGAATTAGTGCCTCATAATTCCTATGAACCTCCAGCTATGGACGACGTGGGAAGCCCCTGTAAAACAATAAGGGATGGCTCTCTCTGTATGCATTAGAGAATTACATTCTTAAAGAATTCAATTCTGGCAGTATTAACGGAGAAGAGATCAGTGTATAAGCTGCGCTGAACCAGGGCAAATGCACATTTGCCAAAGAAAATGAAATAATCCTGAACATTTCAAGAACGATGAAACATGAGAATATCCACAGCAATTCATCAGTAGGTATTTCTGTGGACTTAGATACTTTAAAAAAATCAATACAAATATAATTAGACCATTGGATGATTTAATAAAGTGCATGCTATTTTCCAGCTTCAAAGGTAAAGGAAAGAGTAAATTGAATATGTATACAAGTCTACTGATATGTTCAATTCAAGTGAACAGTTTGGTCATTTGTTTCTGTTTAAAAAAAAAGTATTTTGGAAGTAATTTCCCTTTAAAATGCACAAAATACACCAATGCCCTTAACAAGGCTAAACTTTCAGATTCTCAAAGGCAACTCCAAACATTGCAATTTGTTTTCCGTGGAAAACAGTCCCATGTAGGAAAAAGCATAAACGCCATCTGCAGTGAAACAGATGTGTGCAAACAGCTGACATAAACATACACATGGGTTTTGTAGACTGGTTTGAAGCAAAGAAATGGTTGTAATAGGAACCTCCACATGTAAGTGACATGCTACGGTTTTGAATGACTAAAAAGGATACAGCAGAGACTCATTGAGCAACACACTCCTTTGGATCACCCTTTCCATTAAGTTAAGGTAGCACAAAAGGGAAGATCTTCACAACTGGTTCCCATGGAAAAGCCTTTCCCCTAAGCTTCCATCATCCCCATCCATCTTGGAGAAGTCTGTCATAGCCAAATTGTTCCTCTATAATTCCTTCCCAGTAGGGAATCCTAGAAAGATCACTCAGCTGGGTGAATTGACCTTCCGATAATGACTGGTTTCGGACAATTGTGTAGGAAGAAGCCCTTGTGGCTTCTCTCCCCACCCTGCCCCCACCATGGATGTGTCCACTATTTGCATAATCCCCCATGATGCAGCGTGAGTTGGCATGTCATCTAAACCTGGGGGTGGGGCGCAGGGGGGATGTCTTCATACCCACCCTACAACCCACGAAGTGTAGTAGCAGTTGCAAAGTGGGTATGAAGCCACCCCAGCTACACCCTTCACCTGGGTTCAGACAAGACATCGACCAGCGCTGCATCATGGGGGATTATGCAAATGGCACCCACACACAAGGCTCATGCTGGGCCGGAGGGAGAAGCAACGATGGCTTCTTCCCCCTGCTTGATCATCCAAACACAGTAACTGTTAGTTCCTGTAAGAACATCAACACAACTGTTATGAAAGCAAGTCAAACACACAATGCAAGCCCTTCACAACTTCTGCCCCACACATCTCAAATGTGCTGGCAGGGTATGGGTCATCCACCAGTCCTTTCATGAAGAAGGCATCATATTGGCACACCCTTGGGGCTGAATGATGCCAGAGGATGGGCTCCTCCCACCTGAAATCCCTTCCCCCTGATGTCAGTAATTGGAGATAAGAGCAGATTTTCCCTGGTCAGCACTAGAGAAAGGCAGCCTTTCTTCTAGCCCCTTCCCTATTCCTGAAGTAGGCCGTTCTTTCCTGGCACATCAAAACAGGTCCATCCATCAAGACTACCTTTTTGGAAAATATCAGCTACTCCCACATTAGTCCATATAATTGTATCAAGATTACCTTTGGTTTGGTTGTTATGAAAGTAGGAACACACCATCCGCATCTCTCCTATGTACCACTGATAAAGAAACCTTTCAAAGAGAGTCATTTCACTCCACTTGTGCAAGCAAAAGCCAACAATCCCCTCTTGTAAAAGGTCACCGTAAGAATTCTTCAAAAGGTTTCCCTGTCCCTCCAACATGGCCTCTCCTTTCAGTTCATTAAACAATAACGTTCCTTCTGAGCCACTAACCCAGCTTTTTTAACTTCACATGTAAGTTCTGCTGACAGTCTGGGTTGCTCCATCAATTAGCCACAGGCTCATCTCTTGCACAACTCATCTCTTGCACAGCTCTACTGCCAACCTGAATATCCAACCTTGTCAAATCTATCACACAACCACCCCTCCAGTCAAACAACAGCAGCATCCTCCTCTACCAAATCTACTGCTCGGCTGGAATTCTTGAGGCCTACACATGATGGGTCAACCCTTGCTCATTACTGAGGACAAATTTGCCTTGTTTTCAAGCTAAATTTGTCCTCAGAAAGCCTGCTCAGCAGTTTGCTGCCGAAGTTAAGTAGAAACCACCATTTTTTTCTTTCCTGACTTGGGGGGGCAACAGGGGGCAGTGGGGGTTACACTCAGCCCATGGGTCACGTGTTGCCCACCCCAGTTTCAATCTGGAATTAAGTCTTGCAAGGTTCATCCGAGTACATAGTTTGAACCAAGTCATTTAAGGCCGATCATTCCGTATTATAACCCACAAAGCAGGCGATGGTAAGCAAAAACAAAAAAACTCTCAAAGATGGAAGAATGAAAGAAAAATGACAGCCCAAAGTGAGCAAAATGCAAAAACAAAGCAAGAGCCGCTGTGTTGCCCACATATGACAGCTGGGTGAAGACCTTTGGGTTGGTGGGATTCCAAGACTAAACTCAGTGAGACTCGCCATCAAGTAAACATATATAGGGCCAAGCTGCACAAAGAAAAGGCCTCTGTACTGCCCAAACGCCATGCCCCCCATGGCATCCTTTAAGCTAATTAGCCGTCATCATAATGAGCTAGAAGATTCATCTTCCCTATTCAGCCACTACTGTGTCTGATGAATACTGTGCCAAGAGAGCCGTATAAGCATCTCTAGAAATAATTGCTGCTCTTTTTAATGTATATATATTTATTTGTTAAGCAAAAATTTAAACAATACTTTATGCAGTATCATAATCACTTCTACTGTAAACATCCATATTCAGTATTGCAGTGCCAAAGTTACACTACATATAAAGAGTTGCACAAGGTATATAAAATCACAGCTATTTTAACCAACTCGAATGGAGAATACTCCTGAGTTTCTTAACAACATGTTTTAAAATAGTCTTCTCAATTACCATTTGGGATCAATCCCCAAGCGGCTGCTTCTGCACTCTGTGAATCGTAGCCTTTCCATCCATCTTTTTGCTCGATTCAAAAGAGGTCTTCTCCAACATGGTGCCCTCTAATGCGCTGGACTACAACCCTGGTCACATGGCCTAGGATGTGAGTTGTAACCAATCCATCTGAAAGGTACCTAGCTGGGGGGAATTGTTCCAAGGTGATCAGATGCATATTTAAATTGTATGCATACTTTGGGGGCAAGGTCAATTAGCAAACATTTCTGTTAACCATTACACAGCACAGTTTGTATTTATCAACATTTTGTATTAGTATTCTCCATTCCAAAAGTGTTTTCATATTAAGAAATTCTAGTGACTTGAGAAGCAATCCAATATGGCAACTGGAAATGAAATACAGGGGGAAGGTAATAGTGTCCCCTTCTCCCAAAAATGAAATATACTTCTTTTTTAGTGATAAAGTTTACAGACACCTAGACTGGGTTAGACAACCCTATAACCAATGGTGGTTCAAACAGTTGGCGGTAGATTATTTAACCCAACATCAGTTATTGTGTTGTGTGCAGGGAGTGTGGCCAAAATAACCAATGCAAATAACAAATGCTGTGCAGAGTTGGCTATTTGAACCACCATTGGTTATCATGTTGTGGCCACCGTTGGTTATTTCGTCAGCCACAGGGTCGCATGGCAAGAGCAGTCAAAGCGGTGGCTGTCACCCTAGTCCAGCTGGCGGGATATTTTTTTGGGCAGCAATGGCTGATGGGATACAAGCGGGAGGACTGAGGGGGGAAAGGGGAGATGAGCGAATCAACTCAGCGTGGACTAATAGTCAACTCAAAGCTGATCCTAATCCACATCATGGTTGATTATTATCATGTTGTATGGGGAGTACCCCCTAGATAAACAACTGTTGAGTTGATTATTACCACACCATTGTGTTGTCTGAATGAAGCCCTAATGTTGTTGGGTGGTGTGTGTGTGTGTGTGTGTGCGAGTTCCAAGATCAACAGTTACCATTAGAAGCGTTGTGCTAGTAACAACATTCTTCCAAGCATACTCCCATTTAGCCTCACTGCTACATTTGCCAACCATGAAATGCACATTTTGGCTCAACACCAAAATTCAAGGTGAAAGGATGGTTGAAAACCACTGAATCAAGCATCCTTGTTCATTTGTATCCCACCAATCATCCAGAATCTGGCTGTCTTTGCAGAAACTTGTCTGCACTTCCACCAACATTTACTAAAAAGCTATTTGGGGGGGGGGGGAGAAGAGTGCTCTTTCACACCCCAGTAACTGCTGGATTCAACATACAATGACTTCCACACAGAGCCAGTATCATGTAGCGGCTAGAGTGTTGGACTGGGACTCAACAGAACTGGGTTCTAGTCCCCATCGCCCAGGAAGCTCACTGGGTGACTTTGGGCCAGTCACTGACTCTCAGCCTAACCTACCTCACAGGACTGCTAAAATGGAGAGGAGGATGAGGATAATGTCAGCTACCCTGGATTCATCACAAAAGGAAAAAGGCAAGATATAAATGTAATAATAAATCAATAAACTGTTTATGGGCCTCCTTCCTCATCACATCTTTAGGTGTTCAGTTAAGTGTGTGAATGTGACAACATTGTCTGGTAAGATGTGCACCATTCAAGCTCGAATAAGTTTCGCTGTGATTCTCTCTGAAGCAAACCCAGACTTGTTGCTGTGTAGTGTGTGAAATGAGATTCCCTTGAGTCCAAGCATAACAGTCCACAGTGCAATAAGTTTGAGTGAAAAACTGGGGGGGGGGGGGGATAGTTCACTGAAATACTGGTGGAACTAGTCTTAATCAAGCAATAAACCCCTTCACACCAGCCAAGTCCAATGTAGAACGAGGTGCAAAGTCACCATGCAATCAGAAATTACAACTTGTGTTATAAATATACATCAGAAAGAGAGAAAAGCACCTCCCTCCAATATTTGCACATTTCCTGAATTTCTTATACATGCATGGTTTTATGTTTCTCACTGAGTAAGCAGAGGAAGAAAAAATGCACAGGTTCTTACACATTACTGACACTGTCCAGAGTATAGCATTTTTCCCGCTAGAGTATAAAGATAGTTTTTCATCAATTACTGCTGTTCCCTCTGCTACAATTAGTAGAACCTTTCTACTATGCTCCCAATTCCCCAGTGTAAAAATGGTACACATGAGTAAAATATCATTTTTTTAAAAAAAGGTTTAAACAAGCTCACCCACATTAAGAAATTAGGCATAAGCATCTTGGACGGACAGACCACCTTGGGAAGTGTGAAAAATACACCAGCTTATGCTGAGCAGATCCCTTCAATGGGATCTTTCCTTCCATAAAAAACCAAATCCTGCTTTGGAGCTACCTTGGCAGAGGAGATAAACCCAAAGATTTTGATTTCTTTAGCTTTTAAGGTTTGCACAGCGATTATGAGTCACACATAAGCGGCAGAACTGTCAACTTTCCAAAGCCCTGGTGGGTCTTGACCACAGCAAAGAGCACAAGTTATTTAGCGGCGGTGGGGGTGGGTGGGTATTCCTAAGGATTGCATTGACTCACATGGGGGAGGTAGTCTGAAGGAAAATGCATCAGCAGGAAAGGTTATGGGTTGATTTGTGGGGCACAGGACCCAAAGAAATAAAGGCACTCTCTCTTCCTTGGGTCAGAATTTGCAGCCTCCCCTGCTCCTTTCCTAGAGGAACTTTTACCCCCCTTTTCTCAAGTTGGCAAAGACAAGCAAGCATCCCACAGATGGCACAATAGAATCCAAAGGTTGATTTGAATCATAAAGAACAATAGGGGGAGACAGCAGCTTTAAAACCCCTTCCAGCTGTGTGTGGATAGGTGTGTGCATAGAGGGGGAGAGAGAATTATCTATAGCCTTCCAATCTGTTTAAACTTCATGGAACCAAACAAACAAGAAAAGGAGAAAGCAGAGAGGAGCGAACCCCTTTTCTTGCATCCCCCCCATCTCCAGATCCTTCCTCCCAAGCGCTTGTTCCATCCTACCTAACCCAGAGTTCTCCAAATGCGCTGGACACCATGCACTGCCTGTGGATGATGGGGATTAGAGTCCAACACGTTTAGAGGGCGCAGGGGTGGGAAAAGGCTGCCCTGTAAACCCCCTATTTCCTCTTCAAATAGACACATGGGACAACATCCAATGTCGGCCCTACTTAGAGTAGTCCCACTGAGATGAATGACACATCGGCTGGTCATGACTAACTTCACTCTCAGTAACAATAAGTTAGTCATAACTAACCTATGTCTCACTCACTTCAATGGGTCTACTCTAAGTAAGGCTACCATTCAATACACATAGCCCGCCTGCCCGCCCCCAAATCTTTTCCGAAGCCAGCCAAGACAATGCTCCCATTCATCCCCTGCCTCTTTCTTTCTCCGGCAGTCAAGGGTCCGTCCGTCCGCCCCCCGCACCACCACCACCACCACCACCACCACCACCCGGAGTTATCCCGAACTGGCTCCGCGCAACAAAAGAAGCGAAGCGCCGACGGAGAGAGGGAACGAGGGAGGAGAGAGGAGCCATTCCCAAGGGAAAAGGAGGGCGAAGAGGACAGGCAGAAGTTCGAGCTGGACCCACTCACCCCATACAGCCGCCTCCTTGCCCTGTTGCTGGCTCACGCCGGGTCCCGGGAAGCGGCCACGGCGCTCCTCGCAGCACGCGGGCAGAAGTTGCTCCTCCGCTCCCTTCACGCTCCGCAGCCGGAGCAGCGCCTCAGCCCTTCTAAGCGCTCCGGCTTCGGGAAGGGGGAGGAGACTCCAGAGGGGGCGGTGACATCATCGCGAGCCCACGTGAGCGCGGCGAGAGGCGCCGCCGGCCGCTGCCCCGCCTCGAGGAGGACGGAGCGCCGCGTCCTGGGGGGGGCCGGTCACGTGGCGGCGCTCCCCGATCCAATCGCCGCGAGCGCCAGGGCTTCTAGGCAGGCAGGCAGGCGGGCGGTGCTGTTGCTCTCCGGCGCCCCTGGCGGCGGCATTGGCGGCAGCTCAAGTTTCGGAAAGTCTCCGTAGAGAGCAACGAGCTTGGGGCTGCAAGCCGCTGGGGGAAAGCTCTAAGGTTACAAACCTGTCCAGGAAAACAAGGGAGGGGGGGTACCCTAAAAAAACCTTAGCATGCCCCAGCCAGCAATACTGGTAGGATTTTCTTTCTGTCTAAACACGCATAGGATTGCACCCTGACTCTCATTGAATTTCCCAATAGGCATGTTGAGACAGAAATGAGTCCTACAACTCCCAGCATGCCCCAGCCATAGTTTTAAACCGCAGCTCCTGCCCCATAGATGGTAACATAACTTCACTTAACTTCAAAATGTGGTAAGCCAGCTCTGCTGTCTTTGGATAGGCTGACCATATGAAAAGGAGGACAAGGCTCCTGTATCTTAGAACAGCTGCATAGAAAAGGGATTTTCAGCAGGTGTCATTTGTATGCCTGCAGCACCTGGTGAAATTCCCTCTTCATTGCAACAGTTAAAACTGCAGGAGTTATACTAGAGTGACCAGGTACAAAAAAGGGCAGGGCTCCTGCAGTTTTAAATGTGGTGATGAAAAGGGAATTTCACCAGCTGCTGCATGAATGCATACAAATTACACCTGCTGAAATCTCCTTTTCTATGCAACTCTTAAGGATACAGGAGCCCTGTCCTCCTTTCCATATCGTCACTCTACCTTTGGAGGACCTCTGGCTCATTCTGCTAATTGGAGTCCTGGTCTTCAATCCCCAAGTCCTGTCCTGACATCCCCAGTGCCAGCAGATTTTTACCTTCCGTGAACTTGAAACAGATTCATCACACAGAAGAGGTCTTGCGAGGTCATCTGGAGCTATTCACTCCAGAGTGATGTCTTATTATTGGAGTTGATTGTAATGAATGCAAATAAATATTAAACCTGCCAGAGGCCATGAGGTCATGATTGTATTCCTATCCATTGTGCCCCATTGAGCTTCTTCGTAAATACATCCTCAAAGTCACAGAATTCAAGAATCCATCTGATCAACAAAGACTCAAACATTTTACCACTTGTAACAGCCCTTTCGTCTTCTATGCCATCCAGTGCAAATGCCCAAAGATCTATATAGGCAAAACAATTAGACCTTTGCCAAAATCTATAGGAGAGCGCTTCAGTAACTTAAAGAACAACAGATCAGGTGCTCCTTTAGTAGATAATTTTTCAGCACAAAATCATTCTATTGCAGATTTAAAGTGAGTTTGCTATTCCCCCTTCCGTTGTCTAAATTGTCGTCCGAACCTTCCCACTATTATGCTCTCCTCACTTCTCCAAGCAGCAAGGCATTCTAGGGGACACATCTCATACATCCTTCTAAAGAAAACTAAACCAGGTTTGGTTTTCTTTAGAAGGATGTCACCGGAGGCTTATGGTGTTTTGGTAATATTTGATTAACTGTTTTAGTTGTTCAGATAGTTTAATCAATTAGCATGAGCTTTTGTGGGTTACAACACACTTCATCAGATGCTACAGCATCTGATGAAGTGGGTTGTAACCCACAGAAGCGTGTGCTAATTGATTAAACTATCTGAACAACTAAAACAGTTGGTCTGTATTTGCACGACACTTAACCTTTCGAATTTGTAAACTGAAAGCTAACACAGTTATGCGATAATGTATATTTGAGTATATTTACATATATACAAGTTGAGCATAGGTGTAGGTATAGCTTAAACTCTCCAACAGACAGCCAAATCCACTGCCCCCATCAGATCTTAGGGAGAGGCAGCCCTGATGCTGTTAGCTTATAGGGTGTCAAGATTCAGCCCTGTCCAGACCTGGAACGTGGGTTTTCCTCAGAGGATGAGCAAGGGGTGCAAGACACCCACAGCAGACTTCTGCACCCCCAGTGAATCAGAGGAGCCTTTGGATTCAGACATGACAGCCACAGGACCACAGGTTCTCACAACAATCACCTGGGTTTCTGACTGGTTCTTAGACCCCCCACCCCCCCACAAAAAAACCAGAATCATAGGAACAGAGAAGATGGTGTACTAGGCAAGTTTCCAGGCTGCTGGCAAACTGCCATGCTAGTCTACTCTGGAGAAGGGAAAGCAAAGGGAAGCACCTGCCTGGATCAGGACCTAGCTGAGAACCAGGAAGGGGGTGAAGCCTCCAGCTCCTATATAAGTTCTCAGTTTGAACTACATTATTATTGAAGTAATGGCTTCTTTAGAGTGCCAGGTTGTAGCATATAGCTTTCTTGAACCAGTAAATAGATAGAGGTCTTCAAAAACTCAGCTCCTGGCTCCCTCTATTTTTTTTCAGTCTATCCTACTCCCTGCCTCAACCTACAGTTTCTGTCATTTTGTTTCAACAGATCTAGATGATATCATCCTTAACTAGGAGGGGATAATCCTCTGATTGGCGTTTCTTATTCAGAACATCCCAGAGCGGTCCTATATTGAGAAGCAGTTGTCTAACAATTAGCTTCCATCAAAACACATTACCTGACTATCCTAGTCTATTGACACTTCTCTGTTAGTACCAACACTCTGGTCAGGTATTGTTTTAAGGCAGGAGTGCGAAATAGGTGGCCTCCAGTTATTGTTGGGATGCCTAACTCTCTTACCAGACCCATGATGGGAGCTGTAGTCCAACAACATCTGAGAGCAAAACCCATTACAATATTTATGGTGTCCCTACTCCTATATGCACCTCCTCATTACCTGAAATCACCTGGAGAAGCCTGTCCTGCACTCTCCCCTTTGCCCATGAGGTTGGAAAGGTCATGGAGAAGAGTCTTCTTGGTGGTGGCACCACTTGGTAGAACGTGTGGCTTGCAGGAGTTGTCTCGCTCTTTAGTTATTGTCATTTTAATGGAAGGTGGAAGCCTTGTTTTTGAAGGCATCTCTTCAGGGTTAATTATATGAGAGATGAATTGTTTTTAACAGCTGCTGGGTACGTTATCAGATTTTGTGGTTTTTGACGTTCCTTTAGGTCTCTGTTTGAATCTTCTTTTAATGGTTGTTCCTACTATACTTATGTGCTGCTTTAAATGCCTCTTTAACAGAAAATGCAGCCTATAAATATCTGAAATAAATATTGCATAACAGTGAGTTGCATGGCCCACGCATCTCTGAAATTAATGTGTAAACGTCTGTAGGATCAGTCTGTGTGAATTACATGGAAGGGACATTTCATTTTGCTATCACAGTTCTCAGCTATCAGAGCAGGTGCACCTAGTTGATTTTGTTTTCCTCTTTGTGCTCCCCTAAATAGGATTGTCAGATTTTCTCAGGAAGGGCTCCTGTACCTTAAACAGTTACATGATGGGAGAAAACTAGGCAGTTGAAAGGTTTGCCATTGCTACATCTGTAGGCTAGGAAAAGCTCCACCTACTAAATTTCTGCTTGACAAGCAGATTGAGGACATGTCTTGACAATGATGCCTTTGCTCCTTGTTCCCTCAAAACCCTGCTGCATCGCAGCTGCGGGGTAGTAACATTAATCTTCATTGCAGGAAAGAGTGCTGGCTTTCCAGCCAAAAAAGCCATAGCGCTGGCAGCCATTTGGCTGGTCAAGTCCACCCTCTGGCCTGCCTTCCTGGCTTACCGTATCCTGTCCTGGGCCTCAATCTGCCCCTGGGAATGCCCCCAGCTTGAATTCGAAGCCAGGTCACCACCAGCAGATGTAGGAAAGAAGGTGGTCTCACAGCAAAGGGTAAAGTCGCAGTAAGTCAGTTACTTTTTAAGCAAGCAGTTTAATCAAAAAAGCCTGTGGTGGCTGCAAGTTGGTGGCTGTGTTGTATAAACGATGCAGTGCCACTGTGCAGGGTATATAGACAGCCTCTGATAAAGACAAAAAATACTGTTTTGTTTTTTTTAAAGGCCCATTCTAATCCTGAAAGTATTGGCTAGGAAATTCTACAATACAGAACTGGAATAAAACACAACCCTTAGAATAAGGTTCTATCTGGATAGCAGCTGACCCCACCTAACTCTTTGTGATTGTGAAATATAACCTGCAGCATATGAGCTTTTCTTGGGGAAACGCTAGTCCTCCCTTTCCCAACCTGGCATCCTCTGGATGTTCTGGACTGCAGCTCTCATAATTCCCAGCCAGCACAGCCATTGTTGGGGATGGTTGTACAGGTCCCTTCCCCCTCTGAGTTCCTCAACACCTCTCAGGAGGGGCAGAAGAGGTGGGTTCCTCCTGGGAAATAATTACATAGAACTGTACTTTTAACTGGAATCTACTTTATATTGCTTTGTTTTTATTGCAGAGACCTCCGTTTAGAGATGCAATTGATATGTAGGCCTCCACATAACATGGCATAACACAGTCTTTTAGAATTTAAGAAAGCTATAAAGACTATTCTCTTCCGGCAGGCATATCCAGTGGAATTTTAGAATGTTTTTAGGATGTTTTAATGCAGTTTTAATAATGTGTGTCATGTTTTAATCAGTTTTATGTATTTTATCATATTGTTGTTCCCCGCCTCGATCCAAACGGAGAGGCGGGTAAGAATTAAATTATTATTATTATTATTATTATTATTATTATTATTATTACCTTGACAGAAGCACCACCAGATTCCAATAAAGTGTTGTTCTTGGCCAAGAATCATGGGTGTCTTCAGGGGGCAGGTGCCCCCCTCGGATAAAACATAAACCTCAGATTCCCAGCTTTCTTTAAAACAAACACACACACACAAGCTAGTCTCTACCCCAGGTATATGAGGCAAAATGTGCAGACACCATTCTGCTCATTCTTCTTTTGAAATACTAGCCTGGTCCCACCTTTCATTGTTTTTAGCAAATGGATTCAGTCTTAACAATGATTGACACACCATTGTCTGGAGAAAGAACTTCCTGGTTCATTCTTAAACCTGGTGGGAAAATTATTAGTATTCCACAGAAAACAATCCAGAAGCAGTAATTGGGCAATAGGGTGCTGCCCAAAAGCCAAAAGTAGCAGCAAAGACAGGAGTTCATGATATTTCTCATGTAGTAATCTTTATAAACTGCCCACAGACGTTTGGCTATGAGTGGTATAGAAATGTAATTAATGGTTGAATATATGGAGGAATGAAGTTCTTATTTAATACCAAAAATGTAATCCCCTGCCCCACAGTTTGTAAACAATTTAAAAAAAACACCCTGCCAATGAAGAGAAAATCCATATTTATTATACTCACATTGCAGAGTTGCAGCAGTGGCTGAGACAGCAGAAGTTACACCAGCCCTGTAAAGTAGCCCAATCTTATTATACTCTAGGGTGACCATATGAAAAGGAGGACAGGGCTCATGTAACTTTAACAGTTGTAGAGAAAAGGGAATTTCAGCCAGAGTCATTTGTATGCAATTAGTTCCTGGTGAAATTCCCTCTTCATCACACCAGTTAAAGGTGCAGGCACTATGCCAGAGTGACCATATACAAAAGAAGGCAGGGCCCCTGCAACTTTAACTGTTGTGATGAAGAGGGAATTTCACCAGGAACTAATTGCATACAAATGACACTGGCTGAAATTCCCTTTTCTCTACAACTGTTAAAGTTACATGAGCCCTGTCCTCTTTTTCATATGGTCAGCCTATTATACTCATTATGCTAGGAGGAGGAGGAGTGACATCCAGGCATCTTTTCTTTTCCTTTTGGGGGAAATGCAGGGGACGGCTGTGAAATTGATTGTAGAAGCAGAGCAATTGAGGGCCAAAATGGACATGACTTTATGTCTATGACGTGTTTACTATACAGAATCCAGAAAGCCAGCCAATTTCCTTATCTACAAATGTCCGGGGAAAATGCCAGGCCTTACTTGTTTACAGAGGTTTATTTACAGTTCGTGAATCCAATTACAAATTGCCAGGGTCATGCCATTAGTTCCATCAGTCCAGTCGTCTAAGCCGAAGGTCAAACCAGGTTTCCGAATTCCAAGCTCCAAAGCAACAGTCAGCCGGGTGTCCAGTCCACAGATTCTGATCCAAGATCACGGAGGAGGTCAAGAGCCAAAAACATCGGTTGTTCTCAACAAACCTTAGCTTCTACTTGCCTCCCTCTTTATACTCTGTTTGAGCCTGCTCCCAGCTGCATGCAATTCCCTCGTTATCTTACTTAAGGCTTGCGTCAGCTGTGCTCTGTTTTCTCAGTCTCATACTTTGCCTTGTGGGCTTAGCTTTCTCTGCCCGTTTGAGCTGCCGCCTTTGCTGGGGAGTTACCGGACAAACTCCTTCAGGCCCCTAGTCTTTCTCATTAGAAACGGGGTGGGGGGGAGGGTGGCTTTCCTGGGGCTCTTCTGAGGACCCTGCCTGCTGTTCCTCCTCCTCTGGTAAGTCCTGGGGAAGGGGTGGAGCTGCAGTTTCTGCCCCCTCTTCCTCCTCAGAGGAAGATTCTTCAGCCTGCCTCATGACAGTCTAGCAACTATGTACCCCCTTTTTACTACAGAGTAGGTGCAAGGCATGGTGACAGTTGTCCAGAAAAGGGAATTTCAGCAGGTGTCATTGTTATGCATGCAGCACCTGGTGAAATTTCCTCTTCATCACAACACTTAAATCTGCAGGAGCTATACTAGAGTGACCAGGTACAAAAGAGGGCAGGGCTCCTGCAGCGTTAACTGTTGTGATGAAGAGGGTATTTCACCAGGTGCTGCATGCATACCAATGCACCTGCTGAAATCCCCTTTTCTAGACAACTGTTAAAGATACAGGAGCCCTGACCTCTTTTCTATATGGTCACCCTATCAAGGTCCCCTATATGGAAGGGGACCCAAACATGGCATGTAGGAGAGCAGCAGAGAAATAACATAAGTGTAGACCTGTTATGCAAGTTTTTCAGATGCTAGGTACACCCAGCTCAGAAGACTTCATGTCCAGGCTTTGCCACCATTCAGACACCAGATCTACCAGTAATGCTAGACTTCTTCTCTGACACTAGTGGGGTATATACATTACATCCATGCCAGGAATCTGTCAAGGAAACCAGGACCAAGAAAACTGTCTCTAAACTCCAGTTTTGGTGTAATTCAGTGGCAATCCTAGACACCCTAACCCATTCCCTGCTGACAAAGGTCTACATTAGACTCCACCAACTGTGTGGACTAGAAGGAATCAATGCTGGCTATAACAGCCTAAATGTCTGTTTGCAGGAATTAGAAACGTCAATGCTTATTCCATGGAAACACAGCTAATATTGATGTACCATCACAGCTAGATATATATAGACTCGTTGCATATTCCTCCTTATTTCAGATACCACAGCTCTGACAATCCATGATTCTTAATGTTTTATAATGGAAACCCTAAACTCATTGACATTTTATTCCACAAGACCTGAAGTTTCTCTCCTGGGACTTGCCCAGATATCTCCCCAATCTGCCATTCAGATTGTGTGCCTGCTGTGAAAATCATTCGACAGACTAATCAGAGGAAGTGAGAACTTCCTCTAGACACCCATGTGTCTATTACAGGAACCACAATTACTGTACTACAACAACCACATTGCGGTATCAAGGGAAGCACATTTACCTATATTTGGAATCTCTATATTGCACAACAACCTTTTTTCAAGGCAACAATAATATAGTCAACTAAGGGAGCAATCCTATGTCCCTTAGACAGTGTCTGGGTGACGTAGGATTTATCAGTTTCTGCGCCCCCAGCCCCTCATACCTGGTGCGGTTCTCTCCATGAGGGCTACGTCTCCGTGCTTGGAAATAGAGCATGGAGGTGGGGAAAGGGGGTGGCCCCCATGGTAGAAAGGGGAGGAGACCCTGAAGAAGCTGTATTACCCAGCTTCCTATGTGCGTCCCAGCTTCCTTCCCTCCCCAAAGCCTCCCCTCCCTGAAGTAAAGGATAAAAGCTCCCTCCATAAATGCAGAGCTGTGTGGGACTAGAGATGTAAAATTCCAGAAATTTGGAAGCCATAGAAAAAAAACAGTTTTTTTCCGGGGGGGGGGGGGGGGTGTTGGGAAAAAATGAAAAATTTTGGAAAAAAATTAAAATATGCAATATTAGTGGGTTTTACAGATTGAAAGTCACTTTGTTACTTTAGGAACAAAAATGTAATTATGTATAAGTTGGCCTGGCATAAAATTATCACATTTGGTATATTCAAAGTACAGTGTATTCAAACAATTATTACAAACTGAATTTACTTTTTAATTTTTTTACTTTATTTGGTAACAAATGGAGCTACAAGCTCCTGAACTGTAAAGAAAACCTGAACTGTAAAGAACCTCTTTGGTTTTGCCAGTTTATGAGGAACCGGCAAAAATGTTTTTTTTAAAAAACCAGAAGAAACCATCAACATTAGTAACAAAGAAAAGCATGTCTCTGCTAGTCCTCCACAGTGTCAAGCAGATATAAAGCACCCATTCCCAGAAAAAGAACTGAGAAAAAAGAGGGGGAACAAGATTCAATGAATAGACATGACATTTAATCAGAGTCCTTGGCCCCCTCTAGAAGGATGCGCTTTTGCGCCCGGTTGAGCGATTATGCGCACAATCGCTGAAGCGCATTTACGCCTAATCCCTCTGCACGAGAGGCGGCGAGAGGCAGTGAAGCGCATTAATGGATTTACAAAGTGCGGTTTACAAATAGTTAATGCGCATAAGTGCATATTCACACAGTCAAAATGCGCTTTAACGGCCAGAGCAAAATAAAATTCGTGATTTAACACGCATTCGATAATGCACATAATCGGAGAGATAACGTGCCTCTATGCCCCATTTGCGCTCCGCTGGTGTGGAGGTAAATTTTTTAAAGCGCCTTGAAAGAGCTTTAAACCTTTCTTGTAGAGGCACCCCTTCTCTGAGCTATAGCTATCACTATCAGTTTCAGTCTGTGCTTCTGCTTCGTTATGCATCATAGTTATCATGGATTTCTGAAAACTGAAGGTTTGCCCTGATTGAAACAAGCCTCTCTACCCTTTCACATGTCAGTTTATTTCTTGATTTGGTGTGAGTGTTTCCAAATATAGACCAGATTCTTTCACATGCTGCAGAAGATGGAGGAATCTGAAGAAGGCGAGAAGCAAGAGGAGACAGAGGCTGGTTGTGAAAAGACCTTGCCACCATGTTGTAGGAGGGATATGTTTGGCAGAATCCCAGACTGCATTCCTGGACCAAATCCCTGAAGTTGTTCTGTAGTCTGCAACAGTTGAAAATACCTTTCCAGCATCAAGTGCTAAGTGTGATACTTGTTTTGTAATCCAGTCAAATGCAGTAGCAGTGCTATCATCACTAATATTTCCGCCTTTGAACCTTGGATCCAACAGATTGTAATAATCTGATACAGTAAATAGTTTTTAGAAATCATTTGGAGAAGTAATATATGAACATCTTGTCTTAAACATTTTATTCATCATGCTAAAAAAAACCATTCCATAATCCATTTTTTCTTCAATTTTTTTTCAATTGTTCCAATTTTTCGGGGGGGGGGGTGTCATGAGGCAGTCTGAAGAATCTTCCTCTGAGGAGGAAGAAGGGACAGAAACTGCAGCTTTACCCATTCCCCAGGACTTACCGGAGGAGGAGGAACAGCAGGGAGGTTCCTCAGAAGAGCTCCAGGAAAGCCACCCTCTCCCACCCCATTTCTAATGAGGAAGATTCGGGGCCTGAAGGGGTTTGTCCAGTAACTCCCCAGCAAAGGCGGCAGCTCAAACGTGCAGAGCAAGCTCGGCCCACAAGACGCAGCATGAGATTGCGAAAACAGAGCACAACTGACGCAAGCCTTAAATAAGATAACGAAGGAATGGCACGCAGCTGTGGAGAGGCTCAAGCGAGGATAAAGTGGGTGGAAGCAGAAGCTAAGATTCGTTGAGAACAACCAACGTATTCGGCTCTTGACATCCTGCATAATTCTGGATCAGAACCTGTGGACTGAACACCCGGCTTGACTGTTGCTTTGGACCCTGAACTTCTGTAAAACCTGGTTTGACCTTCGGCTTTGACATTTGGACTGACTGAACTTCTGGCGTGACCCTGGCTTTGGTAAATGGACTTTTTGAATACAAATAAAAACCCTTCAAACAAATAAGTGCTGGCGTCTTTCCCAGACATTCTTAGATAAGGAAGTTGGCTGGCTTCCCAGACCAAGAGCTATTAAAATACGACAGGGGGAAATCAAAAAAGCCTTAGGAAAAAATGGGAAAAAGCTGTTTTTTTCCTGAATTTTTCCATTTTCCCCCCCAGGCCTTCACATCTCTATGTGGGACTATAAAATTGTTTTATTTCTTTTCTTTTTGAGGGTGGTGGTGAAGGTACAAGAATATGCAACACAGATGCTTGCCAAATTGGCTTTAACGAGAGCCTTTTCTGTTCATTTTCCCTCTGCACCTGAGAATTGTTCCGTGTCTTTGGTTCTGGATCCAGCGATCCAGAATAAAGAGTTCATTAAAGAGATATTCCCATCAGCAAAGTAAAGGATAAAACCCCTCTCCATAAATGTGTAAAGGTGGATTAATGGGGAATCAGAGAGCTGTGTGTGTGTTTATGGGGAGGAGGAATAGTTTGAGATTTTTTTTAAAAAATCCTTTAAAAAAATCAAACGATGAAGGGATCAGCTTCAAACTTGGCATGCATAAAGCCCTACTTAAAAGTTACCATGCTGCCAAGTTTCATCTCTTTATATTTAAAAATGAGGGAGCTGTAAGCATTTTGGATCAGCGAAAGTCTGTTCAACCAACTCCACACAAGCCTGTTCATTCAACAGGGCATGGTGGAGAAGGATAACCACCCTGCCCTCCTCTTTCATCAGCAAGCACATGCCCTCCACAAAGGACATGGTGCGAGGACGACAATACATGGGGCAATAGGGCACTTTCATCCCACTTAGAGGAAATAAACCAGACTTTCCCCGCTCTAGGAAAACACAAAAAATTGAGGCGGGGGGGAGGTGACTGCTGGACAGGCATGGCATCATGTGAGTACCGGGCTGCAAACCCGCAAACCAGGTATGATGAGAATGCGATAAAACACTGGTGTGATGGAGCCCTTTGTCTCAGGCTGCGAAATTTTTGGCATGGTCCTGCTAAGGCAGCACCATCTTTGACAAGGAAGAATGAGGAGGTGGCACCTGTGGGTGACAGCCAACGTTGGAAGAGGACCAGGAAAATTTACAGTAAGTAAACTTCATTCAAGATGAGAGATGGGCCTTCAACTGCTGCCTCTGGTGAGGATGGTGATGAGGCTGGGAGTTTAACCATATGTTAAGAGAGACCTGTCTCTTCCCCCACCCCTGCCTTTTCCTCATAATATGGTGTACATTGCCACACCTCAAGGCTGGGTGATGCACAGGGGCATGCACAGTATGATGTATCATGTCATCCAAGGCAGGAGGGTCCACAGTGCAATAATGTCCTCATGTCACACATTGTGGTTACCTAGACTTTCTGTGTGAGAGAAGGAAAGGCCTACAAAGTGGCGGTGGCTCTCTTGTAATAGATTCCTTAATGTCGACTGAAGGTGCAAAACCTCAGGCCCAGGGGCCAAATCCAGGCAACTGAGTTTCTCCAGAGGGCCATGTCCCTTTCCCCTGACCACCAATTGTTTGGTGGTTTTCAGTTGTTTGGTGGGAGATGGAAACAGTAAAGCTGAGAAAAAGGATTGTGAAGGAAGGGTTGGAGGCGAATGAGGCTTGAGACACAGGGCAGAGGAGATAGGGAAACTGAGGCAAGAGGGGGCTGTAAAGAAGATGCTTGAGATCACTGTGGGGGAAGAAAGGAGTACTGAGCGGACTGGTAAAAAAAGGAGAGAGAAGCTAAAGGAAGTGGGACAAAAGACCTATTCAGGTGTTCAGGTAAAAGGGGGTGTGCTTAAGGTGGGGAGAGAGGGGCATCTATGCAAATCCTGTCCCTGACATCAACACGAGTGCCAGTTCCACTTGAATGTATAAAGGTCTGAAGGAAGATCCTAGGTGTGTTCAGTTGAATGTGCAAAGATCAGAAGTCGAACCACATGGGGGGATTGGGGGAGGCTTGCATTTGTGTGTGTGGATGTCAGGGGGCTTGCATGTGTGCCCCCTGCTGGCACTTTTTTATTAGCAGGTACACTGACATCATCTCCCACCCCCACAGAGTTCTCTCTTCCCTCTTAGCTTAGGTGAAATTCTCACCATAACTGGAAAGAAATGAATTTTCCCAACTATATATTGTTCCCTGTTGTAATATAAAGTAATTTGGGGTAGCTTGGGGCAGTATCCAATTGTGTCCTTGCACTGGCAGCCAGACCCACCGATCCTGGTGCAAGCGTGGCCCCTGTCGCTGGTGGCCATGATGCAAGCTCCAAAATGAGCAGAAAAGGAAAGTGGCAGGTCTCAACAACTCATGAAGAGAACCTATGGTTTGTTGTTGGGTTGTGAACTGCGGGTTGGTTGTAGTAAATAAATCATGGTTTGTTATCACAGCTGGGTTCAGACAACCCAATAATTCATGTTTCAACAACAACCCACAGTTCAATGACAATCTACACTCTACCCATTCTGTGTCCTACCTAAAACAAAGAAATCAATGCTGTTACAGCCTATGTAAATTAACAAAACCCTCTGCAGCCCCTTTGCTGCAAAGCACTTGAGGGACGTGTTCATGCCTGAAATGTTCACGAGTAGTGTTTTTAACGAAACAATGCCAGCAAACAAAAAAATAATCATTTACTGGAACTATGCAGCAACAATGGAACCAGGTGTGGGGGGGAATCAGCAGGCCTGTAAGTAAACTTTCTTTGCAGGTTCCTTGAAGAAGAACAATAGCTGAGGATTAGCAAGACAAGCCATTCTTCAGTTTAAAATAATGACTGCTGAACCAGTCCAGCAAGAGAGTTGGGAGTTCAAGAGGATGAGGTTTGGCAGTCACAGCTGATATTCTGAAGCAGAGAAGTTGCAGAAGATTTGAAGCTGCCTTATACTGTGCCAGACCATAGGTCCATCTATCCCAGCATTGTTGACACTGATTCTTCCCTATGATTCTTTCCTAGCTCTACATAGAGATATGGGGGATTGTACCTGGGAACGTCTACATGCAAAGCAGATGCTCCAAACCACTGAGTTTTGGAGACATATTTTGGAGAGAGCTGCAAAAGGACAAATAGTCTGACCTAGGATAAGGTAGCAGCTTCCTGTATTCGTATGGGAGGAGCTACCCTCGCTTAAGACATTTATCTTCCTTCAGCAACATCAGTTAATCAATGATATTTGGAAGTTAGGTTTTATAACCATTAGGACGCTATGATTGACAACAAGGTTATCATGTTATGTGAGTGCCAATTCCAACAAGATAATGGAAGTAGTTTGTCTCTACTGTCAGTTTTTTGAGTCCTTTCCTTGTGTCATGGAGACCTCGGAAGAATCGATGCTGGAACTCCTTCTGTTGCTGAGGCATATCCAGGAATTAACATAAAACAGGGTGATGAACCTCTTTCAGCCCAAGAAACTAATTCAATTTCAGAGAAGGTGTTGAGGGCCGCCTTCCATTGATGGACAAAGCCAAAACCAAAATAGGATGGGGCCAAAATACCAGAAATACCAGCATAACTTAGCTTAAAGGTCTTACTGTCTGTAACTAAGCCTTAGGATAGGTATTCCAAGCTTTTAGAATGGAAACTGGGAACACACACAAAATACCACCAAACCATCAGTAGTTGGAGGAAAGGAAGTGGGTTCAGAGGAAGGAGATGTGTCTATCTGGAGAACCCTGAAGGACCAGACTGATACCTCAGGTGACCTGCAGCCCTGAGGTTCTGCACCCCTGCCTTATAACCATCATGACTAGTAGCCACTGATAGCTTTGTTCTCCATGAGGAAGGTAAGAATCTCCAGGTCAAGCTCCTGGCAAGCAGGCAGATGGAAAACACTGTGGGGGGTGGGAATCACCATGCCCTGCATAAAAAATAATAACTAGAGCTGTGCACAAATGACCTCTCAAAATCCTCCATCCGATTTGTGGGCAGAGAAATTGGGAGGAGAATTTCACTGAATTTCTCCAGTAGGAGAAGAAATTCTCCAATGATTTCTCACAGGTAAAGCTCTCCACTGGCAAGGGTCGTAGCATAGCTTGCTTCTTTCTTTTTTTCCCCCTAAGGGTTTTTGGTTTTTTGCACTGCCATTGGAAGTGGCAACAGCAGCAAGTACTGGGGAACATGGGTGGGAGGGTGCTGTTGCACTGTGTCCTGCTTGTGGGTCCCTAGTTGGTGGGCCACTGTGTGAACAGAGTGATGGACTAGATGAGCCGTTAGTCTGATCCAGCATGGCTCTTCTTATGTTCTTAAGTGTAGTAGCAGCCTGGCCCCCATTTTGCATCTTCCACAATACATTTTACCTAGCATTGTTCCAGGGCATTGGGAGTGTGAGAGGGAAGACAAAACCACCAAAATATGTCGAAGAAAATTTGGGGAAATTCTGCAAATTGGCCTTTTTTTCTGGGGTGGGGGTAGGAAAAAGAAAAATCTCAGGAATTATCTGAGAAAGGGTTCAGCACTTTCCTTAGGTTTTTCCAAATGTTAAATTTCAGAGGGGTGACTGTGGATACATCTTGCCTCTAATACATGTGCAGAGAAATGATTGTACAATGAAAGACAGGACACTTGTACACACACACTCCTCAGCCGCCTCCTATGTAAAGGAAGCACAAGAATCCTGAACCCAACCCATGAGACTTTCTCCTCCTTTAATATTCTTCTCCTTTAATATTCTTTTTGAAAAGCAATTTCTTTTCTATCAAATTGAATGAGAATGGTTGAAAATAATGTGGGAGAAATTTTCAGCACGGTACTAATAATATCACATCTCTTTCCAGCAAGGAGAAAAAATATTTTAACATTTAACGTATCTAAAAAGAAATAGATGGTGGGTGAACATACTCTGAAAGTCTACACTTTTTTTTACTGGATAACTACAGTGTGGTGTAGTGGTTAGAGTGTTGGGCTGGGACTCAGGAGACCCGGGTTCTAGTCCCCACTCAGCCATGAAGCCCACTGAGTGACTAAGGCTGGATCTATGCTACTGCTTTATAATGGTTTATAATGGTATTGACAACTGTTGGGCCCCATGAAACGTTCCATATACCATTTTCAGACCGTTTTCAAAGTGTTATATCCTGCTTGGTGTAGTTCTGGCCTAACAGCTTAACCTACTTCACAAGGTTGTTGTGAGGATAAAATGGAAAAGGAGGTTTAAACATAGGCTGCTTTGGGCCCCTTGGAGGAAAGGCGGGGATATAAATGTAACAAACAAACAGAAGAGGCTCTGAACTGAATAAGGCTTTTTGCCTTATTCACCATGGTTAAAGCCGTGGTTTAAGGTGTCTTCTGAACAGGGCCAACGTGCGAAAGCCCTTGTTGAGAAAGCTAGTAGGGCAAGTGCAGAATCAACCAAAGATAGTGATTGCACTGGAAGGGACAAAACAGGAATGAAAACAGGAATTATCACTCCAACCTACTATCCCACTTACCCCAAATTGGTCAAAGGACAACTCTGATCTCACATCATAAACCTGTTGAGGGAGATTGAGTAAAGACAACATATCAAATTACCCTTTGCGTGAGCCATGACAGATCAATGTTAATTTCCCAAGAAAGAACTTGCATGACTCTCCGCCAGTTGCAGGGAATCCTCCCTCTTCACCATAGCAACCGGGCTCCCTTAGAAACTGCCATGCCATTTCTGGCTGCAAAATTATTACCCTCGGCGGAGTCTGTTTGAGTAGGAGGTGCTGCAGCTTCAAATTCTGCTGAGGTCTCCTAGCAGACATTGAACAGATCACGAGAAGCTTGACACAGAAGGCGATGGCCAATAGCCGTGCTGACAGGGGGAATGATGGGAGTTGGGAAGTGAAGCAACTGCCTACACTCTCAATGCCTTGGGGCACAGATGGGGTAGGCAAGTTTTGGGAGGCCATTGACATGTTTGGCCGTTTGAGAAACTGTCATAGGTCTCACCTCAAAATAGCTGCTCTGGGAGGCATGCCTAGTCATAACATGGAAGTAACCTGCTCAAAAGACTGAGTACGATGCGGAGGTGAGGCCTGAGCCCCAACTCATAAAACAGCACCTTTGAACCAACAGTTTTCAGTGCCAACAGAATCCTGTTTCACAGACCCAAACTCTTTTTGTCTCTGCCACATTCCTCTGTCAGCCAACTGTGACCCTGTTCAGATGACACACTAAGCCATGGTTAGTAGGGCTGTGCAAGCCTCAGGCCTCGGATTTGGAAAATCCTAATCATGGAGGCCATTTTATGATGGATCCACCATTTCTTTGCACAGCCCTAGGCCCCCATACAACCTGTCACCATCCATAGACACTCTCTCTCTCTCTCTCTCTCTCTCTCTCACACACACACACACACACACACACACCCTGGCTCAACATCCATAGGCACACACACTCCTTCCCTCCCCCCCCCCCCATATAGAATCACAGAACAGTAGAGTTGGAAGGGGCCTATAAGGCCATCAAGGCCAACTCCCTGCTCAATGCAGGAATCCACATTAAAGCATCCCGGACAGATGGTTGTCCAGCTGCCTCTTGCAGGCCTCTAGGATGGGAGAGCCCACGACCTCCCTAGGCCTTTGGTTCCATTGCCTCACTGCTTTAACAGTCAGGAATTTTTTCCTGGTGTCCAGCTGCAATCTGGCTTCCTGTAATTTGAGCCCATTATTCTGTATGAGTCCTCTCTCTCACACACACACCTCCATCCATGCATGCTCCATCCATCCATCCATTCTCTCTCTCTCTCTCTCTCTCTCTCTCTTTCTCTCTCTCTCTCTCTCTCACACACACACACACACACACTCAAACACGTATTGCTCCCCGGCTTCTCTGACTCCCCTTGCGGGCTTACTACTGCCCTTCCTAGGCCCCCACTAATTGCTCTTCCTAGCCCCCTGCTGCTCTTTAGACCACACCCCACTCAATTTACCAAATGAAAGTGACAGAAGTCTTCTTCTTTTTCTTAGTGGCCAGTTGTGCTACAGAGGAAAACATCAGCGTCTTCAGTTCCTTAAGAATGTTTCTGAGCCCCATGCATGTGGCCCAGAGGCATTCATGGGAATGGCTGGAAGACCTCACTTAGCTTTGGAGTGATCCCAACTGCCAGTAAGAATATTAATATTCATTGGTTGGTTTTCCAGTGGGAAGAGTAGAGCATCTCAGTGGGCCCCAAGAAATGTGCCTGGAGGTGCAGAGCTATCCACGTTGCTTAGACACCATATTTGAATGAAGGGACTTGTAGATCCTGCTGCATTTTGTGGCAGAGGAGTAAAGCTGAGAGGAAAATTGTGCAAATTGCATGGCAGAGCAGTGAGGCAGATGGCTAAAAATATGCCAATTTCGTGGTGGAGCAATAAATACTGTTAACGGGACTGGCCAACGAGACCACATTACGCCAGTCCTTTTTCAGCTTCCTGGCTGCCGATTCAAAGTGCTGGTATCAACTTTCAAAGCCCTAAACAGCTTGGAGCCAGGTTGTCTGAAGGAACGCCTCCTCCCAGATGTGCCTGCCTGGACCCTAAGATCATCCTCAGGGGTCCTCCATGAGCCCCTGCCAAAGGAAGTGAGGCAGGTGGCTACCAGGAGGAGGGCCTTCTCTGTTGTGGCACCCTGGCTGTGGAATAAGCTTCCTAGAGAGGTTCGCCTAGCACCTACATTATACTCTTTTAGATGCCAGGTGAAGACCTTTTTATTTTCTCAGTATTTTAACAGTTTACCAGCTTAATTTTTAATTTTGCTGTTTTAAATCTATATTTTGAAACTGTATAGATTTCCACATTGCTGCTCGGTTTTACTCTGGTTGTGCTTTTATACTGTATTTTATATTATGTTTTTACATTGTTTGTTTTATATTTTAAATGCTTTTCATGGTTTTAATTTTTGTAAACCGCCAAGAGAGCTTCGGCTATTGAGCGGTATAGAAATGCAATCAATAAATAAGGATGAGGAGGAAATGACACAAATTTCATAGACTTTGTATCTGCTCAGGACACTGTCTGGTGTCCTTCGGCAGGGGTGGTCACCACACTTAGCAGGCAGTTCTCTAGCCATTCCCAGGACAGTTTCTGGAGGGTGGCTGGTTCGTGAAAAATAAGCCACCCTGCAGAAACCGTGCCGGGTTTCGACGTCACAACAACCCACCATGGGTGCTCAGCCATGATGGGTTGTCATGTTGTGTGAACCACGTCACGATGTTCAGCAGCTCTACCTCCCAAAGGAAAACATGCATAATGTTGCTGCCTTCAAGTATATTCTCAGAAGTGTGTTTTTCTCTCTACTCTGAGGTAGAGTGACCATATGGAAAGGAGGACAGGGCTCCTGTATCTTTAAAAGTTGCATAGAAAAAGGGATTTCAGCAGGTGTTATTTGTATGCACGCAGCACTTGGTGAAATTCCCTCTTCATCACCACACTTAAAACTGCAGGAGCCGTGCCCTCTTTTGTACCTGGTCACTCTAGTATAGCTCCTGCAGCGTTAAGTGTTGTGATGAAGAGGGAATTTCACCAGGTGCTGCAGGCATACAAATGACACCTGCTGAAAATCCCTTTTCTATGCAACTGTTAAAGATACAGGAGCCCTGTCCTCCTTTTCATATGGTCAGCCTACTCTGAGGTGATATGTTCCATTCAGCATGTGATGGGTAAAATACCCATGTATGTTTCATTTTGCAACTGGTTCAGCATGTGAGACAATCCATATTTCGAAGCCCACAGCTGCAATCCTATACCCAGTGTTCTGGGAGTAAGTCCATGGGACTCAAACAGGACTTCCTTGTGAGTAGACATGCATGAAATTGCAGTGTAAGGGCGCAATCCTATGCATGTTTAAACAGAAAAAGTCACCCATAGCTGGCTGGGGAATGATGAGAATTGTAGGGTTTTTTCTGACTAAACATGCACAGAATTGTGCCCTTAATATTTGAAGATTTCTGAATAAAGACTGCCTATGAGTTTGACCACCTGTTAAGCTATTCAAGAGAGTGAGATTCACATATGATTCAACTAGAATGTAAGGATAAGGATCCACTTTCTGTGGAACACCGTGGTTGGACATGATCACATGAAAGTGCAAACAAATGTAAGATTATTTGAGCAGTGGAAAAGCTCTGGAAGCATATTTACTATGCTCTATTCACTTGCTCTCCAGGTCAAACTCAGGAAGAGCCAGATTTTAAAAAATAGAAAACTGAGAAACACCTGAAGCACAAGAGAGAGGCAAAACTAAGAACAGAACCAATGTTAATTTCTTTGGTATGTGCACCTGTCATTTACATTGTGAACCAGGATTAAGCCGGGCTCACTCCATGGGAGCAAAATCCACCTGCAAATCCTGTTTTAATATATACATGTACTCTGAATATGCTCTCAGTTCTGTCCCTTGTAATAGCCTTTTCGAAAGGAGAATGCTTATATAGCCATCACACTATGTATGCAAACTGGTTCTCTTCCCCCCCATCCCTCACTATCCTTGATTGTGAACAATAAGATTCTGATCACTGGGCCCTGATAGCTGGGAGTCAGCGATCATAAGCTCCTGGAATGTGATCCACCCAGTTGCCTGGGTGGAGATTGAAAGGCCAGTTTTGGACTTTGATCTGAACAAAAAAGATACGTGTTCCAAGATAGCAAAAGCAGCAGTTTTGCATTTGGCCTGAGAAAGTGAAAAAGCCGTTTGATATTTTTGGAGCTGTTTGGCAGATGCCGTCTCAAAGGATAGAAGGATGTTGCTAGTGCTCTGAGACTGATGACAGTGTGCAACTAGTATCACCAGCCTTGGTGCCTGCTTATTTGCTATCTGCACAACTTCTCTATTTGTAAAGAAATAGTTATTATTACAAAAGTAGCCTATGGCTGCACCTTATGTACTTTTACTTAGGAGTAGGCTCCACTGAATACAGTGGGATGGACTTCCAAGTAAAACCATGCATAGGATTGGAAATTAAGTACATAGTACACCAAAGGAAACTGGCCCTGTCAAGCTACCCAGGACTTTTAAGTTATTTGGAAAAAAGTAGTGCAAAACATAGGTGTTCAGGTTTTTCCTCCTGACAAGTCACGTAGTCATCCTCAAGGGGTTTCAACTCACAAAGACCTCCACATACACACTCCTACTATATCAGACACGTATCCTTTACAAGCATACAGGGCTGTCTTTGCACATAACACTAAGCCATGCTTTATTTTAACCATGGCGTTAACCATGAATTGTTTGTGTTAATCATGGTTTGTTGCTTTAACCATGATGAGCAAACCACAGCTTGTTTTCCCTATTTCTGTTTTGTTTCCTCTCCTGCCCATTTTACCAGTTTACAAAGCAACTTCATTTTCAGGCTGCTCTTGCTGGGCACCTCTGTTTCAAGAAGGACAGTTGAACAAACAAGCCGGTAAAAGTATGGTTCTGAATTCAGACATCACAACAAGCCATTATTTAAACAAGCCAGATTTCGTAAAGTAACAAACTATGAGTTTGTAGTTTGTAGCTGGTTAACAAGCCATGGTTTGTTTGCAGGGATAGGTTCAGACAATTGATCTGTACATTTGGGGAAATGCGTACAAAAATACTTATGAATTTTTGTGCAAAAGGGAAAAAATATAGAGCTCTCAATCTGATATAGACATAAGTCAAACAAGCTTCATGATAGAATTTGAGGAACCTCAAGCAAGCTTCAATTTTGTTGATTCACACATCCCTACCTGAGTTACACTCAGGTGTTCCTCTCTCCTTTTTTTAGTTAAGAGGAAGAGGGTGTCGTTTTACTACTTTATTCTTAATTTCTTCTTAAGCTAGAAATGTATCCTTGAATGGATATGGCATAGCAAATGCCATAGCAAATGACTGATGAATAATAACCAAATCCCCCCTTTCCCCTCCCATAGATTCCATCATAAAAACAGAAGTGGATATGTTTGTACTGCTGTTATGATTGACAATCGCTTTAAAATGATTTTGCCAGAAAGGGGGAAATATTGACTTATGATTGGCTCGCATCCAAATAGCATCAGTCTCTGGGGACTACATATAGCTCTTTTAGGGGTGTGGGCTTAGTAATCCAATATCCCCTTTTCCATAGCAGATTCCATAGTAATACTTATTTCAATGGATATTTCATTCTTAAATTAGTTTCAGAGCACAGTGACCCATGGGGAAATATAAGACAATATTATGCCCTATTCTAGAAACACATTAAACCTAAATCGGTGCTATATCTACCTTAAGAATTAAACATCACCGGAATTGCTTCAATGTGAGTTGAGTGGTGATACGTAAAATTCCAGGTTCTCCTTGGGACAAACAAACCACATGAATTGATGCCACCACTATGTTTCCAACACAGAGCCTGATTGACTGCATAATATTGCATAACAAATAGTTTTGAAAGTCACTGCCAATCAGTGAGCTACCATAGATGACAGGGACCTATCAGAAGCAGTTCTTCAATGCCTGGCAAGGGTGGCAATGGCTTCAGCTGCAGCTCCTTCTTCTCTATCCCCCATCCCCCACATCCAGGTATATGTACAGCACTGGATACAATGCTAATGGAAACCATAACCACATGGAAAGTCATCAGTAGTGATTGGGAGCTCAGTAAATTCTGGCCCATACGTATTCCCATACATAAACCTGTACAAATAGGCTTTTTAATCACATTACAGATGTTCAATAGTGTCTTCAATGTCCTTGGACTTCTGACAGAGGCCTGGGGTGCCTCTACAAGAGAGGTTTAATGCGCTTTGAAGGTTCATTAAAAATTTTACCTCTATAAGAATGGAGCGCAAATCGGGCGTAGAGGCGCGTTATCTCCCCGATAATGCACATTTTCGAATGCGCGTTAAATCGCGAGTTTTATTTTGCTCCGGCCGTTAAAGCGCATTTTCCCCGTGTGAACAAGCGATTATGCGCATTAACTTATTGTAAAGCGCTTTTTGGACATCTATTAATGCGCTTCGCCGCCTCTCGCCGCCTCCCGTGCAGAGGGATTAGGAGTAAATGCACGTCTGCGATAATGCGCATAATCGCCGAACCGGGCTCAAAAGCGAATCCTTGTAGAGGGAGCCCTGGTTTCGCACGATATGGACCACTCCTGTGTGTGGGCTCACTTCCCTAATTTCCCTGCGAGGGTGGGTGATAGGAGTGGTTAACAAACCACCCAGCAATCCTACAATGTGGGTTCTGCATGGTTTGTTAGCCATCCCAGTTATCCAGCCTCGCTGGGTTCACACATAATGACAAGCTGCCACCACACCAGCAAAAGTAATTAGAGAAATTGCCCAGCATACAACCAGCACATGAAGGGCTTATTAACCACCTGTGCACATGCAAACCCAGTCATAACTTCCACAAACTATAACTGAAAGGCAGGAGATCATATTAATACAAAAGAATCAAACAGTATTTACCCAAATAACCACAAAACCCATGCAAGTCTACCACATTCAACAGAAGGAAAGTGTGTGGGGGGAGGTTAAAAATAAAGCAAAGCACTCTTGCGAAAACATATCATAATGCTGATGAGGAACCTACGGGAATTATAGTATCAAAAAAATAGCAACAACTATTCAAAGAGCGGCTTAGCTGCATTTTTTTTCTGAGAGCAAAATTTTAAAAAAAGTTTTGAAAGGGAGCACTGAGCATTCATTGAAAATGTCTTCTCCTTTGATAGGGAGGATTTCACACTGAAAGTGGAACACAATTCGTCTCAGCCCTGGCTTCAATTTACATGCCCACATGTATTCAGTTGTGAGAAATGAACTTGCCTTCTCTGCTGAAAAGAAGGAGGAAACTCGTCCCCACATATGGGCAGGAACATCTCCCAACTCTGTAAAGAAGTCCTGTTGCCAGGAGCTGCCAGAGCTCAAATTGCAAACCGCATGGGGTCTGTATGTGGCTGTCCCTTGTGGTGAACAGGCAGTTCATCCAGGCAAGTCAACTGAATTGGATTAAGTATTTCAATGCCAATAATGCATACACATTGGGTGCTCACTGCTTCCGTGGAAACCTCATTCTCCCTTGCTGGTCCAGGGTGATAATTGATACCTTTAGGGCTAACAGATTACAAGCCCAGAAAATCAATGGAAAGTCAAAATGATTTTAAAGACATGTTACACTCCGTTATTATTTTCCTCCATCATCTTGAGCTTGGCAACCCAAAAAAAAGACTTAAATATCATCTTGGATTTTTAAAATATTTGATAGTGGGCAGGAAATTGCAAATTATAAATAGCTCTGTAAAAACACACATCCTTTGGCTGCACGGGTAATTGGCTCACATTCAGCATCACAGTCCCTTCCGAGACACAAACAACACTGTCTTGCTACTTCCTAAGCCCTCGCTGAGAGCCAAATTAGACATGAAGTTAATTGTGAAAAGTTTAATGCTTTCCCTCTCTGCCTTGGTTGGCACTCCAAAGCTGCTATTTACATTTCAAGGGAATCCTCAATTGGTGTCTGTTTGTAGGAGCTTCCATTTAAATGCAAATAGCAGCTTTGGAGAGATTTTCATCAGATTGTTGTAGGGTTTCAAGGTGGTTTGTAAACTTCCCCCGCCAGCCACCCTCTCTGGGTTCAGATGCTAATTAGATGGCTCACAACATGCATGCACTGGAAGGGAAAATAAGCCACTATGACTCATTTTCCCTCAGTGATCATACAAACTCACCCAAAGAGTTATACTTCTCCTTGCAACACTCCCAAGGCTGCTCAGGTTTCCCTGTGTATACTATTTACACAACAAAAACATGCAGTTTAGTTGCCTTTACCTGACAATGTCACATCTAGTTTGGCCCTGATATTGATTTAAGGGGAAGAAACTCAGATGGCCAGTTTTTATGGGATTAGTTCAACTCTGAGATCATCAGCAAACGCCCTTCTCACTTGCCCACCACCAACGGAGGTTTTTATCTGTTTATTTATTGCATTTATATCCTGCCTTTTTTCTTCCAAGGAACCCAAGGCGGTGTACATAATCCTCCTCCCTTCCATTTTATCCTTATAACAACAATTATGTGAGGTAGATTGCTCCGAGAGTCTGTAACTGGCCCAGAGTCACCCCATGATCTCCCGTGGCCGAATGGGAACTAGAACCCGGATCTACTGACTCCCAATCCAACAATCTAATCTCTACATCATATTGGCTTTAACCATACTGGTTAGATTAGTGAATACAAGGGGAAGGGCCTTCTCAGTGATTACCCCATATCTCTGGCATCAGCTTCCACTGGGGGTCCGTCAAGCTCCTGTTTGCAGGACTTTGGGAAGGCTCTGTAGAGCCACTTGTTGGTCTTATCATGGGCTGCAGGTCTTATTAGTGATACCTGGTTTTATAGCATTTTAATTTAATATTGGTTGATTTATTTTCTATTGTATTTCTTTTGCATAGTTTTGTATTGGTTTTAACCTGTACAATAGCTTGAGAGGGTTCTACCCTTAAAGCGGAGCTTAAAAATTATTTAAAATAAATGTAACCCATTGGAGGCTGCACCCCCACTGCCAAAATCACAGCTGCCATCTAATTGCCTCTGAAATTTGGCAGCAATTTGGTGATGGCAAAAAAGCCACATTAAAACAAGGGCTGTGGGGAGAATGAACCTCATTTTAATGCTTAATTGCACTTCCAGATGTTCTGGGAGAGCACAAATTTGCATTAAAACAAGGCACACAGTCTCCGTGCACCTTCTTTTAAAGTGGAAATGTGGCTCATTTCGCAACTGCCACCACTGTGTCACCAAAATCTGTGGCAATTCTGCAGGGGTGACTTGGGGGGGCATTGGGGACTGCAAAAAAAAAAGGTTATACGTTACATACAGCTCATGCGTTGCCCACCTTTGTTCAAAAGCAACAGTGGCACCCCTCTGAGGCCCCGTCCACAAGGATGCGCTTTTGCGCCCGGTTCGGGGATTATGCGCATTATCGCGGAGGCGCATTTACGCCTAATCCCTCTGCACGGGAGGCGGCGAGAGGCGGCGAAGCGCATTAATTGATGTCCAAAAAGCGCTTTAGAAGACGTTAATGCACATAATCGCTTATTCACACGGCGAAAATGCGCTTTAACGGCCGGAGAAAAATAAAAGTCGCTATTTAACGCGCATTCGAAAATGCGCATTATCGGGGAGATAACGCGCCTGTACGCCCGTTTTGCGCTCCGCTGGTGTGGAGGTAAAATTTATAATGAGCCTTCAAGGCTCATTAAACGTCTCGTGTGGAGGAGGCCAGATTTACTGTATCATTGCTTTTTGAAGGCAGTTGCACTAACACAGGCCTTCAGAATTTGTAACACGCCAGCCATTAAAAATGGCCTGTTTCTCCACCCCCACCCCATTTTTTGCAGTCCCTGGCACAGGCAGTCAGCAAAACCAGTAGGTTGATTGAATTCCTAGTGAGCCACCGTACATGGTGGGCTGCATTCTGTTTTGGGGCTGACAAGTTGTACAAGCCCGCCCCTGACATCAGGTTCGTATTTATTTGCTATACAAGTACGGGCTACATTTCTCTGTTCACAGAAAGGAGCCCTTCTCATGCACAAGCTGTTATCTCTTAAATTCCACAGATCATCTCTAATCAATAACATCCTTTATTAGTCTAGGATGGTTCCCATAAAAAGGGGATTAGACCAGGAATTCACAGCATTGGAACTGGATCATACTGGACTATCCCTAATAAAATGGAAATTTGATGCATAAAATCCATCTTCTGAAGGCAGCCACTACACTGCTGAGGCTATAAATTGAATGGTTTAGGAATCCATTTTAATGTCAAGTAGACAAATTAAAGTCAACGATTCCAAAAATTCACTCTACTTCACTGATTAGGCTGTACCCGGGAGTATAATGCCAGAGAAAACCCCTGTACTAAAATTTATCTTAATCCAAATGTAATATTTCCTTCCGTGGTAATATGTGAATCCATTTTTGGGTGGTGGAGAATGTGCTGAGTTTTCATGGCACTGGAAAATAAGATGGTGCTTTTTCCCACCTCAGTATTTGTGGCTCCAATCTTTCTCTTCCACTTTCCTTTGTCTTTCATCTTTTTGTGTGTCTCCACCCTCAGATTTTTGGTCTGCCTTTCTCTTCACTCTATTGCCCACACTTCCCCTGTAGCTATCCTGGAGCCCACTCAACACTGTTTATCTCCTTTGTTAGGCAGAAAGCATTAATCAATTAATTGGTGTGATTAATTAGTTAATGGTAGATTTAAACTGTTTCCCTTTGTCTTCCTCTAACAATTCCTCTGGGACCAACCTCAGCCATTTCTTTTGCTCTTTCTCTGTGTCTTGACTGATAACTTGGAAGAAATCTACAGTATTGCAACCTTCCCCAATGTATTTCACTCCTAACAGCCCCAACCAGCATGGCCATTGGTCAGGAATGCTGGGAGCTGTTTGTTTCCCCGGGATTCTTTTTTTTTAAAAGGATAGTGAGATAGAGGAAAAACTGAGAGAGAACAAAGCTGACCAGGTACAATGGAGGATAAACTTCCTTTATTATTAATAATTACGTAGAAGAAGATACTGAGGTGAGTGCAGCTTCTTCATTCCTGCCTGTCAAGCTACACCTCCCAAAATTATATTTTCCATGCACATATTATGAATATAGGAGCTCTGTCCACTTTAGCACCTGGTCAAATAGGCATGTATAGTAAAACAAAAAAGAGAAAAACAGACATACATGGCCAAAAAGCTTTTTTAAAGCAGGCCCCATGCTTCAGTTTGAAATGAAAGGTGTGATTTCGATCTGAGAAGGAGGAAGACTAATAGTTTAAGTGCTTCTCTACTTGAGCAATTTATTACACACTTGTGATTGGCCACTTAAGGAAGTTTGTGGCTCCTTTACACAACATCGTCAACCTCCAGGAAGTCTCCCATGCTTTCCCCATGTACTCTTGCTTTTAAAAAGACCAGAGATACTGCAGTAATGTAAATTATCTCAGGATATCCGCAGTGTGTAAAGCTGTCGTTGTGCTATAATACAGCCACTAGATGGCGATGTTACATTGAACAACAGAGCATAGGTGAGAGGGAAAGTTTTCAATTCCAAATCGCGTGGTTGCCATCTAAAAGAGCCCATCGTAAACCCAGGAAGACTCTGGAAGAAGAAAGCCTGGTAAGAATATGTGGTTATTTTTTCTTTAATGTAGAGACACTCTAAGGCTACAATCCTACATATAGTTACCATGGACTATAAACTTGAAAAAGCTCCCTTATACTGAGTTAAAGACCATCGTTTCATCTGTATCAGCATTGACTGCACTGGTTGGTAGTGGCTCGCCAGGGTTTCAGAAATAGGTCTTTTCCAATCCTGCCTGAAGATACCGAGGTTTGAATTCAGGATCTTCTGCATTCACACTACCACAAACCTACAACCTCTCCTTCAAGGAGTAATTTAGTGGAATTTACTTCTGAGTAAATGTGTAAATAAGGCCTCCTCCACACGGGGCGTTTAATGAGCCTTGAAGGCTCATTATAAATTTTACCTACACACGAGCGGAGCGCAAAACGGGCGTACAGGCGCGTTATCTCCCCGATAATGCGCATTTTCGAACGCGCGTTAAATAGCGACTTTTATTTTGCTCCGGCCGTTAAAGCGCATTTTCGCTGTGTGAACAAGCGATTATGCGCATTAACTACCTGTAAAGTGCTTTTTGGGCATCTTTTAATGCGCTTCGCCGCTTCTCGCCGCCTCCCGTGCAGAGGGATTAGGCGTAAATGCGCCTCCGCGAAAATGCGCATAATCCCCGAACCGGGCGCAAAAGCGCATCCTTGTGGAGGGGGCCTAAGATTGCACAGTAAGCTATAGTTGAAAAGGCTTGTGGGCAAGGCTTTTAGAGCACTAGGTTTCAAATCAAGCCATTAAGGCGGTAATCCTACTTACACTTTCCTGGGACTAAACCCCATCACTCACAACAGGACATTCTTCTAAGCAATATGCATAAGACTATGTTGCACAAAATGGTTTAATTTCAGATGAGAGGGGAAATATAATGACGCCAGGCATAAAACAAAGCATTTTACATTTTTCTATACATCATGAGCCACTGGCGCACAAGGTTTTTTACTGTAGCATATTTAGAGTAAGGCAGTTTGTTGTAACCATTGACCTTTTTGTCAGGCCCCGGGGATTCATTAATATTCCAGATACTAATTTTTTAAAAAAATCCTTATCCAGGTAGTCATGCAGTATCCTGAATGGTGATTAGTTTTGTGGGCTGCACATGATTTATTAGATGTAATAAGATTTAAGGCAAGCCACATGTAGAGGCTCGTAGAGCATAGGGGAGGCTAGATTGCGATGATCTTCAAATAAACAATAAAATACTAACCAACCTTGCATCGCTGAAGAATTATGCCATTATCACTCAGATTGAAATTGCTGTGTAATGTGGAAAATGCAAGATGGATTTCTCCTAGATTTACAAGGAATTGCTAACACATCCCTAGAAGCTACCTGAAAAGTTCTTTTTGTATCAGTGGTTTGAAAGCTTTCTTGTATACAGCCTTACTGTAGTTTGTTAAAGAGTATTATTATTGTTATTGTTATTATTATTTTAAAATAGTGCCGCTAAGTCTTTAGAAAATTTTCTTTGGGATTCTGGAAAAGCAATTTGAAAAAGCCTCTCCCCATTTGGTGCAAACAGTTTCCCCGAGGAGTTAATAAACAATCAATCAGCAAAATACTGTTCCATCTACCTCAGTCATTATCTGTAGGTAAAATATTAGAAGTCTTGCAGGGATTCTATTAAATTGGGCCCTATCCTAGATGCTAAGGATATTATTCTTGAGTAATCCCAAGAATGCTTCTGCCTTTCACAGTTCCAACACATTTCAAGTCTACATTTCACATTGGCTGCATTTGGACAACACATTAGTCAATGGTGGATTAAGTAGCCAACTCACAGTAGGTTATTTTGTGGGTACTCCCCACACAACATATTCCTACACAACTGTGGGTGGTTAAGGCTGGCATTGAGTGGACTAATAGTCAACCAGGCATTTGACTGACACAGCCCCCGCCCCTCTTCCCGCCCTCCCTCCTCCCTCAGTCCTCCCAGTTCTATCCCAGCAGCCTCTGCAAGTTGAACCAGTTGTAGCAGAGTGGCAGCCGCAGCTTTGGTTGCTCTTGCTGCCTGCCTCTATGGGCTTGTGTTTTAACCCACTCACCACACACCATTAACACACTCACCCATCAACACAACACTTTAAACAACTGGCTTCGAGCTAAACAACTTGCAAGCGAGTTGTTTCTCTCAGTTGCTTATTTGGGCGGAATAGCATACCGTCAGTAGTTTGTGAGTGTCATGTTACCCTCCACACAACACAATAAGCAACACAACTGACTACTGTTTCCCCCCACTCAGTTACTTAATGTGTTGTCCAAATGCAGCCATTAAGTTTACCTTGCTGATGTCGATAAAAGTTGTCATTCATGAGTATTTTTTGCCAATGTATGAAGATTTAGGATTCCCTCAAGGAGGGGATTCCTCCAAGGGCGCAGGGCTTGGAGGTAAAGCTCCACCCTCTAGAGGAACCCCAGAAGGCCCCACAGGCTGGATTGGGGATCCCAGTGGGTTGGATTTGATGGGTTTATATGGTATTGCTACCTCTTCTTAGAAAGGCAGTTAGCAGACTGAAAACAAAAAGGCAAAGCAGAATGAGCATCTACCAGCCCCACAGGCACACACAATTAAAGAGCCCACACCTTTCTTTTAGTGAAGAAAGGAAACAGCTTTACGCATGAGTATTCTTGCACATAAGATGCAGGTACAGCATAGGACTTCAAAGTTTGTTCAGTCCATTACTTTGTGTTCCATTACACAGGCAGGAGAGATGGCAAGCAACCATGTGCTTCCAACAGTGGAGGAAGGCGGAGGGGGGGGGAGAAAGGGAGGAGAGTCACATGATAGACTATAGAGATCTAAGGCTCACAATTCACACAATTCCATATATTAATTAGCTAACTGCCAAACTGCCCCCTTCTTGTAACTTGCAGACGAGGCAACAGCTTCACTCTGCATAATGGCAGGGCTGGTCCTGCCTTTTCTCTTCCCTCTCTTTCTTGAATTGACTCCCTAACTCTTTATTGACTATAATGGCATTCATTGTTGACCTCCTGGCACAGGTCCCAGTTGTCACAAACTTAATGGCTGTTTCATCCAATGGATCTGGATTTGGATCTGGGAGACCTGCATGCAAAATGCCCCTTCGTCCTGGGCTTACTATGTGCTCCTGGATATGTTACTCCAAACGTTGGTTCTTCCCTTTGTAGAATGGGAACAATACCTCTCTTACATAACAATCTTGTGAGACAGGTCTCTATTATACCTATTTTACATACAAGGGAAATGAGGCTGGAGGCACTTTGCTGCATAGAATAGATAACCAGTTTAAGTGCTGTTATTGGATGTTTTTGACACATCGCTCACTTCACTTCAGATGGATTCCTAGGCCGTGTCTATATGATGCTGCTTTGCATCCTGATTCCCCCAAAACCCTGCGGCACCACTTCTACGAAGCAGCATTGATTTGTTTAAATCGGAGAGGAAAATCACAGCACCATAGTCAGACGGCGGGAATGGGAGCAGACTGAAAAACGGGGTTGGCGGGGGAACTCAGCATAACTTTGAAAGCCCATAGCAGCACCGCATCTATACTAATAAAATGGTGACAGCCAAGAGTTGTACCTCAGTTTTCCCTGCAATGTTTTGTTAGCATGCGATCTGAGACTTATAATCTCATGGTCTCTTGCATTGTTGCAAAGCATTCCGGGCGTACCTTTTAAATTGTACACTGTTTCACATCAGCCAGAAGTCTGTTCCCTCCATCCCCCGTCCTCTGAGTACACACACACAGATCCTGGGATGCATCTCACAGATCACACTCTGCATCCGTTTCCCTTGGCCACCTTGAACCAAAGGGCGAGCATTGCCCCTACGAAAACAATCACACCTCCAGCAATTGCTTGGAACGCTTGTGCAGTCAAGCTGGCCTTGCGCACATCCTGTTCACTGACCCACAGAGCTCTCTGGTATGTTTCCAGGTTTCCTAAGGCAACAGGCATGTTGCGGGCAGCGTTGTCAGATTGAATCTATCCCAAATGAAACAGAAAAGAAAACCAACTCCACTACTAAAGGCGGGGGGGGGGGCAGGGGGGGAGAGAGATTTCAGCAGCCAGCAGTGGTATCAGTCAAACGTCAGATCTACACCAAGCAGGATATAGTGGTATGAAAGCAGTATATATGTCAATGGGCCCCAACAGTTGTCAGTGTACTTCAATGCCACTATAAAGCAGTAGTGTGGCTCCTGCCTTTTATGTACTGCTCTCGTGCCGCTATATCCTGCTTGATGTAGATCTGGCCTAAGACTGTTCAGATGAATCTCTGACTACTCTGCAAAGGCGCATTCTAGCGGTGAAACAAGAAACATGCCATTGGTAAGGTCAACCAAGAGGTTTGTGTGTGTGATGCTACCCCAACATTATCTTAATGCTGGCCTGATTACCAGAGCATGGTGATGGAAGAAGATCACAAATATGTCCAAAAATGACCCTAAATATTTAATTGATCTTGGGTTTCCAATGTGGCATCCATCTTGGCACCTGCCAGGGTCCCTGCCTCTCCTAATTTTTATTTTATTTCTTAAGAGATAGATAGATAGATAGATAGATAGATAGATAGATAGATAGATAGAGATAGATATTTAACTGGGAGGCTGGCTGGCTGAAAAGACAAGTGCTACCCTCCAATGCCCCCTTTATTTGGGTTTAAAAGTGATTTGTGTTTTGGAGCTGAGATCCCCACCTCTGCCTTGTACTTAGTAGTTGGGGTTGGATTTCTTTTCTGTTTCTTTTCTGTTGTTAGACAAGTTACTTTTCTTTTAATTTCACCAGTTTGGGCTTCTGGGAAATTAATGTTCTGTGACCAGCTATGCCCACCAAAGTAGCCATTTTATAAATGGGCAAGGTAGCATCTATAAAATGCCCACCATGCCCTCCATGACAGCCATTTTGTGAGAGTACCCACAACACTCTGACAATTCCAAATGTGCCTACTGACACCAAAAAGGTTAGGGACCCCTACAAGAACACTAGAAGTGGGGCTAGTCAATTCTAAAAGCCTTCTTTAGAGAGTAATCCTATGGCCCCTAGAGAGTGTCTGGGGGTGGGAAGGCAGAGAATAGTTCGAATTCCTGGATCTGAGGTCGAAGACAGCGCTCTGACCTCAGACCCAGGAGTCTGAGCTTCCCACCCCCTCTCCCTCGCAGCCAATACAGAGAGAACCGCACCAGCTGTGCAGCTACTGCAGGGCAAATAAGTCATCTAGAAAGCCCCCAGATTGGGGAAAGCTGATCTATTTGCACTGCCACATTATAATGTTGGTGTCTACACACACTGCTTCTGAGTGCGAAGAGGTGGAAAGCAAACTCCTCTCTCCTTTCACAGAGCAGTAGCAACAGTACTAAGAGGGGGTTTTAGAAGGAATGAGGTTGGTGGATGAATTTCTCCAGCAGCCATTACTGGCAAGAGCACTAGTTAATGGGAGATATTTTTCCAAGGCTGGCATCATCTCCTGACATCACTGGGCAATTGCCATGGCTCCAACACCCTGAAACTCCCCACCACTGGTTCCTGGCCTGGGAGCGCTTTTAAAACATGTCTGAAGTACCAGGCAGATGAGTCCAGCTGCCATTTAATTTCCCACAATGCCCCTGATGTAGCATTGCTCAGAGGCATCATGGGAAATTTAAATGCTGACCTTCGGCCACCTAGTGGTGCCACTAGTTGTCATCACTTCCAGGTAAGCCCACTAGGGTAGGCTGACCAGATAAAATCCAGGTCAGGGCTCATGTAACTTTAACAGTTGTAGAGAAAAGGGGAATTTCAGCCAGTGTCATTTGTATGCAATTAGTTCCTGGTGAAATTCCCCCTTCATCACAACAGTTAAAGTTGCAGGCACTATACTAGAGTGACCATATACAAAAGAAGGCAGGGCCCCTGCAACTTTAACAGTTGTGATGAAGTCAGCCCCAGCAGAATGCAAGATTAGCAAAAAGAAAAAGCCGATTCAGCTTTGAATCAACTGTGTGAAGTGGCCACTGAGGAGGACATATGTGTCGAAACGCGTCTGGCCATAACAGTGAAGATTGTTGGAGAGAAACACAGTTCTGAGAATCTACTCAAAGGCAGCAATATTATGCATGTTTTACTTTGGGAGGTAGAGCTGCTGAACATCGTGACATGGTTCACACAACATGACAACCCATCGTGGCTGAGCACCCATGGTGAGTTGTTGTGATGTCCGAACCCGGCACAGTTTCTGACACCTCCTGAAATACCTTTTCTATGCAACTGTTAAATATACAGGAGCCCTTTCCATACAGTTACCCTAGTTAATATTAACTGGACTATCCTGCAATTGCAAAATTGATGGTCTCCTATTGTTCCGGGGCGGGGGGGGGGGGAATGACCCACAAAGAGAGAGAGAGAGAGAGAGAGAGAGAGAGAGAGAGAGAGAGAGAGAGAGAGTTTATTTATTCCTATGTTTATTATATTATTTCCCTCCAAGCTGCAGCAAACAAGGTTCTCTCTCCATATTATCCTCACAACAATTCTACCAGGTAGCTTAATCTGAAAGATTGTATTAGTATTAGGGAATTTCCTCCTTTCCTTCAAGGAACTCAAGGTAGCACACAAGGTTATCTCCACCCCATCATTTTATCCTTCTAACAATCCCGTGAGGTAGGTTAGGTTGAGAGAACGTGACTGGTTCCAAGTCACCTAGTGATTTTTTTTTTAGCTAAAAGGAAATTTGAACCCACATCCTAATCCGGCATTCTAAACTACTATGCCACAATATGCTTCCAGTTTTAGAGCGTTATCACACGGGGGAGGAAATCGCATTTCCTTACTGTCGCTTCTCTGCCCCCGTGTTTGTCCCTCATTACTTTCTCTTCTGCCTGGAGGGGAAAGAGGAAGTAAATGAAGACCACGTGTTCCATTCAGGGGGCATTTTAATCACACTGCTTTTCCTGCACAAAGCAGGACATCGCAGCACATTCTGAGTTGTTGTTGTTGCTGTTTTAAAAAAAGTCAGATTAAAAGGGGTCTATTTTGTGACGGAAAAATGAGCGGGAGGCTTGCAGGAGGCTGACGTCGTTGACTAAAAAGACGCACAAACATCTGTTAAGTGGGCAGTAGCAAGCGTGCGATAAAATGCACATCTGATGAGCATCTTAATCTGGGTGGGGGAAAACAGTTCCAAGTATCAAACTTTTGGGAAAAGTTTGAATTAGGGAAACATAATTTATATACATGCCAATAAGCAGTGTACAGTAAAACAAAGGTAGCTGAGTTGACCCCAAGAAAAATGCCAAAATCCATACTAGTTTAATACCTTTATTAAGCCAACTAAAAGAACACACACAAAAAAAGATCTCCAGATCTCTTCATCAGGCAAGATGTAACAAAAAGCAGGTTTGGAAGCGGGAAATAAGAGAGAGAGAGAAATCTGGTTTGATAATGAAGTCATGGTATACCACACATTTTTGGATCTATATGAATGTGTTAGTTACATATTATGGCCCATATGTGGAAGTAAGGTGGGGTTCAGGGGCATGCAGCCAAAGAAAGAGCCTTCTCTGTAGTCCCCCACCCCCAACTTTGGAATGCACTTTCCAGGGAGATCTGTCTGGCATATATTCTAGGTTAAGACCTACCTCTTTCAGCAGGCATTTCATTTCTAATCTATTTCTCTGATTATTAACTCCACTGCTCCCTTTTTAATATTTTTTACAGTTTTAACATTTTAAAACATTGTTTTAGTTGTTTGGGTTATTTTGTATTTGGATATTGTTTTGGTCGTCATTATATTGTTGTTTATGGGTTTTTAATGGGTTTTTTTAACAATCTGTTACGATTTTATGTTCTTATGACTATAAACTGAGGGTATCTCTCAGTTGAGCGGTATATATACATTTAATAACCAAACAAATAATAAAATCAGAATGGGCGGGCATGATCCTGCTGCCACACCGCATGTTGATTATGCCCATAGCTGGCCACAGACAGTGGTGTAGCGGAGCCAGGATTCACAGAGTCAAAGCACCAGGACTTTTTGATTAGTTGGGATGATAACATCATCTGCCACCCTGCTCAGAATATCCTGTTCCCTCTGAGCTTAGCTACCATTGTCATAGTAGCTTTGGGATAATTGATTTTCCCAGCAATGATATATTGTTTTGAGTGATTCCAAATAATGTACAAATAATGTACATTATTTGACGGTAACTTAGTCTTGAAAGGGCAATTACGACCTGGTGACTCTGTTCAGGTGACATGCTAAGCCACAGTGGTTAAGCATTTTGAGCTAAACATTATAATTTAGCATGTCGTGTAAACCATTCCTAACCATGGTGGCTACGTAACCACGGTTTAAACATGCTCACTATTTGCTGCAAAAGGGATAGCAGCCTAACCATGGGTTAGCGTGTCATCTGAACAGGCCCAATAGACCTTACAAAAGACCTTCTTCTGGTGGAGATGAAAACTTCTAGAACTAATCTGTTGATACGGATAAACACAGCTGTCTAAATGTTTGGAGTCTGCTTAGAGGTGTGTCCAGTGGAGGACAGTGGCTCCAAGGTCAGTGGTGCGATGAATCCACTCCAGGTTTCAGTCAGAACCAGTGAAAACTCTAAAGGAGCTTCTCACCTTGGACAGCTCCTTTGGAGTTCTGGCTGAAACCCAGAATGGGTTGAAAGACCCACTGAGATTAGAGCCACCAGCCTCCACCGGGTGTGAATATGGGGATTGCCATGATGAGCGCCTGCTCTTCAAAATGTACCACAGACCCATTGCCTACAGATCCTGCTGCCAGAGTAGGCAACCCCTATGTGTGTAGAGATCCTCGTCCAACACTGATGAATGCGTCTCTCTCCCAAAGTGCTTCCATGCTCCGTCTCCTAAATCAATACCTATCTTCGTGTTATTGCTTCCTTCCATTCTTGAAAATGTATTGGTTCCATTCATAGGAAATAAACAAAAGGGGGGGGCAAGGGACAGAACACCACAAAACCACCTTCTTTGAACTTGAGTGCACTCAGGGCTCTGAATTACATTTCCATTCGCTTTTGGCTAAATACCTTATGATATACAATGTGCTCCCGATGGGGATTATTTTGCTTCAAAGTCCAGAGCCCATCTGGAAGTGATCCAAGATCTTGTTGGCTGGGAGAGAGTAATTTCCGTTAGGTGAAATACATCTTAGCCCCCTCGCTCACTTGGCAAAGGACACCATTCTGGAAACACATTTCTGCATGTTAGTGTTAACAGAAATATTGGTGGGTGCGTGTTTTTGCTATTCTACAGTCCCTGGTATGAGCCAGGCAAGTTATCCAGGCATGGGTTGTTTTAAAACAACCTCTTTAATCAAGAGCTGCAACAGTATGCATTAATTACTATAACCTCTGTTTCCTGTATGGCACTTTGCCATATAATCCTTTTCACAATGCTATGATTTACCACCACAGTGTTAAACAACTATGGAAACCCATCCACCAGTTTCCTTCACTGAAACAATTACTTGATTAGCTTGATTGAGGATTTTATGGATTTCAGACATTGCATGGTTCTTATTTCTTACATAGGACTGAGAGCTGGGCTTTTGTTTACATAAAGTTCCTCTTGACTGTTTCCGTCTCTGCTATGCAACCTGAAGATCAAAGAAAACATATTACTCTTGAAGTAATTTGAGATTTGGGCTGTATTAATCCCCAAAAAACTAGAATTAGGATTGACTGCATCCCTACATTGGCAATACTCCAGATCGTTGTTGTGCAGTATAAAATTACCAAAAGGCCACATGTGTGGGTCTTTTGAGGAGGGGTCATAGCTAAGTGGTAGCGCACATGGCTTGCATGTAGAAGGTCCCAGGTTCAATCGTCAGCTTCTCCAGATAGGGCTAGGGAAGAATCCTGCCTGAAACCCTGCAGAGCTGCTGCCACTCAGTGTCCATAATACTATGCTAGATGGACCAAAGGTGTGACTCAGTAGAAGGCAGCTTCCTATGTTCCGCTGGGTCCCCTCTCTCTGTCCATTTTGTATGAGGTGTCAGAACACCTTGCCAATAAGGAGTCTCACAATGAATATTAAAACAACAACATGTTAGTAATTTGTGGAGCACATGCTCATTGCACTGAGATCACTTTGGCTTGAGCCTTGAGTCTGGCTTCACACATTCCATCACACTATGGAATTAGAAATACGAAGCACTCACTTTTCTGTCATCCTCACATCTAATGTACACCCAAGTCAGCCCTAAGTTTAGTGCTGTTTGGAACCTCGTTAACCTTCAGGACATCTCCCATGCTTTCCCCAGTGATCTCGCTTTTAAAAGAATTGGAGATAATGCAGTATTTAAATTGTTTTCCCTAGTGTGTAAAGGCAGCATAACACTATAATCCCACCACTAGAAGGTGCTGTTTCATTGAACAGAACAGCATTACCAAGAGGGGAAGTTTTCAATTCAAAATCACATGGCCGCTGTCTAAAGGAGCCAGTTGTAAACGCTGAAAGACTCCAGAAGAAGAAACCCCAGTAAGGGTGCAGTGTTTTTTCCCATAACACAGAGATACCCTGAAGAATGGGGATGTTCGGTTTTTGCTAAATCTGTTGTGTCAGTTTTGCAGATTGTCTATTTCACAGATTCCATCTCTAGTTCGTCCCATTGTTTGCTCATCAGAGGTGGGGCTTTGGGAAGGAGGGGACCACCCCCTGATGTCATTCACTCCTCAGAGAGTGTCCCTGGAGGCAATCGGGGCCCCAGGGCTGGAACAGTTCCACACCACTGAGATAGTGATACCTTCACACTGGCAGGAGACAACTGCAGAACCCCACCAGAATAAGGGAGGAAACTAGGCCTGGTTCCAGATGGAGGGCTTCTAGAGCTAAGAACCAAGAAGGAATTGTGCTGCGCTTCTATCTTTTTTTCTTTAACGGATTTTCCGCGGTTAGGAAAGAAATGGAAACCATGGTGGGAAAACACAGAAGGACTAGAAGTTGAAGGCAAGAAAGTTTGGATCTTGTAAACTTTGGGGAACGAGGCAGGGCAGCAGCACAATTAAAATCCTTGTCTTGAAGCTCTCTAGGGTGGAGTTGAGACATGAGGGTAGGAGGTGGAGAAACAGACCTGAATCAGAATCAAATGCTTTCTCGGGGACGATTCCCTCTTCTGATGATGGCGTGTGACTCCTGCAAAAGACATGCATGTTAAAATACAAACACCCCGTCACTAGTGTCAATGAAGAGCCTCAAAGGACTTCCTTGCTTCCTCCCTCACAGGATAGGATTTGGACGCACTCTGCAGCCCACAAGAGCATGCCACCAGAAGTATATAAGGCTTCCTAGCCAGGGAATGCAAACATCAACAGCCTGCCCAGCATAGGGCAGCTGGCTGAGGTTTTAAGGGAGATGCCATCCAACACATCTGGGGGGCACCAGGTTGGGGAGGCTGCTATGGGACTATATCACCATAGTTCATAGAGGCTGCAGCTCAGTGGTAGAGCACCTACTTTGCCTACAGAAGGACCCCAGGCAGTGGAGGCTGGTGACTCCAATGTCAGAGGGGCAGTAAAGCTGCTTCAGGTTTCAGTCAGAACCCAAAGCACCTTGGAGAGCTCCTTTAGAATTCTGACTGAAACCTGGAGCGGTTTCACCACCCTACTGACATTTGAGCCACCAGCCTCCACTGGCCCACATCTCCACTGGTCCACATTTCCAGGTAAGACTAGGAAACCTTGGAGAGCTGCTGCCAGTCAGTGTTGACAATACTAGGCTTGATGGACTAATGGTCTGACTCAGTACAAGCCAGCTACTTGTGTTCAATTGAATCTTCTCCCTAAAGAACCAGGAGCACACAGGCAGGGCCTTTGGTGTTTGGAGGTTTGGTGATGGAGTGCTTTGTATATACAACAGGTACACAACAGCCAGAAAGAACAAAAGGAAACAAAAAGGTGATAGTCAATACTCTTGGGATGCAACTGGCACCCGAGTCTTGTCCTGGCTGGGCCTGTCTGGAGCAAAGGAGAAGGGTTCTTCACATGAGCGAAATAAGGATTGGATGCTCACGGAAGTTTGCAGGTCCTTTTGCTGATATCGTGAACCTCCAGCACATCTCCCATTCCATCCCCAGGTTATTCCATTAAAAAAAAGCCCTTGGATATCCAGATTCTTGGGATTTCCTACTGTTTGCAGGGGAAGTTGTGCTACAAGACACCCACTAGAGGGTGCTGTCCCATTCAATACTTGTGAGCACTGAAGTTTCACAGACCACATAGTCGGTCCTCTCCTTCCATGTGATTCAGCTCATTACAATTGCAGAAGAGAAGTAGGAAGCATAGTGCCGGTAAGTAAACGTAATTTCTTTTTAAATCTAAAGAAGCTTGAAGAAGCACATCCAAACTGTTCCATGCGGATGCTTCCTGTTAACTGCAGTGCTGCTACTGTTAAAAGTAGGGAGGGAAGAACTTGCCTCCCCATACAACGTACTTTTTGTCAGTAGCACTGCAGATGGGAACTTTGGAGGAAGGGAAAGTGTGACCTTCGCGCCCTGATGACTCCCTCGCATTGAGGGTCTCAACAAGGAGCCATCCTTCCAGGGATGTTTCTGAGCACTTAAAAGATTTGTGGTCTAGGCCCATAGGACACAAACCTGCATATGGTCCTTTACATCTATAGGAATCATTATGAGGATTTATTGAAATTTCATAGGAGAAAATCAATTGTTCAGTTAATTTGTATTTTGCATTTCAAACCAATGGAATCCCCCCCCCCCGGTTAATTGCCATGCAGGGGAATTTTGTGTGTGTGTGTGTGGGGGGGTGTTGTAGCATGTGGAGGGGAGAGAGTTAACTCTTCCTTCCCCAGCTGCAATCCCCATTGAAAACTGCCCACAGAATGGCAATGAAGCTGGGGGGAAAGGCACTTTCATTTACACCAATGGAATAGATCCAGGGCCCTTTGAAATAGATTTGGGATGGGGCCTAGCAACGCCCTTGCATCCTTTGCAGTGCTGACGGCAAGCAGTTCTACTTTCCACCAGAGAGTGTACATTGGTTGAGCAGGGTAGGAATATCTTTGCAGAGGAGATATACCTCTCTGGAGGGCTCAAGGAAATAACCCAAATAAAGACAGGCCTGAAGAGGCAATAAATACTACTACTACTACTACTACTACTACTAATAATAATAATAATTACCACACAGCCTTGTCAGCCCCTTTGTTCTATCTTCACAAACGGTTACTCTTTGAGCTGTCTGGGTCAATGCATGACATATTTGAGGACAGGACAAACTTTTTCTTTGAGCTACTTCTAGGATGCAGTTTTGCCATTCCAGGATACTTCTTGATCTTCTTGGATACCATTGAACTGGATTATCTCCATGGTGATTTTCGAAACCATCTGGTGCACTGTTTTTGTCATCCTCCATGGATTATTTTAGTGTAGGCATTGCTAAACGAGAATGAACAAAAGCTTTAAATAGATCCCACTATCAGATCTTCCTTCACTTTCCTACTCATTCCTCTTACTCCAAGAAAAAAACAAACTCAAAAGCCCATCAATAAAGAGATAACAAGCATTAGCATGTTTCTCTTTAGCAAACAATTTGCTGTCGTTTCTAGCTCCTTTATTTTCCTAGTAAGCCTTTTCCTTCCTAATAAGGCTTTTCAAAACCCTAGGCTAGCATTGCCACCTTTTTAACTCACCATACTCCTGTGCCTTTTAGAGCAGCCTGACACACAGAGCTTCTCTAAACAAGCAATTTATTGCATGTTCATGATTGGCCACTCACAGAAGTTTGCGGGTCCATTATACGACGATGTCAATATCCAGGACATTTCCCATGCTATCTCCAGGGAATCTCGCTTTTTTAAAAACAAAACCAAACAAGCACAAAGATGATGTGGTATTATCTGGGATATCACAGGATCTCTCCATCACTAGATGGTGCTGTCTCATTAAACACAATGTGGCCTTTTTGAGAACGGAAGTTTTCAATGGCTGAGTTCGGACGACACTTTAGGCAACGGAGGGGGGAAGAGGCAACTGACGGTTTGTTATTTTTGTGGCGCCCGACACACGACATGTTCCCCCTCCCCCCGTTGCACGGCTGAAAATCCTTGCCTCATGATAAGCAACAGGCCTCCGTTAAACAACGGAGCAGCCCGTTGTTTTTCCCCATTGTTAAATAATATACTGTCCGTTGTGTGTGTCCCCCATGACACAATAATCAACACAACGACAGTTGCCTCTTCCGCCCTCCGTTGCCTAAAGTGTCATCTGAACTCAGCCAATGTGTTTCATGTGTTCGCTTGTAAAGAAATATGTCATGATAGCGGGAAGACTGTGAGGACAAAAGCCCCAGTAAAGCTGCGGGATTTTTCCTGTGTGTAAAGAAGCTCAGAGACGTTTAGCAGGTAAAGCTTTTCTTGGCATGGAGATGCAATGTATTTCATGTGCTAAATACCTGTCTAAGGCTGGTGGCAAAAGCACAGGAGCCCACCCAGTTAAAAAGAAACTCTACCCAAGACCAGGACCATCCAAGGAAAAAACAGCAACAAAACCCCAAGTTCCCTGTCCAGCTCTGCCAGCATATTATTCCTCTGAGCTACCTTGCTTGTGGCCTGTTGCTTCACTCCTCCTTCTCTTTTGGACTGAACTGACACTGTTGTCAATACCATAGCCAAGAATTTGTGGCTGAGCTCCGTTCTACCTGCCCCAACATTTCATTTTCGCACAGCAAGCTTCTCCTGCTATCCAGAAAGCGAAATTCCTCCTCCTGGCTTCGCATTCTGTTTCTGGCAGCAATTGTGGCTGAGCAGGGAACCATAACTCACTGTCCCCCCACCCCTCTCTATCAATAATGGAGGTTGTCTGAGCTTCCTCCCTCTCCTGGAGCAGGCTGCAACTTATATCCAAGTCTTAAGTGCATGGCGCATACTCCAAAGAAACCATAGCTCACTTCATCTCAGGCCCACTTCAAAGCATTTTTAAAGCCTTTGGTGGCTTGAGGCCAGGTTACCTGAAGGATTATCTCCTCCCATAGATGCCTGCCTGTATCTAAGATCATCTTCAAAGATCTTTGTCCAGGAGGCTCCACAAAATGAGATGAGTAGCTACTAAAGCCTTTTCAGTAGTTGCCCTGGTTGAGGAATTCATCCCCAGAGAGGCTCACCTGGCACCTACATGCCTTTTTTTTCCAATGCCAAGTGAATACCTTCTTATTTCTCCATTTTTTTCAGGTTTGAAAAATGTGTTTTAGTGCTTTTTAGATATTGAGCACAGCTGTTGTTGATTTTATTTTGATACTGTTTAATTTATTTGAAATTTATGTTTGTTTTTATATTTGAGAATAGTAATTATTTTTCTGTACACCACCCAGGCAACATCTTGTTAATTGGCAATATAATAACGCTGCGATACCACCACCACTACTAATATTACCATTATTGCTACTACTACTGCTACTAAAGTACTCTGCTTTATTGCCGATGCAAAAACTGAAACCCCAGATCAAGTAGAAACATTTTCTAGTTTGCTCGTATTTCTGTTTGGTAAGATAAGAACAGTAACCAGCTCAAAGTATTTTTAAGAATGCAATCTCAAGCACACTTACTTGGGAGTAAAATTTCCTGAATTCACATGGACTTACATCCAAGTAAACATATGCAGGATCAGGTAACAGGTTCAGTGGATTTCAGTGGGACAGATTGACAGACTGGGCTTTTTATTTAAAGGACAGGCTTAATTTTGGAAGATTATATGTGCAGTGATTACAGCAACCACAAATAATAGTGAAAGAAAGCTGTAGTGCCGATTACTGCTCTATCACACTGCAATTTATACTGTATATTTACTGAGCAATTATCCATAATTATACTTCAAGAGACTATTAACATGTCCCAGCATGGAGTTTGGTTAGAGAAGTACTTAGTACCATCAGCCACCAATTATTGCCTTTCCACAAAAACTGATTCACCAGTGATAGTTTAGACATGACTGCCCTCTAGTGTAGGTTGCTAGATTTCTCAAGCCATAAAATGTTCTTCATTTCCATGCTTCCAACTTGCACAAAAGTGTACATCCTATATACCACTCATAGGGTGACCATATGAAAAGGAGGACAGGACTCCTGTACCTTTAACAGTTGTATTGAAAAGGGAATTTCAGCAGGTGTCACTTGTGTGCATGCAGCACCTGGTGAAATTCTCCTTTCATCACAACAGTTAAAGCTGCAGGAACTATACTACAGGGCTCCTGCAGCTTTAACTGTTGTGATGAAGAGGGAATTTCACCAGGTGCTGCACCCTACACTCATATAGTTTTTGGCTGAGTTTAAAATGCCAGGTTTTGGACCGGGATTGAACAGTGTCATACAGGGCAACCTTTACAGGAAGTTGACTAACATAAAAAACCTATTTTCATTTCAACGGGAGAAATGGAGTAAAGTGTTACTGCTATTTTAATTATTTTCTTTCCTGGTTTTAATGCTGGTGATTTGACTGTTGCGTTTTTGTTATTTTACTACATTGATGTTACAGCTTCATATTTTAATGTGTATGTTGCTTTGGCTGTAGAAAAGTGTTAAAATATGAAATAAGTGTAAAGTTGCTTCTCTGCATACAGGGAGCCACAAACACTGCTTACGTACCCCTTTCTTTGAGGATATATGTAGGTAGATATTTATTTATTTGAAATATTTCTTGGCTGTCTTTTAGGGAAGAAGCCCCCTCAAGGCAGCTTACAACAGTAAAATACCTAAACAGTTAAAATATTAAAAGCGATAGAAAAACACAGTAAAATTGCAGTAAAAACAACAATAAAAGCCAACAATAAAACCAGCAGCAACAATAATGGCCATAACAGCCACAACAGCAGTCATTTCAAGAGAAGCCCAAGGTGAACTAACATGTTTTCAAAGCCTTCTTAAAAGCTTGCAATGATGGGGTATGGCGGCCCTCCTATGTCAACTTGTTTCAAAGGTGTGGGGCCACTGCAAAGAAGGCACTTTCACATGTGATCACCCACCTAACTGCCCTCATGGGTGGGCAAATGAGAAGGGCCTCTCTTTCTGATCTTAAAGAGGGGCAGATAGGTTGATAATTGTTTGGTACCAATTGACAGAGTGAGAAGACCACAACGACAGATGCTCCAACAATTCAAGTAGTGGTGCACCTTTGTAATTTTAGATCCTGGACTTAAAGGCCTCATGGTGGGGTCCCTTTTAGACTGTCACATTGTATTAATTCAGTTGTGAAACACACAACTAACATTTCTTTTCTCCCCTCCTTGCGCCAACATGCCATGTTTTACAATTGCCTCTATATTCCTAATGCGCTTGAACAAAAAAACAAACCAACAACTTTATTCCCAACCCTGTTTTGTTTTTTTTTAAAGAAATATTCTGGGCATGTGCAGTTTCTCATTATAAACTCACTTAGGGAGCAATCTTATGTCCCCTAGATAATGTCTGGGGACATAGGATATTTCGGTTTTCTGGCTCCAAGGTCAAAAACAGGGCTCTGACCTCGGAGCCAGGAAACTGCACTCCCTACCCCCACTTCCTTTCATAGCCAGTGCAGGGAGAACCATGCTGGCAGCCTCTCTATGCTCAGAAAACAGAGCACAGAGATGGGGGAAAGGGAACATTCTTGGGGGCGGGAAGGGAGGAGACCAAGGTGGCAGTCATATGACATCCTATAGCAGCCTCCGTCTCCTTCCCTCCCCAAAGCCTCCACTAGACGGGCAAAAACAACCATCTAGTTTAAATACGGAGGGGGAGGCGCAACATGTGAGTACCCAGGGTGGATCTGATCTGGGGGGGCATAGGATAGTTTGGATTTCTGGATCTGAGGTCAGAGACAGCGTTCTGACCTCAGACTCAGGAGTCCAAGCTCCTATCCCCTCCCCCTTGCAGCTGGTGTGAAGAAATCCACGCTGGCCGCCTCTCCGAGGTTGCAAAAATCACCCCGGAGGAGGTCGGGAGGTGAGGGGACAGGGAAAGTGGGGATATGAGTTCCCCCTCCACAGAAACCTAGCTAGATGAGGTGCAAAAACACCCGTCTAGCAAAAAATGCAGAACAGGAAAAGTGCGGAGATGAAGTTAAGCTCGGTCCTTATCCCTCTCTGATGGGCACGGTAGCACCATTCTGACTACAGGAATAAAATGAACTTTGCATCTGCTGCCCTGATGCTAAACACATTTACTTGGGAACAAGCACGGTTTTGTTGTAGAACAGGATAATATATTTTTAAAGTAAAAATAATAAAATAAGTATCTGTACACGACCGACTGCCCTCCTTCTTGCTATAAAATATATTGATTGATTGATTGATTGCATTTCTCTACCGCCCAATAGCCAAAGCTTTCTGGGTGATTCACAAAAATTAAAACCATAAAGTACACAATTTAAAGTATAAAACTTAAACCACAATATAAAAACACAATATAAAAATACAACCAGCGTTAACACCGGTGGTCTAGTGATGCTAGTGGACCCTGGCTTTAACATTTCAATACATTTCACAACAGAGCATGCAGAACACTATTATTTGGAAGTGAAGAAAGGTGTGTGATTCTTTGGCTGAATTCGGACAACACATTAAGCAACTGGGGAGTGGGGAACAATCATTAGTTGTGTTGCTTATTGTGTTGTGTGGAGGGTAACACGCCGCTCACAAACTACTGACGGTATGCTATTCCGCCCAAATAAGCAACTGAGAGAAACAACTGGCTTGCAAGTTGTTTAGCTCGAAGCCAGTTGTTTAAAGTGTTGTATGGAGGGTGAGGGTGTTAATGCCATGTGGTGAGTGGGTTAAAACACAAGCCCATAGAGGCAGGCGACAAGAGCGACCAAAGCAGCGGCTGCCACTCTTCTACAACTGGTGCAACTTACAGAGGCTGCTGGGATAGAACTGGGAGGGCTGAGGGAGGAGGGAGGGTGGGGAGAGGGGCGGGGGCTGTGTCAGTCAAATGCTGGGTTGACTATTAGTCCACTCAACGCCAACCCCAACCACCCACAGTTGTGTAGGAATATATTGTGTGGGGAGTACCCACAAAGTAACCAACTGTGAGTTGTCTACTCAACCCATCATTGACTAATGTGTTGTCCGAATTCAACCAACGAGAAAAAAGGCACGAGAGGCATCATTGAAGTGAGCAAGGAAACATATGAGGATTCTTGTGAGATACTTGTGGAAGTTTTTCAAGGCGAGCTGAAAATCCGTAAAGCAAGCCTCCTATACCAACAACAACTATCTACAAAGCTATTTGAAAGAGAGAAAGGCGAAGTGTCATGTGCTTCACCGAGAAGTTCCAAGGCTCAGTTAAAAAAAAACTGTTCATCATGTGGCAAAATTATCACGGACAAAGAACAAAATTGGGGGGGGGGGTATTTGTTACTGAAATCAAAACCATAAATCTGATAAACACTCAAAGAAATTTGTAACGCAACAGGAGGAGATACATGAGAATGGGACTAGCAGGGCTCTCTGGAGTGATCGCCTTGTTGGTGTGAGACGATGGCAGGGGGACCCCTCTTGGTGGGGTGAGGAAGCTCACAATTTGCCATTACAAATTAAGAGACAGGAGATTCACCCTGCCTCGTGGGAGGGCTGGTGGACAACCATTATCTGAAAGGCTTGACAAAACTAAAGAAACTCTGAGAAAGGGTAGAAGAACAACAGTATATTTTTAGATTATGTACCTTCACACGGTTGACATAGCAAAAAGATTTATAGAGGCAGAAATGCCTGGAAACCGGAAATTACATTAGCAGAGTGTTGAACTAACGCTTCCATTTTTTTTTCAAGTGCCTGACACAATAATTACACCTATTTTGCCAGACTGTACGTTCAGCAAATGATAGATTGCGAGGACAAGTAACTAGAAGTAGACAGCGCATTCCAGGAAAGTAATTTCACATCAAGGCATCACAATATGGGCTGGAGTATGGACAGATATGTTCATAGGGCAAATGCTCATGCAATCATCCAAAAACCAAGGAAGGTTGAATTATGGGTGGAAGGTGGATGATGGAAAGCCAATGTGCCCTCTGGATTGCGAGCTACACAGCATGCAGCAAGGTAGAATCAGAAACTATCTACAGAGAGCTTAACATTGCATGCCTTTCTCCAACAGACGATGCTTCAATGTACAACCAGTACAGGGTTCATGTGCAGTGTTTGGTATGGAAAACACTTGGAGCTCACAATGTGTCTCCAAAGCAATGGTGATGACAACATTTACATGGATATCTTTATCCAATAGTAACACACACAGGCAAGAACCAGCACCAGAAAAATTCCCAAAGACGGTTTGCTGCATCTGCCAAATTTAGGGTTGTCAGTTGCTAGGAAATCTGGCCCTTTTGGGGCTTGCTGGATTTCCACAGTGCCTCTGACTTGACTTGCATCTGTGAGCCAGGGTGGGGTATTTTCCTGAAATTGGGATTTTTTTTTAATGCATAAATAGAAATTTGCGCAAATTTTGGCTGTAATTCGCATGATTTGTGCAAATTATGCCCCAAATATGCACAAATTATGCCACGGGTAGGTTCAATTCGCGCAGATTTCTATTTATGCACATTCTTAAAAGAATGGAAAATCTGCAAACTGGCCCAACTCGACGCAGATCAAGTTAGGCCAGCTTGTGAAAAATGAGCAAAAGACCCGGGGGCTAAGCTGGTAAAAGCTCAGAGAGCACCACCCCAGCCCTGGAAGATTCTGCCAACATCCCAAGCTAAATTACAGTCAACAAAACTTGCAGTTGATGATGCACATGTCAACTTTATGGACCCGTTTGTAGTGTAGTTTTCAAGTATTGCAGTGGTAGCAACTGTATAACTTCCATAAGCCACCAAACGTACAGCATTTTTGTTTCTTCTTCCGTAGCATCATGCTCCACCAGAGTATGGGGTGTTGGAGCAATGCTATCCCCAAGACACTCTTCCATGCAGCGCACCTTGATGGTAGGAGGGCTCTATTAATCTCTGTTTATGCATCTGCTAGCTCTTTTATTCTAAAGAGCACTCACTGTAGGTCTTCTCCAAACAGCACTAGACTTACGGCTGACTCAGGTGTTACATTAGATGCGAGGTTTACAGAAAAGTGAGTGCCTCAGATTTCTGATTCCATATTGTGATGGGATGTGTGAAACCAGACTCAAGGTTCAAGCCAAAGTGATCTCAGTGCAATGAACATGTGCTCCACTAATTACTAATACGTTGGTGTTTTTTTTTTTCATATCCATTGTGAAACACCTTCTTTGCAAGGTGTTCTGACACCTCCTTCAAAATGGAGAGACAGGGGACCCAGAGGAACACAGGAAGCTCCTTTATATTGAGTCAGAGCATCGGTTGACACTGACTCATAGCAGTTCTCTGCAGTTTCAGGCAGGATCCTTAAAGCCTCATCAGATGGGGGGGGGGGTGAACTCGCATTTCCCTTCCCTCCCTTTGCCTCCTGCTTCCGTTCCACAATGGGAATGAGCAGCATCCTCTTTCTTCACACAGGGAAGAAAGAGGAAACAAGCAACGACCATGTGGCCCATTCAATGGGCGTTTTTATCGCGGAGCTTCTCCTGCACACAGCAGGAAATGGCGGCAAGTAATGTTGTCGTCAAAAAAATCAGTTTATCTAGGTCTTATTTTGTGACCGGAAAAAAAAAGCAGAAGGAGCGGGAGCTGTGTGGGAGGAACGCTGTGTCGTCACAATGCCCCACAAAGAACCATGAGTGGCCAGTCGTGAGCATGCCATAAAATGCTCATCTGATGATGCTCTTTGCTTGCCCTACCTGGAGATGCTGGGGTTTTGGATTGAACCTGGGACCTTCTGCATGTAAACAATGTGCTCTACCACTGAGCTATGGCCCTCTCCAAAAGTTCCACGCATGTAGCTTTCTGGCAATTTTATACTGCACAACAGTGATCTGGAGTATTGCCAATATAGGGATGCAGCCGACCCTAAATCTATTTTGATAACACAAAGGCCTTCCTCATGAAGGCTCCTTCTCCCTCAACAATTACCACCACCAGGCATTCAACCATCCCTCCTGAAAAAAGTAATCCCCCCTTCCCTTCGTATTCCTTTTTCCTTGGGTCTCTTTAGATTATAAGCCTGGCTTGGGTGGGGGGACGTTGAAAACATTGTTTCCCTAATTTTGTTGGGAGGGATTTGGGCATGGCAGGGGTGGGGTGGAAAAACGTCTTAAGCAATAGAGGTGAAATCCTTTTTAAAGTAGTTTTTCAAAATGTTACTGCTACAGCCAGTTACACCACTTTCAAAACTCTTAAAACCAAGCTTCAAAATTGTTAGTGACCTTGGTGCATTGCTATTGCATTGTTGGCATTATTAAACAGATTCATCTGATGATCACAGATGAAGAGAAGAGATACGCTTGGAGTTGTAACACCCTCGTTGCAATACCAAGAACCTCCCATTCCAATCTTGCTGAAGGCTGCACTCCACCTGCTATGGTTAATGGCCCTGCAATTACATGTCCCACATGGATTTAAAATCCAAGAGGGTGTTTGCACATTTGGCTAAAGATATGGTTATGAAGAAGATACAAATGCTGAGAATACAGCAATCGAGTCCAGACATGTGTCACGTTATTACTAAATATTTGCTCTTACCACACTGTTTTTATGTTGCAGAATTGTTATTCTATATCTTATTATGAACAGGGTGAATAAAAATCAGTGAGTTAAAAAAACAACCTAAAAAACAAAAAACAGACTCTAATGCAATTAACCCAGAACCTTTGCTCAGATACTTTTTATTCTGAGCGCCTCACGTAATTTATACAGCTCTAATAGAATTAAATATAATTAGCAAAGCTAGAACAGGGGGAGGAGAAACAAAATAATGAATGTGCAATGATACTAACATTTTTGGGCCCACAGAATCCAAGTACTTCAAACTCCAGTCTGGGCCTAAATGAAAATAACCTCATAGGCTTGCAGAATATTTTATTTATTTATTTATTTCTCTCTTTCACCACTAGGCGGCAGTATCTTCAGCTACCTCAACTATTTACTGGTGAACAATAAAGCACCTGCCTTATTTCCAATTCACTTAAAAGTTGCTTCTGTTTTAGAAACCATGGTCTCCTTTCATGGAGGCACACTAGCAGTTTCCAGACAGTCTTGTTAAGAGGACTTGCATTTAGCCTGGAACAAAAAAGTCTGATTTCTTCTTCCCAGCCAGGGAAGCACCTCTTTGAAGGCAATTCAGATTAGGGGTGTGCATGGAACCCCTGATCCGGATCCGGATCCATTAAATCTGGACTGGCCCGATCCAGATCTGTATGATCCAGACCCAGTCCGCTTCGAACCAGATCCGGATCCGGATCCCAATCCAGATCTCTGGATCGAGATCCGGAGATCCTCCTTTCCCCGTAGACTTGCAAGTCTATGGGGAAAAGGACTCACCGCCCTCCCCCCACTTTCCCTGCTTACCTGCTGCTGTCTGCTGACATCCGCTGTACTGAGAAGCAGGCCTCGGCCTGATTCTTAGTAGAGCTACGTCGCGCCGGGTGATGACGTCACCCAGAGCGACATTGTACTAATGAGAATCAGGCCTCAGCCTGCTTCTCAGTACAGCGGATGGTGGCGGACGACAGCAGACGACAGTGCGGACCACAGCAGGTGAGTTGGCCCCCCCGGGCCCCCCTCCCTCTCCCCCTCCCTTGTTGCAGTCCGTGCTGCCATCTGCTGCCGTCCGCTGTACTGAGAAGCGGGCCTTGGCCTGCTTCACAGTAGAATGACGTTGCTCCGGGTGACGTCATCACCCGGCACGACGTTGTCGTGCCGCAAGCCCACCCCCAGGCTTCTGCTCACGAACTTTAGGCAAACTGACACACTCCAAAAACGGTGAGACTTCTTTTATTGTGAAATCACACAGAATTCAAGCATAACGGTTTCATTTCTGCATACACACACTTGAAGCTGAAGACGGACCAGATAGCTTTCAGGTACAACGGCTTAATGTGAACAGCAAATCACTCAGGGGGAAACTAGAGTTAGCCCCTGTCCCATGCGAAACAGACAGCAGCGGCCACACACACTGACTCATCAGGAACACGAGCAAAACTCAAAGGAGAAACCCCAGCACAGAAGTGCATAAAGTCTGACAGTAGACAAGATCATCTTGTACCAAACCAAACTCAGCCTGCCAGGAACATTGAGCTGATCACGTAAGCAAGATGTCAGGGGACGAACCTCTTCGACCTAGGAAACCTTCCCTGCTTGTAGCTTTGGCTCTGAGGAAGGCTCTCTCGCAGGTCAGACACATACACAATTCTAGAACAGCAACAATCAGCCTCAGAGTTTCCCTGTGCCCGTACTTTGGCTCCATGCAGGGAAAAACAGGCTATAGAACACGAATCCAGAACAGTAATCTGCAAGTCTAAATCTATGAAAAGCCACAGAACACTTTTCATGGCATAGTTCTTAGAAATTCCAAGTCCAAATAGCAACAGAACATGTACAGAGTGCATCCAACATCTCCAAACCAGATAGAATCCCAAACACGAGGAGTTTCATGGCAAGCGTAGAACAGATGAACAGATGATTCCTAGCAAAGGGCCTCCCCTTTGCTCGTTCCACTATATAGGATGGAGGCTGGCTAATTCCAAGCCACTTTGACAGACAGAGCTTCAGGCCAGTAATCCAAACTCATGTACCAACAGGGCGGCACGGTTCAACCTCCTCTTGATGATGACACTATGTGAGAGACAGCTTGCAAGATAGCCCCCACCTTTTGTAAACATACATTTGTTCTCAAGGAAACTCAAGGCCTCAGCTAGCAGCCACAGATAAGCACAAAACAGAGACAGACGTTCTCACAACAATTACCAAGCTTTCAACTCACAATTCACTAGGCCAGCCTAGTGAATTGTTCATGAAGCACTTGACATCCGACAGACATCGTTCTACTGTGAATCAGTCTGAGGCCTGATTCTCAGTACAGCGAACGGTGGTGGCAGGTGGTGGCGGCAACAACAAGGCAGCAGGTAAGCAGGGAGAGTGGGGGGAGGTTGATGAGTCCAATGGACTCACTGCTGGCTTGGCATCCCGGGTGCCGTCTGCGCAGCTGGCACCCAGGGACCTGGCAGGGCAATGTGCCCCGGATCTCTGGATTGGTCCAGATTGATCTGGACCGGTCCGATCCGGATCCGAAATGGTCCGGACCTCCCTGGTTCGAATCGGATTCAGAACCGGGAGATCTAGATCACCCTGATTCGATCCAGATCCGGGATCCGGGTTCAGATCTGTGCATAGCCCTAATTCAGATTACAACATCATCAAGACCTGATTTTGCCTGATCCAGTTAAAAGTTAACTGCAGGGCATACTGCTTGCACTGTCATTGCTAAAGCGAGGTATCACAGGGCCAAATGGTAAACATTATGCATCGATCCAAATTCAGTCTCACACTCACACACTCACATACACACACATAATAAGAGACTCACAGGCTTAGTTCAGATGACACGATAATCAACGGAGGGGGGAGGTGGCAACCGTCAGTTGTGTTGATTATTGTGTTGTGTGGTGGGCAGCACACAATGCACACACAACTGACGGTACGCTATTTCGGGCAATTAAACAACGGAGAAAAACAACGGGCTGCTCAGTTGTTTATCCCAAAATCCATTGCTTAAAGTGTCGTGTGTGGGGAACCCCCCTCTCTCCATGCACTATTCCACTCGGTCATAGAGTTCCCCAGCAGGAGTGGCCAACCCCCCCCCCCCGCCACTCCTATACAGCAGGCAGAACTTGAAGTGCATGATGGGATATGGCCGGAGTTCTGAGGGAGTGAGAGGGAGGAGATGGAGCAGCCCAGAAGGATGGCGGGACTTTCAGCCGTGCAATGGGGGGAGGGGCAACATGTTGTGTGGCGCGCAACGGCAAAAGAATGCACGGTGAGTGTGTTATTAACCCTTCCATTGTCTAAAGTGTCATCTGAACACACCCACAGCCGTGAGTCTCTGGTCACTCAGTAAAAAACACATTCCACCATGTTAAAGGGTAATTGGGGTGGGTGTGTCATTCTAACATTCATAAAATCAAAAATGTTTCACTAATCGTCCTGAAGTTTACTTGCGCCGGAAAGAAATGTTGGTTTTACAGAACCTGAAAATTTCAAGAAGATTGGTGAAAGACTGAGAAAAGGAGGGCCGTTTATTTTTTCAGTGATCTTTACAGATTTAAAGTCACTTTGTTATTGTAATACAGCTTTCCCCAACCTGATGCTCTCTAGATATTTTGGACATCAGCTCCCAGCATGGCTAATGGTCAGGAATGCTGTCGTCCAAAATATTTGGAATGCACCAGGTTGTAGAGGGCTGCTTTGTGAACATAGTGCAGCCTTTCTGTTCCTAAAGTTATTTTATATATACCTTACTGTGCTCATAAAATTATTATATTTTAAAACTTTTAAACGTAAACTCTGTTTGTCAATTTGTAGTTATTGTCTGAATAGATTAGAACTACATTAAATGACTGCTACAGTTTCAAAAACACAGGACTTGATACAACAAACCCGAAACTGTCAAGAATGCACATTTACTGTCAGGAATTCACAATGGTGACTCTACTCACATGTTAGGAAACTGAGCATAAATGTCTATTAGTAAAATATACTTTAGATCAATAATTTTAATAAGGAATGAAAGAATTAACTATGCTGGGAATCTTACAGAAAGAATTTTTAAAAAACACCATCTCCCCCGCATGGCTTCGTTATTTCCAGGCAATTTAAATCTTTAGTAATTCTTTAAAAGTGTTCTTATTACATAGTTTTTAGAAATCATTTTGGGAGGGAGTAAAGGCTGGGTAACAATATATAAATTAAATTCTAAAGGAAAATATTTATAATCTAAAGCTGGCCAATTCCCCCAATTTTTGACCCCCACTTGCAAAATAATAGTAATAATTAAAAAAAAATAGTCCAGTGGGGGATGTTTCCCCTGATTTTTTGTGAGCTTTCACATCTTTAATTGCACAGTTAAAAAAAAAAGTTTAGAAAAGAACAACTAAAATGATCCAAGAGCAGGACCAACTCCTCTATGAAGAAAGGTTATCAAATCTGGGACTGTTTAGGTTACAGAAAAGGTGAGTGAGGGGCAACATGATAGTGATGTATAAAATTATGCATGGTGTGGAGAAAGTGGATAGAGAGACTTCTTTCTCCCTGTCTCTTAATACTGGATTCCCAGGTTCTTCCCATGAAGCTGATTGGTGGGAGATGCGGGGCAAGTCACACAGCGCATAGGTAACTATAGAATTTAGTATCACAAGATGTTGTGCTGGCCACCATATGGTCACCCGATGACATAACACTATTCCTCCTTCTGTAGAGGTCTCCTTCTTTGACAGGGTAACTACTCTAGTGGACAAGCAGAATGCTGTGGACATAATCTACCTCAATTTCAACAAAGCTTTTGACAAATTTTCACATGACATTCTCATTGACAAGCTGCTAAAGTTGGGCTTGGATGGCTCCAAATTAAGGTGGGTCCACAACTGGCTGGCTAACTGCACCCAATGAGTCAGCATTAATGGCTCTACATCAAGTTGGAGAGCAGTAACCAGCGGGGTACCACAGGGTTGTCTTGGGGCCAGTACTATTCAACATTTTATTAATGACCTGGATGATGGGATTGATGGGATTCTTATCAAATTTGTGGATGACACAAACTGGGGGGCCTGGCCAACACCCATGATGACAGAATGAGATTGCAATCTGATTTGGACAGGTTGGAAAACTGGGCTGAGAGGACCAAGATGTCCCTTAACCATGAGAAATGTAAAGTATTACATTTAGGGAGGGAAAATATAGGGTACACATACAAGATGGGGGATTCATGGCTTGGAAGCACTACATCGGAGAAGGATTTGGGTGTGGTCATTGACAGCAATCTGAACATGAGTCAGCAGTGCGAGATAGCCGCTAGAAGGGCTAACACAGTTCTGGGATGCATTAGAAGAATCATTGTATCAAAGATGTGTGAAGTCCTTATTCCTCTCTACTCAGCACTAGTGAGACCACATCTGGAGTATTGTGTAAGATTCTGGGCACCACATTTCCAGAAGGACATTGACAGGTTAGAACAGGTTCAGAGGAGGGCAACAAAGATGATAACAGGGACTTGAAGACATGCCCTATGAGCATAGGCTGGAGGAATTTGGGATGTTCAATCTGGAGAACAGGAGACTGAAGGAAGATATGTTAGTAGTGATCAGGTTCATAAAAGGGTGCTACAGGGAAGATGGTCAAGAACTATTTTCCATGGCCACAGAAAGCAGGATCGAAAATAATGAGTATAAGTTACAGCTGCCTAGATTTTGATTAAATATAAATAAAAACTTGCTGACAGTAAGATCTGTACAACAGAGGGACTGTCTACCTATGGAGGATGTGGGTTCTCCATCTCTGGAGGTTTTTAAGTAGGCTGACCAGATAAAATCCAGGTCAGGGCTCATGTAACTTTAACAGTTGTAGAGAAAAGGGAATTTCTGCCAGTGTCATTTGTATGCAATTAGTTCCTGGTGAAATTCCCTCTTTATCACAACAGTTAAAGGTGCAGGCACTATACTAGAGTGACCATATACAAAAGAAGGTAGGGCCATTGCAACTTTAACTGTTGTGATGAAGAGGGAATTTCACCAGGAACTAATTGCATACAAATGACACTGGCTGAAATTCTCTTTTCTCTACAACTGTTAAAGTTACAGGAGCCCTGACCTGGATTTTATTTGGTCACCCTATTTTTAAGAAGAGGCTGGACAGCCACCTCTCATGAATGGTTTAATTGGTTTTCCTGCACATTGCAGAGGGTTGGACTAGATGATCCTTGGGGTCCCTTCCAACTCAACAATTCTATGATTTTATGATTTTCTTCTTTTGATGGTATTTATTAACTCCACTTGTTTGCCTACCCTATGTAGTACATCCTCATTTGTTATTCAGTCAGTCCACGCTATCTTCAACATACATTGGTACTAAGTAAGAAGGCCTTGAAAACATAATATTTTACTCTGGCCTTCTCCTGATATGGTTGCTGTTATTGTTGGGTTTTATTGCTGGTTTTGTATGTGTTTTATCACTCTTACTAACATATTGGTTTTATGTGTTTTATTGCTTCGTGGTGCCTTAAGAGTGCTTCTGCCATGGAGATGGCAATGGGGAAACCATGTTGATCAGACCATCAGCTATATGATTTCTGAAGCATGCAACCATTAAGCTTTTGCCATGAGCTTTCCTGCAGTAAAGGAGTCTCACTGATTTGGGTGTCCAGTGTGCCAGAATGTGTGCTTGCCGGAGGAACCAGGAAACCTGACGCCCATGCAATAGAACGAGTTAATTCACTAGCATTTCAGCCTAGTTTACTTTGGCTCTTTTAAGAATTTCAGGCTTCTTTCTGAGACTGAGCTCTCATGTTGCTTATTGGACTTTGTCCCATAATCTGTGGTTTGGATAGTTTCAGGAAGGAACTGAGGAAATTTACATTTTGGAGGGCCAGGTGTCCATCCGACATAGCCAAGCTACTGTTGAAGACAGGAAATAAGTTTCTAGTTGCATCATATGATGAAATTTTGGATTAAGCAGCCCTTTTCTAATTGAATGGTTTCAATATAGCTTTCTGAATCTGAGCAGTTTTCTTTCATTGAGCTTTGGCTAAACTTTGAACAGTCATAGATCTCTTCAGCTTTCTCTCTCTCTCTCTCTCTCTCTCTCTGACTCCCTTTTTCAGACTGATCCTCAAGTAGGTGTGTTTGTTTTTCTGATCTTGTGTATCTGTGTACTCACCATGCTGCCTCCATGTTTTTGAGGGCCCTGGGGCAAAACACTCTCAACAGGCCCCTTCCCTCAGTGGGGTCTGTCTTCTCACCATCATTATCATTAGCTGCTGGCCTGGCCCAAGGCAGGTCGCCGCCGCCTCTCTCTCTCCAATCAACGTGGTTACCTGCCAGCTAGCTTACTTTTCCTGGTCCAGATACACGTGCCCACCTCATCAGCTTGCTGCCTTTAAGGTGTTTCTGCCTACAGGAGCCACACGCATCTGGCAAAGTATCGCAAGAGATCCCAGAACTTCCAGGACTTCTCATGATCCTTTGCCAGACCTTGTGCTGGTGTCATAAGGTGAAAACACCTTACAGAAAGTTTGCTGACGAGGAGGTCACGTGTATCCATGCCAGGAAAAGTAAGCCAGCTGGTCAGCAGCCAAACAGGCAAGGCCAGCTGGGTTGGGAAGCACATGAGCAAGAAGTGCACATGCATAGGAGGTGAGGCAGGAGGTTCGTGGGCAAGCAAGCAGCTGGTTCTTGGTCCTGCCAGGCTGCCTGCATGGCCGGCCGTGCAGGCAGGCAGCAGGACCAAAAAGCAGTAGACTGATTGGAGGGGGAGAGTGCTGCTCTTCCCATACTCCACCACCTGCTGTGCCCGCTTCCTAATGCTTCATGGTAGGGCCAGCCCTGCTTCATCTCCAACCTCGTTCTCGTCATTGCTATCACTTGCTTGCTTCACAGGCAAGAGAGTCAGTAAGCAAGCAGGCAGTGGCACGTACTGCTGCTCCTTCCCACCACCACTGTGGTCTGTGCCAGAGTGAGTGGGAGGTGAATAAAAAGGATGCAATGGTAAAAAGGAGGGGAAAGCCTGGGGGCTCTTATCAGGTACGGTTAAAAAAAAAAGGTTGGCAAACCTAGATTCGAGAATCTGTTGACTGCTAATGACAGGGATGGTGGAAGAGGAAACTAAAGATCAAACTATATTCGATTTTCATACATAAGCTAAACCAAAGCTATGAAGCTATTGTTTCTCTGCTAGCTAGGCTGAAGCTAATAAATTATCTGGCCTGAGGTTTAGATTGCAGTACACATCTGGTGCAATTTGATCAGGAGGTTTCAAATTTTATAGCTCCTTCTCCCACAATCCCATCACCAAAGAACACAAATAAGAGAGTGTTATCCTAACATATGTTTATGGAAAGACTAACTGCATTTTACGGATGATGCAGAGAAATATTCAGGGAGTATGATGAAGTTAAGAATAAGAATATTGCTGAGCAGTGCAAAAGACTCAGCCTAGGCAATCATAGAAAGTCGTACTTTTGCAACATCGGTATGAAGCTATGGTACCCATTGGTTTGCACACAGTGCTGTTATAGTACCCTCCCCAGATTTATTCATTCTGTTCTTATACCCCTGGCCAGGATTATTAATAATAAAATAACAAACATATATTAATCAAGAGCATATTTTCTAGCATTGCAAATGCCTTTTGGGGAGGTGCGAAGTCTAGAGTAATCCATCTCATTGTCTTGACAGAGAATTCCCGAGTTTTCATTGAAAGCCACTTTTAAATCTCCCCCAGGGTGGAAGTGAAAACCCACAGAAATCAATGGAGAAGTCCAGTAACCGTGATTTGGCACCAGTGTGTCTGTCCCTAAAACAAACGGTAGCAGCAAGGAGAGGAGTTTGTACTGTTTCTAATTTGGATCTTATTTCATGTGAATTTTTAAAAAAGTTTTAAATTTCTTCTAGCTTCGTCTATAATCTTAAAAGAGTACGGGTGTACATCTGTCTGTTGGTCCATCAGTGACATAGCTCCAAGGTTGTGAAATCTAGATACCTGAAATTTGGCAAGCACTCTAAGGGGTGTGCACATTGGGATTGTTTTGTTTTGAAAAATGCATTAATCGATTTAAATTCATTCAAATGTGTCCATATGGTTGAAACCTACAGCACATCTCCAGTCAGATGGAGGCAATTGCCATCCCATTATCCTTTCCTTTTACTACTAGGAACTGTATGTCCTTGGTCACCAACAGGTTACGATGTGTTAATAAGGGACATTTTCCTAAGAATTTCTAGACGTTAATTCTATATATATATAGATACTCATTTATAAATAATTATTAGAATTTAAATTGAAATCTCACCATAGTGGGATGACTGTAACCAGGTGACTTCTGTGCCTGCTTAGTCTGCTGTTGTCTGGGCGCTGACTGTTCATGGCAACTTCAAAGCCTCTGCTCTCCCTTGTTATCTTTAAACCAAACATCGGGGCTCTTGCACAAGCAAAATTAGGCACGCTTATGACTGGCCACTCACAGAAGTTTACGGGTCCTTTTGATGACATCGTGAACCTCCTGCATGTCTCCCTCATCTTCTCCTGGTTTTTCTGTTCTGATAAAAACCCTGGATATCCCGATTTTTCTGAAATATCATGGGATTTCCTACTGTGTACAGCTGAAGTTGCACTGCAAAGTCCTCACTAGAGGGCACTGTCCCATTCATGGCTATGAGCACCAAGAGGAGGGAAAGTTTTCAGTTACAGACCACATGGTTGACCCATTCTGCCTGTGCAATGCAGCCCATTACAATTGTGCAAGAGAAGCAGGAAGCAAAGTCCCGGTAAGGCAATGCGATTTCCCCTTAACCTAAAGAAGCCCTTGGACTGGGGACAGCCTTTCAAATTGAGGGTGCTTTCAAAATTGAGGGAAGTCCTTTGGCAGTCATTCAAATAGAAGGTTCTCCTCTGTAAAGTAGGCTGAATGGGTCACAATTATTATTATCTCTCTTTTCTCACTTGTGATTTTTTTCTAGATGGACATGACAGGCTTTGCCAAGTCATGCTGTCTTTTACTGATTCAGGAATTTCCTGACAATTAAACATGTTTTTAGTATGACTGCTTTCCGGATGTTGGTGTGGATGTTTTTGGTAAGCCCAGTTTCTGAAGGTTTTCTGTAAACAATTATATTGTGATGCTGGTGACTGATGTGAGTAATGGAACAATTGTAACCTTTTCCTGTTACCATAGTTCTTTAACTTCCATGACCAGTAGCATATATTTTTCTCTCTTTTCCTCTTCCTTTTCTACAACATTTTTACTATTAAGTATTGCTATGTCAATGAGGTAAGTTGTTTTTCTTTTTTGTCAATAACTGTTATGTCTGGTCAGTTGCAAGTTATGTCTTGGCCATATGAATTGTTCTGTCCCATATATTTTATGATCTGCGTTTTCCAAGATGGTTTCGGGTGAGTATGTATAGAATGGTGTAGGTTGTTTGATGAGTTGATGGCCAGTTGTTGGTGAATTATTTTTGCAGCTGTATTGTGTCTGTCAGTATAGTCCATTCCTGCCAGAATTTTACATCATCCTGTTACATGGTCTATTGTTTCTTGGAATTGGTGACATTTCCTACATGAATGAATCTGTTACACTGTTATCTTTTATGATGTATTTTGGGTAGTTCATGGTTGCTATGACTTGATGTGGGTATCCTTCTGTTTCTGGAAATAGCTCACCCTTCCTGAGCCATTTGTACAATAGTTCTTTGTTTATTTGTGGGTTCTGTATTATGTTGTAGTGCTTCCCTTGGAGTGCTTTTTGTGCCCATTTTTCTCTGCGAGTGTGAGTGGTCATGCTTGGTCTTTGTTTTGTAGTGCTAGGTTGAGTGGGATGCAATTTTTATCTGCTTTTACTCTGGCTTTATGAATGGGGGTGTTTTCAGTGTGAAAGAATTCTCTGAGTGATGTTATCTGTTTGAATTGTGTCAATGTCCAGCAGACCTCTTCCTCTTTCTTTCCTGCTGATTGTTATTCTTTCAATGCATGAATTGGGATGGAGCATGCAGTGTTTTGTGAGTTTGGTGCATTTGAGTCTGTTTATTTCTTTGAGTTCAGTGTGTGACCAGTGGATGATTCTGAATGAGTATGCAAGGATGGGTGTTGTTGTTGTTATTATTATTATTATTATTATTATTATTATTATTATTTTGTAAAGGGACCTCCAGGGCAGGCATCCTTGGGCCCCTGTCACCTGCCCAAGGATGCCTGGTGTTGGCACCAGCCCTGGGGAAAGAGCCTGAGGATCAGGAGGACAGCTTAATAGAAAGAGATTCCCCCACTGGTTCAAGATATCCTGTTCATTCAACAAAATACTCAATACTTGAATCTGAAGGAAAATCACTAAATAAATGGGCAGATAAATACACGATGTTTGGCCATTTTAACTATCCTTGCATCAGCCCATGCAGCTCTGCAATAGGAAGACTCTGCATCAGCTTTAAAGTACCTGTTTGTTTATGAATATAGAATCAAAATGTCAAAAAACCTTAAATAATTGGAATGATTGTGCTTAGAGTACCTAGGGGAGGTTTGGAAGCAATGAATATAAGTAAAGGGCAGGGAAGATCAAAGTCTTTATGTTGAAATTATGCTTATTTCAGATTTTGCTCAGGCAACAAAACCACGAAACCATTGATTCCTGCCTTTTCCAGTATATGGGTCCTATAAATGGACATTACTCATCTGGAAATATTTTGCACTTTAATGCTGCAGGAAACTCCAGAACAGCATTTGGTAAGCTCTGAAATCTCTACCACCAGCTGAAAACAGCAGTGCCGTCCCAGCATTTGCTGAATCAATTTATTAAGTGCCGGGGGGAGTCGTGTTTTCTCTGAATCATTTGTGTCTCTAAGGAGCCCCAGATTCTAACCCCTTTGGCTACCAAGAACATTCAGTTCCTAGTAAGAAAAAAGGGGTGGGGGAAATGAGATGTCAATAGCTCCCTAGACCTGGACTTCTATGGACCTAAACAGACATTACTTTAAATCTATTTCAAGCAACTATGGCCCTTTCCACACCAGGCTTCTTGCCTGGGTTGGCCCCCGGCTGCCCCCTGTGCGCCGATGGTGTGTATTAGGTACTTCCGGGATTGCCCTCCCTCCCTCTACACCCCTATGGTGTAGAAAGGGCCTTTATCTATTTTTCTTTCCTTTTTACTCTAGAGAAGGTACAGGGCTCAGTCAAGGCTGGTGGCTCTGATGTCAGTGGGGCAGTGAATCCGCTCTGGGCTTCAGTCACAACCAGTCAGAACTCTAAAGGAGCTATCCAAGGTGTGGAGCTCCTTTAGAGTTCTGACTGGTTCTGACTGAAGCCCGGAGTGGATTCATTGCACCACTGACAGGGCTCTCAGTCCAGGTTGGGACCCTAGCATGGGGATATAAGGCTTTTTCTCCACTTACTCTAGAGTAAAAATGCAAAAAGACATAGCTGCTGGAGAAGGATTTAGAATAATATCTGTTTTGGCCCTGCATAAATACTACTTACTATTTAAGCAGAAATGAGACCTAAGGTTATACCATGAGAACATACAAACACAAAAAAGAGCCCTGCTGGATTAAACCCAAAAGCTACTGGGTGCAACATCCTGTTACCCATAGTGGTCAACCAGTGTCCACAAATAGGACATGAGGGCCATAGCCCTCGCTCACCGTGCAACTGGTGGTCAGGTGCCTCTGATCCCGGAGGTAGCAAACAGCCACCATGACTAGTACCTATTGATAGACGCAGGGCCAGATAAGACATGATGAGGCCCTAAGCCATGTCAAGATTCAGAGGCCCCATACCATCAAAATAAAGAGAAAAAGTGTATTATATTAAAATAGGGAGGGCAATGAAAGGGTACTTGTAGTTAAACAGTGTTAGGTAGCCTTATCTGAAGATGGGTGTAAAAGCACCAATAAAGTAAGTTGAGTTGAACTTCTTTTAAACAGGCTCTAGTCTGCACTTATTGCCTCCAATACTAAATGCTGCTTTGCCGTGCTTTCTCTATAGAAGGCAATTCTGCTGTAAGTCACATCAGACTATCCAATATATTTAAGCCAAAGTGATTTCATCTCAGTTATCTTACATCTTAGTTATATTTTGAGGCCCTTCGTCATATGAGGCCCTAAGCCGTGGCTGACTTGGCTTGGGTCTAAATCTGGCACTGGGTAGACTTTATCCTCAATTCATTTGTCTAATTCCCTTTTAAACCCATCTAAGTTGCTGGCCATCATGTGCTGACAAAGTCCAGAGTTTAGCTATGCACTGTGTGAAGTAGTAGAATCTCCCTCCATTCAGCTCTGTTTGAAGACCCTGTGTTCCAGTATTTTGAATCAGGAAGAAAAACTTCCCTCTCTTCTCTTCCTCCACACAGTGCATAATTTGTTAAACCTCTGCATTGTCTCTCATTGCTAACTTTCCCTAGGCTGACTATATGAAAAGGAGGGCAGGGCTCATGTAACTTTAATAGTTGTAGAGAAAAGGGAATTTCAGCCAGTGTCATTTGTATGCAATTAGTTCCTGGTGAAATTCCCTCTTCATCACAACAGTTAAAGGTGCAGGCACTATACTACAGTGACCATATACAAAAGAAGGCAGGGCCCCTGCAACTTTAACTGTTGTGATGAAGAGGGAATTTCACCAGGAACTAATTACATACAAACGACACTGGCTGAAATTCCCTTTTCTCTACAACTGTTAAAGTTACATGAGCCCTGTCCTCCTTTTCATATGGTCAGCCTAACTTCCCCCCCTCAACTAACCCCCACCCTACCCCAAATGTTGTAATCTTTCCTTGTATGGCTGGCTGGGGAATTTGTAGGACCTTTTAAAAGTCTAAACATGCATAGGTTGGCGCCCAGAAATAACAAATAAGTCAGACTTTTAGCTCATCTAGCTCATAATTATCTAAAACAGAGGCCCACAGGCAAAATCTGGTCCAAATGGGGTCCCAATCCATCCCTATAGAGCTCCACACATGGCAACACCCATTTTGTCCAGCTGCACCCCGTTTCCCTGGCCGTATCCTCTTTCCTCTAACTGTCAATTAATGGGTGGCTTCCTGGCTTTTGCATGCTTTCCCCCATGCTAAAATGTTGAAATGCCACTGCTAAGGTTTAGTTACTGGCAGTAAGCGTTTTAAACTAAAATATGCTGACATTTTGGGTATGTTGGTCCCACCATTGGCCCCACCCCCTTTGAACCCAGTGCTTCCCACTACTGGAATGCAGACCCCGAGAGCTTTGGAGTTTGACACCCTTGAGCCACATCGATGGGCAGACAAGGTTTCAGGCTGCAGTCTTTCTCAGCCCTATGTGGATGTGGCAGGGACTGAAACTGGGAACCTATCTACACTACTGCTTTAAAACGGTTTATAACAGTTTTAAACCGGTTAATAACTGGTTTAAAACTGTTACAAATAGGGATGGGCACGCCCGAAAATATTGTATCGTATCGTTATCGGAATTTCGGACCAAAAAATTATCATCTTTGATAATATCGTAGGTGACTCGTATCGTATCGGATTTCCGATAATTATCGGAAATCCGATATTATATCATTTCTCCATTTTGCCCTAGGGAGTTGATTTTTGAGTCAGAGAAAGGCCTAAAACTTCTTAATTTTCCAAGTTACAGGTTTGAAACTTGGTCACAGTGCAGACTGAGTGTTGCTAGTCTTGTGTGCCAAATTTTAGAACAATCGGTGCAAGCGTTACTCAGAAGTAAGCTTTCAAATACACTGTTTCAGGTGGCTGAAATGTGGTCCTTTTTCAAGAGACGTCGTTGTCCAGTACTCATGGTCATCTCACAGATGGCCTTGAGGGGACTCATCTGTGCCCAATTTCAGACTCACAGCTGCAGGCATTACTAAGCTCTCAACAACATGCACCATTTCCGCCACTAATGCACTCCATGCTGCTGCTGCTGAGACTTATAGGTATATTATGAATACAATGAACTTTCAAAACCTGTGGATAAACCTAGCCAGTGCCTTCCATATGCAGTCATAAAAGTAAAATGTGTTAATCAGAAGTTGGTGAACTGCTGCTGCCTTGTCTCATTGATTAGGCCACACATGGGCCTCATCTACAAGAATTCGGCTTTACACCTTGTTAGCCGATTATGCGCATCTTCTCGGAAGCACTTTATCGTAAATGCTTGTATGCAGGAGGTAATTGAGCACTAAACAGGTGACCTTACCGGTTGTTTCAAATGCGCTTTACAGGTAGTTAATGTGGAGAATCGCTTGTTCACATAGGCAAAATGCGCTTTAACGGCCGGAGCAAAATAAAACTCGCTATTTAACGCGCATTCGATAATGCGCATAATCAGATGTTTAAAGCGCCTCTACGCCCGATTTGCGCTCCGTTCTTGTAGAGGTAAATTTTTTAATGCACCTTGAAAGAGCTTTAAATGCCTCTTGTAGAGGCAGCCATGTTTACAAATTAAAAGGGTTGGGGGGTAGGGGAATAGCATGGGCGTTACAGTTATTTTAGGCAGCCTTAGTAGGCAGGGCCTCATTAGGCCAGGAGATACCCCAGGTAGCGAGGAAACCTGCAGGATCCCATCAAAACAATCCTCACGCACCGCCTTAACCTCACCGTGCTTGAAAAGTAAAATGACCCAGTCTGCCCGCCATCCCCGTGCAGGCAGGTGGGCAGTTCTTCATGCCAGAGCTGTACACATTGGCTGGAGCAGTGGCAAATACAAGTCACATTCGGGGTAGAAGTAGGCACTTCGCCAAATAAATAAAAGCCACGTTTGGGGTAGAAGTAGGCACTTTGCCAAATAAAAGTAACATTTGGGTAGAAGTAGGCACTTTGCCAAATAAATAAAGGTCACGTTTGGGGTAGAAGTAGGCACTTTGCAAAATAAATAAAAGTCACGTTTGGGGTAGAGGTAGGCAGTAGGCACTTCGCCAAATAAAAGTCACGTACTGGGTAGGCAGCACATTGGCAAATTAATGTTTCCAGTAATGCATTCCATGCTGCCGCTGCTGAGACTTAGGTATATTTTTATGAATACAAGGAACTTTCAAAACCAGTGGATAAACCTAGGCAGTGCCTTCCATATGCAGACATAAAAGGAAAATGTGTTAATCAGAAGATGGTGAACTGCTGCTGCCTTGTCTCATTGATTAGGCCACGCATGTTTACAAATTAAAAGGGTTGGGGGGGGGGTAGGGGAATAGCACAGGTGTTACATTTATTTTAGAGCCAGCCTTAGCAGGCAGGGCCTCATTGGGCCAAGAGATACCCCAGAAACGTGGAAACTTGTAGGATCCCACTAGCGCCTATGTGTTGCACAGTGAGTGGATGCATTCCGCTGCTGTAGAACTGCTGCCTTGACTCTAGATTAGACCATGCATGTCTAAGTACAAATGAAATAATAAAAGGATTGGGGGGTAGGGGAATAGCACAGGCGTTACAGTTGTTTTAGCCAGCCTTAGCAGGCAAGGCCTCATTGGGCCAGGAGATATCCCAGGTAGCAAGGAAACTTGGAGGATCCTATCAAAACAACCCTGACGCACTGCCTTGACCTCATTGTGCTTGAAAATTAAAATGACCCAGTCTGCCTGCCATCCCCATACAGGCAGGTGGGCAGTTCTTCATGCCAGAGCTGCACACATTGGCTGGAGCAGTGGCAAATAAAAGTCACGTTCGAGGTAGGCACTTTGCCACATAAAAGTCACGTTTGGGGTAGGCACTTTGCCAAATTAATATAAGTCACGTTCAGGGTACAGGTAGGCACTTTGCCAAATTAACATAAGTCACGTTCAGGGTACAGGTAGGCACTTTGCCAAATTAACATAAGTCACGTTCAGGTTAGAGGTAGGCACATAGCCTGGACCAGAGTCTCAAAAAACAACAACAACCCACAAACAAACAAACACACAAACAAAAACAGGAAATGTGTGAGGGGGATGCTTCTGCAGTCCCTCAGTAACGGACTCCATGACCCAGGGATGTAGTGACGAAAAATAATACTACAGGAATCTCTCAATTTAAGGCTCCCTATAGCAGTCCCTTCAGACTGGAAACATTGGCTGGAGCAGCGTCTTTCAAAAAGAAATAAAATGTGTGAGAGGGAGAGACAGACACCTCAGAACTGCCCCCAGCAGCAACAGCATCTCTCCTAGAGCCAGAGCCACCTTGCTCAATGAAATTATTGAAATGATTGAAAATAAAATGATTGAAATGATTGAAAATGAAATTATTGAAATTATTGTAAATGAAATTATTATTTATATTAATAACAATCCTTTGCACACAGTTTGTGTGCTGCTTTGACCAGAGATTGTGTAGTGTTATTTTGTGTAGCAGGCTACAGGACACACCAGCACACTCACAGTCAATCAAGCAAACACACACACCCAGAGAGAGAGAGGGAAATATATATATATATATATATTTAAAAAGAAAGTTAAACAGGGAAGAGGACAAAACACACTCCCTCAGTCACAGTACCCCCACTCATGCTAACCTAACCTTTCAATCAAACCAACCAGAAAACGTATAAAAAAATAAAAATTATAACTGAAACACACAAGCAACGAACAGCCAAAAGAACCTGAAACACAAAGATGCAAGACTACAATGAATCTCTAACAATTCGTCACCAAGTAACTATGAGACCCAGGAGCCAGGACAGAGCTCCAACAAAATCCACCCTTCTCCCCTCAACGCCTAACTCCCAACAGAGCTGGAACACCAAGTGTGGGGGTTTTATTCGGGGATATCCTTAGCCCTCCTCCAACATTGTGATTTGAGCCTGCTGGAATCCTTGCTGCACGATTGGTCACTGTCTCATCAAGCACACCCCACCTTCTAGCTCTGTCCATGTGGCGGCAAAAGAGAAATAGACTTCAGATAAAACGATAAAATACGATAATTATTGTAGGATGTTTTATCTTCTCCAATAATTATCATAGGCTTCCCTATCGTATCATTATCGATAATCGTATGCACGATAAAGAGCATATTGTATCGTTATCGTACAGTTTAACGATACAATACACATCCCTTGTTATAAACCGTTTTAAAGCAGTAGTGTAGATAGGCTCTATGTCCTTCTGCTTGCAAAGCAGGTGCTCTAGCCCTGAGCTATTGTCCTGTTTCCAAGCCATCCCACCGAGATGTGAGACAATAAAGAGGTCTGCTGTGCAATCCACAAAGAGCCTTATTCAGTAAATAGGCACCTCTTCACACCTGAAGGTAGTGTGAACACCAGGAGCTATCCTCTAAGCTTAATTAGCCTAACAAAGCAAGGCAGTTGCCAATTTAATGGACGGTTTCCCTCCATGCCTGACAGGCTTTTACCAGTCTGCTCCTTCCAGGAGGGTCTTCAAACTGTAACCTCTGCTGAATGGCCAACCTAACAGACCACCTCCCACCTCCTCTCCAGTCTGCTGGCTTGATCTTGCAGCGGATTCTGGGATCTGTCAGTTCCAATGCTCCCTCCCCACTCCAACAAAGACTGAGTTCCCAGGGAGGGGAGAAAGGGGAAGATGATCTGTGAGCCTGGGCTTCCTGTTCGATAAGCTCCTGGGAAGATTCCTCCTTGACTCCTGGAGAGTCTTGGAGAATTTCCTCCCCGGCTTCCTGTTTTGGTTGGTCTTCTTCAGCCTCTGAGTCTGATTCAAGATCTACACCGGGGAGTCTGGGCCTTATCCTGACAGCTATGGGCCTTCCCAGTTCTATGCTCACTAAAGTCTTTCCTGCTTATATCAAACTGCATGTGTGTGAGCTTGTTTTCACACAAGAGCACCCAGAGGACTTTTGATTGTGTGTATGCTTGTGTCCAGTTTGCTTGTGAAGACTATTCAAGCAAGTTATGAGTAGACAATGTACTATCATTGCCAGGCAATTCTAAAGAGTTCAGTCACCGTGTATTTCCTTTTCTGTATCTATTTTTAAATGTGGGCATTTGATTTGGGACATGATGGTAGTGATTATTTCAGTTACTCAGCTCCAAAGAAAATCAAAGCAGATGACATCCCTAATATTATGCGATTTTCCATAAAATTGCTCTATTTAGTAAAATGAATTTGAGATGGAAATATCTACAGGGCTTTGCTTGTAGTTTTAGTATCTAAGCTGTTCATCTGTGGGTAGGTTCAAATAATTACAGATTACAATGTCAGGATAATTTTATAGGGGCCATGATCATTTTGTAAGACTGAAACATGCTTCATGAATTCATGATCACTTATCTTGACTTGGCAGGAAAATCCAATTTGGTTTGGCATCAGCATTTAAGAAAACATTGGAAATTAGAACCGGGGGGGGGGGGGGGGAAGCGAAGGAGATGTTTGACCAGGAACCTCAAGGTTTGCACTGAGAATTGGGTCTCAGTATGAGCTTGAATTCAACGGACTGTTTTCAGACTGATTTGCAGTCTTCTTCTCCGTCCGGCACACAAGCAAATATTTGACTTTTTTAAAGTGTGTAAGTGTAGAAACAGCCTTCAAGTCAAAATCAGGAGCAAAAATCTCCCCTTGTGCGTTTGTTTTTAATTGCCAGTACATTGATTTTTCAGAATATGCACATATTGTGTGTGTGTGTATGAGAGAGAGAGAGAGTGAGAAAGAAAGAAAGAAAGAAAGAAAGAGAAAGAGGGGTGCATGTGTGTGTGTTATCTGAACGAAAGAGAAGCGTGTGTGTGATTTCGGCAAACAAATAGAGGACTGTGTCCAATCTCCAGAACACCTTTTAAGAGCCTGAATTCCCAGCCTTCCCATGCCTAATGAAGAAGCATAAAACATTTGCCACATGTTCCTCATTTCCATCTCATTTCTTCACGCTAAAATGAAAACATGCCAAAGAGAGAGAAAGAGAAAAAGAAGGGAGTAACATTTGTCAGCATTCCCCAAACAGCCACCCCACAGCTGTCCATGAACTGTACTGCCCATTTCCAGCATAGAAATCAATTTTCCCTGCAGCGGGGGTTGTGGTGAATAATGACTGGGCTGTTTAGGAAAGCACGACTGATCTGGGATGAAAGTTCCTGCCACTCTGACATTTTCATAATATAATTTATGGCGCAGAGCATATAAAGCTGCGGTCACCCTGGTCTTGTTGCCAGGTTTAATAGTGGGGAATCGCCTGGGAAGCCCACATCGCGGCAACTGCTGATCTTCCCCTTGTAAAAAGGCACTTGAACTCCCGAGACCTTGCTGCATTGAGTAATATGGCACCCAAGGATTTCCTCAATTGGAGCCTCCTGGCTTTGCTTCTGTTTCTTCGCTTTTGCCTGTGCCAAGATGAATACATGGAGGTGAGCAGAAGAACTAATAATCCCATGGCTAAAGTCTTGCAAAGTCGTCACCAGACTTTGCAAATTCGTCACCACAAAGGTTCCAGCAGCAGGGAATTGTTGAGACAGCGGAGTCGCCTTGTTGAGTGGACGGTTGAGGAGGAGGAGGAGGATGGTAATAAACCTTCTACTGACCCAAATGCCTTGAAACCAGAGGTAGATGATGTAGCGCAGACTACCTCAGGCAGAGTCCAGGTACTCTGAATTCATCTTCTAAGACAACGTTTAGAAAGTTCATGAGATATTGTTTTCATGCATAAGACAATCAGCAGTGCTTCTTGAAGAAAAGTAGTTTATTAAGGATGCATATTTGTATTTTGATTATGTTACATATGCAGATTCCTTTCATGAACTCAGGAAGCATAAGACAGGATTGGTATAGACAAGAAACAGAATTTGTCGTTTTTTAGAAGTTGGGGTGGGGGGTGGGTTGCATGTAATCAGAGGCTTCAAAATTTTCTTTCTCTTTTATTGCATCAGAGTATCTTTAGTACACTAACAGCTCAATTCTGTAGATGTTTACTTGGAAGTAAGACCTACCTAGTAAGTGTGATTAGGATAGCAGCCTAAAGATATGATTCTGCCAAAGTTAAGCACTGCTAAACTCCACCTGCTTAACTTTGGGTAGATTGTGCCATAATCTTCTAAGAAATGCAAAGTGGAATAGGTATGATCTTGTATTGGACCAAATTCTGTTCTTGAAATGGTATGCAAATAGTTGAGTTACAAAAAACTCTTCATCAAACAAAATATCAAGGATGGATTAAAGATTGTATAATTCACCTATGGGATACATAGGTCTCTCTCCTTCAGGATTTTATAACACATATTTTATACCAAGAAGTCTGCAATTCTATATTCATACTTACTAGGGAATAAATCCCATTGAACTCAGTGAAGCTTACTTCTGAGTAGATATTATAAGATTTTACTGTAAACATGGTGAAGGAAAACAAAAAATACCTCTAGAACGGTATTTTCAAAGCAAAGAATATTATTGAATTAGTGTAGAATGATTTAATAGGCTCTTGACTCCATCTCTAACTCAGCCTAGAGCTTGTGATATTTTATTGTTATTATTAAACTTTCTTTTAAGGTTGCAATCCTATACATGCTTATGTGGGAGCAAGCTCCATTGAAAATAACAAGGCTTACTTCTGAGTAGACACATATAGGAATGCATTGTAAGATAATTTGTGTTACAAAAATGGGTTTAAAACTATGGACTCCACTTCAAGTGGGCAGCTGGTCCATGCGGATAAGTATGAATAAAACTATATTGTTTGAGATAGTTAGATACTGAATATTTCTTAAAAGTATTGTTTATTTATATGGAGAAGTTATAATCTAATTTTCAATTCGAAAAATGATTAGAGAACAATAAGAAAAAATAAAACAATAAAACAACAACAGTGATGCAATAAAAGAATTATAAAAGATTAATATATATCATCACAGATTTCCTAGCAATGTTATTTTTAGGGCTGTGCAAGGATCCAGATCCCAAATCTGGATCAGATCGGGCTGATCTGGGCCTTCCAGATCCAACAGGATCGGGCCCGGATCGGATCCACGATCTGGACCTGATCTGGACCGGGCCCAATCTGAGTCAGATCGGGCCCAATCCAGACCTGACAGATCGGGATCGGGATCAGATGGGGGGGGGGGGGTCCGTGCACAGCCCTAGTTATTTTTAACTCTTAAAATGAAAAGCCAGCCTAAAAATGAAAGCCTTAACAGTACAGATGAATGGACCAGCCTATTGGATTTGGTAGATCTTAGTTACCAGCAAGTTCCAGCAGGGGAGACTGGTGGCTCCAATGTCAGTGGAGCAGTGAATCCACTCCAGGGTTTCAGTCAGAACCAGTCAGAACTCTAAAGCAGCTATCCAAGGTGTGAAGCTCTGTTTTGGACTCACTGACCACAGAACATGCAGGGTGGGTCAGCAATGGGAGGTGGCATGCTGGGAGGTCCAAAGCATCCTATGGGTTCTCAGCCACCTTCCCAGGGTGGGGGTGTTATTTAGAACAGGGAAATGGAGGGCAGAAAAAGGGTTAACCACTTCACCCATCACTTCTCTGTTCCCACTGCCTCTGGATGCAGCTGTTCCTCTTTTAAAAAAGGGGAGGGTATAGGGCTACACTGACATGTATTGTGTAGCTTGGCCCTAATAGAGAATTAGATTAGATAGTTAATTAGAAGTGAATTACATGTGTTCCGTTCTGCCAGACTATTTCCCTCCCTTCTCAAGAGGATTTACAGAGCACGAAGCTAAGATCGTACGTGATTGGTCATCCCCATCCCTCCACAACCCCATTTTTACTACCAATATTGTTTAGAGGAAATGCCTGCACAAATATTAATTATAAATGGATGAGAAGGATTTTCAGATAGCAAATATAGACAAGTCATTAACAACAGAGGCTGCTGCTCAACACCTATATATGAATTTAGATAAGAGCAAGCAGGTATGTAGATTACAAAAGGCACGTGCCTTGCTTGTATCAGCTGTGTACAGCAACATGTGTCTAAATCAGTGCTTTTCACGACATTCTTTCCCAAATGCCATTCCAATGTATTTTGCTGAGAAAAGTGGCAACTTAAATGCAGTTGCACCATTCCGTAATGGGATGATCAGCATGTATTGTACTTGCCTATCCATGTCCAAGTAGGGTATGTCCATTAAGATCCAGGTTTATGACTCACATTTCATGGCCGCACCATCTGCTGTAAACACCAAAGATTTCTCAAGGAATGGGATCCTTCTCTGCAGTCTCATGAGATTTATTTTGATTTATGACAGATCCCTGACATTCCCTGTCCCAGATATTCATTACACAGCATTTCCCCGAGGACCTAGTTTTGCGTCAGATATTTGTCTCCATCAAGAGTGGATTTGTAATTATTTTTTAAAGATACCAATAGATACTGAAGATTGGTATCTAAAGGGAGGAACAGTAAGAGCAAACATATTATTTTGTATTTTCCACTTCTTTGAATAGTAAAAAATTCCTTTTACAACAGCCTTCCCTAACCTGGTGCCCTCCAGATGTACTGGACTACAACTCCCAGCATGACTGGTTGTGGATGCTGGGAGTTGTAGTCCAACACATCTGGAATGCATTAGGTTGGGGAAAGCTGTTTTACAATGTCAGTTTCCTTGTGTATGAGACAATGCTAGAGATTGTCAAATGTCAATTTATCGGATTAATCTATTTTCAAAATCCTTATTTGAGTGTCCCGATTAAAACTGGGCAGCAGATTTTATATGTGATATAATTCTTAACACAAGTGCTTATAAAACTGCAGATGATAAGTATTGCCTTAAAAGAGGCATTCTCCCTTCTTGCACACACAGAGAAGGAATGCCTCTTCCAAGATGATGCCTGCTATGAAAGATGTGAGCATCATGTAGAAACAAAGGAAATTTGCTTCTTACTTCAGAAGTATTGGATTTTCTCATATGCAAATTTGTGGAAATGCAACTGATTGGTCCCTAGATTAATCAGCCCAAACTCATATGACTAATTGGTTAACATTTCTTTAATTGGGTTGCAATGCTACAATTTTGTAATTGGTTATTTACAGGGGTACAGCTTGTATATTTTATTTGATTGTAAAGAATTTGTAATTGGTTATTTACAACGTACAGGTAGCCGATGCAAGCATGGACAAAGGCATATCTACTCCCAAGGCAACACTAACTAGTCCAGCATCCACAAAGCAGCTTTTGCTAACTTGCAAACTTGCCTGGCTGGTGCCAATCTCTCTCTGGCACAATTCAAGCTTTTCTTTTCTTTCTTTCTTTCTTTCTTTCTTTCTTTCTTTCTTTCTTTCTTTCTTTCTTTCTGATCAAGATCCTGATAGGCCATTGAAACCCAATCAGGAAACAACAGATGCTCATCTCCAGTTGGCAGACTACAAGAAGTACTATTAGATTCTCGAAAGATAGATCTATGGTACCTTTTAATTTGACACAACAGAATAGCATGGATGCAACTATGTATATTCAGGATCTTAAACTAGAGATTAGTTTATTATTCACTATGTGAACCAGTTGATATATGTTATGAACAGTTGTTGTTCTTGAATTGTGTCTATAGACAACACAGAGTGGAACTCAAAGCCCACCAGAATGTGGCTGCCGGGGGGATTTTGGATTTCGAAGTTGTCAAGGCCTCCCAGGCCCTCCAGGCCCTGCTGGAATGCCAGGTAAAAGTGTGAGAATCCAGTTAATATGTCGGGGTGGCCTCTGAGGCTATTTTGCTTAAGGGGAAAGGTATGTTTGGCTGCCATAGTAAGCTCCCACCCTGCCCAACCTCTTCCCAGACACTTGTACTGTTGCCCTAAAAGGTCATAGCAGCTGCAAGGTCCAGTACAGAGGTAGGCTTGATCCTGTTGGTTTTTTTCTCCATTCCCTTGGTTTGTTCCCTCACTCTCCTGCACCAGATGCATGCTGGGAAAGAGGATTACAGAGCTGTAGCATGGATAGGGTGACCTTATGGAAAGGAGGACAGGGCTCCTGTATCTTTTAACAGTTGTATAGACAGGGGAATTTCAGCAGGTGTCATTTGTATGCATGCAGCACCTGGTGAGATTCCCTCTTCATCACAACACTTCACGTTGCAGGAGCCCTGCCCTCCTTTGTACCTGGTCACTCTAGAGTCATAAAGTCTAGTATAGCTAGAATGACCAGAAACAAAAGAGGGCAGGGCTCCTGCAGCATTAACTGTTGTGATGAAGAGGAAATCTCACCAGGTGCTGCATGCATACAAATGACACCTGCTGAAATTCCCTTTTTTCTACAATTCTTAAAGATACAGGAGCCCTGTCCTCCCTTTCCATATGGTCACCCCAAGTATGCAGTGCCTTCACGTGAACAGGTGTGCAGATCTGGCCCTGTGATCTCTGCTCACGTAACACTGTGTGTGCGCACAAGATGGAAGCAACGGGGCTAGCTTCAAGGATGGGCATGCTTGGGGCTCATGCCCCAGCAGCGACCCATTCACAAGACAAGAGCACCGCCTCATCACCATTGCAACTTCCTTGTTCACCCACTTCTCACTCTGTCCCAGACAACAGTGGTGGTGAGGAGGAGGAGGAGGAGGAGGTCACTGGCTCTCTGTCTGACATGCAAATGAGTGGTTTCAATGATGAGAAAGATGACGAGGAAGAAGAGAAGCTGGTGGTGGAAGGTAGACTCCACTGAGCGAGGAGTCCCATTGAGAGTGTCTTGCCCAATGGCCCTCCAAAACCAGCACTGGTAACAACTAATTCCTTCCATGGTGTCAGGCTGTTCCTGTGCCTTTTCCCCCTGCAAGCCATTGACAGCAGCTGTGGTTTTAATGTCCTGACCATTATAGCACAGATTTACTTTAGCTCTTTGTCGATGTTCTAATACTAAGAATTTCCAGTAATGAAAGTATGACATAGCTGTAGAAAAGTGCATCAATAAGCACCTTTGGATGGCAAAAATGTACAAATAGCATGGTTCTTTTGGCATAAGCCCACAGTGATGAATAGAGTTTATTATGCGAATGAGCCACCTAATGTTCATTTCATAAAAGTATGATATAAGGGTTCCGTCTCATGCATAGAAATATCCATTAAGATCTGTTATAGCAATAGTCGTGATGATGATGATGATGATGATAATTCTTTATTTTGACTGAAGCCACGAGGGATTTGGCCACCCCACAAAGAATGTTGTAGTGTTCTTAGATTATGCAATGCATTAATTTAAAAATCAATGAGAAGAATCACAGAACATGCAGCTGAAGAGAAGCTACGTTTAGTTCCCCAGATCAAGCCTAAACATGTTCTATCTGCTATTTAATTTAAAGGTTAACTTGGTTCAGGTTTGTAACTAATAATTTACTATAGTCACTATTCGTGTCTTCAGAAGCCATAGATAAGTAGATTTTTATCCTACTATTGGCAATAGCACACTTATTTCCTGAGTGTAAGGATGCTGTTTGAAATCTGAATTTCAGCAGCAGGTGTTTGTCTATGCCTCACAGACTTGTGTCAGGGCTATCAAGACTCTTGGACAATACCCCCCCCCCCCCCGCAGTAATATCTCACTATACCCAGGTTGAGGTCTACTGTGCCAATGCAGGTCAATGATGTCATCAACCTATATCAGTGTGCTAGATCTTGGCTGAGGCCTAGTGATATCTCTACCTATAAAGCAGAAAGTATGTGTGCGTCACGTATTTCTGGAATTGTTTACCCACTTCCAGATGAGTTAGAAACTTGATACAGTGATAGGTCTGGCTGTACAATGTACCAGAAAAATCTAAAAACACAAATTTTGGGGGGTTTAAGTATTTTGAAAGAATTTAATAAAAAACTAGGTTTATGCCTACAACCCAGCATGCTTTGGGTGGAACTCCCAGCATGCCTTGGGCAGGAGGGGCAGCCATTGTGAGTACACAGGCAGGTGTCTGCTGCATGTCTTTCACAACCTGACTCCTAAGGTTGGTCTTGAGCAGTCAACCCAATTCCACATAAAAGGAAACAACCTACATAAACGGGCTGCATCCATTTGCGGTGCCTCCTCCCACCCTCTGCGTGGTTTTAAAATACAACAGCGTGACGTTGAGGGGACAAATATGCTCAAAGGCACTTCACCCTGATATCGCTGTTTTCTCAGAATCTGGGGGAAGCAAGTGCACAGCCTTTGCCCTTAAGAGGGAGAGAGGAAGGGGAGGCACTCTGCACATGCCCAGAAACAGACCAGACAAAAGGGGGGGGGGAAGTGCCCAGCCTAGCCCTTTGGTACAGACTGGAGCACTTGACGCTCTATTGAGGAGCAGCATCGGCAACAAGAGAACTTCTCAGAGGATGTGGGCACCTGCGGGCTGCCAAAGGCATGCTGGGAGATGTAGTACTAGTATGTAGAGTGACTATTTTAAATAAAGTAGAGGTTAGCAAACCAGGTTACTATCTCTCAGTCCTAACTCAGCCCCCACTTTCCTGAACTCTCACTAACTGTCTCCTTTCCCACATTTTGATCTGTGGATGCCTTGCCTCTGCTGAGCTCCAGGTGCCAGACTGCCCACTAAATCTGCATCAGGAAAGGTGCCCTGCTTGCCCAGCACTTCTTAGCTAAAAACTTGAGATTCCCTTGATGCCAAGGGCTGAAAATTCTCAAGGTGCAATACCCTAAAGAGGATGTTTGACAACCTGAGTTTGAAGGATATGGCTGCGGCGGTTTTAAAAAATAATAATATTAAAATCTCAAACTTTATAAAATTCCTAAAATTCAATGGATGAACAGATCTGCTTCAAACTTGGCAAGGATAAAGCCCTACCTGAGATCTATCATGGTGCAAGGAGTCATTTCTTTATCTTTAAAAATGACAGTATTTTTAAAAAATATATATTTTAATCCCTCAAACTTTTAAAAAAATCCCTAAAAATCAGTGTATGAACAGATTTGCTTCAAACATGGCAAGGATAAATCTCTATCTGAGAACTAATGGTGCCAAATTTCATCCCTTTACCTTTAAAAATGACAGTTTTTAATATATATATATATATATATATATATTAAAACCTCAAACTTTAAAAAAAATCCTAAAAATCAACGGAGCAACAGATCTGCTTCAAATTTGGCATGGGTAAAGCCCTTCCTTAAAGCAACCATGGTGTCAAGTTTCATTTCTTTATCTTTAAAAATGGCGGAGCTGTAAGCATTTTTGTTAATTCTCATTAAAGTAGGGCTGCCCTTTGGCTGGGGAGGATAGGAAAAATCTGGATATTTTGTCAAATTTCATAATTTCCCCCCCTTCCCGGATTTGCTACCAAAAATCCTGATAAATCCAGTTTTTTCCTGTCACATGGTCACTCTACCAGTCGGCAGTAATTATCGTAGGAGACTATCATCCTGTTAAGAGTATTTCTGCAGACATCTCTTATCAAACCCCTGAAGAAGGCCTTAAAAAACAACATTGGTCGAAACGCGTTGGGCTTGGAAATAAAGTATCCTAGCATTCTGAGAACCTGCTTCTCTCCTTTTTTTGCCCTGATTTGGATGCTCTCCTCCTTTTGTTTTTTTGCCTTGGTTGCTAGGCACCATTGAGAGCAGAAGGGCAGGAGGTCTCAGCTCTGGGCCTGTCACCGACGGCAATGGTCAAACTACCCGTGAGTCAGCCAGTCAGCTCCCTCAGTATAGTGTGGACTGGCTCAGCCAGACTTCACTTCCCATGAGCTTCAGCAGCATGACTCCCTTTGGGCAAGTCGGGCACCACAGCAAAAGGCATGCTGGGAGTTGTAGTTTTTGTTTTCTGTGGGGGACAAGGAAAATTATGGTGACAGCTTCAAGGAGGCCCTGGCCATGCATTGAGCGTGAGGGGGGAAGAAACTAATTTAATTTGTTTTGAAGTTACCTCACAGGCCTAGGACTGCCCTATCTTGCAGGGTTGTCGTGAGGGTGAGAGAGGAAAAAACGAAATGAATTTAATTTGTTTAAAAGTTAACTCACAGGCCTAGGACTGCCCTACCTTGCAAGGTTGTCGTGAGGGTGAGAGAGGAAAAAAAGAAATGAATTTAATTTATTTAAAAGTTAACTCACAGGCCTAGCACTGGCCTGTGTTCTGGCTGCTTTCCTTTTTTCATATTAATAACTTCAGAGCACATGCATAGAACAGTTCCTCGCGTCCACTGAGATCCACTTCCCTACTATATGTTATTCGGATATCTGGGCAATGCCGGGTATATTTTGAAAACATATTTTTAGGTTTGCATCTTTTTTAGCTGGTAGAAAGGGTGATATGTGTCCTGACCGTTTTTGAAGTTTAGACAACTTGCTCTGGCCAAAGCACAATGGGAGGTGTACGCAGTTCAGGTAAAACAAAAAATGTGTTTTATCACGAAGCTCTAATTTAAAATACAGTTCTTATTAACACAATTTTCCATTGATTCTAACAAGACAATTTACTAACTCAACCAAACTGAAAAAAACCAACCAACCTAAAGATGAATAAGCTGCAGGGAAATGTATTATTTATCAAATAAATGTTATAAACATTATTCACGGACCCGAGCAACAACGGGCATATCAGCTAGTCTCTCTCTCTCTCTGTCTGTCTCTCTCTCTGGTATAATCCTGTGGATCTGGAATATTTTGAGACTGGAACCAAAGGAATTCACCCATTACCAAATAAGAGTTGCTTCCATCACCTTTGTTTTACATTTGGTCATGAAAATTGTTTTACTTCTTGTAAACAGAACAGGGCTGTTGAACCGAAGGCCAAATTTGGCCTGCCTGGGGTTCCAATCCGGGCCTCCAGGATTCCTGAGATGGCCACACCCCTTTCCCCCAATCACTGATTGTTTGGTGTTTTCCTGGCTATTGCTCAAATTTCCCCTCTTCCTTAAAGGTTGAAATGCCTCTCTTAAGGCTGAGCTCAGTGAAGGCTGGTGGCTTCAATTTCAGTGGGGCTGCGATTCCATTCTGGGTTTTAGTCAGAACCAGTCAGAACTCTAAAGGAGCTATCTGAGGTGCTACCCCCCAATACACCTTGGATAGCTCCTTTAGAGTTCTGGCTGGTTGTGACTGAAACTCAGTGGAAACAAAGCCCCTCCAAAATCGGAGCCACCAGCCTCTTCTGGTTTAGTTATTGGCAATAAGAGCTTGAAGATAAAATATGCTTGTATCTTTGGCCCACATTGTTTGCCTTTTGCCTCACTGCTTTGCACCTTGAGCCCCAACTACCACTGGAATGCGGCCCCTGAGAGCTTCTCCAAAATTGAATTGGGCCTTCAAGCTGAAAGACAGTCAACATATGGTATGGGTGGGCTATATGGTATGGGAGTTACTTCTGTTAAATTTGTTTCACTCGCTGCTGTACATTCCCTTTCCCTTGAGCCGCAAACGATGCCATTCTATCCATGCAACCCTTTTTGTGTGACCTGCCCAGTTTTCTACTTCTTATAAATTAGATGTCTTCTTGTCTTAAATGACTATGTGGCCTGAGGATTACATTCAAACAATAAGTTCTTACCAAAAGGGTGGTAAATGAAGTTGCATGGGGTAGCCCTTTTAAATACTTCTTTATACTGAGCAAAACATTCCTTGATCATGTTAAGGAAACCATGGAAACAATGGAAATAATGGAGCACCTGGTACTGAAGGATCAAAAGGTGACAAAGGAGACAAGGGGGACCTGGGACTGAGAGGCGAGCGGGGCCACCATGGACCCAAAGGAGAGAAGGGTTACCCTGGCATCCCACCAGAACTTCAGGTAAAAATCCTTAGAACCCCGTCATTTTCAAAATGGGGGAAAAGGATCCCCTATCCTAAATCAGTGATAAATTGAGATACTATAATATGATTTAATAGAAAGTGATTATGAAAATCCATAGTTAAACATACAGGCCAATTTCATATTCTCAAGGGCCACCCTATTCACTAGACCAGGAATGGACAGACCGGAGATGTGCCTTGTTTTTTCGTAGAGTCCCCAAATTCACTAACTAGAGCCAGGTTTGAAAGAGTGGCTCAGACAGGTTCACATATACTTGAAATTAAAGAAGAGCATATCCTACTTCTGGGCTTCCCACAGGCAGCTGGTTGGCAACTGTGTGAACAGAATGCTGGACTAGATCAGGCTTTGGTTTGAGTTAGAAAGGCTCTTCTTATACGTTCAGTCAAGGTATCTGTTTTCAGTACTAAAAATGAGCTCACAGCCCTCTCACACACAAAAAACTGTTCTTGATTTCCCACTCCCACCTCAAGCCCCGTTTTTGTTTCAGCAGTCCGATTTAGAAAAGAAAAACCTTTTTGTTATTGTGATTGACCCTATTCAGGCGACATGCTTAGCCACGGTGGTTAAGCATTTTGAGGTAACATACATTATGGCTTAGCGTGTCATATAAACCATTCCTAACCATAGTGGCTATATAACTGCGGTTTAAACATGCTCACAAACCATTTGCAGCAAAAGGGTTAGCGGCTTAACCATGGTTTAGCATATTTATGAGTTACACTCCTTGCCTATCTCCACAAAATGGTGGTGACTTTGTCCATATGGGATTGCTGTGGTTTCAGGGGGTTTTAAATAACCGACTGGGGAAGATGTACATCCCAGCACTGAAGTGCAGGAACACCCAGCTTGGGAGTGGGGTGAAGGGGGGATTAAAGGTTTGGATGCAGATAGAATTGAACAAGAACAATATTGAACTCTGGGGCTTCTCTATGCCAGGCTTTTATCCCACACCTTTACCAGGGCTTCTGCTTCTAGATTCTTTGCAGGATTAAGATCAGCTCTATTACACATGTTTCCTCCTTTTTTTCTGGGGTTTTTGTCTGCAAATTTTCTGTTTCATTATACAGCCACTATATCCCACTGGCACTGTGATATAACAGGATTCCAGAAATTCACTAGCTGTTGGAGTGTGATTTAAATTTATTACTGCATTTTCCTTGATCTTAAAAAAGCCAGGATAAAGTTTATAAGACATGGGAGAGGCCCTGGAGGTTGACGATGACGTGTGCAGGACCTGCAAACTTCCATGAGTGACCAATCACAAGCTCATGGTAAAAGCTTTATGTAGAGAAGCCCTAAGAACAAAGTGAGCTGTCTGTCAAAGGGTTTTAAAGTTTTATTGCCGCCAATACTCTCTGCAAACCCCTTGCACTGGTCTTAGGTGAAAAAAACAGCTGGAGGATATGGTACCATGCCTGAATTGCTAGAGATAGGTCCCCTCTACAAGAATTCGGTTTGACGTCCAGTTGGCTGATTATGCGCATCTTCTCGCAATCGCTTTTACGCCTAATCCCTATACACAGGAGGCAGTGAAGCGCATTACCGGTTGTATGAAACGCACTTTAAAGGTGTTACATGCGGAGAATCACTCGTTTACATGGTCATAAGGCGCTTTAACTCCCGCGGTAAATTAAAACTCGCTATTTAACGCGCATTCAATAATGTGCATAATCGGACAGAAAAAGCGCCTCAACCCCTGATTTGCGCTCCATTCATGTGGAAGTAAAATCGGTAATGCGCTTTGAAAGAGCTTTAAATCACTCTTGTATAGAGGCAACCTAAGATACTGAGAAGGCTTTTGGATTTATAGGCTAAATTAGATTTCTAATATCAGATGACGATTAAATGATATGGCTTTGAAACAGCTATTTTAACAGATCTTTACAATTTGCTGTGCCCCAATGCTCCTTTAATTAATACTAGAAGAACAGATAGGATTTTCTTCCACATAAACATGCATGGGGCCAGGCTGCATTCCACACCACCCATTCTAGTACCCAGTCTCTATAGTGGTTCTCATGGGTAATCTCAAAGTGAGCTGTTTACCCTTCAGGAATACATCTATATGGTTTACTTTCTGAACATGAATAGTTCTCTGTTCATATGTAAATCAATGAGGTTCTTGTCACTGGAGTTTGCCAATTGCTGGCCCAGGTCCTAAAGGTACATCTAGGAAATGAAAGCAAATATATCCCAAACCAAACTGGGGGAGAAGCTCATGTGGAATGGATCAGTTCCAACCATATCTTCCAATTTGTCTTTGTTCTGCTTGTAGCTGCTGTTTAAACACAAACTGTATTTACATAGGTTGCGTTCATGGCTTCAATGGCAACCCACTTCAGCAATCAGAACAGTGGAATAATCTTCAGTAGTGTTGAAACCAATGTTGGTAATTTTTTTGATGTAATGACTGGTCGATTTGGAGCTCCGGTGAATGGTAAGTATAAAGAATGGCAGATGCCATGACAGTTGAGCACATAAATAATTATTTGCCATGGAACCTGTGGCTTGGGTAGGAGGCTCTCATGGTTTGGAGCGTTGGGCTGGCATTGTGCTTCACTTCTGATCAAAGGTGGAGAGTCACTTTTTCTTTTCTAAAGGCTTTTCTCCATTGCCTAGAATGGAAAAATCAGCATTTTAGTAGCATGTAAATTGCATTTTACATGTTTCTTGAGAAATCCTTCAATGTAATTTGGTTGCGATTCAAGATGGAAATTGAAGGGGAGGGAGGGAGGCAGAGAGTCCCTACAGAAACTTCAGCAAAACGAATTGTCCCATCTCACCTATCTTGTATGCACATTTTAATAAATTCTGTGATCATTTTTCAGGGGTGTATTTCTTCACCTTCAATATGATGAAGCATGAGGATGTGGAGGAAGTGTATGTTTACTTAATGCATAATGGCAATACAGTGTTCAGCTTATTCAGGTGTGTTGACTTGTATTTGTGGATTTTTGGACATTTGCAAACTTTTCAAAAAAATTGGAGAGGGACCACAGCACAGGGGCAGAGCATGGGCTCAGAATGCAAATGGTTCCAGGTTCAGTTCCTAGCATCAATAGGTGAAAAAGTATCAGGTTGCAGGTGATATGAAAGACCTCTATGGAGAACTGCTGTCAGTCACAATAGATGAAATAGATGAATGGTCAAAAGCTGGTGCAAGACTGCTAGCACTCTAAAACAGTGGGTTTGCACTTAAGTGTTTTAGGGAGCAACCTATGAATGTTTATTTATTTATTGCATTTCTATACCGCCCAATAGCCGAAGCTCTCTGGGCAGTTTACAAAAATTAAAACCATGAAAACCATTCAAAATATAAAACAAACAACAGTATAAAAACATAGCATAAAATGCAATATAAATGCACAACCAGGATAAAACCGAGCGGCAATGCAGAAATTAATGCAGATTTAAAATACAAATTTAAAAAAGCAAAGTTAAAAATTGAGTTGCTAAACTGTTAAAATACTGAGAAAATAAAAAGGTCTTCACCTGGCATCTAAAAAAGTAAATGTAGGTGCCAGGCGAACTTCTCTAGGGAGCTTATTCCAAAGCTGGGGTGCCACAGCAGAGAAGGCCCTCCTCCTGGTAGCCACCTGCCTCACTTCCTTTGGCAGGGGCTTACGGAGAAGGACAGAAGAAGGTCCTACAGCCTTCCCAAGACAACCATGCTGGAAGGTCTAGGACTTTTTCTGTTTAAACATTCATAGAATTGCACCTTAAATGAAGTTGAGGCTGGAACAATACTCACACTGCCAAATACCCAACCTGCTGCTTCACTGCTGCAGAGCTGAACTTTTGGAGGGGGGTGAATTGCAAGTGAGAAGCAGCAGAGAAAGAAGTGGGGCTTTACTCTTCCCCAGCACACCACTTTCCCCTTGAATTGTATCCCCAAGCAACAGTGCCAGACCTCTATTTGCATTAGGTAACATTTCTTCAATATAACAGGGTGATCGCATAATTAGGAGTAGAAAGTTGTTCATCTCTTGTACTCTCTTTATTCGTAGCTATGAATCAAAAGGGAAAACGGATTCATCAAGCAACAGTGCAGTGCTTAAACTCGCCAAAGGAGATGAAGTTTGGCTGCGGATGGGCAATGGGGCACTGCATGGAGATCATCAACGCTTTTCCACTTTTGCAGGGTTTCTCCTTTTTGAAACCAAGTAGACCAATGTTTTAAGGGAGACATTGCGATTTGTTTTCTCTGTTCTTTGGCACAATGTGGTAACATCCTAAGACTGCAGGGCATTTATTGACATCAGTATATTGCGATCTATGGAGTCTGGCAAGAAAAGTTAGGCCTGGATTTATATATGCCTTTTTATGTTGTTTTGGATTATCTTACTTTGCTCTAGCCCTCATACCACTAGTTGAGTAGAGTTATTGAAGTCCTATTTGAGAATTCAGTCGTATGATCAGCCCCTTGCCCCAATCCAGAGATCTCTATGTGGCTTCATCCTCTTATGGGTTTGTTGCATAGACAGGCATATGGACTTACTTTGAAATTTATGAGGAAATCATTGTGTTGGGAGATTCATGTATCCATAAAAAAAATCCAGAAGTACATCCATGGCACCACATTCAGCATGGGAATGTGCAGATGAAAGTTATGCTTTGCTGAATTGAAGTGTGACTATTCAGGATTGGGGTTAAAGCAACCATTTTTTAAAATGTTAATTAGATTCCCCCCCCCCCCCCTCATGCATGTGTTCATTATGGATTTATAATGACTGTTTGAAAAGACTAGACAACTTAGAACATAACCTCTGAATTGTTAAATTCATTGCTAGCCTGTACATAAAGCTTCCATTTAGGAAAAAATAATGTTAGATTTTTCCTTTCTATGTTAATAGTTGATCATGTTTTGATTTTTAACTCTCTGAATAATCTAGAACTAGGTTAAATTGAACTGGGCAGAGTAAACTTAAGGGTTAGGGTGGGTGGGGGGAGATTATGTAGTGGAAGAATTGTCACTTCCTGAGCCCTGCTGGGTCTCACACCACCCAGGATAGAAGGGTGTGTAGAGATTTTCTGTTTCACATTTTCCTCATTGAGCCCTTTAAAAAATGTTCCCCCTCCAATTGCCACTAACGGAAGGAAAAATAACTAAGCTAGTTCCAGGGTTACCATACTTTTTGCCTTTTCTGGGGAGTGTTGGAGGAACAAGGTCTCGCGATCTTCCCCCGAGAACCCCTCTTAAACTTCTATTGCTGTGGAAACACTGTTGGTAGAGCAGTAGAGACAGCCAGCAGAGCAGGGGCTCCCAGAGCCATAATTGCTCTCCCCTCTAAATGGAGCTCCTCTCCGTTTACAGAATGGCATGCTGATGGGTTAAGGGATTGCAACCTTAGTCCTGTGTGAAATGAGGTATAACGTGGATGGTTCAAGAACTTTGATTTAACAGGGTTGTGGAATGGAGAATATTTTTTAATGTAGGCTTGTCTAGGTTTCACCAATCAAGAGCTGAAACTTTTGAAGTATATTAGCAAAATGTTGACATGCTCTTAAAAAAAATCATAGACTCAAGCTGTCCTTAATTTTTAGTAGCATTCTGACCCTAGCTCTTAACATTATGAAACCCTTTTGTATTTGTTGTCACAATGTGTTTTAAGTATTTGCTTATTTTGCAAGTAGAACACTTACTAATTAAAGGCCCTTTTGGATAAATCTTTTGTGGGCATTATTAGTAGCATTAAAAAAAATCAACTGAGAAAGCTGAATGAATAGCCCATGCTGGATTTTTCAAGGAGAGCCTGCAAGATTAGAAAGAGCCAAGATTTGATTAAGAGAGGCACATATTTTCATACGGAATTCTTTAGAACTGAAGTGTAAAAAATACATTCGGAGAGCAACTTGACACAAAAAGAAAAGTTAAGTCCAATAATCATATAGCGTGTTCTATGTCACTTACACAACTTTCTCTGATAGAGGCAGGAATCTGAGGTGTATTTAAACATGCCATATTATCTCCAACAGCATGGTGTGAATGCACATTTGCCTTCTTATGCAGGTGTTGTCTTCCTTTAAAATAGTGAGATCTTTCAGTTTTTCAGATTATTTTACAAACGGGAGACAGCTGCAGTTTCACTAAGGATGGATGTGCTCTACTTGCCTATCGGATGCCTCCAAGTTGCAATCCCCACTTCAACTTTTTTCTGTTCTTTCCCTTTTTCACAGGCACCATTTTCAGAAGTTTGATCTCCGAGTTTTTGTCAGGGTTCAAACACCTGTGCTTTCATCACATTTTAAAAAGTTGCATGAATATATGTTTAAATATACACACACTCCATTTCTTCATCATATTTGTACATGGCCACCATGTGTTTGTGTCAAGTAACAGGAAAGCACTTTGAGATCCTGGATCTTATTCCCTGTTGTGCATCCCAGACACAGGAGCAGGAGCATACTTCACTGTTCAACAAAAGCCAAAAATATTCCTCCCCAATCCTATCCATAATAACTACTCATACATTCTACACTCCCTGCTCCCCAAATCCTGTATAAAACAATGAATAGCCAGTGTCCTCACCCGTGGTAATCATCCTCTTGCCTTGTATGGTTGTGTGTTGTTTCCTTTGAATTATCATGCATGCACACATGTGTATCTGATCTGTGCCAGGAAACTTTTTGGCGCAGTCTTTGTAACCTACAACATTTTGTTTGTTGGCGTTGGGGGATTTTTCAGGTGACTTTTATTTTAAGGGACACTTAATACAGGCTGCAGTACCTTGCATCAATGCTCCCCAAATTCCCCACTATAGTAGGTGAAAAGGAAGATCCGAAGATAGACACTCAGAATGATTGATTTTACTCAAACTCACGAACTCAATGAAACTTATTGCTTTAAAACATTTATTAAAACAATTTAAGAAAGTTTAAATTAAACAAACACACAAACCTCTCCACTCAGCAAAGCAAAGCATATACTCACATGTCTGGCAGTTTTCTGGAGAACATAAACAGACAACCCCCCCCCCCCCCCCATGACAACACTCATACTGGCTCTATGAAGGAGCTCTTCTCCACAGAGGGACTTCCATTTCTCCTAGGCAACCAAGGGCCCCCTCCACAAGAATGCGCCTTTGCGCCTGGTTCCGCGATTATGCGCATTATCGCGGAGGCGCATTTACTCACAATCCCTCTGCACGGGAGGCGGCGGGAAGCGGCGAAGCGCATTAAAAGATGCCCAAAAAGCGCTTTCCAGGTAGTTAATGCGCATAATCGCTTGTTCACACAGCGAAAATGCGCTTTAACTGCCGGAGCAAAATAAAAGTCGCTATTTAACGCGCGTTCGAAAATGCGCATTATCGGGGAGATAACGCGCCTGTACGCCCGTTTTGCGCTCCGCTCGTGTGTAGGTAAAATTTATAATGAGCCTTCAAGGCTCATTAAACGCCCCGTGTGGAGGAGGCCAAGGAGTCACTGAGGCCTACATGCTAGGCTCAGAGCAACACCCTGGATGTCATGCCTGAGGGAAAGGAAAGACATCTTGGTCCCTTGTACTTAAACTTAAATACTTTCCCCAAAGACAAAGACCTTCCTCTTAATACATATTAATTTATTCTGAAATGGCCAAATTCATTGGTCCATGTCATCAATTTAGATAATCCTCTTCCCAGACGATACCATCTCCTCCTGACGTAGTTGTTTATGACAACGAAAGGTCAAATTCCCTATTCTTGTGGTTAACTGTCTGGTTTACTTCTCTGTTCTTATGGACACAGGGATTTTTCCAACCACAGCCTCACTTGTTCTTAACCCTGGACCCTTCATCTGGTTCCCTTAAAAGGAATACATATGATTGATATAAGTCATAAGTTTATATGACTAATATATTTGGGCAATATTGTTGGTGCAAGTCCTCATGAGTAATGTCTTTGAGCAATATCAAATCACATTTCCAAATCCTTTCCCATCAGACCTTATCTAAACTGAAGCATCTAAACCCTGATACAGTGTTCTATGGGTGTACGCCTAGTTGCCCCCTTGCTCCCCCACCCCAGCATTCACTAACCTCCCCCCTGTGCTCCAGCACTATAATAATAACAGAAAAGCAGATAATATATCTCCTACATTGGGTTTTGTTTTGTGGCTGACTGCACATTTTGCATGCAAACATGCAAAAGGTCCCAGATTCAATACATGTCACCTTCTTCATAATAATAATAATAATAATAATAATAATAATAATACTCAGGTAGCTGAGCTTGGAAAGATCTCACTTCAAGATGCTGGAAAGATGCTGCCAGTCAGAACAGTCAATGGTCTAGCCTTGTATGAGGCAGCTCCATATCATTTATTTATCTATGAGCTGTATATCCTGCCTTTTAATCCAATGATCCCCAAGTTGTCTTACAATGGATTGCAATAATACACACGCAAACCCAAACCCACATGACCCAGCACTTTTTGACCACAGCCAATGGATGTGGCCAGAATGTGCATCCCTTCAGCTCCACTGTCCCAGGGCAATTGGCAACTGTAGACAAATATTATTTTTGGCAAGGACAGGGGAAGCAAGCTCTTTGCAGCTCCTCCTTCTTTGGCCGACGGAGGTCTCCCCCTTGCCATAATGTTCTTCCTCAGAGGGAGGGTGCAACATCTCGGTGGCCCTTGGTCTCCCGGCTGGTGGCAGAGAAAAAATTGTGCTTCCTTTCAGTTCCACAGTTCCAGGGCAACCACATGTGCTTTTGTCTCACAGGCTACAATGAATCATTGCTAGGGGTTCTGGCAGTGCCCAAATGGTAGGCCACCTGGAAGCCATAAACAAGCTGAGCTCCATTCTGCACAGGGTATAAATATAACCAATCTCACAGAAAATGAGCTGAGATTTTTTTGTTCCAAAATTATTATGCCATGGAAGGCTAAATTTGGAAGAGAGTAGCTTGCTTAAGTCAGTTAATGACAATGAACTGAGCTTTAAACAAGGGTCTTTCTGGCTTTCAGGCCATTAAACCTACTGGGTGCTACCTGCCCTTAGGGTTGAGATCCTGGGATACATGGGATTACAAATAGGTTGGCCCAGGGCCAAAATAGAAATTTCATACAGTTAGTAACTACATCTTTTTTTATTTTTATAAAAAGCAAATTGCAGCTGCGAGAGGAGATCGGATCTCAATTCAGATCCAGACTGTGAAGTTGGAGAAAGGTCTTTGGCCCCCACCTCAGCCCCTAACCAGAACCTCCCCCTACCTTGTGCCTGCTATTTGCATTGGGATGGAAGCTTCCTGATGCAAACAGGGCACTGTCAAAGCCCTCTAGATGAACAGGTTTTGTTGCATATGAACACCTGTGCAAGCTAAGTATCCTGCTCCTTGCACTGATGCAACACTGAGTGGGCTGAGTGAGCAGTTGGTGTCAAATTGGCAGTGTGACGAATACTCCTTTTGAAAATTAATTAACTGGGGCTAGCGGTTAGCAGGGCGCCATTACAGACATGGCAATTCCTTGCTTCCCACCCCCCAAATCCCAGCCATGTGAACCGCTAACCACAGCATTCCGCTTTAAATCAACAATGCATAAGAAGCTAAAAGTGAAATGGATTAAAACATGCATTCTTATTCTTCTGCATTGGAAATGTAATGACTACTGAGAAAAAGCAGATAGGTAAGATGTAAGGATCAAGAAAATAGATAAAGGAAAATAACGGAAATTACCTATTAGCTGTATAAAAGCAAAATAATAGGTAACTATGGCAACATTCAAACAGAGTATCTGAGAGAATGATATAATAAACTTCAGATTCCCTTTGAACTTTAATAGGCACATGACGTTTGTCTCTCTGCTGTGCCCACACAATGTTGTAGGCAATTAGTGCAATTACTGCCTATGCAGAGGATTAAACAGTTATAATATATGCCACACTGGTCCACTGCTGTCAGTTCCCCCTTTTAAAGGTCTCAGGTTTAAAAAAACAAATTCCCTCCAATCCACGTTCCTGAATTCTCATGCTTTTGGGGATCTCTGTGTCCCTCTGTCATATTTCTCTAGCGCTGAGCAATCCCTTTGTCCATAAACAGTGGCATGGTGTAATCATTCCGTGTGCATAGAGATTCCTTTCTCCATGCAGAGGCAAGGGACTTCCCTCTGCATGGAGAAAGGCCCCCCTTTGACATCGGGGTGGGACTTTGGTGGACGGGGTGTGTATGTTATGGAGGATGTCATCTGGCCTCCAACAGGTAACCTTAATCAGATCCCAGCTCCGGGGATGGAGCAGTTCCCCATTCTTGGCCTAAGTTCTCACTACTGAGACAAGAGTGTTGACTAAAGGCTTTTGGGATCCCTTGGGCAAGGAACTCCTGAAGCCTCCTGAAGCTGGATGAGGTAGGGCATATAAACTAATAATCCACTGTCTCTGATTTCTTGGGTGCTTTATGCGACGTGAGAATGATGGCCCTATTAGGGCAGTTGTCTTTTGTTGTTCATGATCCCTGTAAAATGCCTAACACTGTAAAATGCCTAACCTGGGCCTTTTCATTCTCTCAACCAGACTCAATGCAGGATTCTGTGGGACACCCAAATGTTCTAGATCTGGGGCATCTATGGCTTGAACTGAACCCGGGTATGGACCATCATCATCATTCTTCAAGTAAAGTCTTATTTTGGCTGTGTAGCCTGCAGGTTCTAAAAGACAGTAATTTGTCCATGTCCACTCCGTAACCTTTGTAGCTGAGGACTGATCCACATATTATGCTTTTTACTGAGAAATCATTAATTCTATGTCATCTTGTGTCTGTCTACACACGTTTTTACATGCACATATAAAATATTTAACAAGTACATATACAAATGTAATGTATACAATTAAAAAATACATGTTTGCAAACTGATGTCATACAAGTCCAAACAAGCCAGGAGTCAGGATTGGCCATGGTTTCCCACTAACTGTGAATTATCCCTGGTCAAAGTTTTGAACGCGAGTCATGTGTTTCAAAAGCCAAGACTCCCATCGTGTGTATCCCCTTGGCAAATGAACTTTATGGAGCCATAGCTAGCAAACAGAGGCAGAGAAAGTCAATAAGAGTCCTTCATAGTGGTAAATATGTAACAATTGACAATTTGCTGCCATTCAGTTGTACTCAAACATTTGCCGTCTCAGGCAGTTTGCCTCACTCCACCTAATAACAGGGCCAGTAACCAGTTTAGGAAGGAATGTAAACGTTGATAATTTGCTTAAGCTGCTTACTGAATTAATTTCCTATTATTAAAGTTATTTCTTTAAAAATGATTTAATTTCCTGCTACATTTCAAATGTGGTAGGAACCTAGGAAGCTGCCGTATACTGAGTCAGATCAATAACCTCTAGTCCAGTATTGCCGATAATGACTTGCAGCAGTTCTCCAGGGTTTCAGGCAGGATTCCCCGCCCCCCTTAGCCCTACCCGAAGATGCCGGGGATTGAACCTGGGACCTTCAGCATGCAAAGCATGTGCTCTACTGAGATATGGCTCCTCTGCTACCCTTGTGCTTTGGATTACAAAGAGTAAAAAAAAAAAGTGGGGGGAGAGAAAAAACATATTTCAAAGAACACGTATGCTAATCTGCCATTTGCAGGACAACACTGGTACATAAAATAATTCAAAACTAATGAAGCATCAGATATGCAAACACTCTAGTCTCTGCCTTTGATTATTCTTAGTCTAGAAATATAAAGGCAAGTTGGGTTTAATGCCAATACTTCAAAATATCATGGAACAACTGATTGGGCCCACTGGGCCATCACATTAAAGTGTCCTAGTTTGCTGAAGCAAAACACAATATGTGAGAGACAAAAATACCCCACATTCCTTATTTTCATGTTCACTGTCTTTCTTTCTTTTTGCCCAAACCCATAAAAGAAAACAGAAGCCTATTTTCCACCAGTTACTTGAGGGCTTATCTAAGCATAAATATCCATACCATTATTTCACATTCACTATAAGAAACAACTTTTATTTGTTTTGGGCTCACAAATGTTAATGAAGATATTCTGGCAAATGTTAGTGAAAATATAACCTAAAATAAGTATCTTACGGGGCACTGAAACAATATACTGAAGAATTATATAAAAGAGACATAGGGATAAAATGGGTCATTTCACACGTGGTTTGCCACTGAGTAGAATTCAAGAGGGAGCTGCTGTCAATCACAGCTTCATGAAGAATGTACTGTGACACCCAAAATCTTATGCCACAAAAAGTGTGGTGCAGTGTAACCTTACACATCTGCTCAGAAGTAAGCCCCACTGAGTTCAATGGAACTTACTCCCAGGATTGCAGCCTCAGTCTTTAAAGTAGTAGATACTTTTTGTGTAGACTTCAGCAAAGCCCCATGACATTCTGATTATCAAACTAGTGAAAAGTGGACTAGACAGAACAGCAATTAGGTGGATCCACAGTTGGCTACAGAATTGGACTCAAAGAGTGCTTATCATTGATATCTTTTCACACTGGGGGGAGTGGGGTACCACAGGGCTCAGTCCTGGGCTCAGTGCTCTTCAACACTTTTATTAATGATTTGGATGAGGAGGTGCAGGGAATGCTTATCAGTTTTGCAGACAACAATTGGGTAGACTTGCTAATACCCTGGAAGACAGAAACAAACTCCAAAATGATCTTGATAGACTGGAGCGCTGGGCTGAAAACAACAGAATGAAATTTAATTGGGATAAATGTCAAGTTCTACACTTAGGAAAAAGAAACTACATGCACAGTTACAAGATGGGGGATATTTGGCTCAGCAATACTACAAGCGAGAAGGATCTTGGAATTGCTGTAGCTCACAAGCTGAATATGAGCCAACAGTGTGATGTGTCTGCAAAAAAAGCAAATGCTATTTTGAGCTGCATTAATAGAAGTATAGCTTCCAAATCGTGCGAGGTACTGGTTCCCCTCTATTTGGCACTGGTTAGGCCTTACCTTGAGTACTGCGTTCAGTTCTGGGCACCACACTTCAAGAAAGATGCAGACAATCTGGAGTGTGTTCAGAGGGCAACAAGGATGATCAGGGTTCTGGGAAAAAAAACCCTATGCTGAGAGATTATGACAATGGAACCAACTACCTAGGGAGGTCGTGGGCTCTCCCACATTAGAGGCATTCAAGAGGCAGCTGGACAACCATCTGTCAGGCATGCTTTAAGGTAGATTCCTGCATTGAGCAGGGGGTTGGACTCTATGCTACTACCCCTCTGCAATTTCTTCATCACATATCTCTCCTCTTGCATAAGATTGGCTCAATTCGGATGACACAATAAACAACTGGTGTGGGGGAAACAATCATCAGTTGTTTTGACTATCGTGTCATCCGAATGCTGCCATAGTCAACTCAGCGCTGATCCTAATCCACACCACAGTTGATTATTTATTACCATGTTGTGTGGGGAGTACCCCCTAGATGAACAACTGTAAAGTTGATTATTACCCCACCATTGACTATCGTGTCGTCCGAATTGAACCAGTGTCTGCGTTCAGACAACACCCAAACCACCGATGTTTTTAGGAGTCAACTGTCAGTGGATTGGTCAACGGTTGCTATTTGTGTTGTCTGCGGGGCAATTTCACCCCACGGTTGATTTTTCCGGCAAAAAAACAATTGGAGAAACACAACTGGCTGCAGAGTTGATTTCTCACACAACAGGTGGTTTTTGTGTTGTCTGAACTGAGCCAGTTGTTTTTCCCACCTATTGGGTTGATTTTTTTGCCTGGCTACAGAATCCCCAGGCAACCGTGGCCAAAACTGAGCCGGCTGCTCTGCTACAGCTGGCACAACTTGCAGAGGCTGCTGGGATAGCACCAGGAGGACTGAGGGAGGAGGGTGGGCGGGGACTGTGTCAGTCAAATGCTGGGTTGACTATTACTCCACCCAACGCCAGCCCCAACCACCCACATGTTGTGTGGAGAGTACCCGCAAGAAACTCAACTGTCAGTTTGACAAGTGTTGTTTGAACACAGCCAATGGCTGCATTCGGACTACATATTAGTCAGCGGAGAGGAAACAGTCTACTCCATGGATGGCAAATCCGTGTGCGCTTTTGGGCGACACAGAAGTGCTGCTCTTGGAGTGGACTGCCTCCTCTCCGTGGAGCTGCTGTCTCTCCCCTCACCACCTGTAGGCCCTCCTCACTGAATGGCGGTGCTGGTTAGTACTTCCCTTATTGGCAACACCATTACAGGGGGACGAGCGGAGAGGGGAGGCTCCTAGCGGCAGATGAAACCCATCTCCTATCAACAGGAGACAGGGCTCCAGAAAGAAGTCACAACAGAGCCCTCTTCTCATGTTGACGGAAGGGATTCATCCGCTGTCGTCGCTAGGCAACTGGGGTGGTGCATCTGCCCTGTCAGGAGAGACACAGCTGGTTGTCAGCGAGGGGTCCTTCGCTAGAGCGGGGATCAAGCGCCCTGACACACGAGGAGACCGTCCCCAAGCCTCCTGCTTCTGCGGTGGGGAGGCTTGAGACCAGTCTCCTTGCGTGTCAGGGCACTTGAACCCCGCTCTGGCGAAGGATATGTCGCTGAGGGATGACATGGCTCGGTGCTACCGCATCCTTTGGCATCAGGCCCAAGGTAACAGAGAAGGGGGCAGCTCCTTGATCTCTGCCTTTGAACGCAATGGGGATGGAACAGCTGCCGCCGGGGAAAAGAAGCCCCTCGCAGTGGAGATCTCCCCCCTCTGGTGACACGTCCTTCAGCATCAGGCCCAGAGCAGGGAATGGGTAAAAGTACACTGAGGCAACAGAGGAGCGATCCGAGCTGCAGACGCCTTTCGTCCCCTTTTGTGACAGCTGAAGGGGCATCCTGTTCTGAGGCTGCAGGGGAATCAGATGACAAAACCTCCCTGCAGCCTCAGCACAGGATGCCCCTTTGGCTACCACAAAAGGGGATGGGAGGCGACGCAGAAAAATCTGCAGCTCGGATCGCTCCTCCGTCACCCCAATAATGTCAGATGGGTACCTCCTGTAGTTGGACTTTTCATGTCCTGCTGTGAGAGGCATCCTTGCCTCCCCTGCCCTGCGATCCATTTGGGGATCAGCTGGAGGGGATGGAAGGGGCTCCTTCTATCCCCTTGAGCTGATCTCCAGATGGACTGGTGTGTGTGTGTGTGTGCGGCTCGGGACATGTACGTCCGTGGCAACACGTGGGGCATTGTGAAGGATGATGCCCCACCCAGGGATGGCATTTTCCCGTGCCGGCAAGCACCGCAGGTGCCCCAATCGCCCTGCCCCACCAAGGGATGGGACTATCGGGGCTCCTGAAGTGCTCACCGGCATGGGATTATTCTCCCTTGCCCATAGAGCCCCGCAGGGCTAGAGTGGCCGGGTTTATGCTGCTCTTGCCTCGCGACTCTGTGGACAGGGGAGAATAATCCACAGAGACCGACAGACGACATGGAAACCAATGGGTCCCCGAGTAATCCACTCTGCAGCCCATTGCTTTTCTGCGTCGGTAATTTTTGTAAAATAGTGAACCATGGGGTGGATTTTGCCCCACAGATGACACGTTAGGCAATGGTGGAATGTTTAATCAACTGTTGATTCAACATTCCCCCACTGACTAATGTGTTGTACAAACCCAGCCAATATCTCTTTTGGGAACAGATTTTTTTTTTTTACCTCCAGCTGTTTGTTAAGATTATCAGAGCAAATGTTGTGAACAAAATACACAAAAAAGGGCCAGAGCAAAAAACAAAACAAAACCCCTGACTCTATAGTGAAGCACTCCTGAAACAACCCAAAACATATATAATAGAAGGACTTATTTATACAGGAAAAGAAGATAATACATCTCTCTTGAAACTGACTGAATGTTATTTTCAGCAGCTTTTCACTCCGCTTAAATAAATTTCTCTCTTAGGTACTTTTCTTCCAATATCATTCCACTCCGCACAGAAGAATCATAGGATTGTGGCTAGGAAGATGCAATCCTAAGGACCATTACTAGGAATGAGATAAATCCCAATGAACACAGTAGACTCTGCTCCAGGAAGAGGCAGAAGGTAGAACGCCTGAGACTTTGGACTTTAACCTGTAAAGTCCCTGCCAGCTTGGCCAGAGGTCATGAGTGCTGACAGCTGCAGTCCAAAAGCTTTGAAGAGCTACTTGCTGCCCATCCACCACTGGAAGCATAGGACTAGAGCCCCCCTTGTCATCAGATAAAGTGGACTCTAGTCCATGAAAGCTTTTGTAATAATAATAAGTCTTTAAGGTGCCTCCCCTCCCCCGAATTTGCTGTTTTTTGTTCCCATGATTGCACGCGCTGGGCCTTATTTCTGAGTAAACAAGCACCGTTGCACGGGACATTTACTCAGAAGCAATGTCCACTTTGCTCAATGGGGCTTACTCTGGTCTTACAGTGTATATATATCCCAGCGCTCTTTTCCTCAGAAGTGAAGGTCCGTTGAGCACAATGGGCCTTACTCCCTGGTAACACGGGTGCATATAGGACCGTAGCCTCGGCCAGTGCGAACACCGGCCTTTTCACGGACGCCTTTTGGTTTTCTTTCGGACTACCACTACAAGGCGCCCGGCGGCCCTCCTAACTGCCTCCGCTCGGCCGCCAGACCTTTGGAACCGCCGCCTGGAGCTCGGCTCACCCCACCCGCCCCTAGGAGGAGGCGCCAAGGCGGCCCCGGATAGTTGGTGCGGCGGCGGCGACGGCGTCCGCTTGCCTTCGGTGTCTTCCATTCCTTCCGCGCTTAGGCCTCCGTGGCCGCCATGGCGCTGCGCGGGCTCCGAGTTCTGGAAATGGCGGGCTTGGCGCCGGCCCCGCTCTGCGGCCTGATTCTGGCCGACTTCGGGGCGCAGGTGGTGCGGGTCGACCGCTCGCCCCGCACGGCCATGGCCACGGACGTGCAGGGCCGGGGGAAGCGCTCGCTGGCGCTGGATTTGAAACAGCCCCGGGGCGCCGCGACGCTGAGGAGACTCTGCCAGAGCGCGGACGTACTTATCGTGCCTTACCGACCAGGTGCCGCTCTGCATTGGGACAAGAAGACCGGGGAGACCCTCCTCACTTCACGGCCTCCCCCCAACCTGGTGCCCTTCAGGTGTTTTTTGGGGGGACTTCAGCTCCCATCAGCCCTAGCCAGCATTGTTAATGGTCAGGAATTCTGGGAGTTGTAGTCCAAGAATCTGGCGGGCACCACGTTGGGGAAGGCTGCCGTAGGAAGTCGAGGACTAGGAATGTGGGGGTGGGATCATTACCTATCAGGATTTGAGATGATATTTAATGGGGTGAGTTTAGCAGGACATCCTTCAGTGAGAGTGGGAAGGAGGCAAAGAAAGATGAAAGGCATCACAAAAGAGGACACAATTTTGCATAACATGGGTATATGCTGACTTATATGTATGTATAGGTGCAAATTTTGAAATTTAGAGAATACATCTGGCCATAGTGGGGTTGGCTGTGACCAGTCTGCTCTTGTCCACCTTCTAATTATGGAGGGGCAATTTCAAGGCCCCTGCTAGTCTCCCTTCTTCTGGTTCTTTCACTTCCACTGGACACCCCTTCAAATAGAGGACACCTTCAAAATAGAGGACTGTCCTCTGTAGAGTAGTATATTTGGCACCCTAGCTGATGGGGAAAATTAACTCAGAAGTGTCCAAGGAGATGAGGCCTGGGCTGACTGTAACTCACTGTAGGGCAGCCTTCCCCAATGGGGTATATCCTCCCAATTTTGGGATTCCCGTCACCCCTCAGTATTTGCCATGCTGGCTGGGCCTGATGGGAGTTGCAATAGATTTAAACACACTGGCCTAGTTCACACAGAGCAACAGCCCAGAGTATGGGTTGAGTATAGGTTATCATTGAATCATGGGTTGCTGTTACTTGTAAACCCTGCACCAGGGTGGATTTGATTTAAATCATGATTTAAATCACGATTTAAGGCACTACCAGGGTGGATTTGATTTAATCATGTGATTCCCCCCCCCCCCCAGTGCACTCTTCCTCGCTATAAGCTTAATACATATTTTACACAACTCAGAGTTACCAAAGACTCATTCTTGCTGGTATAATCGTAATATTTACAAGCAGATGCAGGTTTCATTTTTAGCTATTTCACTCCCAACAATCTATTCATTGAATTTTTTGAAACTTAGCGCTTAAGAGGTAAGGAGTTGATTCTGTGTACTTAGATTTGCAAAGGAACAATGGGATTGTGATCTCTGCAGACACAAATTCACAGTTTTGAGAACTGTAAAACCAAGCATCTGTGATAATATCTTCTAGATAGAAAAAATGCCCAATAATCTTACAGAAACTTCAGGAAGAGCATGACATTGTGAATGGATTAATGGAATTCATTTACCAAAAAATTTAAACATTGCATGAATATACAGCTTCATGCTACATAATTAAAAACTAATCCTTATTTCATGATGAATAACCTTTGGACTATAATGTATCTTAAATAGAAAATTATTTTAGATAGATTTTCCCTCAAAAAGCATTTTATTAAAAAATCCAATTTAATTTTTAAAAAATCCGATTTAAATCAAAAAATCTGATAAAAATTTAAAAAATCAATTTTAATTTTTTTTAAAAAAAACAACATTGATTTTTATCCACCATGCCCTGCACTATAGTTTAATTATGGGTAGTTAACCACAAACAACCCAGGAAGAGAACCCGTGGTTTGTTGTTGGGTTGTGAACTCTGGGCTGTTCATGATTAACAACACATAGGCCTGGTTTGGATGACGCGATAATCCAAACCAGGGGGGATCAACCGTTTGTTGTGTTGTTTATTGTGTCGTGGGGGAGCACAACTCACAGTATGTTATTTTGCCGATTTAAACAATGGGGAAAAATAACAAGCTGCTCCGTTGCTTACCTTCAGACCTGTTGATTAAGATGTCGTGTGATGGGCTCCATTGTGTAATGTTCCCCATCAAGTGCACTATTCCTGCAGGTCATAGAGTTCTTTGGCAGGAGTGGCTGAAAGCTCCCCGGCCGCTCCTATACAGCCAGCAGAACTTCCAGTGCATGATGGGATAGGGCCGGGAGGAGGGAGGGAGGAGCACCAGCAGCACAGAAGGATGCTGGGCGTTTCAGCCGCGTGACGGGGGTAGGGGCAACATGTTGTGTGAAGAGCACCGGAAAAATAACAAAGGGTCAGTTGCCTCTTCCCCCTCCGTTGCCTAATATGTTGTCCGAACGCGGCCATAGTGAACCATAGTGCAGGGTTTGTATGTAACAACAACCCATACTCTGAGTTGTCCTTACATGTGAACCAGGTCAATGATAAAACATGCTGTACATTAAAACCAACAAAATCAAATAACAGATCAGCAGCCAGCTGCAGTACTCTTGCGAGTCACTAGCAGAATTTAAAATGCCTGATTGAATAAAGGAGTTTTTTCCTGGCATCTAAAGGATAATATGCTCTGCGTGCAGAAGGCCAATCCTCAGCATCTCCAGGCAGGACTGGGAAAGACACCTATCTGAAACCTTGGATTGCTGCTGCAAGGCAGCGTATCCGGTGGGAACTACATGGACCAATGGTCTGACTTGTAGAAGGCATCTTTCTATTTCCTATTTTTGTATCAGATAAACTTGGGAAGGAGATCTCTATATAGCTGAAAAGGCCTTCTTCCTTATAGACATCTGCCTTACCTCCAGCAAATGAGGTACAAGGAGAAGGGACTCATTTAGTGATTTTAATGCACAGGTAGATTGATAAGAGATCTGGGACTGCTTCAGGCTTCTGGGTCCCATGCAAGTTTAGGTCTTTAAAGATAAGCACCCGCACTTTGAACTGGGCTAGAAATTCAGCTGGTTCAGGCATTACTGCAGCATATGAGTGGTCTACCTGTGTGAGCAGTGTAATATCCGGTACAGGGACACTTGAGGCTTCACAGCAGATACTTTTGCAATTAGAAAAATGGAACCCTGCTCTCACAAGTAACCCCAGCAATCTTCTGTTTGTTTTCAAAACTTTACAAAAACAAGGAAAGTATTTTTTAAATAAAGTAATATTTGCAGTGGCTTGTACATTGCTCATGTGAGTAGGCAGTTCTCTAAAGCAGTTTTTCATGCATATAAATTGACTTTTCTTCAGCATAATTGAATTTCACTTATAGAAAGCTATGAAATGGAGAAACTAGGCTTGCACTACCTGTGCTGCCACATCTTTGAGATGCCCAAAGCCATGTAGAGAGCAAGTAGCAGGAAGCAGAAATGTCTTTGGCTTCTTGTCTCTACCTTCCTTTGCCATGTTTGAAGTTGAAGCTTTGCATCTCTTCCCCTGTGGAGATGCGCAAACTCCCCCCACATCAAGAGCTTGTGTGTGTCTCTCTGCAGTGGGAGCAGAGATGTGGGACATGCAGAGAAACAGGATGGACCAAGCACTTGTGCATCCTGCTGTTTCTACATCAGTGCTGCATCGGAAGTCGCTCTGGTTTGCCTTTCCCAAGACTACAGAACAAAACAAAAAAAACTAGCTACAAGGAATGAGTCATTAAACAAAGCTAGGACCTCAGCATTAAAAAAAAAGGCCTGGCCAGATGCCACTTCTTCCATCGTATTCAATCTATGTGCAAGTTCATACTATGTATTCAATATAATTTATAGGGAAGTGTCATATGTTGCTGGCGTACTAGTGGGATCCACTGCTGGTGTACCAGGGAGCTAGTGGTTCTTAAAGCAACCCAAAATGAGTGGAAGCAGTTCCGTTCATTTCTGAAAGAGGGCAAGTCAGTGGAACTTGCAGAAGGAAGCTCCACTGTCTTGTTCTGATCTGGAAACAAGCATTTCTGCTGTTTTCTGTGGTTCCTTTATAAAGTGCTAACTCCTGTTGCAACAGCAGTGGGTTCCCCTGATGCAACGGGATGAACGAGAGCACAGTGGTGGTATTGGATAGTGCCCGGTAATTCTCATTTGTGGGTCTAACTCTTAATTTTGTACGTGTGGTTGACTATTTTATCTCCCTATTCAGGAGTCATGGAAAAACTTGGCCTTGGTTCAGATATCCTCCTTCAGGATAATCCCAAACTCATCTATGCTAAACTAACTGGATTTGGTCACTCGGGAAAATGTGCCAAGTTGGCAGGTCATGATATCAACTATTTATCAATTTCAGGTATGTTGTTGTATAAACTCATTTTTTAAAAAAAACCAGTGTTCCAGATTAAATATAAATTAACATGAACAACATTTGTGGTTAATGCCATTTAAAATTGTCAGGGGTGTGCGTATAGGCATGAATACATGTATATGAACATGTCAGCATGCTTGGTTATAATTAATCTCTGCTAAATTTTCTGCCGTTGGCCAGTTTGGAAAATAAACCAGGCCCAAAGGTCCTGAGAATAGTCTTTTGGTGGCTCAGTTCACACAACACATTTTACTACGCAGTGTGAAAACTCCACTCAACACTTGAGTTTGTAGGGGGCACTCACCACACAACATGTTCCAATTCCACTGTTGTGTGACTGTGGGCTACCGTGGAGTTGAGTGAAAGTCAACACAGCGTTTGATTGACAGTTCCTCCACCCTCTCTCCTCCCCCAGTCCTCCAGATGGTATCCCATCAGCCATTGCTGCAGAAAAAAAAAACCAATATTGGCAGCTCTCCTGGAGTGGCACTCCCTCCTTTTGCTGCTCTTGCCAAAGAACTCTGTAGCCAGTGGGAAAAGTCCACTCAATGCAACAGGAAACTCCACACAACACAGAACACAACGATTGTGCAGGAACTCTCCTCTGCACAATGTGGATATTCAGTGTGGAGTATTTTCTAAAAAACCTCCACTGAGGGGTGGAGTTTTCCCTCCAGATAACACATTTCTCAACAGTGGTGTAAAAGCTCCACCGTGGAGTTCTAAAACCACTGTTGAGAAATGTGTTGTCTGAACTGAGCCAGTGTGTACCTTTAGTTTTGTTGGTTAGGGCTGATTTGTTCCAAAATCCAGTGGTCCACAATAATGACTGAAACGATTAGTAGTCTTCCTCAGTATGGTTTCGGCTGTAATCCTATGCACACTTCCCTGGGAGTGAGCCTTTTTGAACACATTGGGACTTACTTCCAAGTGAATATGCATAGGATTGCACTTCTGATCAGTGACATTTTTTTAAATTGAAAAAGGTATTGAAGCCTGTTAATTAGAAAGCAAACTATAGTTGTGAGAGGAATCCTTCAGTTGTCCTTTTGGGTAGAAGCTGTGTTGTGCATCTGTTCCTTCACCCCACCCTACTGTTAATTTTCAAGGCCTTCTGTCCCTGTAGAATAGATTGAACAGCCTTAGAATTAAAGAGAAACAGCTAGAACCTTGATGAACATATATACCTATGTTCAGAAGACACTGGTATGGATTTCGTTACTGAGCACAACATTTTTATTTTGCAACAGCATGAGGAAAATTAATATAATTATTTCGCTGCATGGGTCTTCCTTAAATGTGTTCTTAACCTATATAGGGGTGCTGTCGAAACTTGGCAGAAAAGATGAAAATCCTTATGCTCCTGTCAATCTTCTGGCTGACTTTGCTGGCGGTGGTGTCATGTGTGCAATGGGTATCATTATGGCACTCTATGAACGTACAAAATCTGGAAAAGGACAAGTCATTGATGCAAGTATGGTAAGATATGTTTTTTAAAAAAGAAAAATGACACACTATGAAAGGATAGTTGTAACTGTGAGCACTTGGAGTTTCCAGTCTAACACTATCAGTCTTAAAAAGCTGTGTCTTGATCCTTTCCCACTTGTGCTCTGTTGTGTGTGACTTGCAGCCTTGGATGGGGATGTTCAGTCACCTTCAGATGCATTCATTGGATTCTTTGGGACCCGATGAGCCAAACAGTCAGGTCAGCTGCTAGTTTGGATGTCCTTGGTTGGAGCAGGGTCATTACTTGGAAATCTCTTGTCTCTTGACATCAAGTTCTTTTCAAGTCAAGTTCATATATATGTGCTCAGAATTGTTGCCTACTGCATTCTAGCTATAGTTTACTCTGGATTGAAAATATTCTAGATCCTTCTAAACTGTCCTTTCATGGACTTGCTTCACATTAGTTTTAGTTAACTAATTTCTCAGTCCAGGAAAGGGTATGAAAGTTTCCATATTTCTAGAAATATTGATCATAATTCTAGATGCTGATGTTTGTTTTAGCTTAATGCAGTACCATATTGGATATACCTGGGCAAGCACAAATCATGCTACCTGTTTATAAGCTGACTGTCCAGTCATTAGATATAATAAGCCTTCCAAAATGTCATTTTAAAAAAACTTTTACCTGTACCGGTATTGGCATGTTAAATGCAGACACCTGTGCCAGATCAATTGTATAAAGGGTAACAAAGATGTTGTGGATATATGTCTGATTCTGTTAATAGGTTATTCCATGTGCTGGCTGGTTGCCAAGGAATGTTGTGCTTTTATGTCCGATCCCAGAAGGCATGGCTTGCTGGAGGGGGGAATAATCCTGCAATGATCCTACAACAGCCCATGGGCTATTGAAAGGTTGTTTTCCCCTCCAACAAGCCATGCCGCCCCAGTTCAGACAGCACGACAGGATCGGACAACATCACTGGGCAGTGATTATGGAAATGGCACTCCGCAAATGCTATGATTTCAATAAGCATACTTTTATCGTGTGAACCAGCCCAATATGTTATTGGATTGTGGCTGAAACTATCAGTAAGGCCAAGAATCTAGTGACATTCAAAGGAGTAAACATCTTTTTGTATATCAGGACTATCCAAAGCAACCATAATTAATGCTACCAAACAGCGCAGAGCAATGTGCCAGAGTTAAAAACAAATTTGAACTATTTTAATTTCAGGAAGATATTGGAGAAAAAAGATGGAATGAAAATGAGGTTGTCGTCAGTTTAGGGTATTACCTCAGTAACCAGAAGGAACTATCTTTCAGAGAAATGCCCCCCCCCTTTTGTTACATTTATACCCAAGGTGGCGTACATGACCTTCCTCCTCTCCCTTATTAATATGTTCCTATTAACATTATTTTTGCAAATAATGTCACATGTTTGTTTATATATTGCATTTTAAAGGTAGAAGGGGTAGCATACCTAAGCTCTTTTTTGTGGAAATCACAAAACCTGGGCCTTTGGAACAGACCTCGTGGGGAGAATCTGCTGGACAGTGGGGCCCCTTTCTACGAAACATACAAGACTTCGGATGGAAAATTCATGGCTGTTGGTGCTCTTGAGCCACAGTTCTATACGCAGTTCATCCAAGGTAAATTAATCTATATCAGGAGTGGTTTTATGAAAGAAAGAAAGAAAGAAAGAAAGAAAGAAAGAAGGCATTGGGTACCATCAGTTTTAAATAGATATGTAAATATTATTGGTAATGATTGTGTACCATGTTAACCTACAAATTAGTTGGCTATTTTTTTCTTCATTGGCAGCTATATAAGATCAAATTCAAATCTATATTTTTTTGCTGGAGCTTTCTCTGGGTAATCATTTTTTTTAAAAAAACACAATTTGTAGACCTTATGAGTGTGGAGAAAACAGAACTGCACTAGGGTGACCATAAGAAAAGGAGGACAGTGCTGCTGTATTGAAAAGGGGATTTCAGCAGATGTCATTTTTAATTATGCAGCACCTCATGAAATTCTCTCTTCATCACAACACTTAAAGCTGCACGAGTGCATAAATAAATACAGTGTGCAGATTCAGGTGTATAAACAGGCTAGCAGTGTCCAGAGGCAAAGTGAACAGAACTCTTGTGTTCAGAAATTTATAATCTGTGCTCTCTCTTTTGTTATTTCCTCCCCCCCCACACCTTTCGTTGGTAGCTTTTGCATACAATGCTTAGGATGGGGGAGGGATGCTTGCTTTTATTTATATCATCTGCTCTAGTAATTACTCTGCTAAAGCAAAAATCAGTTATTAGGTAAGCAAATTTCCAAAGAATGATTGCTCTTTAAAAAGTTAATAGTTCTGTAATTTAAACAGTCAAGCTTCAGGCCACTTTGTGGTATGCCTACCTTTTTGTTTTTCTTTAGAATATTCAGAAAACCTAAATAGTAATCTAATTACCATTATATACAGAGTACTTTTTGCCTTTTTTTCCCCATCAAAAGAAAGCTTTGAGTTAATTAGTTTTGAAATAAGAAAGCTAGGTCCTGCAAAGTAATTTATGTTGTTTTACAGGAATGGTAGAGAAGAGTACAATAAGGACAGGGGGATTTCATGAAACCTTCTTCATTCAGTTCAAATGGAGCCATTCTTTGACAGGGGCAGAAATCCTTTTCAAAGAGAGACTCTACATTAGGGGAAAGTCGCACTGCCTTACCGAGGCTGCTCCTTTGAGTGATTGTGATGGGTTTCATTACACAGGTGAACAGGGGTGACCACATGGTTTTGAATTGCTGACCATGTGGTTTGTAATTGAAAACTTCCCCTCCTTTCAGTGCTCATAGCCTTGAATGGGACAGCCCCATCTAGTGGCTTCTTTATAACGCAACTTATACTTCAGACACTGGGAAAACCTGCACTATTTCAAAAGGGATTTTTAGAGTGAGATCTCCAGAAGAAGACACGGGAGATGTCCTGGAAGCTGATGATGTCATCTGAAGGACCTGCATATGAGTGGCCAATCTTGAGCATGCCATATATATTGCTAGCTTAGAGACACTCAAAGACTTAGGCCAGAGATGGGGAACATATGTTGTTGGACTGCACCTCCCATCATCTCTCACCATTAGCCATGCTGGCAATTGCAGATGTGAGTTGCAGTCCAATAGCATCTGGAGGGACACACGTTCCCCAGCCCTTTCTTAGGCAATGGCAAAAATGTCTAGGTGCTAAAGGGCAGACTAATGCATGGAACGCAGCTTGGATGCATGTTTGAGATACAATTTCCTTTTCTTTCATTGTTACAGCCAAAGCATAGCCTTTTGTTCCAGGGGATATAATTTCTGGAAGGCTCACAGCAACCTAACTTGATACCTTTGGCAAAGGGGGTTGGGCGGTCCACCAATCTGTGGGTGAAAATGACACCTGAACCTTTTCTGGTCAGTTTGTGGCAAGGCTTCATGGATGTAATAAGCACTTTGCCCCCTCTCCAACAGCACTAAAGCTCAGAACCAAACATGTCAATCTTGGTAAAGGGGAGGGGGAACTTTGCCCAAAGGTTGTTTAATGCTATAGAAGCTTATGTGAAATTAAAAACAGCACAGAAATCCTATGGCCCCTTAAAGACTAACATATTTATTATTGCATAAGCTTTCTATAAGCAAGATCTTTCTTCATTCATCTGATGAATTGTGCAAGTGTTGGATCTTATATACGCATAATTTATATTCATAATATAACATACCTAGTAATACATGGCATTTATATAGAAGTGTTCAGAGTGCTTTATGTACAGTATCTTACTAATCCTTACAACAGCCCTGCAAGGTAAGGCAATATTGTTGTCTCCTTATGCAGGTGGGGCAGAGGGACTTTTTGGCACCCCTGCTTTAAAGTCAGCTTGACTTAAATTAAACAACTGGAACTTATTGGCTGGGTTCACACAACACACTAACCCACAATAGCTTATTTTGCTCGCTGTATGCAGCATGTTTTCTGCAGGGTGGGTTAATGTGTTGTCTGAATGCAGTACATTTTCCACAGGGTGGGTTATCATGTAGTCTGAACGCAGTGCGTTTTCTGCATGGAGGCTTGTTAACCATGGAGTGTGGTTTATTTTTCTCAAACAAGCCCCCTTGAGATCCCATGGGTTGTTGTTGGGTTATTCGGAGTGGTTAACAAGCCACACTACATGGTTAATGAGCAATCCCATGGAAAACATAATGCATTCAAACAAAATGATAACCCACCCTGTGGAAAAAGCACTGCATTCAGACAAAACGATAACCCCTGGTTCAATAACCCACACTGGTGTTGTGTGAACCCAGCCATTGTGTTAAATAGTTCTCACTTAGAACTGTTCCTTTTATGCAATTTTCACCAAAGCCAGTATACAGTGACACAAGCCACCCCCTATCACTGTAGTGATATCAGCAAACTAATTCAGTGAGTTTGTAGTGATATTAGCAAACTAATCCAGTGAGTTCACCAGAATAGTGTATGAATCCTGATCAATGAGTTCACAAAAGTTCAGCAACATGTTCTGCGTCTACCATTATATATAGATCTGAAGACATTTTTATCCCTCTGGTAATATTTTGTTCCTCTTCCTAGTGATCTATGTTCTTTTTTCTCTTCTTGCTTCTGGCTGTGGCCCCCTGCTAATGTCATTAGTGGTAAAGTGATCTATATTTATCTCATCAGATCTGTAGATGTCCATCACTATGCAAGCCATGATCAGTGAATGAAGGCTTTTTGTCTTGTACAAAGTTGCTGTTATCTACACATTGGTGACAGAGTGGTGTAGACATGACTGCTAATATTTATTTATTTTCATTTAAAGTATTTGTATCCAATCCTTTTCATCTTAAAGAATCTGTAAGTTCTGTCACATCAATAGAAAAGTATAATAAATGAACAATACAATCACACCACTAGTAGAAACAAAACAACAGAACTTAAAAAAATAAAATCCGCAACAATTTCTCTGCTATCACAAAGCCTGGATGGCAAATCAGGGGTATCTTTCCCAAATGATCAAGGCTGCAATCCTATCCATGTTTAGGTGAAAAAAGTCCTACAACTCCCAGCATTCTCCAGCTGGCCATACAGTGTTATATGACTTTTTTTTGTCTAAGTATGCATAGTATTGCGCCCTAAATGTTCTTTGGCCACAGGTAGTCTCTTCCCACCTCCAGCTTCTGTGAAGCCACTATAAAAATAAATAAAAATGAAAGTAAGAGGTTTAGAGCCCCTGAATTGTTTGTGTTTTTTATAACTGTGGAACAGTGCATCGGTTATTGGCCAATAAATGTGTCATATTTAAATCTTTTTATAGGTCTTATTTTGCCAGGTTTTCTTCCACTATAATCTTTGCATATAATTGCATAGTTGGATCGTGATATTTATATAGCTTCATATGAGACATGTTGGTTTATAGAAAGCTAAAAACAGATTTATTATATTTAAGCTCTCATAAAAGTACATGCACTACAAAATATATCCACGGCAAACATATTGTTACTTTAATTTCCTGTTATTTGCTTGTATTCTGTTCAATAGAAGATTAAAATTAATAGATATGGAAATGTACCTTGAGGATTTATAACAGAGTAGATTCCTTTTCTTTCTAGACCCTCCACACGCATTGTAGGACGCCGGGTGGAAAAGCTCTAGAGCATGCACTTCCCCTGTTAGCCACATGGAGTGGTAATGAGCAGGGCAAAATGAAGCTTCCCACATGACTTATAGGGGTCAAAACTGTGGCAACTCCTAGTTTGTGAAGTCAGAACCATTAGGCCAGGCGATAGGCAAGCCTTTTGGGCCTGTGGGCATATATTTGTCAATTTGAGAAACGGCTGGGCACCACCATAAAATGGTTGAACTGGAGATGAAAGCGTCAGCCTACAGCCACCTGCTGTCTTCATTTCCTAATATGTCTCTGAACCCCTTGTGTGTCCCACAGGCATTCACAGGGAAATAAGATGGGAGCAGCTTTGCTTTGAAGTGATCCAAGCTGCCAGGATGAAACGTTATTGTTGTGTTGATGATGATGATGATGATGATAATAATAATAATAATAATAAGTTTTTGTACTGTTTCATTTCTGTTAACTCCAAACAGGTGCACTCCAGATGTTTTGGACTACAACTCCTGTCAGCTCCAGCCAAGCAAGGCCATTGGTTGGGGGTGATGGGAAATGTTGTCCATAACATGTGGAGGGTGTTCTCAAACAGAGGCTGTTCCCATCATTTCCTACGTGATCATTTTTACTGGAGGTGCTAGGGAAAAAGCTATGGCGCTGAAGATGTGATCAGATAGACAATAGCAGAATTGTAGCACCACTGTTCATTCTCTATAGCTTGCTTTATCTGCTGCAGCATCCTACAGAGTTAAACCATGGGTAATCCCGACACAATAAATTTATGTTTAAGATGTTTTGCTACCCCAGGCTCACATTGTTACACTTCTGAACTAGCAGTGCTTTCTAGTGGGTGATGTCCACAGTTTCCTAGAAGAATACAGTGATCTGTGGAAGAACCAAAATATTCCACTAAGAGTCTCTTCTTTGATTAGAAGGTTGCTGTCATAACACAATGATGATTTCCGAATCATGATTGTGTAAGCAATTTTGTGCATTACATTGAGTTTATAGGTAAACAAGCAATGTATGGATGCAACCTTCTTTTGATATTCCTGTTGTCAACTTTTAATCTATGGCTTTTATACTAGTAATATTAAGTCTGTTAGTAATAAATACAACTTTTTAGCAAAGGTCAATGAATTAAATTGGTCCATTTGTTTTTTTTTATTATTTATTTATTTCTTCAGGTCTTGGGCTGGTTTCTGATAAACTTCCCAATCAGATGAGTTTCTCTGACTGGCCTGAAATGAAGAAGTTATTTGCAGAAGAATTCTCAAAGAAAACCCAAAAAGAATGGTGTGAAATCTTTGGTGACACTGATGCCTGCGTGACACCAGTTTTGACTTTTAACGATGTTGCCTCATATCCACACAACAAAGAACGTGGTTCTTTTCTTAAGAATGACCAGGAGGAGATAAGTCCTAGGCCATCCCCTCTTTTTTCCAGGACCCCAGCTACCCCTTCTTCCAAAAGGGATCCATTCATAGGAGAGCATACCCAAGAGATCCTCTTGGAGTATGGTTTTTCCAAAGAAGAGATTTCACAGCTGTGCTCTCTTAAAGTCATTGAATTCAATACACCAAAAGCTAACTTGTAGTATAAAACTCTACAAATCAAGAGTCTGACACTGGCAAATCATATTTTTACCCCACTGGTAAAGGGGAAATTTTGTATGCTCAAAATGACACTATTACAGCTTGGAGATGTAAATTCCCCAGTATCATTCAGCTATTTATGCTTGGAAGAAGTTGGTTTCTCTGCAAGTGCCTCTTGAGAGCCATGCACTTAGGGTATAAGAAATAAAGCCCAGCCAGACAAGACCTACACTGATCTATGTAGAACATTATTCAGTGCTGGTGCAGAGGACCACACTATTGCTAATATAGGGGCTGCTTGTGCTGCTGATCTCCCATGTGGAGGATTGGTTGGTCTGTGTATTACATCACACAAAAAAATCGTTAATGCCAAAGTAGATTCTCCTGCTATGTAAAATACATCATGACGAATGGTTGAAAGACGTATTCCTTAACAGATCTGCTCTTCCTTTAAAGTTCACACTCGGGAAGTGTTTTCAAAAACAATGCAACGATCATTGCTCCCTTCAATACACTTACTCTAGAGGGAAGGTATTGTAATGTCCCCTGTCATCTTTAACACATTGTGTGTGTGTAGTAGAGGAAACAGGGTGTTCCATATTATTTGTTTTATTGCCCTATAACAGAGAGTACATGAAGTACAACCCTTCATTGCTTACTTCCACTTATTCTAGAGGGAAGGTACTGTAATGTCCCCAACATCTTTAACACATTGTGTGTGTGGAGTAGAGGAAACAGGCCATTTCATATTATTTGTTTTATTGCCCTATAACAGAGAGTACAAGAAGTGCAAGTCTTGGATGGGCTCTGACCCATTTTCTCTCAGCCACCTCTCCCTACCAAAGCAAAATGTAACTTCCTTCATACTGGCATTGGCCATCTGACACGAGAATATTATTGAAGTTCACATGCTCGATTGAGATTTGAATAAATGTATTGTTTTAATTAATGATTCCAGTGAAGAATTTGTGTCTCGCTGATTTGGTCTTGTCCTTTTGATTTTGTGTTTGTGATTTGTGTAATTTTGTTGTCACTTACAGCCTAAAGAAACGACCCTTTTTAAAATGATAGAATTGAATATCCCACAAATTAATTTTCAGGATCCTTGAGTTTTTAATTCATACAGTAATCACCGAAAGACACATGGCTTTTATAAAATGTGTTAATACATTTTCAAAATCTTACAAATAAAAGTGTAAAATTAATTTTCACTGTGTTTTGGAAACTGGATTATATGATTATTATTACAGTATAATGAACACCTGTATTACTATTGACTATTACTGCAGATGAGTTACTGCTGCTTCCCTTAGTTGGTATGTGCAGGCTCATTTGGATGAGGCTTAGGATACCTTTTATATAATAGTTTAGATATAAATCTATGAGTTTCAATAGAAAGCAGCAAGCATAGGCAATGTGCTGCATTGCAAAGACGCATGAGTGCAGAGGGCCCTAAATTTGAACGTTCGCTTGCCAAACTGCTTCTCATGTTCCCTTTCCCTAGCAAAGTCACTTCCTATCTTGTCCCCTTCAATAACTATTACTTGTTATTAGTTATGTAGCATCTTGGACGCAATGCTTGGTAGTAAGCCTTGAGTTCAGTGGGACATAGTTTGAATCAACCCTGCATGGAATTGTAGTCTTAATCTGCAAAATGTGCCTTGCAATCTTTGTTATGGGGCTCCTCACAACTGCTCTATAAAGCGGGAGTGTTAAATCTCTTTTAGCCCCAGGGCTAAATTCAATTTCGTAAGAACATAAGATGAGCCATGCAAGATCAGACCAAAGCTTCATCTATTCCAGCATTCTGTTCACACAGTGGCCAGCCAGCTGCTACTGAGAAACCCACAAGCAAGACATGAATGCAACAGCACCCTCCTACCCATGTTCCCTAGCAACTGGTGTACATAGATACACTGCCTCTGATGCTGGAGGTAGCATATAGCCATCAGGGCTAGTAGCCATTACTAGCCTTCTTCTCCAGGAATTTATCCAACCCCCGTTTAAAGCGATCCAAATTGGTGGCCATCTCTAGATTTTGTGGTAGTGAATGTCATAGTTTAATTATGCAGTGTGAAGTTCTTCCTTTTTTCTGTCCTGAATCTCCCAACAATCAGCTTTATGGGATGACCCCAGGTTCTAGTATTAAGAAGAAAATGGGGTGGAGTCAAAGGCAAAAGGGCATTGGTTCAAAATGGCAACATATTTAAGCTTACAGCTCTTACTGCTAATAACAAAACCTTAGGAGAGGTATTTCAATCTTTTGGAATAGGGAAAAAACTATGCAAAAGCTGGAAACCACCAAATGATCAGCAGTCAGGAGGACTTGTGGCCGGATTGGGACCCCAGGTGTGCCAGATTTGGCTAGTGGGCCTTAGGTTTTACATCTCTCCTATAAAGTAAGCTGCAATTCCACTTTACAGTTGAGAAATTGAGGCTGCATTGCATGATGGTGACTTGGCTAAAGCCCACCATAAGTCTTGCTTGAAATGGGAATCTGATTGTAAGTTGGTGTTGTGCCTAAACCAGTTCGCCTTGGCCTGGGAGGATTTTCAGGGTGTCAATCAGACTCAGATTCTGATGCAGAAGAGATGGCGTACCAGCCTGCGTGGAGAGTAGGGAAGGTGTCTCCCATGGGCTCTTCACTAGGGATGTGCACGGATGGAAAAATCGGATCGGAATTGGATTTGGATTTTTTTAAAAAATTGGATTGGGAAAAAATCGGAGGTCCACTGTATCGGATTGGATCCGATTCCGATACGAAAATCGGACGTCCGATTTTGTATCGGACGCCATTTTGAATGCATTTCTCCATAGCCTAGTATTGTGTTACAAAAACGCCTATAACTTTTTCATTTTTAAAAATAGAAGGATGAAACTTGGGCACTTTGTGGGTTAGAGATAGTTATCTGTGAGAAATTTCAGAAAGTTTGGTGCAGGCATTTTGTGGCAATGGATTTTTTAATAACGAACCAGGAATGCCTATAACTTTTTTCATTTTTAAAGTTCCACACATGAAACTTTAAAACACTGCAGGTGGTATGTTGGGATCCATGTGTGTGAAATTTCAGAAACATAGGTGCTTGCCTTGTGTGGCAATTAATTTTAGAAAAATGGGTAGCTGTGGGGTAAATACACTTATGCCTTCAACTTTTATTTTTAAAGATAGAAACAGGAAACTTGGGCACATTACAGGTACCACTTTGGTTGATACGTGTGAGAAATTTCAGGCATGAGTAAGAATCTCCAGGCATGTAGTGGCAAGGTATTTTTGAAACAATGAGGAAAGAAACACCTATAACTTTTTTATTTTAAAAGTTAGAAGTCTGAAAGTTGTTCACTTTGTAGATGGGTTAGTGGTAGTTATCTGTGAGAAATTTCAGAAATATAGGTCCAGGCATTTGGTGGCTATGAATTTTTTAGATTAAAAGTTACAACAACACAGAGTTTTGACAGATAAAAAAGGGAGGGGGAGGGGGTGCAATTGACAGCTCAAGCCTCTGTGAAAAAACTTTTGTAACTTTTAATCTAAAAAATTTGTAGCCACCAAATGCCTGGTCCTAGTTATAGGCATTCCTGGTTCTTTATTTTAAAAAATCATTGCCACAAAATGCCTGCACCAATCTTTCTGAAATTTCTCACAGATAACTACCCCTAACCCATCTACAAAGTGCCCAAGTTTCATCCTTCTATCTTTAAAATTGAAAAAGTTATAGGCATTTTTGTAACACAATACTAGACTATGGGGAAAAGCATTCAAAATGGCGTCTGATTTTCCGATTTTTTCCGATCCGGATCAGGTCCCATCGGATCAGATCAGATGGTTCATAGAATCAGAATTGGAATTGTTTCATTTTAACCAATTTTGGCCAGATCAGATCCAGATCATGGATCAGATCGGATCCGCTGCATATCCCTACTCTTCACCAGCTGGGAATGAACTTTCGCCAGTCCTTATCTCTGAGGGTGTAAACAACCCACAAGCTGAGAATCAGTATTCTTACAAGGGAGAGGGTACTGAAAGCTGAGTTGATCCGAGAACCTGCCGGAGACTAAAGCGGATGGAGCGAAAGGATGGGGAGAGAAGGTCGGCCCAGCTAACTTCTCACCAAAGTCTTCTTCAGAACCAGCCTCCCTGAAGTTTTAGTGTATTGGAAAAGGACTTTCCATTTTCTTGAAAGAACAATTGTCTCGCTTAGTTTGCATAATATTGCCTAGAGAAAAGTTCCTAGAACTATAAACTCCCTTCAGGTGGGAGGAGATGTTTATTGCCTGAATAAAGCTTTGTGGATTACATGGCAGACTTCTTTAATGTCTCCCAATAAAGCCTGGGGTGTTGGGAGACATAACAGTCTCCTAAATACAAGTCCAGTTCTGTGGTTACTCTTGCCTTTCTTTTTGGCCTTTCTATCATACTTAAATGGTAAGGTCTCTAGCTAGGGTTCTTATTACTTTTATGGCTTGTACTGCTCCTAGATTTATTCTTAGCCTGGGATAAATGTTAAACAATAGTAATGCATAACATCCTTCGAGTATTAGCAACACAAAGGTGATTGCAGTAACTACAAAACTAAATGAGATCATTCATAGAGAAGTATTCTTTTGCACTCATTGGCCAAACTACTGGAAAGAGAAAACAGATTTATTTGTTTGCATAAGCAAAAGGGGGTAAATGAATGCTGAAAATCCAGGGAAAGACCATGGAATATTTCTGGGGAATACAGTCCCTAGGAAACAGGAAAACTGGCAATCAAAATGCCAGAGTAGAGCTTGCAGATTTTGTGCTATTTCTTCTTTCCACAGGCATCAGAATATCTGCCAACCATTTTTCTTCTGCAAACTATTGTCTGAAATAGAGGAGTAGAAAGGATGTTATTTCCTGCATCCACAGAAATATGACAGATCTGCCAACGTCCTAGCTGCTTGCTGAATGGGTAGAAAGGACCTATGAACTATTTCTGGGAAATAACAAAAACTGCTCCTTTAAGCCATTGGCTGGATTTCTGTTGGCAGCAGCCAAGACTAGTCATTGCACAATTTTGGAAGGATCTATGAGAGTTTCATTGGATGCTTGGTGGACTTGGGTTTGGAAGATTGCCCTTATCTGGTGAAAGGAAGTAGGAAACAATACATTTTCTATGGATTGGTATCAATTTATTATGTATGTTGGTAACATTGAACTTCATAATATTCTGCCTGTAGCATATCACTCTCTCTGGTTCATGTGAATAATGTATTCTGTATTTATCTGCCTTGATTTATTATAATTATTTATATGCCTGGACTATCGCATGTGAGAGGGGGGGGAGGAATAATAATAAATAAATAAGTATAGTAAGAAGAAGAAAAAAAGAAAGGGCCTGTAAAACTCTTCTACTACAGCCATAAAAATAGCCTGGCCTTCAGACTAACTTTGGGTCTGGACATGTGACAGTTGTATACAAATGTGTTGTGTATTCTTCCCCTCTAGAGGATAATCCTCCAGTCATAGCGAGCTGGGAACTCTCCAATTAGTCAGGAGCTCTGATGGTGCTAATCTTGCATTGCAGGCACACACACATACACAGACGCCGGCTCCCCCGTCACTCCCCCCTCGTGTAACTTGTGATTCCAGAGTCCATGAAAAGTATGTACACCCCTTCCTCTAGCTCCTTTTATTTTCGACAGATTGGCCTGAGATCCATGCCGAAGGGTGCACGCTCCCAGAAACCAGCCCAATGACTCTAACCAAGCAGGATATTTGTGGGCTGCTTCTGCAGCCCTGTGAGTTGGGCATCGCCAGCATGGAATGCAGTAATGGGAAAGAAGACACCATGTTACAGTCCTTGGCTGGGGGAGACCCCTTTAGGCCAGTGGAGCCCCCCAAGAAGGCAATGGGGAGGTTGGTCATGCACAGCATGGCCATGTTTGGCCGAGAGTTCTGCTACGCGGTGGAGGCTGCCTTCGTCACCCCCGTGCTGCTTAGTGTGGGGCTCCCGAAAAGCCTTTACAGCCTGGTATGGCTCATTAGCCCCATCCTTGGTTTTGTGCTGCAGCCTGTAGTGGGGTCAGCCAGTGACCACTGCACTTCTGGCTGGGGCAAGCGGCGACCTTATATCCTAGTCCTTGGCATTATGATGCTGGTGGGGATGGCTTTGTACCTCAATGGAGACACCATAGTCTCAGGTGAGTAACTAAATCCTTGATTGAGCCTAGAAAATAAAGCTTTGTGTACCCCAAAAAAGATGTGTGCAGGGAGGGGGGTTTCCCTAAAGACTGGAAAGTGTGAGCTTTCTGAATTGACTGTGGCTTGGATGTTGACTGTGTACCTGCTTTGGACTAGCCAGCATTATAAAAACACACTAAATCATGATAAATAAAATAAGAGAGAGATCATGTGAACCCTCTTGCATTGAAAGAGCTGGGTGTAAATCTGAAGCAGACTTCCTGCAAATGCTATCTGTATTCTGTATGCATGTTTAATATGTGTGCTGGTGACATGATTGCCTTTTTCCAGTCGCACAGAGGCTCCAGAACAAAGAAAATGGACAAAGAGCTAAACGGATGACTCATCTGACTTGAAGATTGTTCTCATTTGAATTGTTTATTTCAGGCCTAGCTGCTTGAGAAAAAGTGGATTATACTAATTATTCCATGCTCCCTAATCCCTAGACTGAAAATGGCAGTTAAACCCCCCCCCCAGCATTTCTGCTCCATTATTTGAGTATTCAGAGAGCTTTATAGACATTAATTCCATAGTCCATACCACACCCTTGTGAAGTTGGCCAGTATTATGATACCTAAAGACAGACCAATTATAAGAGGAGCAGTTATAAGAGTTAGCTGGTTATATTGTACAGCAAGCAGCCACGGTTCCTTATATTACCAAAATAACCAATTCATGCTACACTGTTTTCAGGTTTCAAGTGGGTGTCACTCCTTCAATAACTCGTGAAGTTCAGCAATCAAGATGGTTCCTTGATGTTGTAATGGGCTGTTAAAAGTAAACAATTAGAAAGCGCTCTGATATATTAGAAATTCAAGAGATCTTCAAAGATTATTAAATAAATACAATTCTAGTCCCTGGTTCTGGAACATTCATAGAGAAAACAAAGGAGCTACTTCAAGTAATGAGATGTTGCAGGTTAATTTACAAAGTACTTGGCCCTTATATTTAAATTGGCTTTGTCCCATTGCAATCAATGAAGCGAAATGGATTTTGCCACCAGCTAAAGTGGTCTAAAGCCTGCCTGTCCCATCCAGTGGCTTAAGGAACTGTTATGGAAAGGAATATATAATCCAGTGCCAAATTAAGCCTTGCTCTGGCTTGTATAATTAGGGAAACTCTGTTTGTATGATTAGGTTAGCCAGCTTGCAACTCAGAGTTTCCCAATCTTCAAACTCCCCAATGAAGGCAAAGACTCCGTCGCCTCGACTTCTCTGGCCTATGTCCCTCTGTCCTTTTATCATACTCTCTCCCTCTCTGTGCCACACAGAAAATGGGATGAGTGTAGTGAGATTTAGAATGGTTTTTAGCAGGGAAAGCTGCAGCTGCTAAGTCTTCAGTTTCATCGGGTGATGTGATGATCTAGTGGCCCAGGTGGAACCGAGCAACCGAATGTGTGATTTGTCTCTGTGCCAACAAATATTCCAGAGGGAGGCTTGTGATAGCAGGGAGATGCCGAGGGCTGATCCACAATGTGAACCAGTACACAAAATGGTTGGCTGCATGGAGCGGCCATGCTATCCAAGACAGTTCCAAGCAATCTTAATGCATCAACTATGCTATGAACAATGGACCAATGTGAATCCAAAACCATGGTCCTCAGGCGTTTCAACTGCATTCCATATACCACTGATGGTGGCAGAGAAGTGTTTCTTCTCACATTTCTGCCCATTCATATCTAAAGTGTGTGTGGAGGGGTTACTTCAATAGTACAAGGCCTCCTGCATCTGACTTTTGGTTCATTGTTCCAGCTGGGAATGGAGTGGACATGTGAACAACGGTCCTGTCAAGTCTGGTTTTTGGCCCTCTTACCAACATACAGCTTTAATTGGTGAAAGCAATCATGTAGTGCCCTACTTGAAACCTAGCGATGGTATATATGATTAAACATGAGGTATGCACCTTGATCTATGCAATATGGGAGTGCTTGTATGTTGCAGGAAAATGTCCTCATTGTATCAGATTAGCTTCACAATTCCCAAGTAAGAACATAAGAAGAGCCATACTGGATCAGATTGAGGGTCCATCTTGTCTGTTGTGATGAAGAGGAAATCTCACCAGGTGCTGCATACAGACAAATGACCCCTGCTGGAATTCCCTTTTCGATTTAACTGTTAAAGATACAGGAACCCTGTCCTCCTTTTCCTATGGTCACCCTACCAAATATCCATCCACTCGCAAGTTGAACCTATATACCACTCATTCAAATGTTGATTTTATTTATTTTATTTATTTAAAACATTTCTTGGCCACCTTTCAGGGCAGAAGCCCTTACAAGGTGGCTTACAACAATAAAATACACAAAACATTAAAAGCATATATATATATATATATATATATATATATATATAATTTAAAAAGCAATTAAATAGCAATTTAAACAATAAAACCAACAATAAAACTAGGAGGATGGCTTTGATAGCGTTGCTACGTCCTTAGTCCATTGCATTATGGGCGATGAACGTTTATCCTTCCAATGTAATAATATCAGTCATTTGGCTGTCATAACGCCTTCGAAAATCCATTTGCACTGACCATACGTTAACTTCGAAGAAACCAATAAATAGTTTAGGAAGACATGTACATCATTCAATATTAAAGATTGTTCCAATATGAAAATCATCTGTATCATGACCCCCTCCCAAAAGGAGACTACTATTGGGAATTGCCAAACATATGAAAAAAAAGAAGCATTAGGTGCATTACATCTCCAACAATTATGTGAATTAGGCAAGTGGGGAAAAAAAGCTTAATTTGTCCATTCTAACTCTACATAGCGATTTGCCACTAAATTTCATTGGCAAATGGAACTTTTAAAAACTTGTTCTTGTTTTATAAAAAAAGTATAGCAGATGACAACAGGAGGCACTGGGGCCACTGGGGGGGGAGGGGCAGGGGCACGACCACATGTGGCCACTCATCCTTTGTCACATTAGCTTTTTAATTTTTTTTAATTATTTGTTTGTTTTGGTATATGCATGCGAAGTTAGCTGCCGCATGGACTGCACTGGCCAAAATCTTTACCATAAGCAAATTCATCACGTCCTTGCGATTTTCTTTGATACTGAGCTGGCTGACCAGTTAAATGGCGATTACGTGGAGTGATTGGCAGAGAACTGATGTGCGTAGGGTGACCATATGGAAAGGAGGACAGGGCTCCTGTATCTTTTAACAATTATATGGAAAAGAGAATTTCAGCAGGTGTCATTTGTCTGCATGCAGAACCTGGTGAAATTCCCTCTTCATCACAACAGCGAAAGCTGCAGGAGCCCTGCCCTCTTGACCAGATACAAAAGAGGGCAGGGCTCCTGCAGCTTTCACTGTAGTGATGAAGAGAGAATTTCACCAGGTGCTGTATGCATATAAATGACTTCTGCTAAAATTGTCTTTTCTATTCAATTGTTAAATATACAGGAGCCCTGTCCTCTTTTTCATATGGTCACCCTAGACGTGTGTCACACCGCATATTCCAATAGCATTCCATTTTGTCAGGACAGAAGGCCAGATATTAGTTTTTGGCTTCGTTCCCAAGAGTCATCTATTGGGTGAGCAATGTCACACCTGAACTGGGTGATGATAGAACTAAACATGATGACACCAGATTCTTGCACTGTAAATGCAAGAAATGTCCTAAGAAAGAAGAGGTGAGGAGTGCAGAACCCTCCTCTACCTGCAGTTTACTTCCCTGCAGCTTCTTCACCCATGCACATTTCTCCTCAGCTGAATTTCTAGTGACCCTGAGTGAGATAAAAATGTTCAGAGAAGGGGGAATTCTGCTGGGAAGTAAGGAGTGGACCTGTCTGGAGAGAGTTTGACCCACTCTTTTTGCACTGGTAAAAATGGATATCAGTACTCTTTTCCTATGTGCTTGGGTGTGACCCATGTCTAATCACACGCTTTTGCTGATGTCACATCTAGTTTAACTCTAAGAAACGAAGTGGCAATTGTCACAATATTGTAAGTTACAGAACTTACAATTATGGAGATATTTTATTGTTTTTAATGATCTTGTCTTCTATTGTATTATTGTTTGATTGTTTAAAATTGATGTACATTGCCTTGATGGCTTTTTAGCAAATAAGTCGGCATATACAAGTTCATAATAAATAAATACAAGTTATCACAACCAGAGATCCAGAAACTCTCTGCATGCCGATTATATTTCCCATGGAATCACTTGCATGAGTGAGGAAAGCAATTACAACTGAATTGGCGCTGGGTTCTCCACTGTATAAGAAATGACTCTAAATGAATTGATTTCTTCTTTTGCAGCTTTGGTTGCTGACAGAGCAACCCAGAGAACTTGGGCTATAGTTATTACCATGCTGGGAGTGGTGCTCTTTGATTTTGCTGCTGACTTTATTGACGGGCCCATCAAAGCCTATTTATTTGATGTCTGCTCTCACCAGGATAAAGAGAAAGGGCTCCATTATCACGCCCTCCTGACAGGTACAGCAAGGCTTCTGGGGGATAGTCCCTTCCCCTTTACCCATTTGGTGGGGGGCGGGGAGATGGTTGCTGCCTAGAATTCCTTTCTCTCTTTCTACTCTTAAGCTTCTTGAACGATCATCTGATCCAGGGCTTCAGTCATGAGCATTATTTAACAGGTCATCTTATGACCACAGGAGTTGCAGAAGTTCCGGAAGCACTGCTTCTTTTAAAGAAGCAACTTCCTAGAAATCAAAGTAAAGCTCATCTAACGAAGAACTTCCTCCTGCTTGAGGAACACACTGGATTCTTTGGCTAGATTCCCCCCCCCCCCACACACACACACTTTTATTGTCTGGTGTGTGCCTCTCTCTCTCTCTCTCTCTCTCTCTCTCTCTCTCTCTTTCTCTCTTGCAGATTGCTGTTTCTACTATGGGAACAGAAATCTAGCCAGATGCCAGAGAAAATACAATAGTAATTTAAAAATAAATAAAAATAGAAGCATAGGCTACATCTGTATGCACAAATACTAGGGAGTAAATCCCATTGTGCTGCATATTTAATTATGATTTAGATGTCTGCAATTACACAAGCAGTATTCCTTTACCACCCACCCCCAGTGTCAGGTAGGATATAGCTTGCTTATTATAGTGCTGCCATTTCTTACAGTTCAGATGTTTTTACCTTTAGATACTACAGCTTTCTTTTCTGCAGTATGCCATGCAAATCTCCATTCCCACCCAAACAAAAGTGGTACCAGGGTGGCCGCTTATGAATCATCACACAAAAAATGAAGTCACTATTTGCATAACATTTGCATGTATGCTAATTTATATGTCAAGGTGCAATTTTAGAAATATTTGTTATAATTTCAATAGAAATACAGTGCCTATCACCATAGTGTGGAAGACTGTGATCAAGTGATCTGTGAGCTTTGTTCAGTCTGCTGGCCAGGTGCTCTTCAAGGCCCAGGTCTTCCTTCTGATGGTTCTTGATCTTTATACCATACTTGGGCTGGACAACCCTTCAAACAGAGGACTGTCCTCTGTAAAAGAGGACACATGGCCACCCATGGTACCACCTTGGTGTTTCACCTTATGGTTGGTTTTGTTTGTTTGATTGCTTTCAATCTAGCTTTGCTTTTCAATTCGGAAGGGCCCCCAAAGTAGAGTACATAAAATACTAAATTGAAATTGCATTAGGGCTCCTTCTGTCCCCTTCTTTCTCATACACTGCTTTGCTCTGGGGCAGCATGTCTTCCCCCCAAAAGGAAGACCTTTCTATTGTTTTTCATCTTCTCTGACTTCCTCTGGCTGGTGGCAATTGGGTGGCACATTGCCTGGCCTGCTGCAGGCTCCTTGGGTAAAATCGAACACAAGGCCTACTTGAAGTACACAGTGGGCTTATACATAGGCTGACCATATGAAAAGGAGGACAGGGCTCATGTAACTTTAACAGTTGTAGAGAAAAGGGAATTTCAGCCAGTGTCATTTGTATGCAATTAGTTCCTGGTGAGATTCCCTCTTCATCACAACAGTTAAAGTTGCAGGCACTATACTAGAGTGACCATATACAAAAGAAGGCAGGGCCCCTGCAACTTTAACTGTTGTGATGAAGAGGGAATTTCACCAGGAACTAATTGCATACAAATGACACTGGCTGAAATTCCCTTTTCTCTCCAACTGTTAAAGTTACATGAGCCCTGTCCTCCTTTTCATATGGTCAGCCTACTTATACACCTTATTTACCCCATGGTGGCTGCGTGGTGGCACTGCGTTGGTTAAACGATGCAGCCGTGAACTCGCAACCAACATGGGGCTTTCCCCCGAAGCTATGGGTTTAAAAAGTCATGGATTCTAGTGACCAGATACAAAAGAGGGCACAGCTCCTGCAGCTTTAACTATTGTGATGAAGAGGGGGTTTCACCAGGTGCTGCATGCATACAAATGACATCTGCTGAAATTCCCTTTTCCATACAACTGTTAAAGATACAGGAGCCCTGTCCTCCTTTTCATATGGTCATTCTAGCCACTGGACCTGTTTCCAGCAATCACCATGGATATCAGCACTACCCCATGTGCATTGTGGGAGCCTGCATCCAGATGGTTGGGGAAAACATGGAATTTCAGGAAAGATATATGGGCACTGCAAGCTCCAGGCAAAACATACAAGCATGGTGGCAGGAAGTGGGTATCATTCATGCTTTTGCATTACGTCACAAGGTCAAAACAGACATTACTTTAAATGTGTCACTAATAGCTACCTCTTTTCTTCTTCTTTTTTTTACTCTAGAGTAGGTATATATTTTGGATTTTAACCCAAATTTGGATTTTGCCCCTAGCTTGGGGAGGAGGGAGGGCTTTTAAGATCTGAACTCCCTGCACCTACTCTAGAGTAAAACTGAGGTGTCTCATTTTATAGAAGACAGTCCCCTGTTTGAAGAACGTCCTGAGGTTTGTCCTCTATTTTGAACATGTTGTCTGTTTGAAGGGCTGTGTAGCCCAAATCCAATTTAAAGAACCCTAAGAAGGAACAGCATGGGCCTTAAAGCTGCCCATCAAAATTTAGCATTGGGACAGGAGACTGAGCAGGGCCCTGGTCACTTGGTCACAGTCTTTACTGATTTCTTGAGATAGATTTTATTTCTATTTAAATTATGACAATTCTTTCTAAACTTGCATCTCTCTATATAAATTAGCACATGCAAATTTTATGCAGATCTGTCCCCCTGCCGCAGTGTCTCTTCAATATGTATTCCTTCCCTTCAGACACTCATTGACTAGATTTGCATGATCACATAGGGGAAATAAATCATGGTGGCTTATTTCCACCCTGTGCTGCTGGTCACGTGCTAGGGGGGGATTTGAATAATTACCTTTGATGTTGTGGCTTGTCGTATCATGTGAACTTGGCCGAGGTGGCTTGTTACCATGGGTAACAGCCCATCAAGAACCCTACAAACCGAACATGTCACCCTGGCTGGGTTTGATACAGCATGATACAACATATCATGCTGCCGAAGGTAATCATGCAAATCCCTTGAGCACATGACTGGTGGTGTAATAAGCCACCATGGCTTATTTCCCCCCCCACATACAATCATGTAAATTGGGCCATTGTGACTGCTTCAATGACGAGCATTTTGCTAGTAGTGAATTAAATGCTGCTGTACAGATCTTGCTAAGCACATTCAGGTGAAACATTGGAAGAACGATTTAACATTCTCCAAAATATTGTTATTTTTACTGTCATGAAAGAAAAGGGGTGATTTTTCCCTGCATGAAATATATTTCCAACAATCTTCTGTCTCCTCCTCCATAAATTAGGGCTTTCTCCTTCTCCATATCCAGCGTCTCTTATGCTCTAATGCTGATTGTTCTCTGACCTCCTAACTAACCTTGTATATCAGCCTGACATGGGACTTGAGAGAGAGACAGAAGCTCCATGTGATCCAAAGGAATGCCAATCTCACCACCACGAAACAAAGAGTAGGCTATGCGGCATTTCAACTCCATTGGCAGTGACATCAGCTCCCACCCACCCACCGAGAGTTATTTCAAATGTGGGTTATGAAGTTTTGACTTTTAATGTGCTACAGATCTAGCTAAACACAGGATGTGAGTAATTGTTTTGATAGCTCTCACAAATACACAGCTAGCATTGCTCTGACAAGTTTTGATGGAACAAACAGTAAGGGTGATGGCAATCCATTCCCTGATCCTAGACAGTATTTTTTTTGTAACCTGAGTAACTTGAAGTAAGCTTATCCTGTGTAAGCATTAGGGCTGTGCACAGATCCGGATCCGGATCCCGAATCCGAAGCAGATCAGGGTGATTCAGAACTCCAAAAACCGGATCTGAATCGGACTGGGGGAGGTCCAAATCTATCCTGATCGGATCAGTTTGGTCCGAATCAATCTGGATCGATCCAGAGATTTGGACGCCATTTTAAGTGTTTTTCCCCATAGACTTGCATTAGGAAAAAGAAAGGGCTATAACTTCTTTATTTTTAAAGATATAAAAATGAAACTTGGGCACATTGCAGATGGGCTGTAGGTACTCATGTGTGCAAAATTTCAGAAACATAGGTGCAAGCGTGTAATGGCTATGAATTTTTGAAAAATGATCAAGAAATGCCTATAACTTCTTTATTTTTCAAGATACACACATGAAAGTTGGGCACATTGCAGATGGCATGTAAGTACTCATGTGTGCGAAATTTCAGAAACATAGGTGCAGGCATTTACTTGCAAGGAATTTTTAAAAATGCAATTTTCCAGGCAATCCAGAAGTACTATAACATTCTTGTTTTTAAAGATAGAAACATGAAACTTGGGCACATTGCAGATGGCATGTAGCTACTCATGTGTGCCAAATTACAGACACAGAGGTGCAGGCGTTTACTCGCAAGGAAGTTTTAAAACAGATGAAGCTGTCAATCACAACCCCACTTCTCCCCCCACCGTTTTTGAACTTTTAAAGTAAAAATTCCTTGCGAGTAAATGCCTGCACCTCTGTGTCTGTAATTTGGCACATATGAGTAAGGACACCGGTGTGTAACCTCTTACTTTGACCAATCAGAGAGCAAGGGTGTCTATATGCGGGGAAAGCCCTGCGGTGGCAACGGATCTGTGCTGTGTCAGTTGTACGACGCAGACGCAGCTTTGCAGACACCGTGGGGTTTTCCCACGAAGCTGCACATTGAAGAAGTCGGGACTTACCCCAACTTTTTCAATGGGAGCTACATCAGTTTGGTTCTTCTGCCATCTGTCATCACTCTGGGGCCAATCTGGGGGCAGTCCCTAGTGGAAGGCAAGCAGCGATTGGTCGCCTTCCACCAGGAAGTGGGCAGGTGGCAGGTACCCAGATGGCCACCAGAAACCTCATGCTCCCTCCTCGGTGTCGAGATTACTCGACAACACCGTGGGAGACAAAGACCATGGAATTTGGAGGGAGGTGGCACCAACCTGGCGACGTGGAGACAGCCCCCTAGTCTAATCTCTGAATGTGGTAATAATCTGACATTTTGCTATTAAGCAAAGCTTCTGCTGTCTTTTTAATGTTAATAGCCATACCTTCCCCCCTCTCTTTTAGGTCTGGGAGGTGCCCTTGGCTACCTTACAGGTGCCATTGACTGGGGGCATACTGTTTTGGGAAAATATTTGGGATCGGAATTCCAGGTGATGTTCTTTTATGCGGCTCTTGTGTTCCTGATCTGTTTAACTGTACATTTGTGCAGTATCCCAGAAACATCTTTCACCGGCATCAAAGTACTGAAGGCATCTAAGCCCTATCGGTATGGTTCCATAGGCAAAGTCAAGAATGGTTATTTCAACAGTGGATATAATGAAATTCGGGTTTTATCTCAGCAGGGGAAGCCCACCATAAAAGAAGACAAACAGGTAATTGCATCTTTTTAAGATTACAATTTCTGCCTTTAATTCTTTTTTAAAAAAATATTTTTGATATGGTAATCTTGGAGCCTCACCTGAAGTGGAAAGATTAAATGAATATAGAAAAAGTTAGCCATGACTATTTCTCATTAAAAGCAATGGAGTGGGACTCAATCATGGCAAGACCCATTGCTTTTAATGGGATTTACCTTCAGCTAACTTTTATATTTGAGAAAGTGGACTCTAGTCCACAACAGCTTGTGCCATAATAAATTTGTTAGTCCTTTAAGATGACACAAGACTCTTTGCTGGTTTTGCTAGAATATTCCTCTTGGATACAATCATTAAATTACCCCCTGATTACTCATGATCTTGAATTCACTGAAAGTATGGTGGTTCCTTTGTTCCCACTTTGTGGTGAAAATGATGGGAAGGATCTCTCTCTCTCTCTCTCTCTCTCTCTCTCTCTCGTGTGTGCATCTCAGTGTGAATTAAACTGACAGACTCGTCATAAAATATTTTAGAGCAGCCTTCTCCAACCTGCTGCCCTCCAGATATTTTGGATTACAACACCCATCAGCCCAGCCAGCAAGGCCAGTACTCAGAGATGATGGGAGTTGTAGTCCAAATGATATGGGGGCACCAGGTTGAGGAAGGGTGTCTCAAACTTGCTTTGTCAGTACTAAATATTTTATCATCCCACATGAGTGCAATATGGAGTCTGAACAGTGGACACTGGTGGTCCTGATGTCAATGGGGCAGTGAATCCGGGTTTCTGGAAGCACCTTGGGAAGCTTCTTTAGAGTTCTGGCTGAAACCCGGAGCGGATTCACCACCCCGCTGACACTGGAGCCACCAGCTTCCACTGAGTCTGGAAACGTGGCTGCCCTTCTAATAAAAATCGTTAGCTTTTCATTTTTAAATACAAGTCGTTGGCCTTGATCACAGAGAGCAATGTGCGTTCACCGATCTTGATTAATTTCGCTCTGGTTTTATGTCTTGCAATTCAGCCAAGAATGATCTTGGGAAAGGATTGCTGTGATCGGTTGCCTCTCAGCCAGGCCCTCAAGTTAATGTGTTTAGTGAAAAGGAGTCAGGCAGTACATGCTATTTTCTTTGCTGCTGTTTATGATATAGCTTTTGCATGGTACTTGAGCTAGTGACAAAGAATTCCAAACGGTGACGTGCATGTGCATTTTGATCCTATGAGTATTTATTTGGAAGCAGGTCTTAATAATCCTAGAGAAGCATGCATAAGATTGCAGGGAAATGAAATGTTCATATGCATATTGCTTCCTAATGATATATATAAAGAGGCCGGTCAGATCATTTTGTATCCAGGTACAAATATACAGCCAAGTGTCAACCATCTGAAAACTTTGGCCAGAATCTTCTTACATGTCTGCATGGATATCTGGTTTTAAGCTTTGAAATTAGCGAAGCTCACAGTCTGATCCTTTGATCAGAGCTGTGCTATCAAAACAAGGAAAGGGATTGTGCAAACATTGTACTGTGATCTGTAGAAGTATTGCGCATCAATAGTAATATATACCTGGGTTCAGTACTGGGATGGATTGAAACAGTTGCCCTTGTATCTCCTAACTTGCTATAAAACAGAACAGAAATGTGCTTGAAGAGAAATTCTGTGAATTTTTTTTTAATGTTATGAATTTATTTATTGTGACATTTTTATACCTCTGAATATAATAAAATATCTCAGTGGTTTACAATATTAAAATATAACATTAAAAACATATCTTTAAAAACACAAGAATAGAAGGAGCAGCAAAATGTGTGGCATGGTTAATTTACTTACAGCCAGGGAAAGCCTGGGTGAAGAGGTGTGTTTTTAGGAGGCAATTAAAGGATGTCACATTTCCTGCCTCCCGAACTACACAAGGGAGGATCTTCCAGAGGGTGGGTGCTGCTACATAGAAGGCCCGCCATCTGAATACGTCATGGCGACATATCATTAGTTGTGGAATGACCAGCAAAGCCTCCTCTGCTGATCTTAAAGGTCGCCTGGGTATTTTGCAACTGTTGTCCATCGATGTACCTGTAGCTAATTTGTGGATAGTGAGGATAACAATTCTGAGACAGAAAAATAACAAAGATTATTTGTCCCTTTTATTGAGGGTTTTCAGATGGGGGAAAATCACATTTCCTTACCGTTGCTCTGCTTCCTGGTTTTCTTCCACAATTGGAGGGAGCAGAATCATACGTGGAAGAAAGGAGAAGAAAGTAGTGACAACGTGGCCCATTCAGTTTAGTGGAACAGCACCCTCTAGTGGGCATTTTATAGCACAACTTCTCCGGCACACGGCAGGAAATAGCGACAAATATAATTATAGTTCAGAAGAGTTAAGTTTTTGGAGACTTATTTTGTTCAAAAAAAGAGCAGAAGGAGCAGGAGTTGCACCAAAGGATCACCGTGGCATCAAAATGACTCGCGAACATCTGTGAGTGGCCAGTCATGAGTGTGCTATAAAATGCTCATCTAAAGAAGCTCATTGTTGCTAATAATAGGGGGGAGGGAGATAGATAAACTCTGTCTATGTATACTGGTGGTGACCCTGACATACAAAATGCATAGAGGGGCCTTGATCTACTAATTGACTTTACCACATGACAGCTCCAGATGGAAATGCTATCACAGTGTATGTCAAAAATGCACACTCTGCCAATTCATTGGGGTCCAATTTTTTTTATGAGCATCGCAAGGTGAATGGGTATTCATATCCCAGATGCTCATCTGCATCAGCGATGTATATTGTAAGACTGCTTCTGTGTGCTATTTTCCCTTGCTAGATTAAGATCATTAGGAGGAGCACAAGGAGAATCTGCCTGCTTGTATCACAAAATGGCACAAAATCTAATCAGGGTGACTTGATTGTATCCAAATTTGCACCAGCTGAATCTGATAAACTCTGTCAAAGTGGGCCTCAAGGAATTGGTTCAAATCATTGTCATCATCATCTGATATTTCTAAAGAAAGTACACTCTCTGTTTCTTTAGCCTTTCAGCTGTCAGAGGCAATTCCCATGGGATGAGAGTCTTGCATCACCTTCCCAACCATTCAAAGGCACCATAGGCTCGTGCTTCTCTGGTTGCTTTGATGTGCTGGTTTATTTTTCCACGAGGCAACCAACTCCATCATCCCTGTTTATCTGGAGATGGAAATCGCTTTACAGTTTACTATTTCATTATCAGTATATTTATATCCCAGTTTTCTTCCATCATGGAACTCAAGGTGACCTTCATCCAAGAAGGAACCATCTCTGTGGTTAGAGCTAGGTAGACAATACGTGCCCTGCCTCCTCCCTTGTGTCTCGTCATCCTTATGTACTCTCCTAATAGTACTATCCACGCATCAAAACAAAAGGATAGGGCATGTAAAAAGGTGGCTGTTGGTGGCTGCTCTGTATAGCGCACTATTATGGAGATCCCCTAGGTTGAACCCTGAGTGTCTCCAATAATAGAGGTGGGTTGTTGTGTTCCCTGGCTTGGAATTTGAATCCATTTGGGCCAAGCAAAAACAAACTATGGGCTTCTTTAAACAAGTGTTTTATAGCATGCTTGTGACTGGCCACTCGCAAATGTTCGTGGGTTATTTTAAGGTACATTGTGAGCCTCCTGTGTGTCTCCTACTCCATTTCCTGGTTTCAGCGATTAAAAAATAATCCTCAGAAAACCCGACTCTTCTGAGAGATGTTGGCATTTGTTGAGATTTCCTGCCGTGTGCAGGTGAAGTTGCGCTATAAAATGCCCACTAGAGGGCACAGTCCCGTTGAGTGTATTGAACTGTATAAGCCACGTGGTCGCTGTTCTCTTGCCCATGTAATTTCAGCTCATTTCAAATGTGGAAGAGAAGCAGGAAGCAGATCCATTATAAAGAAACATGATTTTCCCTGTCTGAAAGTCCTCAAAGAAACAGAATCCATTTGGGCCAAACAGAGCATTCTTTCAAAAACAACATGTATTTGATTGATTGATTGGAGGTTTTTTAAAAAAAAGCCAAAATGCAAGATCCTTGGCTGTTTCTATCAATAATTTTGGGAGGCTTCAAAACTAAACATTGGGGTGTTCTTCCTTTCAGGTTCAGAGGCAGATGACCATTAAGTCCCTGCTAAAAGCACTTCTAAGCATGCCTTCCCACTACCGTTGTTTGTGTGTGAGCCATTTGATGGGATGGACAGCTTTCCTTTCCAACATGCTTTTCTTCACCGATTTTATGGGACAGGTAAAAAAAAAAAATACCAGTCCTCCTAGGTGGCCGAGTGTCCAAATTTAGAGAGGACAGTCCTCCATTTGTCCAGTCCAAGTCCAGTTTAAAGATAAAGAACCTTAAGAAGGGAGGGCAGGGAGGGGGCCTTGAAGTTGCCTACCAACAGTGAGCACCTGGACAAGAGACTGAGCAGGCACATAGGTCACCTGGTATGGAAAGGTGTCTTGTATTTCTATTAAAATTATAGTATTTATTTCTAAATGTGCACCTGTACCTCTAAATTAGTGCATGCAAACCTGTGCCTCCTTTTGTCCTCCTTTTGATTAACACATTTCATTTTTGAAGGGTGATGCGTAAGCAGCCTCCCTAAACCATCCCCCCAAACACAAACTTTTTCATTTGGATTATTTCATCCACTTGCTTATGTCAGCATGATGGGAAAATTCAGAGTTCTTTTTAATAGCAGCTGAGTGAAGGATTCCAGGGAACAAACTTGAATGCCTTCAGGCCTTCTCTATAGAACTAGGTCTGTTGGGTAGCTGGTTTCCACCCCCGCCAATGTTGTTATGTTTTTATCTACCGTATACTCCAAAAGATGAAATGTCGGTATTAAAAATGACAATTCCCCGGAGATCCCCAAACATTGCTTTTCATTTAACTGTTTAGAATGAAGCTTAGGGATCTGTTGCAAATGCTTGATTCACTTGACCTCACTGTCAAAGCTGACAATCATGCCATACATTTTAAAATGAGAATCCCCTCTAGCATTCTATTCTTTGCCACATAGGTGCACGTGGCCAATTTTAACAGAAATGGACCTGACATCTCCAGCTCTCTATTGAAGGCAATTTAGAGACTTTTATATGAGTAGATATTTAGGTCTGGTTAGGGTGACCATATGAAAAGGAGGACAGGGCTCCAGTATCTTTAACAGTTGTATAGAAAAGGGAATTACAGCAGGTGTCATTTCTAGGTGTGCACCCCCCTGGTGAAAGTCCCTCTTCATCAAAACAGTCAAAGTTGCAGGAGCCCTGCCCTCTTTTGCAGAGTGACCAGTTATAAAAGAGGGCGGGGCTCCTGCAGCTATAACTGTTGTGATGAAGAGGGAATTTCACCAGGTTCTGCATGCATACAAATGACACCTGCTGAAATTCCTTTTTCTATACAACTGTTAAAGATACAGGAGCCCTGTCCTCCTTTCCATATGGTCACCCTAGGCCTGGTCCTTCCCACTTGGTAATGGAGGGCGTCACTGCACTGGTGCTGCTGTGGTTTAAGGAGGGAGGAGACGATGCCTGAACTTTTTTTTGATTCCCTGCCAAGGACATTCTGCTAACAGGAAAAACAGATGCTCTTCAGACATAGGTCTGGCTGTACCATGAGGCAGTCACCTCAGGTAGCAGATTCTGGGTTTCATAAAAGGGCAGCAAATTATTAGTTACTTTGTTTGTTATTTTATTTCTACTGCCAGCGATGAAGAGAGATGGTTATGGGAGGTACCAAAATAACTTGACGGGTGGGTGGGGTTGCCCTTTGCTGTTCTGCCTCAGGCAGCAAAATGTTTGGGGCTGGCCCTCTTCAGACATCATGTCACACTGTGCTTTGGAACTAAAAAAATGAGCAGGGGCACATTTCCAGCTTGTGGGCTTCCCCCTCTCTTTGCATTATGAGATTTCCAATCCCGGTTTTCAGCAAACCGTATTTTGTCCACAGGCTAGGATTGCAAACCATGTTCAAGCCATAGATTACAATCCTGGTTTCCAGACAAATTATTGTTTGCACAAGCCATAGTTTACTGGGTTTGATCAAAAGTGTACACTACAGTTGAGCAGAAAGTGGGATTGGAAATGTCTAATGTGAGGTAGGCTGCCCATATGAAAAGGAGGACAGGGCTCATGTAACTTTAACAGTTGTAGAGAAAAGGGATTTTCAACCAGTGTCATTTGTATGCAATTAGTTCCTAGTGAAATTCTCTCTTCAACACAACAGTTAAAGTTGCAGGGGCCCTGCCTTCTTTTGTATATGGTCACTCTAGTATAGCACCTGCAACTTTAACTGTTGTGATGAAGCGGGAATTTCACCAGGGACTAATTGTATGCAAGTGACACTGGCTGAAATTCCCTTTTCTCTACAACTGTTAAAGTTACATGAGCCCTGTCCTCCTTTTCATATGGTCAGCCTAATGTGAGGGGACAAGGCAGGTGGAAGGCAGGTGGAGAAGGACGTTTTCGTGAAACTGAGGCTCATTCTTGGAATGGCAGACCATCATTTGGTGTTAAACTGTGACCACACTCATAGTAGTAACCTTGTCCTGGTGGAAAGCCTGTATGAAGCAGGAGCCAGGCCAGAACGCCTTTAATTGTTGACAGGAAAAAGCAGCAACCAAATGAGTCCCCACCTTCCAAATTAAACTGCTGAAATGAAGAAAGTTCAGGGTAACAATAGAGTGACCAGATAAAATCCAGGTCAGGGCGCATGTAACTTTAACAGTTGTAGAGCAAATGGAATTTCAACCAGTGTCATTTGTATGCAATTAGTTCCTGGTGAAATTCCCTCTTCATCACAACAGTTAAAGTTGCAAGGGCCCTGCCTTCTTTTGTATATGGTCACTCTAGTATAGTGCCTGCACCTTTAACTGTTGTGATGAAGAGGGAATATCACCAGGAACTAATTGCATACAAATGACTCTGGCTGAAATTCCCTTTTCTCTATTTTTTATTTAATTTATTTATTTATTGCATTTTTATACCGCCCTATAGCCGAAGCTCTCTGGGTGGTTCACAAAAATTAAAACCATAAAATCATTTTAAAGATATAAAACAAGCCACAATCCAAAAACAACAATTAACATACAATCTAAAAACACAACCAGAATAAAACCAGAATAAAACCAGCAGCAGGAATTAATGCAGATTAAAATACAAATTTAAAACAGCAAGGATTAAAATTGAGTTAATTTAACTGTTAAAATACTGGGAGAATAAAAAGGTCTTCACCTGGCGATGAAAAGAGTACAAAGTAGGCGCCAGGCGAACCTCTCTGGGGAGCTCATTCCACAGCCGGGGTGCCACAGCGGAGAAAGCCCTCCTCCTAGTGGCCACCTGCCTCACTTCCTTTGGTAGGGGCTCACGGAGAAGGACCCCTGTAGATGATCTTAGGGTCCGGGCAGGTACATATGGGAGGAGGCGTTCCTTTAGATAACCTGGCCCCAAGCCGTTTAGGGCTTTAAATGTTAGTACCAGCACTTTGAATTGGCCCCGGACCTGGATCGGCAGCCAGTGAAGTTGGAAAAGGACTGGCGTAATATGGTCTCATTGGCCAGTCCCTGTTAACAATCTGGCTGCCCTGCTTTGTACCAGCTGAAGTTTCCGGACTGTTTTCAAAGGCAGCCCCACGTATAATGCACTGCAGTAATCCAAACGAGAGGTTATGAGAGCATGGATAACTGTAGCTAGGTTATCTCTGTCCAGATAAGGGCGCAGTTGGTATATCAGCCTAAGCTGGTAAAAGGTGCTCTTTGCCACCGAGTTCTCCTGTGCCTCAAGCGACAATTCTGGATCCAAGAGCACCCCCAAACTACGGACCCGATCCTTTAGGGGGAGTGCAACCCCCTCCAGAACAGGGTGAACATCACCTCGCCGGACAGATGAACCACCCACTAACAGTACCTCCGTCTTGTCTGGATTGAGTCTCAGTTTGTTAGCCCTCATCCAGTCCATTACCGTGCCCAGGCACTGATTCAGAACAGCCAGTGCCTCACCTGGGTTTGTTGAAAAGGAGAGGTAGAGCTGGGTGTCATCCGCATATTGGTGACATCTCAGCCCACATCTCCCGATAACCTCTCCTAGCGGCTTCATGTATATGTTAAATAGAATAGGGGATAAAATAGAGCCCTGTGGAACCCCATGGCTTAAATGCCACGGCACAGAGCAATAATTCCCCAGCACCACCTTCTGAAAACGGACATCCAAGTAGGAGCGGAACCACTGCAGCGCAGTGCCTCCAACTCCCAGCCCAGACAACCTATCCAGAAGGATACCATGGTCGATGGTATCGAAAGCCGCTGAGAGGTCCAAGAGAACCAACAGGGTCGCACTCCCCCTGTCCCTCTCCCGGCAAAGGTCATCCCACAGGGCGACCTAGGCAGTTTCTGTTCCAAAACCAGGCCTGAAACCCGATTGTTAAAGTTGCATGAGCCCTGACCTGGATTTTATCTGGTCAGCCTAGGTAACAAGGAGTTGATTTGTGTGTGGCAGGACTGTGAGCTCCATTCAGTCATACTCAAAACAAACTCCAGGGCTCAGGATTCTTTAATTCCAACTGTATGTCTTTTTGCACCAAGCCAAGTTGTGGATCTTGGGGATTCCAGTAAAAAGCAAAATAGATCGCACAGGTAGGGTTGGTGTCAAGGATAGGCATGACTGGGCCCTGCCAAAAGCCCCCTGAACTTGTTCCTCCTCTTCACCATGGCAACCTGCTTGTTCACCTGCCTCTTGCTCTGGCCCAGACAACAGTGGTGATGAGGAGGAGCAGGAGATGCCATGGCCTACTTGCCCCCTGGCTCTCTGCCCATCAAACGAGCAAGTGGTATCAATGACGAGGAGGAAGAGCAGCTGGTGACAATGATGGATAGAAGGTAGACTCACTGAAGGAGGAGGCCGATTGAGAGTGTCTTGCCCAAGAACTTCCCAAAACCTGGAGCTGGCACTGGCCACAAGGCTGAAGTCTGTCCACCCTTGCAGCAGAGGGCATCTTTCTTGATTCATATTAGAGCCTCCCCAACCAATCCCAAGAGGCCAAAACGTGTATCAAGGAACAAGCACTCTTATAGGCACTTAGTAAGCTGCATCAAGCTTTAGAGGGAGGGGCAGCATAGAAATGGTTTCAATCTGATAGTACCTTCACACAGGCAGCAACTCCATTCATTTCTTGTAGATGGGCAATCAGTACATGTGATCTGCATTAAGCTGTGGTCCCCTTGTGCACTGGGTACAAGTCAAGGCACAATTGTGCTGGATGATCCCAACAGTAAATCAGTGGTGATATATTGGGGCTGTTCACCCAACATGCTAACCCACACTCAGTGGTTGAACGTGGGTTGTTTGGAATCGTGGTTGTTTGTTGAATCGTGAGTTATTGTGCTGTCTGAACTAGGCTGACCATCTGAAAAGGAGGACAGGGCTCATATAACTTTAACAGTTGTAGAGAAAAGGGAATTTCAGCCAGTGTCATTTGTATGCAGAGCCCTGCCTTCTTTTGTATATGGTCACTCTAGTATAGTGCCTGCACCTTTAACTGTTGTGATGAGGGAATTTCACCAGGAACTAATTGCATACAAATGACACTGGCTGAAATTCCCTTTTCTCTACAACTGTTAAAGTTACATGAGCCCTGACCTGGATTTTATCTGGTCACCCTACTATTAGCTTAACCTAGGCTGACCATATGAAAAGGAGGACAGGGCTCTTGTAACTTTAACAGTTGTAGAGAAAAGGGAATTTCAGCCAGTGTCATTTGTATGCAATTAGTTCCTGGTGAAATTCCCTTTTCATCACAACAGTTAAAGTTGCAGGGGCCCTGTCTTCTTTTGTATATGGTCACTCTAGTATAGTGCCTGCAACTTTAACAGTTGTGATGAAGAGGGAATTTCACCAGGAACTAATTGCATACAAATGACACCAGCTGAAATTCCCTTTTCTCTACAACTGTTAAAGTTATATGAGCCCTGTCCTTCTTTTCAGATGGTCAGCCTATCTGAACGCAGCTAGAGTGCTTGTTAAGCATGCAGTGTGCCTTATTTTCTCGAACAAGCCACCTTGAGAACCCATGGTTTGTTTTAGGGTTGTTCAGGATGGTTAACAAGCCGTACTGCATGGGTAATAAGCCACCCTAACTGCACAATAACCCACCCTGCAGAAGATGTGCTGCATTCAGACAACATGCTAACCCATGGCTCAACAAACAACCCATGGTTCAAAACAACCCACCCTCAACCACTGAGTGTAGGTTAGTGTGTTGTGTGAACAGCCCTAGTGTGAGGATATTTTGAAGAGCTTTTTCTTCCTAGTTCTTTTTCAGCTCGGTGTGTCCCTCCCTTGTCTTTTGGGTCCTCTTTTATTTAGAAATGAGACACATACACGAAGATTTAGAGAAAGCATCGCCTGCTTGTTCTTATTCCTGTCTTTTGTGGTGCTCTGCAGATAGTGTTTGACGGGGATCCTTACGCACCTCACAACTCCACTGCTTATCTGACCTATGAAAGGGGAGTAGAAATTGGATGCTGGGGGATGTGCATCAATGCAATTTCTTCCTCGCTCTATTCTTGTGAGTACTACTATGAACGAATAAGATTCTTACTAGATTTCCTAAATAGAAAGTGCCGTCTGGCCAAGCAAGCAAGCAGGCAGCTGGGAAGGGAGGTGACAGCAAGAGAGAGAGAGAGAGAGAGAGAGAGGCTCAATTCGGATGACATATTAGGCAACGGAGGGGTAAATAACGTACTGACCGTGCGTTAGGCAGGAGGAGCTTCACAGACGACATGCTGCAGACAGCACTGCTCGGCACCAGCTAACGCCCCAGCTGCTACGAACTTGCGGCGGCCATTTTGGTTGCAGCCTGTCCTCCCTGTGTCCTCCAGTCATATCCCAGCAGGCACCGTGAGTTGGCCGGGTTTTTTTGGCTGCTCTAGGCAGCAGAACTCTATTCCGAAACGGAATAGTCCACGGAGAGAGGGGGGGCTGAATTCAGACGACAATTTAAACAACGGGGCTTTGGGCTAAACAACGTGTAAGCCCATTGTTTTGCTCCGTTGTTTAAAGTGCCTGATTTATTTACTGTCAGTTGTGTGTGCATGGTGTGTTGCCCTCCAAACGACACAATAAGCAACACAACTGACAATTGTTCCCCCCTCCTCCGTTGCCTAATGTGTTGTCTGAATTGAGCCAGAGAGAGAGAGAGAGAGAGTGGCCGGCCATGCAGCGGCAAACCCTTTGGGTGGGGACAACGGAACAATTTGCTGCTCTTCCCAGCCCGTGCCGCCTGCTGTGCCTGCTTCCTGCTGTTTAATTAAAGGGCCGGCCCTGCTCTCAATGCCTGAGGTGTGGCCACCAAGGGTGCACTGACCTGCCCCTCTCAGCTCTGCTGCAATCCTAACAGTGGCTTTGGGGAAACAGATTTTCCTAGCAACATATTGGTGTGAGCCAACGGTATTGCAATGCAAAGTATGTTGGGATGGCTTGGTCTTGAATGGGCAATTAAGACCCATTAGCTTTACAAAAGTCCTCTCCTGATGGAGATAAAACTGGCTAGAATAGTTTTGATGATATGGATCAACACATCAACTCGCAGTTTTTGGACTCTCCTTGGGGAGTGTGACTCTGAGGACCATCATGATGAATGCCATCACTTCAAAGACGTCCACTACACCACTGCCAAAGAATGGTCTGAACCAGCACAGCAAAGTTCTGCATTGGAAATGAAAGGGTGACTACGACCTCGAGTGGTGCCTGGGCACTGTCCGGACGCCCCAAGCTCATCACTCTGAGCTCCTTGGAGGAAGTGGGATAAAAATGCATCACTAAATGACTATGAGAACAGTTTAACTTTTAAGGAAGAAAATATTGTTTCCAAAATTATTGTGAATGACCAACGCATTTCACAACAATGATTGAGATTGCCTTCTTTTAAAAAAAATCCTCTCTCTCCCCCCAATATTTTTCTTCCAACAGATTTGCAGAAAGCCCTTCTCCCTTACATAGGATTAAAGGGACTATATTTCACTGGCTATCTGCTTTTTGGACTAGGCACTGGGTTTATTGGTCTCTTTCCCAAGGTGTATTCCACTCTGGCTCTGTGTTCCCTCTTTGGCGTAATGTCTAGCACGTTGTACACCGTACCATTCAACCTCATTGCCGATTATCACAAGGAGGAAGAGGTAAGTTAGAATGAATGGTCATTATCATATCCTTTGCTGTAGAATCCTTGCTCAAACGCCTAGCATATCACATCTCCATTTGAGATGGGGACCAGTGATACCCAAGAAGTGGGTGAAGGCTGATGCCGGCTTACCTCCCTTTATTGCTGGCATCTTGAAAGCCAACAGACTGTGCTTGAATCCTGGTTTTCTAGACTCGTTGTTCGGAATTTCAGAGGGAAAGTCATGGTGTCAGGAATCAGTGCAGGTCAGCACTTCCCTAGGGCTAAGCAGCATGAGAGGTCCACTTTCCCCCATTATGCCCACTTTTCCACGAAGAAGGAAACCCCCAGATTATCCTGGGCAGGATCTGAAGGCTCCCTATGAGAGCACACCATCACCCCAACTTCTACCCATTCCAGCAAACTCTTGGGGAGTAATAGCTCACGCCCCACTCCCCCATTATGCCCACTCTTCCATGAAGAAGGAAAAATCCCAAATTGTCCTGGGCAGGATCTGAATGCTCCCTGTGAGAGCACCTCTGAAGAGGAGCTTCACCCGAGTAGTATTATTGAGCTCCTGAATAGTCTTGTGCCCCCTTTTAGACAGACGTGTGTATTACTTCAGTTGTGAATAGCATTTCTCTCTCCACTCCCCTTCAATCGCCATTCTATGTATTAAAATTGTGTCTACGTTTCTAATAGGGTTAGAACATCAGCAAAACTCTTTACCAACCCTGATGTTACAAAAAAATTAAAAAAATACTCCAAGCATGTGCAGTTTGCATTTCAAATGAGAGCACCACCATGACTCCAAAAATACAACGGGCTTTGCTTCTGCTGGCCTGATGCTTTCATTACCTGCCATTCTCTGGGTGGTCATTTGAGGTGGGTGGTACTGTGCTCCAAGGTCCAGCCCTAGCTGCACCACTATTTAATACAACTCAAAATGTGTTACATTTTTTTAACTACAGGTTTTTTGGTAATAAATGTGTCTTTCTTTGCACTGAGGTTTTTTTTTAACCTCTCTATTGCAATGGCAACCACAGAATGTGATGAAATATTTCTCCACACTGAAACTTAATTCCATCAGCAGTGAATTTTATTAGATTAGACAGCCAGTGTGGGTAGGTGTTTTGAATGCTGGTCGCGTTGATCAAGGGATGGAACTTCATCACAGAGGTTAGGTTGCTGAGTGCGTTTTGAGCCATCTAAGTAAGTCTGTTTAACAGGATCAGAAGATGCTGCTGAGGCTGAACTCTCTCAGGAGGGTTAGATTTCAAGCACATCTCTTGGGCACGTGGCTAAGAGAATTGAGAAAAATTAGGCGAAAACCTGATCTTCCTACTTAATAGGACAGCCCCAGAAAAGGAGACAGTTGCTTCTGCTTTGCTGTCTGCTAGTTTTATTAATTTGGCCAGCTCTGATCTTCTTAACCAAAGGGCTTTTATACCTCCGACTTTCTAAAAAAGAGAAAAAGAAAGTTTGGTTCTGCAAAGAAGACAGTTACCGAATGAGCTCTGTTGTCTGCACATGCATCATGACAACAAATTCAGGGGGTTGGCTTCACAGTTTCCACCTTTTCTCCGCTTTATTCTGATTTTGGTTCTGATTTGACAGGGCTCACGGGGCTGAAAAAAGTGGACTATGCCTCTCCCAAACCAGGCGGCTATTGCAGCCGCACTGTACTCTACTCGGCTTTATGGTCTGGCGGTTGGGCGGAGTCCCGGCAGCCTACATGAACGCTCCCTCTGTTTCATCCCATCTGTTCCCTGCCCTGTGGAAAGGGAAAGCATGATGAGGGGAGTGAGGCATCCTCAGAAAAGAGCACAGCCTTCTATTTAGAAACCTGAATAGGATTCTGCTAGCATCAATAACGCTGCTAGTGGAAGGTATCCTAAGGACCTTTCCCTGTAACTAGCCAAATGTTGATATATCTGTAAATCGATATATCTTCATATTGATATGCCTTACTCCACTGCAAAATGGCGGCCAAAAACAACTAGGGGGTGGAACTAAAGAAGGGAACCAGTCCTTGACTTGGGTCACTGAGGTCACGGCCAGGTGAAAGACACTCCCCAGGGAACGCCTATCAGGCCAACTGTAATGTGTAGGAATACAGCACACAGCTGCTGAACTGCATGGGAACTGGGATAAAGAAAATAAATGGAGAAAAAGTATTCTGCAAAACTGTGTTTTTTCCTGAGATAAGCTACAGCATGACCGCGGACTGACCACGACGTCATGTATCCCAGACAACCGCGAAACACTCCCACTCCTTAGCAAATCACCCGTGAAGACAGCCTCCAAGCCATCCGGAGCATTTTCTATGAAAAACATGCTTCAGATGGATATGAAACGCTGACCTTTCAAAGCTTTTAACGAATCATTCACAAAGCACTCTTGTTCCTTGTCAAGTGTGAATTATAATATACTTGAGACTCTTCAGTCGAGTACCCGGGGCACTTTTTTCAATCCAGTAGTAGGGTGACCAGATAAAATCCAGGTCAGGGCTCATGTAACTTTAACAGTTGTAGAGAAAAGGGAATTTCAGCCAGTGTCATTTGTATGCAATTAGTTCCTGGTGAAATTCCCTCTTCGTCACAACTTTTAAAGTTGCAGAGGCCCTGCCTTCTTTTGTATATGGTCACTCTAGTATAGTGCCTGCAACTTTAACTGTTGTGATGAAGAGGGAATTTCACCAGGAACTAATTGCATACAAATGACACTGGCTGAAATTCCCTTTTCTCTACAACTGTTAAAGTTACATGAGCCCTGACCGGGATTTTATCTGGTCACCCTATCCAGTAGGAAAGTTGCACACTTTAAAAAGTGTTGTAAATGTTAGCTTTTTAAAAATGTTTTTATGGTGTTAAATTCTGTATATTGATTTTTAATGTTCAGTCTTTAATCTTTGTAAACCGCCCAGAGAGCTTCGGCTATGGGGCAGTATATAAATGTAATAAATAATAATAAAAAGCTCCAAGTAGGAGTTAATGTTTTCTGTCACTGTTGACTAATAGACCAAGGTCAACAAATGGTCACTGTTGACTAATAGACCAAGGTCAATAAACAGGAGGCCCTTTGTTGTAAACTGCCCAGAGAGTTTCGGTTATGGGGCAGCACAAAAATGAAAATAATTGATTCGGAATAAGGAGAGAGCAAAGTCTTATTCAGATCAGTGTGATGCCAGCATTAGGACCAAGGTACCACAGCACGCGGGGTTCAGGCAGGAAGCGTGGTCAGTAGGAAGTCCGAAAAGGTACTCAGGAGAGATTCAGTCCAAGGGGGAGTTAGGTAAGGCGCCCTAGCTGACAAAGTTCAGGCAGGAAGAGTAGTGAAAAGGCAATCCAGAAATATTCAAAATGGGTTCAGTCCTCTAGAGAGCTAGGAATCCTAGGGCACAGAAGGCTGGAGCCAGGTTACTACAATAGATAGCAACTCTTCCAGCTCCCAACCTCTGTTCTTAAGCAGATCCAGCTGCAGCTTATTAGTAGCTTCTGAAAACAGTCTCCTTTCGAGGAGACCCCCGAGGAGTTTTCTTGCTTCTGAGGAATCCCCTGCTGCCGCTGGGTACATCTCCTGGGCTCGAGGCATCTGGCCTGCCTCTTTAATCTATGCTGTTCCTGGGGGCTTGGGGAGGGGGTTCTCTACTACCTCTGAAGTGCATCCCCCCTTCAGATGTGGGAGTAGGACCTGGACAAACAGTACTGAGGACCTAGGCTCCTCCATACCCCCTAACTGGGTGGCCGTAGGATTCCTGCAGCTTTAACTATTGTGATGAAGAGGGGATTTCACCAGGTGCTGCACACCTAGAAATGACACCTGCTGAAATTCCCTTTTCTATACAACTGTTAAAGATACAGGAGCCCTGTCCTCCTTTCCATATGGTCACCCTACCTCTAACCTGCTGGAGGCTCTGGGTCTTCCTCCGAGGAAGAATCATCCAGTGGAGGCATAACAGATAGATCTTTGGATGCATATCTGCCTGTCTGTTGAGAGTGCTGGATCTCTTTAGGCTGTTTTGCACATTACTGAGCTGCATCTGTTAGGGATGTTGGGACCCGCAATGGATTCCAATGACTTCAGACTTCTATGAATCTAAGCTGTGGATTCTACAGTGGACCATCTTTTTCCGAGTGGTGCAGATTTCGTACTTGCAGGCTGGCAAGTGTGCATTTTCAATCAGAAATAAAATTTTCGTGCATGCCTAATAGGGTGACCATATGGAAAGGAGGACAGGGCTCCTCCACCTTTCATAGTTGTACAGAAAAGGGAATTTCAGAAGGTGTCAATTTTATGCATGCAGAACCTGGTGAAATTCTCTCTTCATTACAACAGTTAAAGCTACAGGAGCTATACAAGAGTGACCAGATACAAAAGAGGGCAGGGCTCCTGCTGCTTTAACTGTTGTGATGAAGAGGGGATTTCACCAGGTGCTGCATGCAGATGAATGACACCTGCTGAAATTCCCTTTCCTACACAACTATTAAAGATACAGGAGCCCTGTCCTCTTTTTCATATGGTCACCCTAGCCTTAACACACACACCACCGATTCCATCGAAGAGCAGACGAAGGAATGAAAAATGCCTGACAAATGGTGAAACACAGATGGAATGGATTTCACAAAATCCGCACATCCCTCGCATCTGCCCGTCGACTGAGATCAAGCCATGCTGTCATCCCCCAACTGAGCCATCCCCCCAGCTGGTCTGACCCCCATTGCTCCCACCTGCCTGCTGCAGCTCCTAATCCAGGAGCGGAGAACTTATTTCAGTCCGAGGCCAAATTATTTCATTTTATTTTATTTATTAACATAGCATCATCAATGCACATGGTGCTGTACATAGCAAAACAATAAAACAGCAACACCCTGCCACATAGGCTTACATGCTGATAAAATCACAAGAAAACAACAAGAAAGGGAAGGGAATGCACCAAACAGGCGCAGGGGACAATAAAATTAACAGTGTAAAAGTAAGATCAAAATCAAGTTCTAAAAGCTTAAGAAAAAAAGGAAAGTTTTCAACTGAGTTTTAAAAACTGTAATTGAACTCGTGGTCCGCAAATGCTTTGGAAGAGAATTCCAGGCATAGGGGGCAGCAAGAGAAAATGGACGAAGCCGAGCAAGAGAAGTAGAGACCCTTGGGTGGATAAGAAACATATAACATTCCGTCTCAGAGAAGTTCTTGGGGGCCCTATCCCAGCGGTGGGCAGAGCCGAAGGCAAAGAGGGTGGGGAAACAAAAGTTGCAGAGCCCCAAACACCTCTTTCTGCTGGTAGCTAAGGTCTAGGAGAGGCGTTTCAATCTTTTGGAATGTGGGGAAAAAAACTGCAAAGAGAGGCAGTATGGTGTAGTAGTTAGAGTGCCGAACTAGGATTGGAGAGGCCTGGGTTCTAGTCCCCATTCTAATACGGGTGATGACTTTGAGCGAGTCATTGACTCTCATTCTATTGCAGGGTTCCTTGCATTACTGATTGTGCCTCCTTTGACTTCCATTTTACTTCTCTTTGCTTTCAGAGCCAGAATGGAGGAAAAGGTGAAGTCCACCGGGAAGATCACAGCCGAGGAAAGGGAATAGACTGTGCAGCCCTCACTTGCATGGTTCAACTGGCTCAGATCATTGTCGGGGTGGGCCTGGGCTTCCTGGTCAGTGCTGCCGGCAGCGTGGTGGTGGTGGTGATCTCCGCTTCGGCAGTTGCATTACTGGGCTGCTGCTTTGTAGCGTTCTTTGTTCGCTATGTGGAAGGGAACAATAAATAGTTGGTGTCTGGATGAAGCTGCTGCCTTGTGTCAAAAGGTGAATGCTGTGGTTCTTTGGTTGGATGCTTTAACATGGTGCTGAATCCACACTTATTGGGGCTGTTCACACAACACGCTAACCCACAATCAATGGTTGAGGGTGGCTTCTTGTTGAACCGTGAGTTGTTTGTTGAACTGTGGGTTAGCGTGCTGACTGAACCCAGGATATTTTCTGTAGGGTGTCTTGTTAATCTCACAGTGTGGCTTGTTAACTACCCTGAACAACCCAACAACAAGCCATAGCTTCTCAAGGTAGCTTGTTGGAGAAAAATAATCCACATTGACAGACTTTTGAACTGGGAAGTTTCACCCCAAATTTCTCAGTTTAAGAGCAATTGCTTGCCCCAAAGAATCCAGGGAGCTGTGGTTGGTGAAGGTGTTGACAATTCTCTGATAGAGCAGGGGTGGGCAAGAGGTACATCATGGGCCACCAGCTAACCATTAACCAGTTCAAAAACAAACAGAAGAACATCCATGGTTCATGGAAAGGGGATGGATTTTAAGTCAGTTTAAGCCTTCAGTATAGATGTGCCCTAACTTTGTGGAAGAATCAACAACCCATGGTTTAACAACAACCCACACTCAACTATTGAGTGTAGGTTAGTATATTGTGCAAACCCAGTCATTGCTTCTGTAGTAGCTCTTTTCTTTCGTTGCATCTGTGCTGGCCAAAAATTGAGGGGCATTGATTCTTCCACAAAGTTAGGGTTCCCTGGAATCTTTGAGGCAAGCAATTACTCTTAAACTGATAGAAAACTGTTACAGGTTGTTGGTGTAGACAGATATGCACCATCAATTTTGAGAAATTTGTGGTGAAACATCCCAGTTTGAAAGCCTGCCTGTTCTAGGTTGTTGTCACCTGTCCAATCTTCATTACTTGAAAATCTGCTGGGAGAAATTGGTCTTTATTAAAGCCAGTGACAAGATTTCCCTTGATGTTACAAGAATCGACACTCTTTCTAAGAGTCAGCCCCTTCCCCAAGAAATTTGGAATCCAGCATTAATCTCATTCCCATTCTGTAGCCAGAATGTACTATGCAAAGTGGGCAAATCTGCATATATTTGCATGTTTTGTCTAGGGAGAGGTTTGCAGAAGCTGCAAGTGGTTGCATTTATTTTAATGTTAAAGAGCAGGGGAGGAAAATGGGACCTGAGATGGTTGTGATTTGTGAGGCAGCAGCAACAGCAGCATAGAGCAGCTTTCTCCAACCTGGTGCCCTGCAGATGTTTTGGACTACAACTCCCAGCATTCCTGAACATTGCATGCTAGCTGGGGCTGATGGGAACGGAAGTCCCAAACATCTGAAGAGCACCAGGTTGGGGAAGGCTGCTGGATATTATTACTGGATACAGAAGACAAGATAACCTTCCTGGGGATGCTTGTTGGAAAAATCATGTTTTCAGTGTCTACAGAAGAGTTGGCGCCTGTCTAATGTGTAGTTCCAGAGAGTGGGCACTATGTTACTAAAGGCACTATTCCAAACCATCATGGACTGGACCTTCAAAATCATGGGCACCATCAGAGGGTGTTGGCCATGTGCTTCACTTTCCCATTGAAATCAATCCAGTGTCACTCACACTCGGGTTTCAAAAGTTGACATTTGAACATGTTCCACATTCCACCGCTTGGAATTGAATTCTGATTGTTGCCGCCCAGATTTTGAATTCATTTTGAATGTCCATTTCAGTGCAATTAGGATATCCAATTGCATGTATGTCTGGAATGCCCAAACTATGGGATGGTTTGTGTGCCACCTGCTACAATCAGCTCAAGCATTGCTCTTAAAGTGAAAGAAAGATGCTGGTCACAGGTTCCACAAGCACCTACCCAGCCTTCCAGCCTCATTTTCCATCAGAGGAGGGATTCAGATGGCCACTCAGATGTGGAGGACTAGTGTAGTGCAATGTCTAAGGGCCAAAAGAGGCTGGACATCCATCATTGGACCTCCACATTTTTGGTAAAGCAGCCCCAAGACGCTCCCAGTTGGACTGGAGCAGCAGTCCTGGGAAGGGGGTGTAGAATTCTCCTAGTGCTATTCCCAACCCCCTCCCCCTCCCCTCCCCCAGAAGCTGCTCTTAGTCCCCCTGGTGAAAAATATAAGCAAACGGGGGAACCTTAAACCAGGAAAGTTTAAACAACCCCCCTTCCATTAACATTACTGTTCTGATAAAAACTAGAGCTCTCTCTAAGCCTGCTTCAGGATAGGGGGAGGGGGGGGGGGAATGAATCCAGTCACGGATTTCTCATATCCTCTGTTTTGGCCTTAAGAGGCAGTAATGTAACCCTTGAAGCCTCCAATCGAAGAGCGTCCTTAAATGAACGTTTCATAGCACACTTGCTACTGGCCACTCATGGATGTTCGTGGGTCATTGACGATACCGTCAGCCTCCTGTGCGTCTCCCGCTCCATTTTCTGGTTTGAGCGCTAAAAAGAAAATCAAAGAAAACCCAACACTTCTGGGATATATCGATATTTGTTGGGTTTTCCTGCTGTGTACAGATAAAGTTGCACTATAAAATGCCCATTAGGGGGTGCTGTCCCATTCAACTGCATTGAGGCTGTACAAGCCATGTGCTTGCTGCTCTCTTCCTTGTGTAATTGCAGCTTGTTGCAGAAACGGAAGAGAAGCAGGAAACAGAGCCACAGTAAAGCGACACGATTTCCCCCTGTCTGAAGGAACTCGAAGACAAGCCTTGAACTCACACTATGTTAAAGAGTAAATATGAGAAACATTGTGAATGTTGATATTTCCCAGTAATTTTAAAGATATGAATAGTTCACGTGGGAAATACCATAAATATTTGTCATGAGGGTTATTTTGTCATATTCTTTTGGTGTGTGTGTGGCAGGGAGGGTAATTTACAACATGTTTGGACATTTATTGAAGACTTTCGTTAATATCACAAATTTACTAGTAAATATAAACAGTCTCTTGACCTAACTGTTAACTGTCACATTGATCAAATGTTTGACAAATTAAAGCTAGACCTTACAAGAGATTTGCCCTCAAAACTGCTTGGAATGCTAGGGTTCAGTCTTGGGAGCATGTGTAGTTAATGCCTCTGAGCATGTGCAGAGAGCATTCTTTTACCATTCGGTCACTACAGCTGCACCAAAACAACACTGAGATTAAGGGCAATGCTGCCAGGAAAACTTGAACCTGACAACTTTCTGCATAAAAAAATAAATGGCTGTCAGGATGTAATATCAAATCAGGAAGTGGATGTGATGACATACTTAATTTCAGTAAGAAAAGAGAATAAGAGACATAAAGCTTGATGCCATCATACTTAAGGAAGGCTTCTGGCTTCAGTGCCTCTGCTCCAGTTTAAGAACTGCCAACTGCTGTTAGAAATCCCACAAATGTTTCAATGTCTCTCTCATTAGAAATGTCATTGACTAAAGAGACTAGCCAAAAATACAGAGGGGTGTCTTCTGAAATTAAATACATCAGATGTAAAAGTACTGGCGAAAGAAAATGAAATGTCTCTCTCCACCCCACCCCCCTCAAGCCATCTAGTGTTTTGATTACGTTTTCATTATTTTGTGTTTTGATCATTTTGTGTTTCTCCAAATATACAAAGCTTTTCGCCCTTTAGCTTTTGAAAAATGATAGGTATTAAGCAACTGCACCCCAATAATTTCAAATCTTCCAGGAATTGTGTATGTCATCTCCTATTTTAGCACCTCTTCAAGATATCCATTGAACAACAAAAATAGTGATTATATACATATTATAGCAAACGGTGTTCAAAACAGCTGACATACATTTTGATTATGGCTGCTATACTTTATATTGATTAACTCAGTAATGTTGCACTCAGGGCAACATTACTCTTACAAACATGCACACCTATGTCTGTATGGTATTTGTTGCAGTGGAAAAGCACCTTTCCTTGGTCTTCTGCTGGCAGAACTGCTCTTGCAGAGGGGCTTGGAGGACTTCGGGGTAAGTATTGAAGGGACACCTGGAGGGCCTGAGGAAGAGAGAATAAAAAAGCCAGGGGTGGAAGGAAGTGGCTACTGCAGGGGTGGGCAATGTATGCCCTCCCCAGATGTTCTTGGACTACAACTTCCATTATCCCTCACCACTGGCTATGTGGGCAAGGGCAGTCCAACAACATCTAGATGGCTGGCAGAAGGAGAGCACAGATGGCAATTGGAACATAACAACATAAGAACCGCCATGCTGGATCAGACCAAGGGTCCATCTAGTCCAGAACTCTGTTCACATAGTAGCCAACCAGCTGTCGACCAGGGACTCACAAGCAGGACATGGTGCAAAAGCACCCTCCCACCCATGTTCCCCAGCAACTGGTGTATATAGGCTTAGTGCCTCTGATACTGGAGGTATCACAATGCCATCAGGACTAGTTGCCACTGATAGCCTTATCCTCCAGGGGGCTATCTATTTGTGGAGAAAGCCTCGTGGTAGCTGCGGTTCTGTGCTGCATCAGTTATATGATGCAGCCGCAGCTTTGCAGTCATCACGGGGCTTTCCTACAAAGCTGTGCATTGAAAAAGTCGGGGACTTACCCCAACTTTTTCAGTGGGGCGAGGCCAGGGCAGTCCTGGTGGAAGGCAACTGGTGATTGGTAAGAAAAATTGGGGTTTTGCAGGAAGGCAGCACCAGCTTGGCACCATGAACTTGTCCATTGATTATGGGGTGCTGATCATTCACTCTCAGCCCCTCATCTTTAGCCATTTAGGGCATGATCCTATGCATGTTTAGACAGACAAAACTCCCAGCATTCCCCAGCCAGCCTAGCTATGGGTTGATTTGCTTTTGAGGTTTTTAAGGGTTCAAACCTATGCAAGTTTAGGCAGAAGAAAGTACTACAATTCCCATGCTGGCTGGGAAATGCTGGGAGTTGTAGGGCCTTTATCTGTCTAGCATAGCATTTAATCCGTCATTTCCTGCTCCTGTCCCAGGCTTCTGCATGCAAGGAGAGAAGGAGAGAAAGAACTCTCCACTGAAGGAGAGAAAGAATAAATCACCAAATGAGGGCCCAGGACTTAGTAGTCCATGGATAACAAGGTGCTAAAGAGCATTTAATAACAAAACCCTTTTCCTTGAAGCATCCCTGATTTCCAGCCCTGGAACACCAACCCAGCCATTTAGTTCATCTACAGTGGTGGCCAAAATTGTGGATACTTTTTGAAATTTTCATGTTTTGCAACTTTGAATACTTATAGAAAATTTTCTGTTTCACAAAGTTCAAATGTTTTTATATCATTTGAAAGATAATTTAATGCTGAATTCAAAACAAAAAACAGAATGCAAATACCTGCAGTTAAAAAAAAGTTATGCTTACTTTATTCTAAAAAGAAACACAAGTTGTGATTGAGTTGAGAAGCAGTTTGGAATTGCAAACCCTACTGGCCAATCACAGTCCTTGTTTTGGGGACCAATCATATGGCAGTAGCTGTGATACCTCATGTTTCAAGTTGGGGAACGTCAGTTTTGCTGTTTGTTCTGTAGAAGACAGAACAAATATCACTGTATCTGAGGCACAACTGGAGATTGTGAATATTTGAATTATTTCTCATATAAAAATTGTACATCCATAAATAGTGAAATGGCACCAAAGAAAGGAGTTGATTGAACACCCAGGAGAAGAAGCAGGATTGTTGTAGTACGTGAATCAGGTCTTTCCTATGCTAAAATTGCAAGGCATGTTGGTCATTCAGTGACTATATCTGGAGTTCGAAAGTTTTGTTTGCGATATAACAAAACAAAGTCAATTAAAAACAAGGCAGGAAAAGGCCGTAAAAAGTGCACATCATCTGTTGATGACAGAAGAATAAAAAGGCTGTGTCTCAAGGAGAGAAAAATTTCATCTGAGGCCATCAAAGGTGTACTTGATGCAACAAGTGTTTCTGTCAGTTTCAGAATGATAAGGAGAAGACTATCAGATTTTGGACTAAACGGTAGAATTCTGAGAAAAAAGCCATTTTTTAATCTAAAGCAGCGCCAGAAACGACTACAGGGCAAAAGAACACAGTGAATGGACAGAAGATCAGTGGAAGCAAGTTATTTGGAGTGATGAAAGTAAGATAAGCTTATTTGGTAGTGATGGGCGAAAATATGTGAGACATAGAGTAGGAGAAGAGCTACATCCTGACTGCATTGAGGCAACTATAAAATACCTAACAAGCGTTATGATTTGGGCATGTATGTCAGCAGATAGTGTTGGCCGCCTTCATGTAATTGATGGCACGCTAAATGCACGAAAATACATTGACACCATCCTGGAACCAAAACTGTTACCTTCCATCAAGGATCTCTTTTCAAATAATGCACCATTTATTTTTCAACAAGATTCAGCTCCCTGTCACACAGCAAAAATATGCAAACAGTGGTTCACAGCAAAGGGCACTCAGTTGTTGACCTGGCCAGGAAATAGCCCTGACCTGAACCCGATAGAAAATTTGTGGCACCGCTTGAAAATTCTGGTATGAATGAGGCGTCCATCAAATAAAAGCCAATTAATTGAGGCTATAAATGATTCCTGGAACCATGTCATAAAGAAGGAAGAGCTTAACACACTTGTCGGCTCAATGAGACATCGCTGTGATGCTGTTTCCAAAAATAAAGGCTTCCCTAGCAAATACTGATATTACATTTCAATCATAACTAAAGTATCTCCTTCTCCCGTACAATCCCGTACAATCCGCCCCGCACACTCAGGTCCTCTGGGAAGAACTTACTGCGGTCGGCCAAGACCAGGCTGACAACTGTTACCCAGAGGACCTTCTCTTCTGCCGCTCCCAGACTGTGGAATGACCTGCCGGAGGAGACTCGTCAACTTAACAGTCTTTTAGAATTTAAGAAAGCTATAAAGACTGTTCTCTTCCGGCAGGCATATCCAGTGTAATTTTTAGACTGTTTTTAGGATGTTTTAGGATGTTTTAATGCAGTTTTAATAATATTTGTCATGTTTTAATTAGTTTTATGTATTTTATCATGTTGTTGTTCCCCGCCTCGATCTGGACGGAGAGGCGGGTAAGAAATAAATCGTTGTTATTATTATTATTATTATTATTATTACATGTTTTTGTCAGATTTTACTGTAAATTGATCATGATTGCAGTATTTGCAGCATAACTTCTTTTTAACTGCAGGTATTTGCATTCTGTTTTTTGTTTTGAATTCAGCATTAAATTATCTTTCAATTTATAAATAAACAATTGAACTTTGTGAAACAGAACATTTTCTATAAGTATTCAAAGTTGCAAAACATGAAATTTTCAAAAAGTGTCCACAATTTTGGCCACCACTGTATTGATAGGTAGGGATAGCATGCTCAGACAGAATAAGAACGTTTCTCCTGGAATCGGGTTGGCGTGTTAGAACCCAAGTGAGGAAGAGTCCTGTTTGGAATACTGCTTGCCTGGATGTGTGTGCAGGGGTGGAGCTCAGGGGTAGATCAACAAGTCCTGGTTCAATCCCTGGTGCCCCCAGAATAGGGGAAAAGTCCTGCCTGAAATGCTGGAGAATCATTGCCATATTGCGTAAACCAGGGTTAGGGCACCTTTTTTTTTTCCTGTGAAGGGCCACATTTACTCAGGGGTAATCTGTTGGGAACTGCATGCCAGAAGTGAGTGGGGGCAGTGCCCAAAATTGCTCTGTCCCTCCCTGACTCTGCCACCCTTTCTCTCTCTGGGTGCTTCCAGATGGAGGTCTCTTAGTGCTGCAAGTCAAAAGACGTGCAGCCATTCTGGAAGCACGTTGGATAGCTCCATTAGAGTTCTGACTGGTTCATATTGAAACCCAGAGCAGATTCACTGCCCCACTCTCATCGAAGCTACTAGCCTCCACTGCGCGCTTGCGCACGCACACACGATACATAGAAGTGTTTTTTGTATTTCTTTCTACCGAAGTGGAGTGATAGAATCTTCCCATCCCGTTCGCCTGCAGACATAGTGTTTCATGCACCAGCGCTCAAGACAAAATGCGCACAGTGATTTAATAGTCCATGGATAACAAGGTGAAGTCTTCCTCATACAGAACATTTAATAACAAAACCCTCTATGTTGAAGCATTTCTAGTCCTGGAACACCAGCTTAGCCATTTAGTCCATCTATTAGTAGGTAGAGATAGCATGCTCAGACAGAATGACAATCAGTCTATGGTGCGATCTCAGTCCTTGTGTGGGAACACTGTGTCATTTGGATTAGTGCAATAGTATCCAGGGATAATAGAGCATCACCTGCAAATCACAGCTGGAGAGAATCAACTCTCTATGTGGGGCAAAACAGTGACAAAGAATGTGAGAGCTGGGATTTTTTTTTTTAAAAAAAACCCAATCAAACAAGGAATCTGGAGGAGGTGGAAGATCTGTTCATCAGAGAAAATCCTATTACTTACGTCCAGTTAGTTGTCAGGGGCCAAGAACAAAGAAAGAGAGATGGGTGGAAAAATCCACATTCACACATACCAGAGTCGATCCAGAAAAGGGTTATTCATTCTATTTATTTTAAACTTTATATACCTCTTTCCCATACAAAGCATACAAATTTTAAACAAATCCATGGAGGACAGCTCTACTAGCCATGCCTGCTCAATAGAACCTCTCATACTCAGAGGCAGCATATCTTTGATTGTCAAGTGTCAGGGACAAACAGCAGGGATGGGCTTTTGCCTAACACACGGCTTGTGGGCTTCCCAGAGACACCCACCTAGCTGCTGTCAGAAACAGGATTCTGGGCAAGAAGGACATTTAGTCGGATCCAACAGGATTTTTATTGATAGTCTTAAATCCAAGTTTGGCAGAGCAAGCATCAGTTCCTGGATTCTTTACAACCTTGCTCAGGCTCAGTCTGCACCACCATCTGATCTCTGATCCATCCCAACCAACCACCTCAACAGCACAGTTTTCTGAGTGCCCTTTGAAGCCCAAGATGTTCTCTGCAGCTTTGTGAATTTAATAACCTCACAGAAAATGATAGGTGTGTGATCAGATGTGGAGCAGTAGAGGCCCAAAGCTACAATCTCAGTTTCTTTTGATTTCTCTTCCTTGGATTCAAGGGTTCCCTCCTTCCCTCATGGATTTCTTCTCCCTCCCTCCTCCCTCCCTCTCCCAATGCCTGGTATTTTCCACACTTCCCTTAAGATGTGCGTAAATCCTAATGTGGGATCTCAGAACATGGAACATACGTAAACATGATGTTCCCTCTACTGGCCTGCTTGGTTGCTGTACTCATCAGAAGATACCCTCTGGAGGTGCCCATAATTTTGGAGATCCAGTGCATTATGGTTCAGAACAGTGCCTTTAGTAACATAGCGCCCACTCTCTGGAACTACGTATTAGACAGACACCAACTCTTCTGAAAACATTTTTCCAACAAGCATTCCCATGAAGGTAATCTTGTATTCTGTATCCAGTAATAATATACAGCAGCCTTCCCCAACTTGGTATGCCCTGAATGTTTTGGACTTCAACTCCCATCATCCCCAGCTAGCATGGACAATAGTCAGGAATGCTGGGAGTTGTAGTCCAAAACTTCTAGAGGACACCAGGTTGGGGCAGGCTATTATATGATCATATACTGTTTTGTGTTATACATTGTGTAGTAATTTCTATGTATGTAAGCAATTCATAAATATTGGTAGATTAATAAATAAAGTAAATAAAAACCAGTTCTGCCCCCGTGAGGATGCTTTCTTCTCCCACTGGAATGGCACTATCTGAGGGCTCTTCCTCTAGAAACTGGGGCCCACTCCCAACAAGATAAAAGCACTTTAATTCTGCTCATATAAAGTTGTCCCCAGGGAACTCCCCAAGACTGGAGCTACACATACCATGTCTCCTCTCGTAGTCCAGAAAGAAAATCACTTTCTTAAAACAGCCCCATCCTCATTCTCTTCAGTAGTGAGGACTCTCTTATAAGAAAGTATGAAGAGCCCTGTTGGAACAGATCAAAGGCTTGTCTAGTCCAGCATCCAGCAATGGAGGCTGGTGGCTCCTATGTCAGTGGAGCAGTGAATCCACTCTGGGTTTCAGTCAACTCTAAAGGAGCTAACCAACATGCTGAACCCTCTCCCCAGAATGGGTTCATGGAGAGGTCCTTTAGAGCAGATATACTGTCCCATTGACATAGGAGGCACCAGCCTCCCCTGGCATTCAACGAGCAGGACAGGAGCACAATAGCGCCCTCCTCCTCATGTTCCCCAGCTACGGGTGCTCAGAGGCATACTGCTCCAGAACAGTGAGGTTCATGACTGGTAGTAAGCATTGATAGCCTTAGTACTTCTTTTTATCAATTTCTGAATCTTCCACTAACCAGCTTTATTGAATCACCAAGAGGGAGAAAACCATCTCCCTGTCCACTTCCCCCCCCCCCACTATGTATACATCTCTATCATGTCTTCCCATACTTGCCTGTTTTCCTCCTAAATCCCAAATCCTCAAAGTAATGTAACCTTTCCTCATAGTGGAATTGCTCCAGCCCCTTGATCATTTGGCTTGCCCTTTTCCAAACCTTTCCCAGCTCTACAGTATCTGTTTTGAGGTGTTTGGAGTAATTAGTGCTGTATGTAAGATTCAAAGTGTGGCCACACCACAGATTTCTAAATTCCATGGATCCCCACCTTTTCCCCCCAAATCATGGAAATTATGCTCATTTTTCCCTCCCTCTTCTCTCTCCTTCTTTAGAATGGAACAGTTTAACCAAGGAGCACAATCCCACAGGCATTGCTCTGGTCCCCTTGCCCCCAAAATGGGGCAGATGCAGGACACCTCCAACACAGCGCCCTTCCCCTCTACTGACCCTGGGGATCGGAAGCAGTTGCAGTTGCAATCTTCATCCATGCCAAAGCCCCTGGGGCTTAACAGTGCAGCTCAGTGGAGGTGCTGGTGGGCAAGATGTCAGAGCGGCTACTGTACACCACCACCCCAGGGGGGTAGGAGATAATGTTGGGCAAGGTGGCTGCTGCAGCATCAGCGGGAGTAGTAGTAGTGTTTGCGGCGGCGGCCACAGCTGCAGGGCTCATGGGCACAAGGGTGTGCAGCGCTTGCTCCTCCTGCTCGGGCTTGGTGGTGGCCGTGAAGGGGCGCATGGTGGTGATGGAGGGCGAAGTGATCCGCCACAGCAGCTTCTTGAGGGCTTTGCGGAACTCCCTGCGCATGAGGCAGTAGAAGATGGGGTTGAGGCAGCTATTGGAGTGCGCCAGGCACACGGTGATGGGGAAGAGGTACGCCTGGGAGAAGAAGTACCCGGAGCTGAAGTGCAACACGTTGAGCTTGATGAGAATGCCCCAGGTGGTGAGTGCCTGGTTGGGCAGCCAGCAGAGGAAGAAGGACAGCACCACGATGGTCACCGATTTGGTCACCTTGGAGCGGCGCTTGATGCTGGGGCCGCAGGAGCCGGCGCCCACATGCCGGTCGCTGATGAAGCGCACCAGCAAGAGGTAGCAAAGGGTGATGGTGCTCAAAGGCAAGACGAAGCCCAGCAGCACCTTCTGGGCATGGTACAGCCCCAGCCAGAACTGGGTGTTGTTGCCTTGGCTGTCGGGGATCTTGACCAGACAGAATTCTTCGCTGAAGATGGTGGAAGTGGTGGAGAAGATGCCGTTGGGCAGAGAAGCCAGAATGGCCGAGATCCATATGAGGGCACAGAGCCACTTGGCCGAAGAACAGCCCACCAAGAGTCCTCCGTGCCGCTGGCTTTTCAGGGCCGAGGCCACGGCATGGTAGCGGGCGATGCTCATGGCGGTGAGGAAGAAGACACTGGCATACATGTTCATGGCCGTCAAGTAGGAAAGGGTCTTGCACATGGTTTTGCCGAAGAGCCAGGTGAAATCCAGAGCGTTCTCCACCGCCCAGAAAGGCAGCGTCAGCACAAACTGGAAGTCGGTCACTGCCAAGCAGGTCACGAAGAGGTTGATGGAGGACTTTCTCCACTTGCTCTTCATCAGGTAGAGCACCAGCACGTTGCCCACCAGGCCGAGGGCGCACACCACCGAGTAGATGATGGAGATGAAGATCCGCAGGACCACCGAGCTGCTCCCCTGCTGTCCCTCGGCTCTCTCTAGGTTGAAGATGCTCCTCCAAAGCTCTTGCAGGGACTCGTTGGTGCCGTTGCTCGACAGCAGCCTTTCCCCTAGAAGACTGGGGAAGGAATCCAGGAATTCTTCTGCCCCGACTTCCTTCATGCTAGCTGCTAGCGGGCAGTAGTTGTATTCACAGAGGGCATCCATCCCATGGCAGATGAAGGGGTTTCTCCCCTCTGCTCCGTCAACCCCGCTTAGAAAGCTGCGACGGGAAGACCAAAGAGGGCTCTTTCCAGGCGCGCTCGCAAAAATTAGTCCGGAGCCGGAGGAATTACATCCAAAACCTAGGACTCTTTGCCAGGGTTGTTGCTGGGAATCTGACCCCGGGTGCAAAGTTCTGGCAAGGTGTGTGTGTGTGTGTGTACGTTAAAAAGACACTCACAGCCGGTCTTCCTTCTGGAGCTAATGGTGAAGGAATATGGGGTGGGGGTGGGGGAACAATGCAGGTTGCAGAAGGAGCAGAGCAGATCCAAAGGCAGCGAATAATCGACTCACCGACCGCCCAGCCTTCAAAAGAAAGTGACCAATCTCGAGTCTGCCGTCCGGTTGAGCCCCTCGCCAGACCCTTGTAGGTATCGCTGGCCCGCTGCAGAGTTGATGTTTGCAGCCGAGTGACTGGGGCTGAAGTCGAGTCCCAGCCTTCGAGAGCAGCCGTTCGAAGACGAGGCTCCCTTGCTTCGTTGAACCAGCCTGTAACTCCAGCCCAAGTCCGTCCTGCCTTCCACTCCGACTCCGAGGCGGTTATCCTGCCTCGCTGCCCCTGCCGTCGGCTTTTAAGGGGTGCGCGCGCACAGCGACGCACTCCCGGAGCTCTCCAGGGTACTGAAAACGAGCGACCTGGGAACGGGAGCTGCGCCCGCCTCTCCCCCCACCCCACCCCACCCCACCCCACCCCGGAGCTCAATTAGCCGGCACTGAAATATCTATTATAATTTGCTCCACGGTGATTTGATGTTTTGGGAGTGGGGTGTGCCCTACGAGAGCCTATTTTTCTGACCTCTTTTAATGTTCCCGATTTTCTGGCTTCACTTTCTGCATGCAGGCGTTGCAAATCGAAGCCCAGTCCACACTCTGCTTCGCCGTAACTGAAAACGAACGGATCCTCCGTTTATTGGGATTTTTATGCGTTAAACTCAACATAGAAACCTCCACGTGGGCTTTTCAAGAGAGGACATCAAGGTTCTGCCTCGGTGATATCTTCCCCAAACGTGGGTGGGGGTTTGTTTTTTTTCATGCAGCAAATGGGGTGGTGGTGTTAGAGAAGCAAATGGACTGTTATTTTATTCAAGTTATATATTTCACTTATTTGTCTGTTGCAATCTGTCTTTCAATATCATTTCCTCTATTATTTTTCTTACAATTCAATCCTATTGCAGGCCTACTCAGAAGGAAGACCACTGAGTTCAATGGAACTTACTTCCAGATAAGTAGTCATAGGAATACAGACTCAGGATGGGGCATGCTGGGAGTTGTAGGGCTTTTTTTTTTTGTCTAACCATGGATAGGATTGCACTTTTAGTGTGCAAACTCACGCGTTTGTATAACTTGGACAAAATATATCTTTAGTACACATCAATTTACAGAAACATGCCACAATATGTCCTTCTATGTCCAAACAAAAAATATGGATCTCTTGCTTGTAGCCCAGTCTCACATGGTTCTGTATCTCCAGGTGCTGAGTATTTTGGAAGTCCCTTTTGTAGATTTTTCTTAACTTTAATTTCACAGGGCAATCCCCAGTCAGTGGCTCAACATTGTAGTTCAAAGCATTAACCCTGCAATAATATAATTAGGACAAATATCAAGGATGCAAAAAAATGATTCCCTGTCCCCTTGAAATTCTACTGTACACAATTAACAGTTCAATTTACCTTATACAAGGTGATAAGAGCCCATAATTAAACAGCAACCTTCTAACATTAAGCTGTCAACAAAACAACTGATTCTCTTTTTAAGTTGTTTCTTCTCTTAGCACTCCCTCTGAGTGAGGGCCCCACCCAAGGGACTAAACCATCTGCTCCATAGGGGGTTACATTTGCAATACAGTGTAATCAGGGTTAAAGTTAGAGTGAAAGAGGGCTTGAAGCAGCATGAGAAAAAATAGTGAAAGCTGGCACTCTCAAGAGCATATACAGAATTCCTTCCTTGTTGTCTCAGAGTAACTGCAATCAGTCCTCATGACTCTTTGATCAAGCATAGGGCTTCCAAGTTAGATGGCATGTCAGCCTGAATCCTGCTGCCTTTTTGTGAAGAAATTAAAAACTGCATATAATGCTGCATTTCCTTACCTTTGGTATTTTTAAACAAAAGTTGAAAACTGGTACAACTTCTCACATTTCCTGCAGGTTCCCTTGTTTCCAAACAATGCGCTTTAATAAAGATTAGTTTCACAAATATTTTCTTGTTTTAATTTTTTTTTCAAAATCTGACCACCTCCAGTGCTGGTTTCTAAAGTTTTTTTTTTTAATTGTTTAAATTTTATTTTTAAAAATGTTTGTAGGGCATTTTCTCATAAGCTCAAAGTGATGTGAATGCAAATGCAATAACATGCAGAATAAAGTACAACCCCCCAACACATCCACACACAGGACTCATACGATCATGCTATAAAAACATGGTCTGTTGACTCTCACAATCTACCCAATCCAGCTCTTAACGTTGCTAGACAGACCACAAGCCAGACAGGATAGGTGTAACTGTAACACAGGGGTAAGAAACCCTCTTTCATCCTGAAAGGTTGAATTCAATTTTGGAGAAGCTCTTGGTGGCTGCATTCCAGGGGTGGGTAAGGCTGAATGCCAAAGGGAAAAAAAATACAAAGAATACTGGCATATTGTAGCTTAAAACTCGTTACTGCCGGTAACTAAGCCTCAGGAGAGTCATTTCAGCCTTTTAGAAAGGAGGAAAAAAACTGCACAAAAGCTGGAAACCACCAAATGGTCAGTAGTTGGTGGAAATGGGTAGGGCCAGGGAAAGGGGTTGTGGCCATCTGGGGACCCCTAGAGGGCCCAAGAGGGTCAGTATTGGCCCTCAGGCCTGAGGTTCCCTATCACTGCTGTAATCCTTCCTGAAGGCAATTACAGGGTCACAGCTTCACACCATAGCTAGAAGTTTGTTTCACTGCCTTGGGGCAATCACAGTAAAGGCCCTGCTTTCAACAGCAACTTAACTCCCACACTGATGGACTACGATAAAAAACAACAACTCGATTTGAGGAATGAAACTGACATGAAGGCTGATATGGGGAGATATGGAGTCTTTAAGATAGGCAGTTCCTGAAGGTTACAACCTGTGTTGAAAGATCTGGGTGAACTCCCACTGTGTTTCCAGATGTAATACGAAGTTTTAACCAATAATGCCCTAAATGGTCTGGGGATAGGGTCCCTGAAGGGCCACCTGCTCCCATATCAACCTGCCCATTCCCTGAGATCTCTCTCAGAAGCCATACTCCTGTGTCCCTGTCATCAATATTAAACCAGGTGGCGGTAGTAGGAAGGACCTTTTTGTGGTGAAACTGCAACTCTGGAGTGCCTTTCTGAGCGTGATTTGCCAAGGGCACGATGAAGCATTTTTTTTTAATTTCATGAAATCAAACACACACAATAAATGATAAACCGTTCAATGCTATTATTATTATTATTATATTATTATTATTATTATTATTATTATTATTATTATTATTATTATTTTGCCACTAGCTGAACACAGTCCTGTTGCATTAGGCCTTAGGTGCAATTGTATTATGAGCTTATTGCTATTTCAGCTTTGGTAGTTGTTATTTATATTTTATACTCATGTTTTATCTGTTTGTTTATTTGTTTGTTTGGAGTATTGTAAGCTACCTTGGACAGTCATGCTGGGGATGAAGGTTAGAAAAATTGGAAATGATATAAAACTAAACACAGCCAGTGAGTTTTACCTAGCTTGTTTTCCAACCAATGGGGCATTCTCTGAGCAGAGCTCGACTCAGAACATTCCTGCTGGTGGAAAGTGGGGAGAAGTCATCTTTGCCAATTCCCCCTCCCTCTTCAGCCCCCATTGTACTCTTCCCCCATTCTTTTGGAGGGTCACCCCCTGAAGCACAGTTTGAGGAGGAACATAAGGGGAAAGGGAACCAATGATGTTCACCTCCTCTTCCATTTCACCACTGGGATTCCCACACTTACACAGAAACCTTTCAAAGACAGGTGGCCCCTTAAGTCTGCAAGATGCTTTCCCTGAATATTATCCAGAATCTTGAAATTGCAGTGGAGCCTGGTGACTCCGATGTCAGTGGGGCGGGGAATCCGCTCCAAATTTCAGTCAAAACCAGCCAGAACTCTAAAGGAGCTATCCAGGCTGCTTACACGTGTTGAACACTGTTGAGGGGCTATAGCTCAGTGGTGAACCACTTGCTTTGCATGCAGAGAAGGTTCCAGGTTCGATCCCTGGCATCTCCAAGTAGGGCACGAAAAATTCCTGCCTGAATCCCTGGAGAGCTGCTCCCAGTCTGTGCCTACAATACTGGGCTAGATGGACCAGTGGTCTGACTCAGTAGAAAGCATCTTTCCATGTTCCTATTGTGCTTTGCTCGTTTCCTATTTATGAGCTAACTTTAGCCTCCCTCTTTCTTGAGTACAATAGAGGCTCATAAATATTCTTTTCCTTAGAGTTTGATGTTGGTGGTGATTTTAATAGTTATTTATTTAAAATATTTCTTGGCCGACTTTCAGGGCAGAAGGCCAAGAAATGATGACAATGAGGATGATAAAGCACCCAAACAATTTAGATACTCCACAATCGGAGTCCTGGTTGATAGAACCATGTTAATTGATAAAATAGTAACGGACATAATTATTATCAGTAGAATAATTTGGAAATGGCAATTTTTGAAAAAATATTGTGGACCCCAAAAGCAGCCGCCTTGGTATTCAAGTGCCTTAAGGGCTGGTAAGAGAAGCGAATACTGAAGTTGTCCATGTTTCGGGCTAATAGTTTCACAATTGATTTAGGAGCCAGGATTGCCCTGGGAAACTCTGGGTGCTGTTCTAAAACTGGGCTCTAGAGGCTGCTAAAGTTACAGAGGAAAGTGTTGAATGATAAACTCCTTTGATCACCCACACACACGCATAGTGCACTAGATTCTTCCACAGCATCAGCAACTGATAAAAAGATTACAATTTTTCTCAGCTCTTTAACTGTAAAGCCTTGATGTACAGAAGTTGTTGCTGAAGGCAGAGAACAGGCTGTGCTCAGCGTTACTTTTGATCAACCTTTCCCAAAATGTTTATTAGGATATTTCGAGATGGTAATAGATTCCCCTCCCTCGCGCTCAATTAGTCACTATGTTCCATTGTGGCAAGGAATCTAGACGTCTTTCTTCAAGATAACAGTTTGTTCATGGGGATAACCCTACATTTCCCCCAACTTCCACACAGCGACATTTTGTGCCTGGGGAAATGCGACTCCAGTTTGGTCCACCTCACCACTGTTGCACATGCACATCTGTTGGGGAACAAATGTGCCAGCGGCATCTGTTAGGTGTGACCTGTGCGATCACCAGTCATGAGCAACCACAAAGTTCAACACAACACACTCCATTTTTATGTTATTCAGATACAACACAACCTCCATTTTGAATTTCTCTCACATGCAATACAGACTCCATTTTGGATTTTCTTCTACAATTCCTCTTTTGAGTCTTCAGAAGACTCACTTTTAGACCTCAAGTCCCATTGAAAGCCAAAATCTCCTTTTCTCTCTCTCGTTCCTCTTTTAACGTTCTTGTTACTTGCATGTTAACATTCTTGCTACATGCAGCTTATCAGGCCTTTTGTTTAAAGCAACATTTAGTATGGTACATCATTAGCTGAATGCATACAAATATACAAACAAACTAGCATTTCAGTCATTATCCATTTTGAGGATACTTCTTTAGGCATTAAGGTTAGGTAGCTAGGATGTTAACTATGACCATGGGTCAAACCCAATTAGTGTTCTCAGAAGCCACTAAGCTACTGTATGTAATAATTTGAGCTCTTTTTGTTAAAATCAGTTTCTATTCCATGGTTCTTGTTTATATACGTATAGCAAGAAATTAGGCTGACCAGATAAAATCCAGGTCAGGGCTCATGTAACTTTAACAGTTGCAGAGAAAAGGGAATTTCAGCCAGTGTCATTTGTTTGCAATTAGTTCCTGGTGAAATTCCCTCTTCATCACAACAGTTAAAGGTGCAGGCACTATACTAGAGTGACCATATACAAAAGAAGGCAGGGCCCCTGCAACTTTAACTGTTGTGATGAAGAGGGAATTTCACCAGGAACTAATTGCATACAAATGACACTGGTTGAAATTCCCTTTTCTCTACAACTGTTAAAGTTACATGAGCCCTGACCTGGATTTTATCTGGTCACCCTAAAGAAATATTAATCATGGCACAATCTTTCTTGTGCTGCAAACAAGGTATCAAAGGCCATGCAATTTTGAAGTATGATTTGTGAAATCTGTGATGTTTCTGCTTGAAGGGCAGAAATGGTGTCAATTGAGGTAGATTTGATTGGGCCTCTGCTGTGGCAGAGAGATTTACAGGAAGCAAGATTTTCATGAATTGATGGAATCTAGTGTTTCTTTTGACCTTATGGTTGCAAATAAGGACTGCTGTTAGACTGAAGGGTGAACTGAGACCACGCAATATTTTCATGGCAAGATCCACATAGCCAATAGAGTCCTTGGACATGCAACCCTGGATAGATTAACGATTTTTCACCTTAGCATACTTTTCCCCTTCTGGAATACTATACAATAGAAGAGGGAGATCTCACTATTATTTGGCTGGAATCTTGGCATTTTGCTACATTGGGTTTACTTATTATGCTATTGTCTGTCAGTGTGTAACTGCTTTTTGAAAGAAGATAGTAAGGAGAAGGAACCAACAGTGCTACTAATAAAGAGGTCTTTGTGTTTGTTAACTAGCTGTTGCTTAGAGTCTCCAGTTACAGGAAGCGTCTACCTGAGACTTGAATGAAGTTTAGAGCAGACAAAGGTCTGGAAGCCCAGAATCTTGTGCAGTGTTCTAGCTCTTAAAACTTTCCCATAATTAGTGCAATCAAGTAATCCACAATAACTTTGAAGTTTTGGGTAATCTCCTACTGGTTCTTGTCATCGAATACATGTGCCATTTTGATATGTGTAAACTGGTAGCCTATACTGGGATGGACATATCTCTGTAAAGGGGCTAAAGTTTGTTCATTTTCTTTGGTGGTGTTTTTTTTCTAACTGGTGTACTTACTACCCTCTTTTTGCCATTTCTTGAGAGAGACAGGCACCCCAATTACAGGTATACCTTGTGTATGATTGACTGGCATATAAGAACATATCCAACCATTAGTAAGGTTACCTATTTATGCTACTGCTTCACTTAGTCGTACTTAACCCTCCTTTAGTCTCCATAAAGCATAGTCCAAAAGGAACAAGACCACTGTACTGTAACATGGTGACCATCTTGGCAATTCTTGGCTGCCTGCCGAAGTCTGTCTTTGTGCAGCTGGCATTCGGCTCCTATTGGGCTTTTGTCAACTCTAACCAGCAGGGTGAAAACTTTTTGGTTTCTGGAGAGTGGATAGGCATAATTATGGCCCTTGAATATTTGTAGAGTAAAGTTAGGTTGTCTTTGGGCTTGCTCCACTGTTCTTGGGGAAAGTTTTCCACATCTGCAGTTGGTTGATTCTGACACAGAATCAAGCTGCCTCTGGGCGTGATCTGCAGTCTGCTGGGTCTTTGGAGAGTAGTCTACACGCGTTGTCAGCTGCTTCTGGGCGAAATCTCTTGCATCGTCCTTGAGAGCGCCGCCTCTGTTGTTATCCTGTCTTAACTGGTGAAGTCTAGGTCAACAGCCCTCTTGCAGTGTGATGTGGGGATCCAGTAGCACTTGACAGCAGTGTTGGTAATCAGCGAGATTTCCACCTGGGCGCCAGGGCTCTCTTGTCCACTGAAGAACCTTGATGCAGAACCAGTCTTTGGCTGGAGGTCCTGGCGGAGCTCAACTGGGTTTCTTTAACCTGTGAATGAGAACCTTGAACTATTTAATGCACAACCATAGTCTTAATACTTGATCAACTGTTAGCTGGAGTTTGGTGGCCTGGATGTTAGTAGGGGGTGAACCGGGAAAAGTCATCAGTTTGCCCATGAGGACTCCACAGTTTTTCTCAGAAGGAGGAAAGGGGTGTGTGTTTCTTTCTCCTTGGCAGAAAACAAGTTTCACAATATAGAAGAAGAATTTATTATCAGCTGGAAAGTACACAGTGTGAGAAGCACTTATGTGCCTTGTTCTAGCTTTTGTTGGTAACAAAAACACCAGTCTTCATTGTGTGAATTCAGTTATGAGAATTCACCTTACAAATCATATAGATTGCCAACTGCTCTTGCAAACTAGTGTCTTTATGCTGATAATCATGGCATAATCAACTGCATATAGCTCAGACTACACAGAAGGTATGGGCTTGCCCTTCCCTTGAAACATGGTGTGCCCCAATCTCCTTGATATTCCCTTTTCTTAATCGCAAAAAAGGGACTTCATAAAATTCCAAAATCCCCAGGTGATCAGGCTGGAAATTTGGATTTCATGAGGAGGAATTAGTAAAACACACACACCAGGCTTTGCAGCAAGGTCACAACACATTTAGGGCATCAAGAAATGCCTCATGTGGTGAATAATACATTTCACATCTTTATTTATAGAGGTTTCTGCTTAAAGAAGAAAGACTTAACAAAAGCATGTTGGTCTGGATAGTGAGAGGGTTTGTTAAGAAACATGCCTACAACAGTTATAATTTTTAGCAAAATCCTGAAACTTTAGTGCAGATCAGTTAGCTTCAGTAACTACTAGGCACTGGGCTTGAATGCCGTTTATTTTGCCAAGAACGAAAGGGCTTTTTGCAGCACTGGTGGAGAAGGGTGTGGCATTGTGAGTCTGAGGTGTCCGCATAAGTGGGCCAGGCTTATTAGGACACTCATTTTCTAGTGGCCAGTTTGACCACAATAGTGGCATATTCAAGGCGATTTTGCTTTTTGCTCACATCATGTTCTTGTCCACTGCTTTTGCCCTTGAATCTACAACAGATTCTGCATTGTTGGGTTTTTTTAAAAAATGAGATTTCTTTCTTAATCGCTTGAACTCTAAATGCAATTTAACTCTTCAGAGCCTGAAATGTCTACTCTTTCTACAATTCAATACCAGTGATACATTAAAAAAATGCAGGGAACTTAAATATACAACAGCCTAAAAAATTATTTCTTTCATTCTTTGGGAGGAGAAATCTCACTCCCTCCTCTTTGTGCGGCCTAGAGACATGCACCAGATTTTAACTCTTATTCTACCTGTCTCTTTGCAAATTAAGCCACAAATCATTCAACTTCTTTCTAGCTGTATTGAACAGAATATGAACATTTTAAACCTTTAGCAGAAGGAGTTCTAACATTATAACATTATAAACATCGCACATTTGGGATTCAGAATACAGGGGTTTCCAGCAGGACTTGTATTCCCAATGATTAGTCTGCCCTTTCATCTTAGGACATACATATAAGACACAAAAGGAATTTGAATATTCATTTACACTCTTAAGAGATTCTTAATCATTTTCCATGCACCGTGCATTTTCTGTGTGGGGTGGGACAATGAGATGCATCAACGGATTCATGTCTGCTCAGTTTGGCCAGTAACTTTGGAACTTCTTGGAATCTTTTCAAATATTTAGGTCAAAGGCAATAGATAAAATCTATTGCAACACAGAATAGATAAAATCCTAACACTGTTTGGCTGCTTCTCAGAGTTCAGTGAGACTCCCTCCCGGTATTTTGTGTGCCTTTTTAAACATCCCCAAAATATATCTGCCCCTTGGGCTTCCAGCGTGCCCTGCAAATGGAGGATTTTATCTCAATCAAAGCTTCCAGACAGTGGAAACTGTTTAGAAACAGCTCTATTTTTCCAGCTATTTGCAGGTCCTGACCCATAACTTCTGTACATTCATGCTGCTAGCAGCTCTGCTCGCTTGCTTCCTCAGGTACCCATTTTACTGACCTGTCTTTTGCACTGGGCCCAGCCCGTGTCAAGTCTCGTCAGCTCCAACAGACCAGCTCCACTTTTCTAAGTTTGTTTTGCTGGGTCTCACAGAGGTCTTGGGTTGGGAGTCGAGCATGATCTGGAGTCACGGTGTCATCCAAAACAAAGCTAAGCCAACAGGGATTTCAAAAGGTCCTTTACCTTGTGTCCATGCTGGAGTGGCAGTCTCCAAAGAGCTTCTACTGGTGTCAAATCTCAGACGAGGCCCCCAGGTATTGTCGAGGATTTCCAAGGCTCTGACAAAGAGACTAGTGAGACACTAGCAACAGCTTTATTTTTGGCAGCAAAAAAGCGTTAGCACAGCGATGGGCTGAACCCTAATAGGGGAGGGGAGACCCAGAGAACAGTTAGAGCAGGCTTTTTGTACCATGGCGTAAACATGTGTGACTGTCTCTTTTCCGTGAGAACTATTTAAATACATTCTGAACCCAGCCTTCAATATTAGGAGCCTGTGTTCCATTAATTCCAAATAACAAGTTTTTGAACATGCCTGTCAGTTTCTACACAGAGCTCGATTACGATTTCACATACATAGTTCAACATAACGACGTCCATTTTAGACACAACAAACTCCATCTTTAAGTTCCTTCAGGCACAACACAACCTCCATTTTGAATTTCTCTAACATGCGATAAAGACTCCATTTTGGATTTTATTCTACGGCACCATCACAAACCTGAGACATCCGCATAAAGCGGATGCTGCCTGTGTGTAACATAGTCCAAAGTCAGCCATCCCCATGAAGAGGAGGCAAGAAAGCCTGCTAAATTCCTGAACTTCAAGTACAACATTCTCCATGAAGGATGGGCCAGCCATGCTTAGAAGGGCACCATGGCTAACCTGAGTTGTCCTCATGAAGGAGATCCTGGTTGTGTGTAACACAGTTCTAAGTCCAGGTCTGGCCCAAGATATGTTGCTGCCTGAAGCAATCCCAAAAATTACACTACTTTGCACAACCCAATAAAACATGACTAGGTAATGAAACAATTAGGTTGACCTGTGCCAGGACAGGAGCATGCAAGCCTGCTTGTGACCCTGTACCTTTCCAGGGAGAAGGACCTGCAACCCTGTGGACTTTCTTGGACCTCTTATGCCATCCTTCTGGGAAGGCTGTCTTGGGTTGGGATGTGAAGTCGTGTCTTGCAACGGTTCTGCTCCTGCTTAGAATGCCCCTTAGAGAAGGTGGAGGGAGGGGATAATGGATCTGTCCTATGGTGGTCTTGCTACAGGGTGCCCCAAGGTAACATTTGAACCCCATGCTTTTCAACATCTACATGAAACCGCCGGGAGAGTTTCTCCAGGGGTGTGGGCTGAGGCATCACCAATGACACCTAACTTCGCCTCTCCTTCTCAGCTAATAGAGGTGAGGCAGTTGAAGCTCTGAACCAGCGCATGGGCAGAAGAATGGGCTGGATGAGGGCCAATAAACTGAAATTTAATCCAGACAAGACAGAAATACTGTTTGTGGGTGGTTTATCTATCCGGTTAAGTGACAGTCACCCTGTTCTGGAGGAAGAGTTATACCCTTCCTAAAGGGCAAGGCTGCAGTTTGGGGATGAAGACGGATCCGTCCTCGTCTGTAGAGGCACAGGCTGCCTCGGTGGCACAGAGCACCACCTGTTTAAGGAATTGTTTTTAGTTCTTTTTAGTTCTTTTAAATATTATTAGACACTTAGAGATTTTAATGCTTTTCTCTCCTGCCGGTTTTAGTTTAGTATATTTATTTCTATTGTTTAAATATTGGCTGGTTTTATTCTGTATTAGTTTTATTCTGTTTTAATTTTGTACACTACCTGAAGAACTTTGGGATTGGGTGGATTAAAAGTGCAGTAAATAAAAAGAAAAAAAAAGAAGTAAAATAAAATAAATCACTAAAATACAAATGGAAACCAAAAAAACTGTGACCCTAGTTGAAACCCTAAGATAATGAGAAGCCACTCTGACCCACGGAGGGACCCTGTGCCTCTATAGACAATGATGGATCCATGACCATCCCCAAAGTACAGACGTCACCATTTGGGAAGTGAATGTCACTAAACCGGAATATGATGGATTACCCGCAAACAGTATGTCTGTCTTGTCTAGATTGAATCTCAGTTTATTGGCCCTCATCCAGTCCATTCTCCTGCCCATGTGCTGGTTCAGAGCTTCAACTGCCCTACCTCTATTAGATGAGAAGAGAGGCAAAGCTAGGTGTCATTCGTGATGCCTCTCCCCGCACCCCTGGTTAACATCTCCTGATGGTTTTATGTAGATGTTGAGAAGTATGGGGATCAAATACAGACCTGAATCACCCTGGAGCAAGACTGCCATAGGACAGATCCATAATCCCCTACCACCATCTTCTCTAAGGGGCTTTCTAGGCAGGAGCAGAAGCATCGCAAGACGGGACTTCACATCCCAACTCAAGACGGCCTTCCCAGAAGGATGGCATGAGGGGTCCAAGAGAGTCCACAGGGTTGTACGCCCTCCGTCCTTCTCCTGGCACAGGTCACCCCAAGAGTGATCCACCCTTCTCTCAAACAGGAATTTTCAAATGCCTGGACCCAACCATATATCCTCTCATTAGGTGTACACTTCTTTGCTAGGAATGTGCGTTATCAGGAAATCCAGCCCTTTAAAGGCTTGAGGAACTTCCAATAGGAATCCAGTAGACATACACTAAGAATTTAGGAATAAGGCATCCCTGAGCACATCCTCAATACTTGAACCAAGCATGATGAAGATCACAACTGAGCTCACATGTAGTTTCACACAAGAATACCACTCCTAGTATTCCTCACAGTGACCCATAAAACAAAACACAATACACAACAACTAAAACCTTCAAAATGCACGAAGGATGAGCTGGCTGTGCTTGGAAGGGCACCTTCACTAACCTGAGTTGTCCTCATAAAAAAGATCCTGGCTGTGTGTAACACACTTCTAAGTCCAGGTCTGGCCCAAGGTATTTTGCTGTCTGAAGCAATCCCAAAAATTGTGCCACCCGTCACAACCCAATAAAACATGTCTAGGTAATGAAAGAATCACCAGTAAAGAAGCAACAGAACTAACAATGTCTCTGAGAAATGATGTACATAGGACTAAGCTAGGTGTTTATGATTCTGCTCTCACACATGTACAAATTATGCACTTACCTTGTGAGAAGTGATGGGAGCGGCCCTGGTCCTCAAAGTCTTCAACTGATATTAATGATCCCGACAGGATGTGTCATTCCTGTGCATACTTACCTTGTAGAAAGCCTGATTGGGAACTGAACACTGTTAAGATTTATCACAAAGCTGACACAATCAAGCTCTTTGGGCAACCCACAACAATTCACCTCCCAAATGTAGGATAAATAAAATGCAATACACAACAATTAACCCCCCTCCCAAATGCAGTATAATTAAAATGCAATACTCAACAATTAAAACCATAAAATGTGTTACAAAATAAATTGCAGATAACCGAATGTTGGAAGGATGCAAAAGGTTTAAACATAAGACGGCGGTATGGGAAATAGCACTCACTGCCAAATGCACATTGCCAAATGTTGGAAGGATGCAAAAGACTTAAACGGTACAGTATGGGAAATTGCATTCACAGAGAAACTTACTCAACAGTTTAGACTATTAAGAGGACAAAATTAAAAAGACACTTTTGCAACAGAATGCCGATGTTTTATTATATGCACACAAACAAAATGGAAGCACACAGGTTTCAGATGCTTTTATTAGGTTATGGTTACAAAAGTTTCTCAGGACAGAAAAATTAAAATACATAATAATAAAAAACAGCTTTCCTTTTGATTTGGTATCTATCCTCCCATTAATTTATTATATTTTAATTCTGCCTAATAACTAATGTTAAATTCGTACTGTGTATTTATAGTTTTGACTGTATAGCACCCTCTTTCTTTTAAATACATGGGTTTATGACTTGTCTACTTGTTTATTTATTACTTGTTCCTTGAAGGTATGGTTTCTGTATTATGCTGATATTTAAGTTTAATATTTGCAAATAAAAAATTAAAATAAAAAATGCAATACACAACAATGAAAACCACAAAATTCATCAAACAATGAAAGTGTGCAATTAGGAAGCAAGGAAGCAATCTTGGTAAGGTGTATTTATCCCTATCACTGCCAACCATTCTTCCTCTAAACCATTAAAGATGGCATAAACCAACTCTTACAACAACATTCTTTGGACAAATTACAACAATTAAAACCTTCAAAATACATTGCAATATAAAATGCAATAAACAAAAACTAAAACCACAAAATGCATAAAATAAAATGCAATATAAAATGTAAAAGCACAGTTAGGAAATAAGGAAAGAATCTTGGTAAGGTGTATTTAACCCTATCACTGCCAGCCATTCTTCCTCTAAACCAACTTTCACCAACCTGGTGCCTTCCCATTTCGCAGTTAAACACATTGGGATTTACTTCTGAGTGAACACACATAGGATTGTGATATACCCTAAAAAATGTCACAACCCAACTCTTACAACTAAGCTCTTTGGGCAGTTCACAACAATTAAAACCACAATATGCTTTGTACAAGAAAATCCAATATACAACAATTAAAACCACATAATACTTTGTAAAATAAAATAAAATCCGTAACAATTAAAACCACATAATACTTTGTAAAATAAAATTGAATATATAACTAAATTCACAAAATACATTATAAAAATAAAATGCAGATAGTCAAATGCACATAAACAAATGTTGGAAGGATGCAAAACATTTAAACATAAGATGGTACATTATAGAGAAACTTATTCAACTTTTAGAGTATTAAGAGGACAAAAGAAAAAAGACACTTTTGCAACAGAATGCCGTTTTTATTATATACACATAAACAAAATAAATACACCAACACAGATTCCATATGCCTTTATTAGGTTATCGATACAATAACTTCTCAGGACATAAAAATTAAAATTCATAAAAAATAGCAGTATCTATCCTCCCATTAATTTATTATATTTTAAATCTGCCTAATGTCAAATTCTTACTGTACAGCTATAGTGTTGGACTGTGTAGTACTTATTTATTTAAAAGAAGTATATGCAATTTCTTACTTATTCCATGCATATAAAGGTTTCTGCAGTATGTTGATAATTAAGTTTCATATTTGTGATTAAAAATATTAAAGTAAAATTAAATGCAATTCACAACAATTAAAGCCCCCAAAATGCATGAAGGTGGAGCCAGCTATGCTTTCTAGTGCACTTTCACTAACCTGACATGATACCCCATGAAGGGGATGCTGCCTGTGTGTAACACAGTCCAAAGTCAGCCATCCGCATGAAGAGGAGGCAAGAAGGCCTGCTACATCCCTGAACTTCAAGCATAACATTCTCCATGAAGGAGGGGCTGGCCATGCTTTCAAGTGACCACTGAGACATCCCCATGAAAGGGATGCTGCCTGTGTGTAACACACTTCTAAGTCCAGGTCTGGCCCAAGGTATTTTGCTGTCTGAAGCAATTCCAAAAATTGTGCCACCCAGCACAACCCAATAAAACATGATTAGATAATGAAACAATTATGTGTAAAGAAGCAACAGAACTAACAATGTCTCTGAGAAATGATGTACATAGAATTAAGCTGAGTATTTATGATTCTGCTCTCACACATATACAAATTATGCACTTACCTTGTCAGAAGTGATGGGAGCGTGCCTGTCCTCAAAGTCTTCAACTGATGTTAATGATCCTGATGGGATGCGTCATTCCTATGCACACTTACCTTGCAGAAAGCCTGATTGGGAGCTGAACACCATTAAGATTTATCACAAAGCTGGCATAACCAAGCTCTTTGGGCATCCCAGAACAATTAACCCCCCCCCCCCCATGCAGTATCAATAAAATGCAATTCTCAACAATTAACTCCCTCCCAAATGCAGTATCAATAAAATGCAATACACAACAATTAACCCCCCCAAATGCAATATTAATAAAATGCAGTACTCAACAATTAACCCCCCTCCTAAATGCAGTATCAATAAAATGCAATACACAACAATTAACCCCAATGCATAATGAAATAAAACACAATACACAACGATTAATACACAACAATTAAAACCACAAAATGTGTTATAAACTGCGTTTTTACATATTATATTGCAATTGGGAAGCAAGGAAGGAATCTTGGTAAGTGGTGTTCAGCTCTATCACTGCCAGTGAAGCTCTTTGGAGAATTCTCAACAATTAAAACCACAAAATACCTCATTTAAAAAATGCAACACATAACAATTAAAATCACAAAATGCATAATGAAAAATGCAACACACAATTAAAACCACAAAATGCATAATAAAAAATGCAACACACAACAATTTAATCCAGAAAATACATAGTATAATAAAATGCGCTTTTACATTTTATATTACAATTAGGAATCCTGGTAAGGGGTGTTTAACCCTATCATTGCTAACCATTCTTTCTCTAAACCACCCTTACCCAACATGGTGCCCCCCATTTTGCAGTTAAACACATTTACTTCTAAGTAAACACACATAGGATTGTGTGATTAACCATAAAAATGGCACAAACCAACTCTTCCAATGAAGCTCTTTGGGCAATTCACAACAATTAAAACCACAAATTGCATGAAGGAGGAGCCGGCTATGCTTGCTCCAACCAGAGACATCCCCATGAAGAGGCAAGAAAGTCTGCTAAGTCCCTGAACTTCAAGTATAACGTTCTCCATGAAGGAGGGGCTGGCCATGCTTGGAAGGGCACCGTGGCTAACCTGAATCATCCCCATGAAAGGACCCTGGCTGTGTGTAACACATTTCTAAGTCCAGGTCTGGCCCAAGTTGTTTTGTTGCCTGAAACTTGCACCACTCCACACAACCCAATGAAACAAGATTAGGCAATATAATAATTCCCAGTAAAGAAGGAAGAGAACCAGCAATGTCTTACCTTGTCAGAAGTGATGGGAATGGGCCTGGTCCTCGATGTCTGCAAGCAAAGAAGCTAGGAAGGAATCTTGGTTAGGGGTGTTTAACCCTAACCCTGCCAACCATTGCTCCTCTAAACCACCTTTCCCCAACCTGGTGCCTTTCCAAGTCACAGTTAAATTCATTGGGATTTACTTCTAATTAAACACACCTAGGATTGTGTGATAAATCCTAAAAATAACACAAACCAACTCTTACAACTATGCTCTGTGGGCAGTTCACAACAATTGTGTGAAAGCATAATTAGGAAGCCAGGGAGGGCTCTTGGTAAAGGGTGTTTAACCCCATCCCTGCCAGCCATTCTTCCTCTAAACCACCCTTCCCCAACCTGGTGCCCTCCCATTTCACAGTTAAAGACATTGGCCCTGAACAGGGCCATTGGGATTTACTTCTGAACAGGGCCATTGGGATTTACTTCCGATTAAACACACATAGGATTGTGTGATAAAAGCAAAAAAAAAAAAAAATGACACAAACCAACTCTCACAATAAAACTCTCTGGGCAATTCACAACAATTCAAACCAGAAAACACACATTAGAAAATAAAATCCCAGGCACTTACCTTTTTTGAAGCAAGTTGATCAAGCAGACAGACAAGCTGACCAAGAGAAGTGAAAACATATAATTACACACAAGAACAAATAAAACACTAAGACTAATACAAAGTAAAACTTACTAATAGCAATATCCAAAGAGATGCCTTAGTTTTCAGATGTCCCTCAAAGAGAAGCTGCATTTCAATAGGATTTGTTTGCCCATTTGCTGTTCAGTACAGCCAGGAGGAAATGGAGAGCAAAGGTAATGTCCAAATAACTCTTTGACCACCCCTGGCCATAACTACAGCAGACTAGCCAAGGGATCAGGGCTCTCATTTATTTATTTATGACATATTTATACTGACCAACAGCCAAGACTCTTTGGGCAGTTTACAATTTGAATCATAATATACAGAAATCAAGATTTAAAATTTCAAAAACTTAAAAATGTCAGGTATGTTTGCCCATGGGGAAACATAGGATAGTACTTGCCCATAGAGAAACCGTACTTGCCTAGAGTGACCCTATGGAAAGGAGGACAGGGTTCCTGTATCTTTAATAGATGTATAGAAAAGGGAAGTTCAGCAGGTGATATTTGTATGCATGCAGTACCTGGTGAAATTCCCTCTTCATCACAACATTGAAAGATGCAGGAGCCCTGCCCTCTTGACCAGATACAAAAGAGGGCAGGGCTCCTGCAGCTTTAACTGTTGTGAGGAAGAGGGAATTTTACCAGGTGCTGCATGCATACAAATTACACCTGCTGAAATTCCTTTTCTATGCAACTGTTAAGGATGCAGGAGCCCTGTCCTCCTTTCCATAGGGTCACCCTATACTTGCCCTTAGAAAAACATAGGACAGTACTTGCCCATAGGGAAACAGCAAACAAGCCACTAAAGTTTCTATTAAGCCTCATCCTGGCTTCCAGAAACCGTTAATATGAAGACTGACTCCAGCCAGTAGGGAAAAGCACTATGAAGTCAAAGACTGAGCAATTCTGATTGTGTAGCCCAAGTTGTGCATTTTCTCTCTGTCCGTGTTTTATGTTCTCTGTCTCTGATTTTAAATGTTTTAAACGTTTTAATGGATTTATATTTTTGTATTTTAATCTTTTGTAACGTTTTGCATATTTTAAATTTTTAATCCCTTGTGAGGCACTTAGAGATATCTCTTTTAAGATATAGTCAGCAGTCTATAAAATAAATAAATAATAACGTACTTATTATCATTTATTTATAATGCTCCATAACTGTACAGAGAGTAAGATAATATGCCCTGCCCAAATGGCTTACAATCTAAAAATGTCAACATAAAGTTCTAATAAAATTTTAAAAGGTTAAAACTGAAATTGAAAGGACAGACGTAGAACACAGTTTTCAAGGAGAAATACTAAAATCATTTTTAAAAATGAAAAGTTTTTAACTACGCCTTAAAAACTGATATTGAAGGAGCAGTCTAGGGCTGCTTCTACTACTACTACAATACAAAACAAGACAACACAAAAGGTCAGTGTTGCATCCAGCTCCAGGTAAAAGGTGGAGCTAACGCTGTGCCAAAATCCATCCTCCAATTTCCTGAAAGTTCTATGGGAGGAATAAATTCATGATCTCTCCCCCATTGCAGGAAGTGCAGGAAGTCAAGGAGGCTACAGGATGTCAGAGAGATGGTTGTACAATGAAAGACAGGATAATCACGCACAGACCCCAGCCATCTCATAAGTAAGGAAAGCACAAAAACCCTAAACCAAATCCATGAGGAATTTCTTTGAAATTTCTCCTCCTTTGAATTCCTTTTTGAAAGCAATTTCCTTTCTATCAAATTGAATGAGAATGGTTGAAATTTTTGTGGGAGAAATTTTCAGCACAGCACTGGTTAGGGTACAATTGTGTGATGCTTTTAACGCACTAAACACAATACCATCCAATCCCAAAAAAAGTACCAAGTGTATTTCAAACTATGGCTTATAACTGTGCAATACAGGAATGAGAGCGCTCCTATAGTTTCATTATAGCGAAGTACTGTCCTATGTTTCCCTATAGTCAAGTATATCTTCCCTATGGGCAAGTATGATTCCCCGATGGGGAGGTATATTTTTCCTTTGGGCAAGTATTATCCTATGGTTCTCTATGAGTAAGTATGTTTTTCCTTTGGGGACGTACTAACCTATGCTTCCCTATGGACAATTACTATCCAATGTTTCCCTATGGGCAAATATTCTCCTATGTTTCCCTATGGGCAAGTATTGTTTCCCTATGGGCAAGTGCTATCCTATGTTTCTCTATGGGCAGGCATGGTTTCCGCATGGGCAAGTATGAGTTTCCTATGGGGAGCTATATTTTCCCTATGGGCAATTACTGTCCTGTTTCCCTGTGGACAAACACTGTCCTATGTTTTTTTTTAAGGGCAAGTATGGTTTCCCTATGGGCAGGTGCTATCATTTGTTTTAGTATGTCCTGGTGGAGGTTACACCAATAGTACCCCCAATCTGTCTCTTTGGCCCAGCACAAGGTACAGGCCCTCACAGCCTATCCAAAGCAGAGATTGAACTTTTATGGAACTTTTATGGATCATGGCCACCCTCAAGCTTGGGTTGGCGGGCAAAGCTGGGTCATATCTACACTGCCCAGCTCACCCACCCAGGTCTCAGGGATGCACACCAGGTCAGATTCCTCATCCATGATCATATCATGGACAAGTGGGTCTTGTTGCGAACCCACCTGGCATTCACCAGCACCACAACCAGGCCAGAGGGTACAGTAGCTAGTCCACTAGGAACCTGTGGGATGGGGAGGGGGTCAGGGAGGGGAAAGGCTTGTAGCCATCTAGCTTCCCCACAGGTTTGATAACATTTCTTCCCCATTGTGCCAGACCTTCCCTTACCCCTCTACCTCCACGTTACCCTCCTTTCCACCCTGGAGCATCCTGGTTTGTAAAAATTTTGAGAGAGAGAGAGAAGAATAAGAAAAGGAAGGAAGGAAGGAAAAAGTTAAGAAGTGACAAAAGCTAGGGGAAATAAATAAAGCCCAGGTGTGGTTACATTCTACCCCCAGTTGGTTGGAGCTTTTAACCTCTGTTCCATTTTTTTCCTCCTTCCCTGACTCTCACTCAGGGGAGGGAGGACCCCACATAACACCTCTCACCCTAGGTCAGGGTCACAGGCCTGTCTCTCACACAGAAGCCTGGCAGCCTTCCAACATCCAAACCAACAAGGGGGGGGGGTTGCCCCCAAGTGGTGGCAGGGCAAGTCAGGTAAGCCACCACTTGGGCACAAGATGGGCAAGCCCCTCCCCCATTGGCTTGGATGTTGGAAAGTGGCTTGCCCCCCAAGGCAGGGCTAGGTGCCTTTTTTGTTTTGTTTTTGATGAGCCTCTTCCAGGTGAGGCTCTGGCCCAATCCAGCCACCACACAGTCCCCAGTGACAACCCTTACCAACAAAGCTGCAGATTGAAACAGTCCAGGTGAGCAGGCAGGCAGTTTGGCAAGCAGAGTTTGGAGAAGCAAGAAGGCACTCTTGCTGGCAGGTAAAAGGCAGTTGAGGCAGAAGGCCAGGTGTTTCTTGTGGCCCAGGCAACCCCAAGGTGCCAGTTGGGCCTTAGTGATGCTCCCAGGAAGGAAGGAAGGAAGGAAGGAAGGAAGGAAGGAAGGAAAGCAACAGCAGCGATGGTTCTTTGTTGAGCCTCTCCTCTATGCAAACTCTCCACCTAACAGCTGAACTGAGTCTGGCTCGTTAGTATTCACAGCTGGTTCTTCCTTCTCTTGAGTAGACCTCTGCAGTCTCCACCCATTTGATGCTTTTCAGCACTGAATGCAGCTATTTAAAAAAACAGAAAAGAAAAAGAAACTTTAAAAGTTCCTGCAGGACTGGTTCGTTCTCCTCACGAGAGGCTTTTGCTCCTGAGTAGAAATTTGCAGCCTTGAGCCTTTTAGCGTTCTGCAATGCTACATGGCGGCATTAAAACATATATATATATATATATTTGTGGGAAACTGGTTCTTCCAAAGCTGATTTTCTCATTCAAAGCAGCTGCTTTACTCCTGAGCAATGCCCCCAGTCCTTGAACCCGTTTAGCTCTGTGTATGAGAAGGGGGGAAATGGACCCCTTCTGTAGCTGAAGGCTCTAGACTGGGGGAAGCCATACGGTGACCCTATGGAAAGGAGGACAGGGCCATTGTATCTTTAACAGTTTTATAGAAAAGGGAATTTCAGCAGGTGTTGTTGTAAAAATCTGAACAGATCTATGATTTTCACCACAAAACATGTCCATTTCCCCTGACACGCATCTTACACGCATCCTACATGTGTTCGCTGACATGCACACCCAAACCGTCCACACACAGCACCCCAAAGCCCCATTCCCCACTGCCTGTCCATTGTATCCATTTCTGCAAAAGTCAAGCTGCTTGCAAGTAATTTGGTGGCACAAGAACTAGGAGTTTGTCAATATTGCCAATGCTCCTTCTTCTCCAGGTCAGATTCCATTGTAACCAGGAGTGTGACTCATCCAGATGTGACCTTGGCACACCTGGAGAGACAAAATGACCATATAAGGGAATGATAAAAGTGGAGAGACGTTGCAAAGCATCTCTGGATACAAGTAAAATAGCACATGGCAATGCAATGCCACGTTTGGCCACTACTCGGGTCTACTCGAGAGTAGCTGTAGCCAGAAATGATGTTTTTGGGGCTGTAAACCAATGGGATGAGGGCTAATGTCATGTGACATCTGATGTATAAAAGTATTTGTTTGAATCTTGGCGCGGTGTGACTCTGGAAGGCAGCAAGAGCGCCCAGTGGTCACCTATTCTGCGCAGAATAATAAATTAGTTTCCAAAGCTTCAGGAGGTCTTTCGTCAAGTGTTTCATATCTGGACCTTGGACACTTTACAACAGTGGCCCCCTCCACAAGGATGTGCTTTTGCGCCCGGTTCGGGGATTATGCGCATTATCGTGGAGGCGCATTTACTCCTAATCCCTCTGCACGGGAGGCAGCGAGAGGCGGCGAAGCGCATTAATTGATGTCCAAAAAGCGCTTTACAAGAAGTTAATGCGCATAATCGCTTGTTCACACGGCGAAAATGCGCTTTAACGGCCGGAGCAAAATAAAAGTCGCTATTTAACGCGCATTCGATAATGCGCATAATCCGGGAGATAACGCGCCTCTACGCCCGTTTTGTGCTCCGCTGGTGTGGAGGTAAAATTTATAATGAGCCTTCAAAGAGCATTAAACCTCTCTTGTGGAGGTAGCCAGTGTCATTTGTTTATATGAAGAACCTGGTGAAATCCCCTCTTCATCATAATGGTTAAAGCTGCAGGAACCCTGCTCTCTTGATCAGAGACAAAAGAGGGCAGGGCTCCTGCAGCTTTAGCGATTGTGATGAAGAGGGGATTTCACCAGGTTCTTCATATAAACAAACGACACCTGCTGAAATTCCCTTTTCTATAAAACTATTAAAGATACAGGAGCCCTGTCCTCCTTTCCATAGGGTCGCCCTAGGAACCCAGGACTTATGCTTCTTTTCTGTTAAGTTACTCTGAATAGTGGTGCATTTACTGGGTGATTTGTGGCAGAGGCTTTTCTTGAAAGGGGGCATGGAAGTTTTGGGGTGGGGTGGGTACCTGAGAGTGAGGAGAGAGATTAAAGACTGAAGAGTGGAATGTGGGGGGGATTCCAGATATAAGGGAATACTAATATTTATTTTGGGGTTTTCAAGATTGCTTGGTGACAATTCTGAAGGACTCAGAAAACACTGTTGAAGCTACAAGCCTCTAAATGACTTTTTACCTCAGGCCAAATTCCCTAAACCTTCACCAGCTGCATCCACAACCAGGTCCACCTCTTTGGTCCAGCCTTCCTTTCCCTCCTAAAGTTTGTTAGACTGCAGCCAGGTCTTATTAATTGCATTCTGATTTGTCTAGAAACTGTTCTGTTAGGAGTTATAGGAGATGCTCCTTTCGGAGGTGGGGATTTCTTCTCCCTAGCACTGCTACTGTCTACGGGCAGGTGTTATTTGTACGCATGCAATGAAATTCCCCCTTCATCACAACAGTTAAAGCTGCAGGAGCCCTGCCCTCTTTTGTATCTGATCACTCTAGAATAACTCCTACAGCTTTAACTGTTGGGGGCTGGGGGATTCTGGGATTCGTAGTCCAAACCTTTGGGAAAAATCTTCCAAGTAACTGCATGTGTGACTGCATGGCTGTTTTGGGGCAGCTCTTTTCAAAACTGGAAGGCCAGCAAGGTGGCAATCCTGCACATGCCTTACTAGAAAGTAAGCTCTGCTGAATGCTTCTGAGTGAACATGCTCAGTAGAATTGCACTGAACTGGAGGCAGAAGGTGTATTTTCTGCAACCAATTTAAACAGTCGGAGCAAATTCTCTTCTTCAACACACCCCTTCCCCTGCCTGCACTGGGCCCTGAGTGCTGATAACGAGAGCTGTCAATTTATTAAAATATTGAATATTTTAATAGTTATTAAAATATTGAAACCTATTTTATTATATTTTAAAATTTTGTATGTTTCTATTTATAGCTTTTAACTGTATACATTTTAATTTTGTAAAGCCACCTTGAGGCCCAGTATTGGGCAAAAGGTGGGATACAAATAAAGATAATAATAATAATAATAATAATAATAATAATAATGTTTTTAGAGAATGAGCCAGTTACAAGCCAGAGTGATCAGGTTGAAATGCAAAAATCTCAGCCACACATGCCATGGAGCTGCAAGGTAACTCGCAGTTTAACAGCAAAGAGGTGCTGCCAGGCAGTATTAGCAGGGCTATAAAATGCTTTCTCCCCCCACCACCACCTTGCTACACTGAAAAAATAAGAAAACGTACCCCTAAGGCTTAACTAAAGCTCCCCTTGGTTGGTCTAGGACAGAGGACAATCTTTCAGAGCTGTGTGGCAGCCAGAAATTAAACAGGGCAAGCCTTTTATACTATGGAAATACAACAGCCCTATAAGGTAGGTTAGGTGGAGTTAATAATTGTCCATAATCAGTACTCCATATGCAGAGCCAGTATGGTGTAGTGGCTAAAGTGTCTGGGTTCCAGTCCCCACTCGGTCATGGAAACCCACTGGGTGACTTTGGGCCAGTCACAGATTCTCAGCCCAGCCTATCTCACAGGGTTGTTGTTGTGAGGATAAAATGGAGAGGAGGAGGATTATGTACGCTGCCTTGGATTCCTTTGAGGAAAAAAGTCAGGATACAAATGCAATAATAATAATAATAATAATAATAATAAGAAGAAGAAGAAGAAGAAGAAGAAGAAGAAGAAGAAGCCTAACAGACTTGGCTCTAGCCATTATCGTAACAAAGTGATTGCTCTCAGCATTGCAACTTCAGCTTCCAGAATCCCCCCCCCCCCCAGTCAAGCTATATGTTTTTTAAAAAAGTCTCCTACATGCAAACCCTCTCACAATAATTCAGCGTAAGCTTTGAGAATCCCCCCAGACACACACACACACAAAATCAAGCTATATATATTGTACCAATCACCCAGGCTTTGCATTTCCTCTCACAATTCAACATGAGCTTCCAGAGATTTCACTCCCCCACAATTGGGAAAATATTGTCTGCCTAGGCCAAGAGGAGGAAGGCTGAGGAGCCCCTCCATTTCCCTTGCTCCGCCATAGCAAGAGAAAGGCCTCCATCTTCTCTCCAAATCCCCTCCAGCATTAGGAAAGAAACCTCACGCAAAGCAAGGCCACGAAGGAAGGAATGCTCCCTACCCCATGCAAGCAGGGCACCCCCCACCTTAGAAGGCCAAAGGCCTACCAGAAAACCAAGGGGAAGGTTGGGCTTGCTGCATGCATGAACTGGCTACTTCTCACATACACACACACACACACACCCCACACACCCCCCCCACTAAATTTTAAAATAAAAAAGCAGAACAAGAAAGAAAGGGTCCCTTTTTACCTCCACAATGAAGGAACGTTGTGAGTCACCTCAGTTCCATGTGGTTAAAAAGGGGAATAAAGACGCAAAGAATAAAATGGGGAGAGGGATAAAAACTCTCTCTCACTCACATATAAAATTAATTAAAAGGTAAGGCTGCTGCTGCCTGAGTTCTGGAAAGGAAGGAATCTGGGGATGATGTGCACAGGTGCAAAAGTCAAAGTGAGGAAGAAGGTTTGGCTCGGCTTGCATTTATCCCGCTCTTTCAAGCCTGGTGATGGAAGGAGGGGCCATGCTTGCCTCACAGGCAGCCAGCAATTCCCAACCTGGCTGGTGGAGAAAAAACAGCAGGCAGGGAGGGGCTCCGGCCCAGCGTCCTTCAAACTCCCCCCCCCCCCCATCCACCCAGTACAATAATACCATGTTCCCTCAACACCCCTATTCCTGTGCTTAGTCTGAAAATGTCCCACAGGTAATACACTTTTGACTCATTAGTCAAGACGCGCCGTATTAATTTAAGGAGAATCTTTATCACCAATATTTAAATTGTTATCTTTTCGACACCATGTTAGCTGTTTTTTTTTTAAAAAAAATGCTTTTATGGTTTTAAATTTTGTCTATTGATTTTTAATGTTCAGTCTTTTAATCTTTGTAAACCGCCCAGAGAGCTTTGGCTATAGAGGTAAGCATTGATGGGAGGGGGAGCAGCTGTGACTAGAGGGGGAGGGGTTCCCTCTCCTCATTCCTCCTGGTTCTGGTTGGACAAGGAGGTCCACATTTTGTATTTTGTATTCATTTGTAACATGTATACCCTACCTTTCCAACAAGGAACCCTAAGGCAGTTCACATGGTCCTCTCCCCTCTCTCTCTCTCTCTCTCTCCCTTTTTAGCCAACAACAACCCTGTGAGGTAAGCTAAGCTGAGAGTCAGTGAGGCTGTTCAGGCAACACACTAAGCCATGATTAGGCCGCTAACCCTTCTGCAGCAAATGGTTAGTGAATGACCCTATTCAGATGACATGCTAAGGCACAGTGGTTAAGCGTTTTGAGCTAAACATTGAGCCTGTTTATACAACACTTCAGGGACTGTGGTTAGCGAAACTGTGGTTCTCTGGAGTTAGTACTAACCACAACCTGTGCTGTCGCACACAACACTTTAAGCCAGATGGTATGCATGCTGCAGATGGTCCAAATGGGGTTAGAAAGTGACCAGAGTTTAGCAAAACGCATTGCAGAAGACACCTTAAACCCTGCTGCTTAACCAGCAGGGTTTCAGGTGTCTTCTGAACAGGCCCAATACGGCTCAGCGTGATGTGTAAACCATTCCTTACCATGGGTTAGTGTGTTGTCTGAACACAGTAAGTATGTTTAAACTGTGGTTATGTAGCCACCATGGTTAGCAATGGTTCCCACGACACGCTAAGTCATCGTTCACAAGACACGCTAAATCATAACATTTAGCTCAAAATGCTTAACCACCGTAGCTTAGCATGTTGTCTGAACAGGGTCAGTTTTAATGTTTAATTGTTTTAATGTTTCGTATACACTTCTTTGGGTTTTGTTTTTTTTTAAGGAAAGTGGTTTATACATTTCCTAAATAAAATTAAACTTAAAAATCATAACAATATTTTGGATTTGGATTGGAGATGGGTGCCTAATTAAGTGACAAACTGAAGAAAGGCAAAATCATGATGGTTGTTCAGCTGATGTCATGTCGCTTTCCTGCAAGAATTTTCACCCTGAGAGCGTCTCTTTGTCCATGGGTGTGTCCAGCTTGCTGATTGTGGACGGTTTTAATATCCTTAATATACTGTGGTAACTACTTGGGTGACTGGAGTGGGAGTAAGTCTCCATATTGAATTCTCCTCTAGCTTTTGAGAACTAGTGGAGAAATGTAATTTAGTGTCATTTTTTTGTTTGATTGCTTAAACTGTTCTTTGCCTATTATTTATTTGCAGTTGCTTAAATACTTTAGGCTGCAATCCTATACATACTTATCTGGGAATAAGTCCTATTTAACTCAACAGGATTTATTTCTGAGTAGATACACATAAGATTGCCACTGTTAGATAGCTTTCTGTCTTTCCCTAGACCTTTACATACCGCTCAGTTTTTAAAAAATCATTCTAGCCCCCCCAAAAAAATTTGTCCCGGTTTTGTGGATTCAGAATATGGCAACCCCAGCTGCTAAGATCATCTTCTTGGCTCATTGCTTTGATCATGTCACTCCACTCCTGAAAACCCTTCATTGGCTTCCAATTCACCTCAGAATCCAATAGAAGCTTCTCCTGTTGACTTTCAAAGCTTGTCACAGTCTAGCTCCTTCCTATCTTTCTTCTCTTATTTCACACTATTGCCCCGTTTGTGCTCTTTGCTCAATGAATGTTATATGTTTCTTACCCGCCCGAAGGTCTCTACTTCTCTTGCTCGGCCTTGTCCATTTTCTCTCGCTGCCCCCTATGCCTGGAATTCTCTTCCAGAGCATTTGCGGACCACAAGGTCAATTGCAGTTCTTTAAAGCTCAATTGAAAACTTTATTTTTTTCTAAAGCTTTTAGAACTTGATTTTGATTTTACTTTTCTACTGCTAGTTTTATTGTCCCCTGTGCCTGTTTGGTGCATTCCCTTCCTTTTATTGTTTTATTGTGATTTTATCAGAATGTAAGCCTATGTGGCAGGGCGTTGCTGTTTTATTGTTTTACTGTGTACAGCATCATGTACATTGATGATGCTATATAAATAAATAAATAAATAATAAAGGAGCCCTGTCCTTTCCATATGGTCACCCTACGCAAGCCACATTTGACACCCTTTCCTGACGCATGTTGCAAGTCATTAGTGGAGGCATGGCAGTCATCGGCTAAGTACCCTACAAGCATACAGTGGCTGAGTGGCTCAGGGTTTCCATGTGGTCATGTGCCCAGTGTGTGCATGATGTCCCCAAGAAAGAAAAGGGAAATCTTTCTGTCTTCCGTGAGCACGGGTGTTAAATGGCTCTAGTCACACCTCTATAATTTCATTAATTATGAAGAAGCTATGTTGGATGGATTTAATTAGAAGATTCCCAAAGTACTTTGGTTATTTTACATGATTACACAAGTGAATATTGTGTTTGAAACTGCATGAATGTGCAACTAATTTGTGAGCACTCCACATAATAAAACACAAACAACATAAAATACAATACCTAACCCTCAACAACCCCCCCCCCTGTGCGCCCCACCCCCATGAGACCTTCTCTTAATCATTCTTCATCTTTCCAAAATTTTAACATCTCTTTTGAAGGTTTTTGTCCCTTCCCCGAACTTAATACATATTCCAAAAAGGGACTCCATATTTCTCCAAAATCATTCTTACTGGACATTCCCCTCATTTTCATTCTACACGTCAACTTATCATTCAATGCCATGTCCCATATTTCTTTATACCATTCTTCTATTGTATAGTTTCCTTGTCCTTTCCAATTTTTAGCAATCATTATGCTAACGAGTGCCAGGAGGTTGCAAAAGTGGTATGGCCGCTTTTAATAAAAGTCTTCCCTGGACACCTTGGACCTTAATAACTATAGACCAGTATCAAATCTTCCATTTTTGGGCAAGGTGATCGAGAGGGCAGTTGCCTTCCAACTCCAATCAGTTTTGGATGACACTAATTTTCTAGACCCATTTCAAACTGGCTTCAGAGCGGGATATGGAGTTGAGACTGCTATGGTCACCTTAGTGGATGATCTATGCCTGAGTATTGACAGGGGATTGTGTCCCTGTTGGTACTTCTGGACCTCTCAGCGGCTTTTGATACAATCGACCATGGTATCCTCCTGGAACGCCTGAGGGGATTGGGAATCGGGGGCACTGTGCTTCAGTGGTTCCGGCCCTACCTCTTCGGCAGGTTCCAGATGGTGATGCTTGGGGATAGTTGCTCCTCAAAGAAGGAGCTGCTATGTTGTGTACCACAAGGCACCATCCTATCCCCAATGCTGTTTAACATTGGGAAACCGCTGGGAGAGATCATCCGGAGGCATGGGGCGGGGTGCTATCAGTATGCTGATGACACCCAAATATATTTCTCTATGCACTTGACAACAGCATCAGCTAAGGATAGTGTGTCTCCTCTGAATGAATGCTTGGAGGCAGTAATGAGCTGGATGAGAAAAAACAAACTGAAGCTGAATCCAGACAAGACGGAGGTGCTTACTGTCAAGGGCCACAACCTGGTGCTGGAGGTGTGTCAACCAGTTCTGGATGGGGTTACACTCCCCCTGTAAGACTGTGTTCGCAGCTTGGGGGTGATCCTGGATCTGTCACTCCAAATGATAGCCCAGATAGATGCGACGGCCAGGATTGCCTACTATCAGCTTCGGCTGATACGCCAGCTGCGCCCCTTCCTAGAGTTGGAAGACCTAAAGACGGTAGCACACACGCTGATACCTTTGAGGCTCAACTTCTGCAATGCACTGTACATAGGGCTACCTCTGTGCCTGGTCCGGAAACTTCAACTAGTTCAGAATATGGCAGCCAGGTTGGTCACCAGTACACCTAGGGGTGACCATATTACATCAATTTTAAAATCTCTTCACTGGCTGCCAATTACTTTCCGGGCGAAGTACAAAGTGTTGGTTATTACCTTTAGAGCCCTACATGGTTTGGGTCCAGGTTACCTGCGGGATCGCCTGCTCCCACACAATCTGCCCTGCATGCTCGAGTCCTCTGGGAAGAACCTACTTCAGTAAGTGAAAACTAGCTTGACAGGTATTACCCAGAGGACCTTCTCTTCCGCCACTCCCAGACTGTGGAATGGCCTGCTGGAGGAGACTCGTCAAATTAACAGTCTTTTAGAATTTAAGAAAGCTATAAAGACTAATCTTGTCCAGCAGGCATATCCACTGGAATTTTAGAATGTTTTTAGGATGTTTTATTGCTATTTTAATAATGTGTACCATGTTTTAATCAGTTTTATGTATTTTATCATATTTTATATTTACTGCTGTTCTCTGCCTCGATCCAAATGGAGAGGCAGGTAAGAAATAAATTTATTATTATTATTATTATTATTATTATTTCATTACTCAAACATTTTTTAAAAAGAAAAATCAAGTTGTTTTGAGAATAGTGAGAACTGATTCAGTTCATCTGTTTGCTGAATATAAGTTTATCAAGAAGAAGAAGAAGAAGAAGTTGCAGCAGCTTCCTGACATTACAGGGCTGTTTTACAATCAACCTGCCTACACCACAATCTAATCAGCATACTCAGGACCAGCCCAAGAAATTCTGCTGTCTGAACTGAAAGACAAGATGTCGCCCTGTCCCCATTTCATAGACAGATGCCAGCTGGATTGGCAGTTGAATCTTACTTCAACGTTGCAATGGGATAGGGTCCACCACACCTGAGGCAGAAAGCTAATTTAGGGGGCTCAGAACAGGTCGTGTGTTAAGCACATACCTATCCTCCAACACAGGTAACAGCTGTGGATTCCAGGAGGAAGAGCTGAGAGGCTGCCCCCCCCCCCAAGCATCTGCTACCCGAGGTGATAACCTACCTCTGCCTAATGTTAGGGCTGGCCCTTAGCACACTGTTACTCTTTATAGCAAGCCACAAAGTTGCAGAACAGCCAGAAGAGCAGCTCAAAATATTGTTTTCTTTAAAAAAACAAATAATCTGTTTCATGCCTTAAAAGAAAATCAATTATACAGAAAACACAATTATACAAAACTCCCCATTCCCAAATGTATTCAAACAGAAAACATCTGCTTGAGCCACCATTGTAATCATAATAAACAAATTTCTTCATTTAAGATGGTTTGAAAAGCAAATGAGAAACAACAGGAATCCTTCAGGATGAATGGCATGACATTTATCTGGGGCATTTTGAAAAAGGTAATAGGTTGGGGGGGACGGAAAAAATATATATCCCCAGTGTGATCCCATTCAGATCAATAGAACACACTTCCACAGACCACAGTTCCTAAACACACTAACTAGGGACTGAGCCCCATTGAACACAATGGGATTTACTTCTGAGTAAAGATGTACAGACTGCATGGCAAGTTATATGCTATCAGCAATTGGTGCACCTCTGCCATTGACATTCCATTTGCAAAAAATTGTAGCCCTGCACCAGGGCTGAATTGTAGCCAGGCATAAACGTCGGGCTGCCAGGTTGCAACCCAGAGATTAACTCTGTACTTTGAGGTCCAGCCCATTGCTTCAGGGGTGGCGGTGGTGGTGGGGGAAGCAGGCAGATGACAGGACCAGGGATGAAATGCATGGGAGAAGTCATGACTGCCTTGTGTCCTGCTGCATTGGTAATTTGAAAGTACAGATCTCTGGATTGTAATTTTATAATGATGGAGGGGCTATGCTGCAATGAGGATTGCCAGCTCCTAACCCAGAATTCTTGCCTGTACATTTAAAAAGCTGAAAGGAAGTGAGACCAGTAGCAAGCAAGCACAATTTGTGACATGGGACAACATCATTACTGCTCATGCCAGGGGGACATTTGTTAAGGCATCAGTTTTAGCTTCCAATTTCCTGGCTTTGCAGAGCTTGAGCCTTAACTTCCGTCTTAAACCAGCATTTCTTTTGATCATTGAATAATATTTGTGCTTGTTTACAAGAAGCTGAAACACTCCAACAGACAATTAAAATCCACTGCTCCCAGATCAGATCTTTGAGATGACAGCCAGCAGCACTTACAGAGCCCAAATGGAGGGCTTTTCTCTACAAGGCATTTTTTGTGCATTTACCATTCCCTAACTCGTGGTTGTTTCCAGGGTATTTAGTTGACATTGTGACCTTCCAGTTTTGTTTTTATGTCTAATGAGCATTTTCTGTGAGGCTGTTTTTTTTAGAGAGAAAAGGGGGAAATGCAATATTTAATTATGAAAGCAAAAGAAACCACTTTTTAACTTATTTGTATTATTCCACTGTACCACAGTGCCACCTAGAGGTTACATAGCAGAAAAGCAGGAAAGGAAAAGGAAATACTGTTCATGTAGTGCTTGGATCACAATTCTGCGACAAAAATGAAAATAGATGCAGCAGATTAACAGCGGATTCACAACCTTGTGTAGAAAAGCTCTCAGTTTGCAGTGTCTCTTCTTCCCTGTCTGACTCAAACTGCTTTTTATCATTCTTTTCATGCACAAACAACTAGGTTACATGGGGGCAGCAGTGAGTGAGAAAGGTGTGCCCTTTTCCCAAAATGCCTCTCACCTTCTTGTTTCCAGCTATTTCCTACTCATTGTGAGCTTTATATCTGTAATTTCCCTAATGCAGGAGATATTTGCCACCTTTTCCAGAGCCATTAAGGGGGATACTTCTGGCCCCATAAACCCTCTCCAGTTCTATCTTCCAACAATATATCATGGGTGTGCGCAAGGGATGTGCTGGGTATGCCCAGGCACACCCTAATGTCTGAGGCAATAAGCCCTGAATTGAGGGGGCCACTGAGTAGGGATCCAGATACAGCAGGAACAGTCCTCCGGCTGCCCTCTGGCTGCCCTGCTGCCCTCACCCCTGACAGCGCAGTATTGCTCCTGGCAATAGGAGTGAAAAGGACTCACTCTGCCAGCAGCCTCTCTGCTGTGAGCCACACTTCAAAGAGGCTCCCAAAGGCTAATATCACCTCAACTTCCAGCCAGTATCACTACAAAGCCCGACCGATGCTTGGGCTTGAGGAGCATCTCCTCATTCCCCCCACACACAGGCAACACCCTCCCGAGATCAGGCAAGCTGAACATGGACTAGGGCACCAGTGTCTACAGTGTTTAATAAATAAATGAATAAAGATAATGACCTTCATGATTGAATATTCAATAAATGTTGGCCTTTAAAAAAAAGAAATTTACTTGGGTGCACAATGCTAATGGAATGCGCTGCGAACGGCTTTGCAATATATTAGAGGTCTATTGCTGTTAGGCTGATTTCTTCCATTACACACCATGCAAACCCTTAGTGTGAAATATTTTGGGTCATGGCATTCACATGGGGGAGGAGGCGTATTGGCACCCCCAAAGGTCTGCAGAGTGAGAAAGGAAAAGCATCTCAGATTTCCACTATAAAGCTGCTTCCCCCCCCCCCCCCTTTGCAGGACTAACAAAGCAACAGGCTGCACAGTCATCTGGGAAACAGATTTTACCGAAATGCGTGGGTTACAGCATGCGGATTCAGGGAAATCCTGGCTCCAAGTTTTATGCACCCTGTAGGGATCTGTACTGTACAGATCGGAGGAAAACAAAGTTATCCCTTAAAGTAAAGACTCTGCAGGAAAGCAAAGTTAATATAGAAACACACTTGCAGGCGTCGCTAACCTGGCGCCTTTCAGATGTGTGGGACTATAGCTTCCATCATCCCAAGCCAGCATGGTCACTGATGATGGGAATTGTAGTCGAATCACATCTGGGAACCTAAGGTTGGAAAATGGTACCCTAACAAGACTTGGAGATATCGGACTAGGCTGCCCAGATGCAAAACAAAAGAAGCTCCAGTACCTCTAAGAGTCATGAAGAATAGGGCATGCTGCTAGCAGCTGCTGCTGCTTTTTTCTCATCACTGCATGACAACAAGCTGTACCTGCTGAAACATCCTCTTCTATAAAGCTAATGTGGTACATCATTTTTTGTACCAGTCTAACTGTTCTGGCTCCGCCCCACAGGGATGTGGGAAGTCTGGTTTGCAGCTGCTGAGAATTCTCTATCTGCGATCCCTTTCCTTGCAGGGTCTACACTTATCTTTTTTTACTAGACCCCTAAGATCCACCACCAGAGCCTGGTGAAAAATACTGGCCCAAGCATGCAATCATACATTAGGAATTAAGGAACAGGGTGCCTCTGAGCACATGTGCAGATCAAGAATTTGCAATCAGTACCAGAACCGAGCTCACAAGTCCTTTCACACACAACCCCACTCCTACACACCTACACACCTACACACACACAGAGCATTCTTTTTCAGGAGTGGGGGAAGGCACTTCAGTTGTTAGGTTAGACAATGGGATTTGACAACCCTTGGTGATCTACTACAATTCACTACTTACAACAGATCTCAATCCATCTGCCTCCTGCTCACTCCTGGACTACTATGTACCAGAAGCTTCAACCTAACTGCTGGCAACATATTGTAATTCTTATGTGGTAGACCCTTTGTAAAGCAAGTCAACCTTCAAGCAGTTTGAGTGACCAACTATTTTTGAAGAACTTGGAAGCTTACCGCTTCCATAGATCTCTTCAGCAGGCATCACCAGTATTCAGAGCACAACAACGTGGCATAATCTCCCATATGTTCCCTTTAGATTTCAGTAAGGTTCCCCGCACCCCTCTGCAGTGTAAATCAAAGGCAGGCTTGACTGCGGATTCCATCCCCTCTTGGCCAGGGATGGATGATTCTTGCTGGTTCACAAGTTAGAAACCTGGAGGGTTCCAAGTATACCAGTAGAACTCTGGAGCAATCCCCAAAGACTCAAAACTAAGCAAGATATGGGACACCCGACCGACATCACTTGTCAAACCAAGGAGCATTGTCAGAAATAACTCCCAGTAAAATGAATATCCAACCTTGGATGAAAGCAGATTTTGTGTCACTCCTGGGTAGCACCATTCCTTTGCCATATGGCCACATCATCTTCAAGCAAAGACCAATAATATGCAACGTGCCAGAATGTAGAGTTAATTTAAGATTCCCAAGTCCAGACTAGGGGAAAGCTGTCTCACCTGTAAGGGCTGCATAGAAGAGGGAATTTCACCAGTTATGGCTTCTCCTGTTACTTCGGCAAATGGGGTGAAAAATTCCCCCTCCCAGGCAACTCTACAAAGGTATTGCTGACTGAGGTGAATTGGTTAGAGTGTCATAAGAACATCAGAAGAGCCATGCTGGATCAGACCAAGGGTCCATCCATTCCAGCATTCTGTTCACACGGTGGCCAACCAGCTGTCAACCAGGGACCGACAAGCAGGACAGAAGTGCAACAGCACCCTCTCACCCATGTTCCCCAGCAACTGGTGGACATGGGCCAACAGTCTCTGCTTACAATTGCTTTTACATTCCTAATATAATAGAGCAAAACAACAGTTCACCAACTCTGATAAAAAGAGGAAATATTCTGAGCATGAGCAGTTTTGCATTTTAATCTCACTTAACTCATACCTTTCATAATACAAGAAGCCAATAGGGTCATCCCATGAAGCTGGATTGGTGGAAGTTTCAGGACAGATAAAAGGAAGGACTTCTTCACACAGCACATAGTTAAACTATGGCATTCACTACCAGAAGATGTAGTGAAGGCCACCAAATTGAATGGTTTTAAAGGAGGATTGGACAAATTCCTGAAGGAGAAGGCTTTCGATGGCTAGTAGTCATGATGGCTATGTGCTACCTCCAGTAACAGAGGCAGTATGCCTATGTACACAGTTGCTGGGGAACATGGGCAGGAGGATGCTCTTGCACTCATGTCCTGCTTGTGTGTTTCCCATGGACAGCTGGTTGGCCTGTGTGAGCAACATGGTGGATATAATGGACCTTGCTCTGATTTAGTGTGTGGCTCTTCTTATGAGGGCTGTGCACAGCCCCCCGATTCACATCAGAGGTCGATTTGAAGCTTTCAAATTGCCCCCCCCCCATTTGACTCAGGATGCCTTGGTTATTGCCCTGACCCACTTTGGATTTGGTTCTGGACTGACGCAGGCCGACTGTTGCAGTTTCCTGGGTGCATATGAAACCGCAACAGCCGGCGTGCTTCGGACTTCCATAGGACTCCCCTCCCTCTTCCCCCCCGGACCAGCGAGATGCTGCCCCCCCACCTGCGAAGCACAGCATGTGAGCTGGCAAGCCTCCATGCAAGCCGACGAGGCTCCCTTCCTCCAGGAGAGTCACTCTTGCCAGCTGCAGATCTACTATTGTGAACTATAGTGTCCAGAAATGGCCTTGTCCAGCTGCCATAGTTTACAACAGTAGATCTACATTAGGCCAGAGCAACTCTCCTGGAGGATGGGCAGCTTGCCGGTGCACATGGAGGCTTCAGGTAAATCCCATGGGCTGGTAGGCGGGCGGGCGGGCAGGCAGGGGGGAGCAGTTGGCCATTGAGCTGAATCGGCCTGAAGCACTTTGGCTGCTTCGAGCCCAAGCAGTCCAATCTAGTCCCGAACCAGATTCAGGTCGAGGCGGGCTGAATTGGCCTGCTTCAACTCAGATTCAGAGTTTGGGACTGAGGCGAAGCACATCCCTACTTCTGATGTACTTATAGCACCATCATAACTACCGGAATAAAATGGACTTTGCTTCTGCTGCCCTGATGTGAAACCATTAACTTGGGAATAAGCACAATTTTGTTGTAGAAAAAGATAATATTTTTAAAGGCAAAATAATATAACAAGCATCTGCAGTCATGGACCATTCCAGCCAGACACCCCCTGACTAAGAGTCTATCTACATTACTGCTTTAAAACGGTTTATAACAGTTTTAAACCAGGTTTAAAACTGTTATAAACTGTTTTAAAGCAGTAGTGTAGATAGGGTGTAGATAGGCTCTTAAATGCTTTTAAAAATGAGGAAGGAGAAAGGATGTGTCAGCCCCGGTGTGCCCTGGCATGCCCTAAGTACCAAGGTCCAGCTGAAACTGCATCTCTCCCTCCTCAGCCATAAAGCTCACTGAATGACCATGGGCCATCCTTCCACTCTGTCTTTTCTGAGACTAACCTGCCTCACAGGATTGTTGTGAGGATAAAACAAAAGATGGTGGTGTCAACAACCATGTATGCCATCTTGAGCTCTTTTGAAGAAAGGTGGCATATAACTGTAATACAGTGGAGACTGGTAGGTCCGATGTCAGTGGGGCAGCGAAGCCACTCTGGGTTTCAGTCAGAACTCTAAAGGAGCTCTCCAAGGTGCTGCAGCAAAAAATTGATGCTGGAAGGGATAGCCCAGTATGCCATCTTAAGCTCCTTGGAAGAAAGGTGGGATATGGCTGTAACACAGCAAAGGCTGGTGGCTCTGCAGCTGCACCTTGGATAGCTCCTTTAGAGTTCTGACCGAAACCCAGAGCGGATTCAATGCCCCACTGACGTCAGGGCCACCAGCCTCCACTGCCGTTATAAATACATCCTATGTCAAGTACAAAATATATCACGCTTCTGCTGGAGTTGGTTACCATCTCTTTTCTGGCAGGGCCCCTGTACCTTAAATAACATTATGGCTAGCAGTCAACAGTGGAGTTCTTATTTTGTTTCACATTTACAGGTAGAGGTTCCCCCCCTTTTTTAAAGTTACTTCTTTTCTTTCCCTCCCCTCAGTTTACCAGGAAACTCTGTCAGGTTTTACCCATCACAGCACTGTTGTGCTGGGGAAAGCCGCATCTCTTGAGTTTCTGCCTGTCATCCAAATCTTATAAAGGCAGAGCGTTACACAATAGGCATAAATGAAAACCAGCGCAGCTTTTTCCTATCACCATATCTCCGTGCTGCCAAAAGGTGTACCTGTTGCAGGACAGGCAGAAATTTAGCTCTCCATAGAAGCTCCATGCTGGTCACAGATGCGCGACATTCAAAATAGGTACTGCATTTCTGAGCGTGGAGATGGCCAGATGGTGAAGAAAGGCTGGGAAAGGTGGGAGCTCTTTAGCTTAAGTGAAGAAAGGCTGGGAAAGGTGGGAGCTCTTTAGCTTAAGTGGGGACCGCAGCTGAGCAGAGAATATGGCAGGTGTTGCTGATAAAAGTCCTGAGGGGTGTGGCAGACAAAAAATTGAGTTTGAATATGCTTTTTCAAAATACAGCACTTGGGGGAAACCACTGAGAGCAAAATAGTAAGCATCAGTTAATAAGTAGCTAGCGAAGAAGTACTTAAGTATAAACAGAAGCCCATATAAACAGCTGCAGATATTTTAACTTTTTAAGTAATCTCCAGCTGCTCACTAATGATCCTGAGGAAAAGGTCAACAACATTGGGGTAAGTGCTCTTTTTAGCCTGTGGGAATTTCTGCTCTCGCAGCTACCCTCTTGTTTTAATACTGCTTGTCTAAGAGGACTTTCAGATGGGGAAATTGCATTTCCTAACCATTGCTCTGCTTCCTGTTTCTGTTCCACATTTAAGATGAGCTGAAATTACATGAGGAAGTGAACAGTGACAATGTGGCCCATATAGTTCAATGGGACAACACCGTCTAGTGGGAATTTTATAGTGCAACTTCTCCTGCACACGGCAGGAAATCCTGACAAATCCCGACATATTTCAGAAGAGTTGGGTTTTCTGAGGCTTATTTTTAATGCTAAAACCAGGAAATGGAGCAGGAGAGCGCAGGAGGCTCATGGCGTTGTCAAAAGGACCTATGAACATCCATGTGTGGCCAGTCATGAGTGTGCTATAAATCGCTCGTCTAAAGAAGCCCAGCCTTCCCAAACCTGGTGCGCTCCAGATGTGTTGGACTGAACTCTCAGAATCTCCCAGCCAGCTGCATGTGGCGCCCTCCAGATAGTTTGGACTTCAGGTCCCATCATGTCCTGCAAGCATGGCCTTTGGCATGTCCAAATGCATAGTTCAACCCATCAAATAGATATCAAAGCGCTTGAGCAGTGGTGGCTCTGATATCAGTAGGCAGTGAATCCGCTCTGGAGTTCAGTCAGAGCCAGTTAGAACTCTAAAGGAGCGATCCAAGGCTCTGCACCTTGGCTCCTCACCTTGGATAACTCCTTTGTAATACTACCTGGTTCAGACTGAAACCCAGAGTAGATTCACCACCCCACTGACATTGGAGATGGGGGACATATTAGTTACCGTGACAGGGTGAAAACAAAGAATTCTTATCTCATTTTCTGCAAGATATTCCCCTTCCTCCAGAGACAGGGTCAAGCCTTGAAAAGGCTTGGGAGGAATAGAGACTTGGGTCACCTTTTGTAATGAATTCTTTGTAAATAAACGTACGGGCTGAACATATGGGAAGAAAAACTGCAGAGAGGTGATACCAGTCCCTTTGAAACATCAATTTCAATACCTCAGGATCCTGGAAAGCTACTGCCTTTTCCAGCTTGTTAAAAGCATGCACTGTATTTTTTTTTAAAAAAAATTGATTTAATGAATTCATTCACTTAGGGTGCAATCCAACTGATTGATTGCTTGTTGCTCGGAAGCTTCCGAATTTGGAGGATCTCAAGATTCCTATGCTCTGCTGGTCTCAAGCCCGTGCTTTGAAGTGGCTAGCATGTTGGACTAGGAGTTGGGAGATCCGGATTGTAGTCCCCACTCAGCCACGGAAGCTCACTGGGTGACTTTGGGCCAGCCACAGTCTCTCAGCACAACCTACTTCACAGGGTTGTTTTGAGGATAGCATGGAGAGGAGGCAGATTACAGTGGTGGCCAAAATTGTGGACACTTTTTGAAATTTTCATGTTTTGCAACTTTGAATGCTTATAGAAAATGTTCTGTTTCACAAAGTTCAAATGTTTATATATCAATTGAAAGAGAATTTAATGCTGAATTCAAAACAAAAAAAAGAATGCAAATACCTGCAGTTAAAAAAAAGTTATGCTTACTTTATTCTAAAAAGAAACACAAGTTGTGATTGAGTTGAGAAGCAGTTTGGAATTGCAAACCGTACTGGCCAATCACAGTCGTTGTTTTGGGGACCAATCATATGGCAGTAGCTGTGATACCTCATGTTTCAAGTTGGGGAACGTCAGTTTTGCTGTTTGTTCTGTAGAAGACAGAACAAATATCACTGTATCTGAGGCACAATTGGAGATTGTGAATATTTGAATTATTTCTCATATAAAAATTGTACATCCATAAATAGTGAAATGGCACCAAGGAAAAGAGTTGATTGGACACCCAGGAGAAGAAGCAGGATTGTTGTAGTACGTGAATCAGGTCTTTCCTATGCTAAAATTGCAAGGCACGTTGGTCGTTCAGTGACTACATCCGGAGTTCGAAAGTTTTGTTTACGATATAACAAAACAAAGTCAATTAAAAACAAGGCAGGAAAAGGCCGTAAAAAGTGCACATCTTCTGTTGATGACAGAAGAATAAAAAGGCTGTGTCTCAAGGAGAGAAAAATTTCATCTGAGGCCATCAAAGGTGTACTTGATGCAACTGGTGTTTCTGTCAGTTCCAGAACGATAAGGAGAAGACTATCAGATTTTGGACTAAAAGGTAGGATTCCGAGAAAAAGGCCATTTCTGAATCTAAAGCAGCACTGGAAACGACTACAGTGGGCAAAAGAACACAGTGAATGGACAGAAGATCAGTGGAAGCAAGTTATTTGGAGTGATGAAAGTAAGATAAACTTATTTGGTAGGGATGGGCGAAAATATGTGAGACGTAGAGTAGGAGAAGAGCTACATCCTGACTGCATTGAGGCAACTGTAAAATATCCAACAAGCGTTATGATTTGGGCATGTATGTCAGCAGATAGTATTGGCCGCCTTCATGTAATCGATGGCACACTAAACGCACGAAAATACATTGACCCCATCCTGGAACCAAAACTGTTATCTTCCATCAGGGATCTCTTTCCAAACAATGCACCATTTATTTTTCAACAAGATTCAGCTCCCTGTCACACAGCAAAAATACGCAAACAGTGGTTCACAGCAAAGGACATTCAATTGTTGACCTGGCTAGGAAACAGCTCTGACCTGAACCCAATAGAAAATTTGTGGAACTGTTTGAAAATTCTTGTACGAATGAGGCGTCCATCAAATAAAAGCCAATTAATTGAGTCTATAAATGTTTCCTGGAACCATGTCATAAAGAAGGAAGAGCTTAAAACACTTGTCGGCTCAATGAGACGTCATTGTGATATTGTTTCCAAAAATAAAGGCTTCCCTACCAAATACTGATATTACATTTCAATCATAACTAAAGTATCTGATATGTTTTTGTCAGATTTTACTGTAAATTGATCATGATTGCAGTATTTGCAGCATAACTTCTTTTTAACTGCAGGTATTTGCATTCTGTTGTTTGTTTTGAATTCAGCATTACATTCTCTTTCAATTGATATATAAACATTTGAACTTTGTGAAACAGAACATTTTCTATAAGCATTCAAAGTTGCAAAACATAAAAATTTCAAAAAGTGTCCACAATTTTGGCCACCACTGTATGTGCACCACCTTGGGTTCCTTCAAGGAAATAAGGTGGGATATAAATACAATAAATAAATACTAAATGAATAAATTTGGAGAGGAGCGAAGGAGGCTTAAGATAAATCTTATCTTGGCCTCTCTAGTCTTGTCCTCTCCCCGCCCACCAAAATGCCTCCTTTCTTCCTTCTCTGTGGTCACTTTTCTGACCTCTGAGGACAGCTGGTGTGGTTCTTTCTGCACTGGCTGCGAGGGGGAGGGGTTGGATCTCCCACTCCCCTTTCTGAGGTTGGAGCACTGTCTCTGACCTCGGAAGGGTTTTTCCGAGCACTCGTATGGTCCCTACGACGCTCACCTGGGGACCATAGGATTGCCCTCTCCATGTATTAAATGCCTCATAAAATTTAAATTAGGTGTTTTTATTATTACTACTGCTACTACAAACTACAAATAGCAGCACCCGCCTCCTGAACCTCGTGTGGTTCGGGAGGCGGAAAATGTAACACCCTTTAAACGCCTCCTGAAAACATTCCTTTTCATACATGCTTTCCTTGGACTTTAACTTATCTGGTTTTATATTGCCTTTTTAAACTCTTAACATTTTAAATTTATTTGATATTTGTTGCATTTTATTGTTTTACTTGTGCATGGCCCAGAGAGCCTCAGCTAATGGGCAGTATGAAAATGTAATAAATACAAATAAATAATTAAATCCTCAATATAAAACAAACGAATGTGCCAACACAGCATAAAAGATAGCATCCACTTTCCTTTGGTTCTACCCCATTGCAGTTATTGGATGTACAGAAATGTAATAAATGAATAAATAAATAGTTTCTGGCTAGGTAAGCGGTACATAAATCCATAAAATAATAATAATCTGTCTGCACCCGTGAACATTCTAGCAGCCATCTTCAAGGACAGCCCTACACACTACGTTACAGAAGCCCCAGATTACATCATGGACCACTATGACCAGACCAGTGGAGATCCACACCTTGGATAGCTCCTTTAGAGTTCTGAGAGGTTCTGACTGAAAACTGGAGCAGATTCACCACCCACTGTCATCAAAGCTACCAGCCTCCACCAGACCAGACTATCCCTATTTAGGAACAGTTGTAACTGGTGAACCATCCAAAAGTGGCAAAAGGCACTCCATGCCATTGAGGCCATCTGGTCCTCCAGTAACAATGCTGGTTCTAGGGTACTCCCAAGCTATCCACTTGCTATGTCAAAGGGATCATATCCCTATCTAGAATGGGCTGCACAACTTGCTCCCAGGCATGAGAACCACCCACTGACACAGCCTCTGGCTTTTCAGGATTCATCTGCAGTTCATCGGCCCACATCCACACACCGGTTCAGGACTTGCATGGCCTCTTCTGACTGAGATGACATGGAGCAGGCTGGCATCAATGGTAGGCATAATTGGGCTCCTGCTGAGGGCCCACACCCAGCAGGGGCCCACTGACCATAGTGCCCTGGACGTGCTCCTCCTCTTCACCATTGCAATCTGCTTGTTCACCCGCCTCTTGCTGAGCCCCAGACAAGCAGGATATTGAGGGATGGGAACATGTCCAGAGGAGGACAGCTAAGATGATGAAGGGCCTAGAAGCCAAGTCCTGTGAGGAAAGGTTGAGAAAGCTATGTTTAGCCTGGAGAAAAGATGATTAAGAGGTGATATGATAGGCATCTTCAAATATTTGAAAGGCTGTCACATAGATCATGGAGCAAATTTGTTTCCTCTTGCCCCAGAGAGTAGGACCTGAAACAACAGATTCAGTCTACAAGAAAAAGAATTTAGGCTAACCATTACGGAGAACTTCCTCTTGGTACAAGTTGTTCAGCATTGGAACAGGCTGATTTAGAAGGTAGTGGACTCTCCCTCGTTAGAGGTTTTTAAGCAGAAGCTGGATGGGATAGTAGTGGATTTCCTGCACCAGCAGGAGATTGGCTAGATGATATTTTAGGTGATATTTTAGGATCTTCATACTCTATGGGTTTGTCTGCAAGAGGCTGTTAATCCGCTGCATCTACTTTCGGTTTCGTCATGGAACTGAGGTCCGAGCACTAGGTGAAGAACATTTCCCTTCCTGCTTTTCCACTACATAACCTCTAGATGGCACTGTAGTAGAGCAGAATAGCACAAATACACAAGAGGAAATTGCACTTTCTTTTGTGTTCACAATTAAATGCCGTGCTTTCTTTTGCTTTCACAATTAAATGCAGCATTTTCCCTGCTCTAAAAAAACTCCCTGAAAGTGGTGATTAGACACAGAAGTGAAACAGGAGGGTCACAACATTGTCTAAAAAACCTGTAAACAACCATGAGTATGGAATGATGAGCACACAAAAAATCCGTTGTGTAGAAAAATGTCATGATTCCAAAATTAAGCCCTGGTTGCAATTGCAGGGCTCTAGAACATTTTTCATCTGGTTTGGATTTTTTTCTAGAGCCAGAACGAGTTATTTTCATATTCATGACATTTTCCATACTGAAGCACCTCTCTCTCTCTCTCTCACACACATGAATAGCATCAGAAAGAGAGAGAGAATGTTTTGAATAGGGCTTAGAAATAAGATTGCAATGTAGGAAATACAGGAAGTGCTTTTTGGGCAGCAATCATCTACCCACTTACCTAGGGGTAGGCCCCATTGAACTCAATGAGCCTTACTTCTAAGTAGACATGTCTATCAGGACATGTGTATTAGACTCTTAGTATTAAGGGTTCAAACTTTCTTGCCCTTTTCATCTGCGTCCTCCATATGCAAATACTCTAGCAAGCAGAGTCAAACACTTAACTAGCAGAAGGGAGGGTTTCTTCTCCCCCAAACACAACTGCATTCTATCATCTCTGTGTGAAAGAGGGATTCCACAGGAGCAACTTCCTCACTAGACCCTCCTTCTCCCACTCCAGAAATCAGACACCAGAACTTCTATAATCACTCCCCCTTTCAGGAAAAAAGCCTCTCTGCCTTTCGCCTTTGAGAGCAATTTCTTTTCTCTCTCTTTCTCTCTCTCTGCATTAATTTTCACAGTACTTGGCCATGCAACTTGACTGTTTTGCTTTCAACGCAGGGCGCCTTTAAATAAAGAGAGGGGCACTCCGTTTCCTGCAACTAAAACATGTCATGTATCCAGAGAAACTGGATTGCAAACTTTTCCTTTTGGGTTCACCTCCTTAACGTGCAGGCGCTGTGCTTTGGTAGGGATCCGCCACCAGGCAGCTTTGTCTTTCCAGACAAGAGGCAAGGTTAGTGGTTTCTCTTGTTTTTTATTAAAACAGCTGCATTTCACAGATGGAAACGTGGCATCTTTCCTCCACATGCCTGTGTTCTTGCTCTAACAAAGGGCCCCATCAGTAAGTAAACCTATAAAAGTTTCATCTTTTACTGCAGTACATCTCGCCTCTTCTTCTGTATGTGCACTATTTCATTGCTGATATGTAACTCTTTTATTTTATTTATTGTGAGCCATTTCTTACCTAGCCTAGACATCTCTCAAAGTAGATATTCTAAATCTTTAAAATGCTGAGGCAGCCCCAGCCATCCTGAAGACTGTGGGCTATCCCACAAAATGCAAGGCTTGCTTGAGTTGCAGTTACACAACGTTCTTGCAGCCAAACAGCCTGCAAACCATTCCCGGGTGGTTAATGTGGAAAAAACGGTATGCTAATGATCATTATTCATGGTGAAATCTACTGCTCTCCTTTTTTTTCTTTTTTTTAAAGAGCTTGGTTTTCAACACTCTGTCATTTAACAAGCAAGTTTTCATTGTAGTTTTCATTTTAACGTTCACTGTTCTTAGTAAATAATGGATATAACTTACTCTACCACTGCCCTCGTTCCTTTTTCCATTATTAAACTCAGAGTTTACGGGGGGGGGGGGAGAAAAGAGATACCTTCAGAATGGACTGGAAAGCATATATAGAGTATATGAAAAAAGAACCAAATAGGGAAAATATGGTGGAAGCATATAAAAAGTTATGGGACTTATGAAAATAAAAGAAAGAAAAAAGAAGAGAGAAAGAAGGGAAAAAAAGAAAAAGAAAAGAGACAAGACAGAAGAAAAACTGTGGGGGGGGATGAGGGGGAAGAGGGGAAAATTATATTCGATATTGGTGGCTATTGTTAAAATGATTTATATGTTGTTGGATAAGAAAATGTAATAAAGAAGTATTAAAAAAAAAAAGGACAGAAGGAAGAAATCTGCTGCAGTTTAAGCAGCTTTTCATCGCGTCAGACACACACACACACACACAAATCAACAGTATGTGGGTGGCTCTAGAGAAAAGCCACCTACAAAAGTGAGGGTCGCTGTCATCTAAATTCAGACCCAAGAAAAGCCAAATTAGCGTGATGTATCTAAATTATGCAAACCAAGCACATTTGCACGCGCCCTGCTTTTTGCTCATGACCTGTTTTACTTCTGCTTGATCAAGGGACAATTCTGACATCTGAAGTCCCATCCCGTGAGAACTGAAAATTGTATTTCACTATGGCTCGGATTACCGACATTTTAGCAGGCATTGTTCACACAGTTTCAAGAAGATAGTTAGCAACCGTGGTATCCTCCTGGACCAGATCTCTGGGATGGGATTTGAGGGTATGACTCTGGTCCTGTTTGAGGGTCCAGAAGGTGGTGCTGGGTGACTTCTGATCCATCTTTTGGCCCTTCGGAGGCCTCAAGTTTCCATCTTCTCCCCCCCTGCTTTTCACAACATCTACAGGATACTGTTGGTCAAAGTCATCCAGAGATTTGGACGGAGGAGTCATCAATATGTGGATGACATACAGAGCTACCTTTCTCTTTTCTAACCCTAGGGAAGTGGTGAGAATCCTGAATGGGTGACTGGGAGCACTTAGGGTGGAAGCGCTAAAACGTAATACAGACAAGATTGAGGGCGCAGCCCAGCTTCCCATGCCCTTCATCTTCACTGCGAGAGGAGATGAGGGACAAGTATGCAGCTACCACTCCCTCAGCGGATTTCCCTTGTCATCTCCGATCTGTATTTGGAGATAACAAGGGGATTTCATTTGTGCTGCTCACCCTCCATGGGGGGGGGGAGGGAGTGTCATGATCAGGTCTGTTCCCCTTAGTGTGGGGGAAGGAGTTTCAGGCTATCAACCAGAATCAGATCTTGAAGCAGAAGAAACAGGACTAGAAAAATGTACCAGCCCACAGGAAGCAGGGGTGAAGATTCTCCCAGGCTTTTCAACAGCCAGGGATGAATCTTCACTGGACTTTATCAGAGAAAATGCTAACAACTCAGAGTCCGTAGGAACTCACCAATCCTCAGAGGGGGAAGGGACTTCAGAGTTGACCAATCCCAGAGTCTGCCGCAGATTCAAATGGGCGGAGCTAAAAGAAGGTGAGAAGTTAAGGGACTCAGGGGGAAAAAACTTCCCTTTTGTTGAAAGGACAATTGTCTAGTTTAGTTAGCCACATTTTAGCCTAGAAGAAAGTTATTAGTGTTTAAACTCTCTTCAGGTGTGAAGAGGTGTTTATTTGCTGAATAAAGTTTTGTGGATGAGTTGGTAGACCTATTTATTGCCTCGCACTGTAGCCCTCCCGCTACAGTGGCATGCAGGGGAATCCCTTCATTATCTCCAGTCACAAGTTGGAGATAACAAGAGGGAATTCTCTTCCCACTTCATAAGAAGAGCCATGCTGGGTCAGACCAAGGGTCCAACTAGTCCAGCATTCTGTTCACCTTCTCCCAAAGCCCCCAGTAGCCTCCAGGTGAGGGGATGGAGTTTTGAGGGGGCCTTGGGGAAGGGAGTGGGAGGGGCCCTCAGAAGGTGCCCAAGCTTCCTTGGGCTGGTCTTTGGTCTGATCCAGAACAGCTCTTCTTATACCTGCATGTTAAACATCCAGGAGCCTGCTTAGTTTTGCCTTATTTCATTGCCAATAGAGGCCTCCCACCAGAGTTGTCATTCAGAGTTTCTTCCAATATTATGGGCATCAGTTAAAAGAAGTAAAAACACCACACACCTCAATTTAGTCTTGTAATGAACAATTTGAATTGAGATAAAGAATGCAAAAGCTGGTGCTGGAGCAGGAGGAAATGAACAGCTAATACTAAAATGTAAAATTGATTTCCCCCCATGCCTAGTTGTCAGGCTGGTCTTATAACAAGTGAGACAGCGCCACTAGCAACCACTCTGGACAGTACAGGCTACCGTACTGTGATGCCTTAAAAGGCCTCATATGGTTGTTGAAACCTCTTCCTAGTCCCTGGGAAGGGGGGCATGCTTCAACCAAACAGGAAGTGACTCTTTTCTACATCCTGTGAGATTATGGGTTTTCTACATGAAGCTGTTAATCCACTGCATCTACTTTCAGTTTCATCAGAGGTCCCCTCCACAAGGATTCGCTTTTGCGCCCGGTTAGGCGATTATGCGCTTAATCTCTGAAGTGCATTTACACCTAATCCCTCTGCATGAGAGGCGGCGAGAGGCGGCGAAGCGCATTAATGGATGTCCAAAATGCGCTTTCCAAGTAGTTAATGTGCATAAGCACTTGTTCACATAGTCAAAATGCGCTTTAACGGCCGGAGCAAAATAAAACTCGCGATTTAACGCGCATTCGATAATGCGCATAATCGGAGAGATAACGCGCCTTTACGCCCGATTTGCATTCCGTTCTTGTAGAGGTAAATTTTTTAAAGCGCCTTGAAAGAGCTTTAAACCTCTCTTGTAGAGGCAGCCAAAGAACTGAGATTTGAGCACTACACAAAGAGCATTTGCTTCCCTGCTTTTCTGCTATATAACCTCTAGGTGTCACTGTGGTATAGCAGAATAGCACAAATATACAAGAGGAAATTGTACTTTCTTTTGCCATTAGAAGTAATACCCCATTTTCCCTGCTCTAAAAATATTCCGTGAAAGTGCTATTTACAAACAGGAGCAAAAGTGGAGGATTATTATGACATCATATAAAGAACTCGTAAACGACTGTGAGTAGGGAATGACATGCACACAAAAATGCTCATGCTGGAAACCTCTGTGGCTCATTCCCTTCTCAGAGTTTGGGAATAAGCCTCAGCAGTCACATGGGTCCTGCAGTGACCAGTGGTCATTCCTTTCTGCCTGATCATTGGGGGTGAAATACCCTGATTTTCATGAAGCTGGATATTGTAGCTTTTAACATGTTAAAACTAATGAATAAAGGAGAGATGAAATTTAAAGTAAGACTTTGTTAAATCATGAGGATATGAAAGGGTCTTTATCTGCTAAAAAGCCATTGAAGTAGGTGGTCTCTGGGGTCAGGGAGGACATTCCATAACTGGGGTAGGGTAGTATTAGAAAGGTTTTCTCTCATCACCAGAAACAGGACAACTGGGTTGGGCATACTGGTGACAATATACACTACACAGATGAAGATAATAGTATTAATAGCAGTAATTTTCCTAAAAATATTTAATGTTACAATCTGGTAGAGACTAAAAACAATGAAAACAATCACACAATATATATCAGACTACCAAACACGGTATTAAAACCTTCAAAAACTATCCTATCCTATAAACACTAAACTAATACCAAACGTGTTTCAACCTATGGTCTTCTTCAGAGGTAAAATAAATATCCTCAATTTACAACATTTAGTCATACAACACAAATATAAATATCAATAGGTACTACTGCAGTGTTAAAACCTGTAAATACAAAACCAGTATTTTATTTCAAAATATCATTCGTTAACAATTCATACTTAAAATCAAAATGAAATGTATGACAAGTTGCTTCTTGAAAAAATAAAATACAATTATAACTCACCAATTTGGGAAAATTGCCTATCCTTCCTTTGATATATGCAATCTTACAAAGCTATACTTTTTATACAAAGATAGCTGTAAGGGGGGGGGGGCAAAGGCTCCACCAAGGATAATTGTTTTTGGTTTGACAAGAGGCTGCAGTAGCCCTAAAAGTAAATATATAAAAAAGGATAGATATATAAATAAAACAATAAACCAGTTATAAAAAATAATATAAGGTAAAATTAGAGAGATATAAAACCACATACTCACATATAAATATCAAGCCATAATAAAATAATTCAGGATGGTGCCCAAACAGTGACTTTCTGTCTATCAGTGCAGCTTGTGACTGCTTAAGGCTCCCATTAAATTCTTAAAACAATTAGAACACAGATGTGAAGAATAAAGCCTAATTAAGGAGCTGGTTACAACTTTAAGGGCATTCATCCTGAACTAACTAATATCACTAAAATACTTCAAAACTTCACCAGTGAAACCACAAATCAAACACATAACAGCCAAATATAGCCAGACCATAGAAATGCATTTGGTATTAGTGTTTATAGGAAAATATAGTTTTTGAAGGTTTTAATATTGTGTTTTGTAATCTGGTATATATTGTGTAATTGTTTTCATTGTTTTCATTTTCTACCAGATTGTAACATTAAATACATTTTAGGAGGATTATTGCTGTTAATATTATCTTTATATGTGTAGTGTATATTGTCAACAGTGCGCCCAACCCAGTTGTTCTGTTTCTTGTACTTTTAAGGGGTTGGGAGAATTTCCTGTTTTGTTGAAGTTAGCGTGTGGATTTTCTCTTGTCACCACCCTCACGTAATGGAACCTAGGAAAGGGTCTCAGGATATTAGGGCCCAGGTTGGTGTGTATGGGAAGAGGCGATCCTTCAGAGATCAAGAGTTATATCCAAATGGAGCGACCCATACTTAGAGTAGACTCGTTGAAATCAATGGGACTTAAATTAGTTATGACTAATATCCCATTGATTTCATTGGGTCTACCTTAGGGTGACCATATGAAAAGGAAGACAGGGCTCTTGTATATTTAACAATTATGTAGAAAAGGGAATTTCAGCAAGTGTCATTTGTATGCCTTGCAGCACCTGGCAAAATTCCTTCTTCTTCACAACAGTTAAAGCTGAAGGAGCCCTGCCCTCTTTTGTATCTGGTCAAGAGGGCAGGGTTCCTGCTGCTTTAACTGTTGTGATGAAGAGGAATTTCCCTAGGTGCTGTATGCATACAGATGACACCTGCTGAAATTCCCCTTTCAACAAAACTGTTTTTTTAAAATACCTCTTTATTACATTTTCTTATCCAATAACATTTAAATCATTTTATCAATTACCACCAATATTGAATATAATTTCCCCCCGTTCCCCCTCATCCCCCCCCCACGGTTTTTCTTCCGGCTTGTCTCTTCTTTTCTTTTTTTCCCCTTCTTTCTCTCTTCTTTTTTCTTTCTTTTATTTTCATAAGTCCCATAACTTTTTATATGCTTTCGCCATATTTTCCCTATTTGGTTCTTTTTTCATATACTCTATATATGCTTTCCAGTCCATTCTGAAGGTATCTCTTTTCTTCCACCCCCTGTAAACTCTGAGTTTCTTTGTCAATTTTTCATTTATTGCAATGTTCCATAAATTTCCCCCCCACATTTTAATTGTCAACTTCATGGCTGTCTTCCATTTGGATGCTATCAGATGTCTTGCTGCTGTCAACATGAACCCAATTAAAATTTTATCTTCTAACCCTCTATTTTCTTTAATATACATATTCAGTAGAGCTAGCTCTGGCTTTATTTTTATCTCCTGATCCATAACTTCCTCTATTTTTTGAAATACCTTTTTCCAAAAATTCTTAACCCTTTTGCATTCCCACTACATATGTATTTGGGTCCCCTTTTCTTTGCATCCTCTCCAGCACATTGATGTCAGATTTCTGTTTATTTTTGCCATCTTCACTGGTGTCATGTACCATTTTTGTGCTATTTTTAAAGCCCCTTCCCTTATCCTTGTTGAGGTTGTTTGGAAGGGGAATTTCTCCAACACATCTCCCCATTCCTTATCTTCTATTCCCTCTTCCAAATCTCCTTCCCATACCTGCCTTACTATCTGCTTTCCTCCAGTCTCTTGTCTTATCAAAATTCTATATATTTGTGTTATCTTTCCTTTTTCCCTGACACTGTATTTATCTACATATTTTCCCCACTCTGTTAATTCCCTTGTACTTTCCCTTCCTATCTTTCTGTTTCTTATAAATTTGCCAATCTGCATCCATGCCATCCATGAAATTTCCAAATTTTGTATTCTTCTATTCCATATTTCTTGTGTTATTGGATTTTGTTGCTCAGAATTTTTTTTCATTTGTATCATTCCTATTTCTTTCAATTTAGTTTTGGTTATTGCTTTCGTACTTATATCAAATTCTGGATGCATCCAGATTGGCGTTAGAGGTGATATCCCCAGCATTAATGTTCCTTTTTTGTGATACCATACTTTCATCATTCCTTTTATTGAGCTTTGTTTATTGTTCATTTGTTTTTTAATATCTTTCTTACTGTAAAATATATTGTACATTTCTTCTTTTTAAAATCCCGTTAGCTCCCTTTCTATCTCTATCCATTGTAGATTCCCCTCTTCCTTTGTTATTACTAATAAATATTTTAACTGGTATGCCTCATAGTATGTTTTTAATTGTGGAATACTCCATCCTCCATCTTGTGTAACCCTATATCTAAACATTTTTGCTGTTCATGTTTTTTTACTTTTGAATATAATTTTTTCCAAGCTATTTTGCCAGTTTTTAAACCTACTATTTTGAATTTCCTGTGGTAGTACATTGAACAAATATGTAAATTTTGGCACCAGCATCATCTTTACTGCCATAATTCGATCTGATAGCGATAATTGCTTTTTCTCCCATCTGGCCAAATCCTTCTTAATTTCTATCTATACTTTTCCATAATTCAATTTCAATATGTTCTTCTGTTTTTTTTGGGATCTGTACTCCTAGATATCTAAATGCTTTGGATATTATAGGGATATTAGTCATTTTCGATATTTCTATTTGTTCCTGAGGCCCTATATTTAGACACATCAGTCCCGATTTCTTTTTGTTTACCTTGAGCCCCGCTACCTGATAAAATTCTTCCAATTCTCTTGTCATTTCTTTTATTCCTTTTTTTGTATTTTGTATTGTCAATATAATGTCATCTCCATATAAGCTTAATTTAAATTCTTTTTTCCCACCTGTATTCCTTTAATCTCTGTATTTGTTCTAATTCTGTCTGCCAGAAATTCGATGGCCATTGTAAATAATATTGGTGATAATGGGCATCCCTGCCTTGTTCCTAAATTTAACTTTATTTCCCCTGTTTCCAATCCATTGTACTTAATTTTTGCTGTTGTCTGTACATATATTGCATCTACTATGTGTTTGAATTTATTCCCCAAATTGTATATTGTTGGTACATTGATTATAAATTTTGGGTTTACTGTATCAAATGCCTTATACAGATCCAGAGTCAATAATGTCAATGGAATTTCCCTTATATTGCTCAACTTCATCAGACCCAATAATTTCCTCACCGGTTCTGCTATGAACCTGTTTTTCAGAAACCCATATTGATCTGCTCCAATAGATTCATTAATTACTTATTTTAATCGATTAGCCCAAATTTTAGTGAATATCTTGTAATCTACGTTCAGTAGCGATATCGGCCTGTATTTGGATTTGGATTTGTCTTTGTCTTTGTCTTTGTCTTTATTTAATTTTGGTATTAATGTTATTATGGTTTGGGTCCAAGTTTTTGGGAGGGGTTCCTCCTCTTGTATTTCACAAAATACTCTTTTTAATTGAGGTATCAGTTTGTCACTATATGTTCAACAAAACTGTTAAAGATACAGGAGCCCTGTTCCTCCTTTCCATATGGTCACCCTAGTCTAGTCTAAATATAACTGGTGTCTGGAATCAGGGCTGGCATCAAGGTTAGGCATGGCGGGGCAACTGTCAAGGGCTCACAGCTCAGCAGGGGCTCATTGACAAGAGCCCCTGGAGTTGCCCCTCCTCTTCATCATTCTAACCTGCATGTTCACCTACCTCTTGCTCTTGCTTAGACAACAGAGGTGGCGACAAGGAGGAGCAGTGAATGCTCCTCCCTACTTGCTCCCTGGATCTCTGCCTGACAAGCAAGCAAGTGGTACCAATGGTGAAAAAGAGGAAGGGGATGAGCAATAGCAGCTGGTGACCATGGAGGTGAGAAGGTAGACTCACTGAGGAAAGGATCCAATTGAGAGTATCTTGTCCAAGGGACCTCTAAATCCTGGAGCCAGCACTATCTGCAAGAGCTTTGGCTATTGGGTAGTATAGAGGCCATGAAGCCCTTCAAAGGTCAAAATCAGGACTTTGAACTGCAATAACCCTTGTAGGCCACCTTGAGTTCCCTGGATGTAAAGTATAATAAATAGTCATGTTAATAACTACTGTTCATTGATGATAAAAAGCTACATAGGGTTTTCCTTTTTTCCTTGTCCTTTTCTTCCCTAGGTCGTTTTATTGAGACATTGCAAGACTATCAAGTGGTCAGCCCAGAGAAAGTCAATGCAGATGGACGTTTTCTGTCCTACAGTTTACATCACCATGCCTCAAATGTCAGAAGGAAAAGAGATGTCAGCAGAAAGGACAGTAAAGTGTATTACAAAATTAAGCACAAAGAGAAGGATCTCTTCTTTAACTTAACTCTCCATCAAGGGTTGTTAGCCAATAATTATATTCTGGAAAGGCGATACGGCAACTATACTGGGGCAAAGATTGTACCACATCCGGAAACTTCGTGCCACCTCATTGGGATCGTCTTGCAGTTAGATTCCAGGAATGGGAAGGCAGCAATCAGCACTTGCTATGGGCTAGTAAGTGAAGCTAGTTGCTTTGAAATGTTTATTGATATTGATAATATCAGTACTCCATTAACCCTGTTGTCATCCAATGGTCCAACTGCCTCCCTAGCTGGTTTCCTGCTTAAGATATATTTAAATAATTCTTTATTGTTGGCTTTGATATTGTCTGTTTTCATCTCCTCTGGGCAAGCTTGTGCTCCCTGTTATTCTTCTTGTTTGGGCAAGACTTCCATTTTCTGAAGGGAGCCTTTTTTCTCTAATAGATTCCTTGACACAGTTGTTAACCATGCTGATGACCTCTTGGACTTGGCGCTACCTTTTCTAGAATGTGATATAGGCTGCCTGTACAAGAGGCATTTAAAGCTCTTTCAAGGCGCATTTAAAAAATTACCTCTACAAGAACGGAGCGCAAATCGGGCGTAGAGGCGCGCTATCCCTCTGATTATGCGCATTATCGAATGCGCGTTAAACAGCGAGTTTTATTTTGCTCTGGCCGTTAAAGCGCATTTTGACTATGTGAACAAGCGATTATGAGCATTAACTACTTGTAAAGCGCATTTTGGTCATCTGTTAATGCACTTCGCCACCTCTCGACGCCTCTCGTGCAGAGGTATTAGGCGTAAATGTGCTTCAGCGATTATGCGCATAATCACCTAACCAGGCGCAAAAGCGAATCCTTGTAGAGGGGACCATACACTCTAGCTGAGCTACTGATGTTGTGGTTTTGAGTACAAGCATTTTGAGAGGATATAAGCCTCTTGACTCCTCCTTTCAACTTATTTATTTATTATTTTCCTCCCCCCACCCCCTACATGAGATAGTCCAAGCATTCAGTAATTATAATAAATCAAGGCAGAAAAATACAGAATACATTATTCACATGAACCAGAGAGGCCGATATGCTATAGGCAGAGAGTTATGAAATTGAGTATTACCAACGCACATAATAAATTGATAGTAATCCGTAGTGAATGTATCATGTTTCCTACTTCCTTTTGCCAGTTGTAACTTGTTTGTTAATTTTTCTGATAAGGCAATCTTCCAAACCAGAGTCCACCAGGCATCCAATGAAACGCCTCTTAAGTCCTTCCAAAATTGAGCAATGACCAATCTGGCTGCAGCCAACAGAAATCCAGCCAATGGCTTAAAGGAGCAGTTTTTATTGTTTCCCAGAAATAGTCCTAAAAGTGCCAACTCTGGTGTTCTCTCCAACTGTTGTCCAAAAATCTTATCAATTTCACCAAAGACTTCAGTCCAAAACTTTACCACTTTTCCACAGGACCACCATGTATGCTGGTTGGAACCTGGTTCCTTACATCCCCTCCAGCACAATCTTGACAATTCCTGGTGAATGTGTGCTAACCAAACAGGGGTCATATACCATCTTTGAAGAACCTTCAAAGCTTGTTCCTTCATATTAATAGATACTGATTTAAATGGGAATTTTTCAAGCATTGAGTTCCATAATGCATCCTCTATTTCTCTTTCCCAGTCCAGTTCCCATATTCGTTTTAAACTGTTGGTTGAGCCCATGTCTAAATCAATTAGCACTCTGTAAGTGAGCCTTTTCCTCTTTTGTATCTGGTCAAGAGGGAAGGGCTCCTGCAGCATGAACTATTGCAATGAAGAGGGAATTTCACCCGGCGCTGCATGCGTACAAATAGCACCTGCTGAAATCCCCTTTTCTATACAATTGTCAAAAGATACAGGAGCCCTGTCCTCTTTTCCATATAGTCACCCTACTTACGCTGCATGTCATTCACCATTTTATTGTCCGTGTATTAACGTAGAATGGAGATAACTTTTTTGGACCTCTTCAGTCCGCTTGGGTTTTCACCATCCCAATAACTGACCAGGCATAGAATAGTAGTTTTTTTTTCCTTTCTTGAATTTTGAAGACAGAGTTTCAGATTGAGTCACAGCCAAGCAGAATGCCTGGAATCCAGGGAATTATTGGATTTTTGAACTAGTCCCTAATCACAAAAAGAGATGTGCAGTAACAGGCTTGCAGCAAGCTGCGGAATTCAAGTCCAGAATATGTTGTTCTCACTTCTTAGCTCCCTCTTATGTCTGCAAATCAAACTATGCCAATGTAAACATGTGTGGAGCATCCCCTCCTGCCTCCCCCCCACCGCTCCCATCCCATCGGCGTGGAATGAACATTCTTTTCTATGGAAACATTGCGCGCCTGCAAAGTCTCCTGAAACTGTTTGAAAACAAACTTGAAAGCAGGCCTGGTCATGTATGCTCAGCACATGAAAGAATAATGAAAACTATCTGGACAATTTAAATAAGGTTTCCTAAACTCCAGGGCGCAGGAGATATAAGCTGAATGGGTTGTAACCAGTGGGCTCATTCCACCAGCAGAAGGGAACTGCTGGTGGAATGGATTTCCCCTTTCCCCCTTGTAGTTTGAGCAGTGGAGGCTGGTGGCTCCAATTTTGGTGGGGCGGTGAATCCAATCTAGGTTTCAGTCAGAACCAGTCAGAACTCTAAAGGAGATCTCCAAGGTGCAGAAACACCTTGGATAGGCTGACCATATGAAAAGGAGGACAGGGCTCGTGTAACTTTAAGAGTTGTAGAGAAAAGGGAATTTCAGCTGGTGTCATTTGTATGCAATTAGTTCCTGGTGAAATTCCCTCTTCATCACAACAGTTAAAGCTGCAGGCACTATACTAGAGTGACCGTATACAAAAGAAGGCAAGGCCCCTGCAACTTTAACTGTGGTGATGAAGAGGGAATTTCACCAGGAACTTATTGCATACAAATGGCACCGGCTGAAATTCCCTTTTCTCTACAACTCTTAAAGTTACATGAGCCATGTCCTCCTTTTCAGATGGTCAGCCTAACCTTGGAGATCACCTTTAGAGTTCCGACTGGTTCTGAGTGAAACCCGGACCAGATTCACCACCCCACTGATGTTGGAGCCACCAGCTACCACTGGTAACCCGTGTGTTTGGAGGAAGTCCTATTGAATGCAGTGGGACTTATTACCACATAAACATACCTACTACTAAGCTGCATCCTACTGTGGATTTTATAAAGACAGGTTTCTTTTGAAATAGGATGCTCCTGGTGAAGATCTTTCTTTTTGAAGTCTGATCATTCTCCACTTTCATGGATGGATAAACACTGGATAGCGATTCATAGGCTATGGCAAAGGTCACATTCTCCATTTCACAGAGTGTTGTCCCTTGCAATCACTAATTAAAAACAACCAGAAGATCCTCATAGAATACAAAGGAGGTAATGAAAAGAGTGGGGGCAGTATAACTAAATACGAAAAGAATATTTTTTCATCCCCACTGCCCAGACAGGTGGGAAGCTTAGGGCGATCTTTGTAACATTGGTTTTCTTTGAAGGAGAGAGCAATGAACAGATATGGAACCCTTGTGTCCATTTGTTTTATATGTTGCAGTGTGGAATGTTACTGTGGAATGTTACTGCTCAGGATTCCAGTAATCCCGTTCCTTTCCTGCTCCCCTGGTCCCCACCACCCAGTCAGTCAGCATTACGTACACACCGAGCATGGCCAGTCCTCATTAGCATGGTCTAGTATCTCCCCCTTACTTTTAGAGGATTTTTTTTGCCCCTAAAGATTCTTTGGGATACTTCTGCAAACCTTGGGGTTCATCATAGCCTGCTGATATCTCCCTGTTGTGTGTGTGGTATCATTTTGGCAGCATAAGTAACAGCACTCACAGCCTGAACATGATGCTGAGGTTAAGCAGGTATTGAGAAAAGGTTGCAGCAATAAGCATTCAAGCCACACGCATTCCCAAGCAGCATTAGTTGCTGAATGCAGGTGTGGGAATTGCATTTTCACTCTCATGTGTATGTGTGCAGGAACATCCTTTTATACAGTCAAACAAGTATTATGAAGACTGTGCTGAACCTTTCTCCCTGAAATGTTCTTTTTCTCTCTATGTGTGTGGAAGGTTTTGAGACTGGCAAGAGGACCCTTCAAATAGGTGATTCTACCACCAGCATCATGCTGAAGTGGTTCAGTTAGTGCAGGAGAAGCTTTACCACTACATACTACTGCTTATAGGGTGACCAACTATCAGGACTTTCCCGGATTTGTCTTGGTTTTTGTTCTATCCTGGGCATCAGGGGGGATTTTGTGTAATTTTCTATATTGCCCTGGAATGACACTCTTTTCCCTTTAAGACCACCATTAGTGTGGCAGGGGAATGACATGCTTTCTGAGTCCCTATTGGAGCAATGGGGGGCAGGAATGACACACTTTCCCCTCCTCCTCTCCAATAGGGACACTTAAGGCCCCAATAGGATTGGAGGAGGGGAAAGCTCACTTTCTGGGGCTTCTGGAAAGCATGTCATTCACAACCACCAAGCTAATGGCAACTGCCAATAGCATGGTGGGGGGAATGACATGCTTTCCGGAGGCCCTGGAAAGTGCGCATTTTGACCCACCCATCCACTGGGTGTCCTCTTTTTTGGTTTCCCAGATATGGTCACCCTATTTATATACACGGGCCTTCAATTATACTCAGGCTTAACCCAGGGTGACCATATCAAAAGGAGGACAGGGCTCTTATGTCTTTAACAGTTGTATTGAAAAAGGAATTTCAGCAGGTGTCATTTGTATGCATGCAGCACCTTGTGGAATTCCCTCTTCATCACAACAGTTAAAGCTGCAGGAGCCCTGCCCTCATTTGTATCTGGTCACTATACTAGAGCTATACTACCGCGTCCAGATTCAAATTTCATTTGGTGCTGCATGCTTACAAATGACACCTGCTGAAAGTCCCTTTTCTATACAACTGTTAAAGGTACAAGAGCCCTGTTCTCCTTTCCATATGGTCACTTTAGGCAGTGGCAAATGAGCCCTGTGTTAGCACGGGAGCCTGCATGGGTATGAAGGGGACTACAAGGCCCGAAGCCGTTTGCTGCTGCAGCATCTGTTCTTCTTATATAAAAAGAGTTATTTCACATTTTTCTTGTTAGAGTTTGGGGGCAACCGGCTGGGCGTGCCCATGGTAACAGATGTACATTTTATTATTTTGGCTTTAAAAAGACAGTAGCATTTTCTGGAACAAAATGATGCTTGTTCCCAAGTAAATGTGTTTAGCATCAGACTAGCAGAAGCAAACTCTGATTCTTGCAGGCTTGATGGTGCCATGAATGAAATGAGTTTATAATCAAAACTGCTTATGTTCATAGGATTTCTTTTTCTTTCTTCCTTTTTTAAAAAAATAGGATAGGTTTGCTAGGGTGACCAGATAAAATCCAGGTCAGGGCTCATGTAACTTTAACAGTTGTAGAGAAAAGGGAATTTCAGCCAGAGTCATTTGTATGCAATTAGTTCCTGGTGAAATTCCCTCTTCATCACAACAGTTAAAGGTGCAGGCACTATACTAGAGTGACCATATACAAAAAAGGCAGGGCCCCTGCAACTTTAACTGTTGTGATGAAGAGGGAATTTCACCAGGAACTAATTGCATACAAATGACACTGGCTGAAATTCCCTTTTCTCTACAACTGTTAAAGTTACATGAGCCCTGACCTGGAGTTTATCTGGTCACCCTAAGGTTTGCTCTAACATATTGGGGATATAGAAGCAGCTGTGGTGTGCTGGAAGTTGGAGGACCTTTTCCTGTTTTAACATGCTTAGGCTTGCATCCTAAACGTAGTATCTAAACTTAACTAGATGCACCAAGGCCTGAGAAGTTCAGGCCCAATTCATAATGAGTTTGTTGCCACCAACCATTCCTCTGGCCAGTTCAACCTTTTCCCCACCCTCCAAAGCAAATTTGGGAACTGTATGAGTTTGTAAGAAACAATCAGCTCAGTGATTAGTGAATGTTCAGTGATTAGCATGACCTTGAGCATCCTAGCTCAGAGTCCTAATTAATTATCTCAGAAGCCACTTCAATGTTTTTTTCCAAGAAAAGTTTCAGTTTTTCAATTACTTATTATAGCAAGAGCAATAGCGCTCCTGGACATGGATAATCACTTTTAGCTATCTATGTCTCCCTCCTCTACCTGAGAGTAGATTTTGCTTCTAATGTTTCATCAACTATGTGGTAAGCATTTTGGACAAGTTTGTATGAGGTTTTTCGGTCAGAGTCAAGACAACCAAATGAGGAGATCTAGGGCAGCATGGTGTCCTACTTTACAGGGGACAGTCCTCTATTTTGGAGAGCTGGCAGAGGAGAGTTCTGTATCTGAAGGTGTGCTCTATGAGAAGAGGTGTCTAGTCCCAAATCTGGTTTAAATTCAGAGAACAGCAATGGGTAAGCTGACCAGATAAAATCCAGGTCAGGGCTCATGTAACTTTAACAGTTGTAGAGAAAAGGGAATTTCAGCCAGTGTCATTTGTATGCAGTTAGTTCCTGGTGATATTCCCTCTTCATCACAACAGTTAAAGGTGCAGGCACTATACTAGAGTGACCATATACAAAAGAAGGCAGGCCCCCTGCAACTTTAACTGTTGTGATGAAGAGGGAATTTCATCAGGAACTAATTGCATACAAATGACACTGGCTGAAATTCCCTTTGCTCTACGACTGTTAAAGTTACATGAGCCCTGACCTGGATTTTATCTGGTCACCCTAGAATGGGCCTTGAAGTTGCATATCCTCAGTTAGCATCTGGACAACAAGGCTGAGCAAGGCAGACAGGTCACCTGCTCACAGTCTTCCCCACTATAGTGAAAGGTATTGTGTTTCTATTTCAATTATAGTTATTATTTCGAAATTGGCATGATATATAGGTGCATGTGCAAATTGGTTTCTTTTGTCCTCTTTTGGGGTGATGCATTTCCTCTTTTTTTGGCTATGCGTGAGTGGACACCCTAGTGATCAAAGGCTATTAATATCCAATATAATATGAAAAATGATATTTAGTATTACATGAGAAAAAATGTCTGCAATCCTAAACATGTTTACTTGGAAGCAAGGCCCTCTAATTTCAGTGGAATTTACTCATTTAGGATTGCAGTCTAAGAATTCCACAAGCTTCCTAATCACTGTGGCTTAGAGATTTTGAAGAAGAACAAGGTTTCAGGCTAATATAGGACTTGAGAGCAGATTATACCTTGAAGACAAACAAAAGTTCAGGCAGATGGACCACAGGCTGACATTTGCAGGTATGATTCCCGTGTGTGTGTGTGGAGTAGTAGTAATAGTAGTACGGAGACCATATGGAAAGGAGGACAGGGCTCCTGTCTCTTTAACAGTTGTATAGAAAAGGGAATTTCTGCAGGTGTCATTTGTATGCATGCAGCCCCTGATGAAATTCCCTCCTCATCACAACAGTTAAAGCATCAGGAGCCCTGCCCTCTTGAGAGTACTGATGCTTATCTACGTTGCCTGCCCAGATCCTCGATAAATAGGTACTGCAGTGCTTGAACATTATTTGAATATGCACAAAACTTGCTGGAGGATGTGGGGTTTAGATCTGGGTTTATATCCCTATGCTTTCTATTGGTCCATCAAACCCAGAATTGTTGACACTGAATGGCAGCGTCTCTCCAGGGTTTCTGACAGGAATTTTTTCAGCCTTAACTGGAGATGCCAAGGATTGAATCTGGGACTTTCCGCCTGCAGATCAGGTGCTCTGTAACTGAGCCATGCCCCCTCTCTCATTCCCACTTGTTCATGAATACCCATGATTGAACATCCCATGGGTAGGTATGATGTGTGAACCAAGTCAATGGGTATATGTCCTGTTTTATACTTTAACTGATCTCTTGGAGCATTCTCTTGAATTTGTGTAGTCTGGTCCCTGGAACATTGTTATTTCATTTTTATTTCTTCTCATCCTGCCCCTCCCCCATCCCCCTTTTATCCTAGCAATCGCGCAAAGTAGGTTAAGGGTGCAATCCAATGCACGTTTGGATAGAAAAAAAGTCCTACAACTCCCAGCATTCCCCAGAAAATGTGACTGCTCCAAAGTCACTTGATGAGCTTTATGGCTGAGTAGGGATTTGAACCTGGGTTTCCCCATTCTTAATCCAACTTTCTAACCCAGCTTTCCCCCAACCCTCCAAATATATTGGACAGCAAACTTTCATTATCTCTAGCCAGAGCTGTGCTAGCTGAATATGATGGGATTTGTAGGCCAATACATCTGGAGACCACCAGGTTGGGCAAAGCTGCTCTAACAGTATACCATGTTGGTTCTTTGCTTTGTCATTCCATAATCTGTATGGAACTACAATTGTGTTTTTTTTTAAAAAATGAATAGTTGATGTGCCATACATCTCCATTGTTTCAGGAGGAGCTCACTTGTTTTGGGATGTTTGAATGAAGTAATTGTGCATCCAAGGGGGTATCTATATGGCCTATTTACCCTGTCATAGGCTGACCAGATAAAATCCAGGTCAGGGCTCATGTAACTAACAGTTGTAGAGAAAAGGGAATTTCAGCCGGTTTCATTTGTATGCAATTAGTTCCTGGTGAAATTTCCTCTTCATCACAACAGTTAAAGGTGCAGGCACTATACTAGAGTGACCATACACAAAAGAAGGCAGGGCCCCTGCAACTTTAACTGTTGTGATGAAGAGGGAATTTCACCAGGAACTAATTGCCTACAAATGACACTGGCTGAAATTCCCTTTTCTCTACAACTGTTAAAGTTACATGAGCCCTGACCTGGATTTTATCTGGTCACCCTACTCTGTCATGGCTGCACAGTAGTGCTGCATTGTTTATATGACACAGCTGCTAACTCGCAGCCACATCGAGCTTTTACTCCTGTAACTGCGCTTTTTCGTAGTGTGGTTTTACCACACTTTTTTTTAGTTGCTCTGAGGTCACCACATTGTTTCTCTGTCTGTCAGTGGTGGCCTTGGTCCAGATTAAGCCAGTGGGTGCTGCTGAGGGTGAATCAAGTCCAGGGTAAGTGCAGGGATACAGGTGAGGTGGGCTTGACGACCCGAATGGCCACCAGTACTGGATAGCCCATGCTCTCTCCTGCCATCTATATTTATCATTTCCACCTCGCAGCAGCGATTCCGCGGGGCTTTGAGGGAATTGGCTATGAAGCGGTGTCATATAGACACCCCGCCCCAACTTGCTACTAACTGGAGAAAATGAGCAAAGTCATGGTGGACGTGAAGGCTAAAAGCTGCAGTATCAATGAACAGAATGCAAAAGCAACCTAATCCAGATGATAGCCATGAATCGACTGACTTGTTTGCTGCCTGTTTGCATAGAGAAGGCTCTCTTTTCATGCTGTTGTTCTCCGCTTCCTTAGCTCTGCAGTAGAAACATTATCACCTGGGCTCCGTTTACAGATTGAATGAGAAAATGCTTGGCATGGCACACTGAGCAATTGCTGCCACAGGACAGAAAGCATCAGCACTTGCTGGTGTAAGTTAGGGCGACCAGATGAAATCCAGGTCAGGGCTCATGTAACTTTAACAGTTGTAGAGAAAAGGGAATTTCAGCCAGTGTCATTTGTATGCAATTAGTTCTTGGTGAAATTCTCTCTTCATCACAACAGTTAAAGTTGCACGCCCCCCCCCCCCGCCTTCCTTTGTATATGGACACTCTAGTATAGTGCCTGCACCTTTAACTGTTGTGATGAAGAGGGAATTTCACCAGGAACTAATTGCATACAAATGACACTGGCTGAAATTCCTTTTTCTCTACAACTGTTAAAGTTACATGAGCCCTGACCTGGATTTTATCTGGTCACCCTAGTGTAAGTAAGCATAATATGGCGAAATTCTCTTCTGTGCCTTTTTGTTTTGATTTGTGGCCCTATGTGGTCTGTTTGTCATTGACCCTGTTCAGACAACATGCTAAGCCTTGGTGGTTAACCATTTTGAGCTAAACACTATGGCTCAGCGTTTCGTTTGAACCATTCCTAACCATGGTGGCTACATAACTACGGTTTCAACACGCTCACTAACCATTATTATTATTATTATTATTATTATTATTATTATTATTAATTATCCTGCTCCTCAGCCAAAAAAGGCTCTCAGAGTGGCTTACAATCAATTAGCAAAAAAGACAGTTCCTGCCCTCAAGCTTACAATCTAAAAAAGACATGACACACAAGGAAAAGGAGTTAGGAAAGGGAAGAGGGGGGAAAGCGTTAGCGGATTCACCGTGACTTAGTGTGTCATCTGAACAGGCCCGTTATTTGGCTGCCTGGTTGTCTGGTGCCCTCAAGATATGTTTGACGACAACTCCCAGCAGCTGGCCGGGGATGCTGGGAGTTGTAGTTGAACACATGATCTGGGAGGACTGGGTTGGGGAAATCTCTTATAATCTATTCCTGGTCCTGAAATATTTTGCACCGCATGCTATAGTAATGCAGGATTCCTGCCAGCAATGTTCTTTCACACAGTTCTGCTGCCAATGTGTACTGGCCAACATTCAAAAGTCCCAGAGGTATATATCAAATGTTTCTCTCCCTACTCTAGAAATTCCTCTCCTCTGGCTAATCCATAGGGCAGCACTGTATCGTCTATTTGAAGGGCTGTTGGATGTAACTCCAGTTTAAAGATAAATAACCATAAGAAAGGAGAGCAGGGAGGGGCCTTGAAGTTGCCCATCAACCATGTACACCTGGACTGAGCAGGTACACCAGTCACCTGTTCATAGCCTTTCCCACTGAGATGCCATATATTTCTATTTAAATTACAGCAATTATTTCTAATTTTCCACCTATACATATATATGTACATTGGCATATATAAATACCAGGCAAACCTATGCCCTGTGTGTGCATTTTTCTCTGAGTATGTGTGTTTCTGTGAGTGTTTCTGTGTGTGTGTGTTTATATTTCCTCTGTTTTTTGATGAGACATAAGCGACAACTCTACTTGTACAAGAGTTTTGAAGTCCTCATGTCTCAGCCAGTGCTGAATATGAAGCCAAAAATAGAGAGCCAGGAATTCTAACATTTGTATTCCCTCACAGATGCAATAAATCTAGGTCTTGTCGCTTGATTAAAGGAATCTTAGTCATTTCATCATATTTGTTTTTAGCAAGGTCGTTAAATTTTGCATATGAATAAAACAATAGTTCTGGAGAAAAATAAATGCAACGGTCACAGCAGGCCCCATTTTGGAAGAGGCATTTCCTCTGGTTTGTGAGAGAAGCGGGGTTGCCTGTTTTATGAAGAGTCGTTGGCCTATAGGAAAACTCAATGGTGAGGGTGCTTCTGCAACAGCTGATTTGGGTGGAGCCCGAGTCAAAAGTGGGCAGATTTTGCAGCATTCCAGAACTGTAGCGATAGCCACCATTCTGAATGGCTTTAAAAGGGGATTGGACAAATTCATGGAGGAGAAGGCTATCAATGGCTATATGGTACCTCCTATATCAGGCAGTGTGCCTATGTACACCAGGTGCTTGGGAACATGGGCAGGCTATTGCAGCCATGTGTTCTGCTTGTAGGTTTCCCATGGGCAGCTGATTGGTCACTGTGTGAGCAGAATCCTGGACTAGATGGATCCCTGGTTTGATCCACCATAGCTCATCTTATGTGGCCCAAAGGCTGCAGGTTCCCCATCCCAGATCTATCGTTTCATTCAATGAGAGCCAGAGTAATTGTAGCGGTAGAGTTGCACCAAGGGGATCTGAGCTCAAATCCCCACTCAGACATGAAGTAAGTTCACTGAAGGGAATACAGCATGTTGCTATCTCTTAGCCCAACGTATATCAGAAGTGTGTTGTGAGAATGGAAAATGTCATTGCCCCCTCTCCCTGAGCTTCATGAAGGAAATATGGGATACACATGCACTAAATGTTTAGCCATTCCTTAGCTGTTTGGAGTGTTTTCATTTGTGGAGGGAGAAGGGGGTTGTCTATACGCTGTATATACTCTGTTGTGGCTGTGCAGTTGTGCTGCATTGTTTATATGACGCAGCCGCCAATTCGCAGCCACGTTGTATTATTCCCCGTGAAGCTGTGTATTTTCGACATCTCGTTTTACCATGAGGTTTTACTTTGCTCCAATGTCAACAGCAGTTGTTTGTGCATGTGTCAGTGGTGGCTTTAGTTTGGATTAAGAGAGTGAGCATAGTTAGGGGGCAGATCCCAGTGCAGAGTAGGCATGGGAATAAAGGGCAGGAGGCAGGCTCCAGGTGAGTGTTTAGTAATGGTCTCCATGATGACATTAAAGTCTAATTCTGAAATGAAAGTAAGGACAGTTATTATGTATAACACATAAATTCAATGAACTGTAGTTGCATAGATACAGGCTTTCAAAGCTACAATGTTGCGCGGAGTTGCTAGAAAACAAACAAAAATGCCACTGGAGGTTTTCAGTCATTCGATATTTGCTGTGTATTACCACCATGTGATAACAGCGCTGTGAATTTTCTTGGCTGGATAGGTCTAAAACAAAGGCAACATGATAGACAGCTGTATGCTATCCCCCTTTTCTAGGCTGACCAGATAAAATCCAGGTCAGGGCTCATGTAACTTTAACAGTTGTAGAGAAAAGGGAATTTCAGCTAGTGTCATTTGTATGCAATTAGTACCTGGTGAAATCCCCTCTTCATCACAACAGTTAAAGGTGCAGGCACTATACTAGAGTGACCATATACAAAAGAAGGCAGGGCCCCTGCAACTTTAACTGTGTGATGAAGAGGGAATTTCACCAGGAACTAATTGCATACAAATGACACTGGCTGAAATTCCCTTTTCTCTACAACTGTTAAAGTTACATGAGCCCTGACCTGGATTTTATCTTGTCACCCTACCTTTTCTCTAGGAAGAGTTGGCTGAGGGATGCTGGGAGCTGTAGTCTAACACAGATGGAGGGCACCAAGTTGGGGAAGCCCATTTTAAGAAAAAAAAACAGTTTTCAATCATCTCCCTCTACCCCCACCCTGTCCACCTCTCCATATGATTTGCTGCGTTGGGTGTGTTTGCCTTTGTGTTTTATAGGTCTATCACTTTCCAAGTTTTTCCTGCAAGACAATATAGAGAAAAATACTGTAATTATCCTTTCTTTCTTACTTACTTACTTTCTTTCTTTATCACTCACAGCATAGCTCCTTATTTTTTTGAAATGAGAGGGCATGTTCAGCATCTCACTGCTGGGCAGGTGGACTAAGCTACCAGCAAAAAGAGCGAGCGGAGCAGGTTCTATTGCTCCCACACAGATCCAATCGAGATGCACAGGTTATTATTCTGAGACAACCTCTTGCCTGCATAAATATGAAACTCCAATTACCTTCAGCCTCCTATATACAGCCTCCTCACCGACTTTAATTTTTTTAACCCTCTTAATATCAGATGTATTAACATACATTTTAAACAGAAATACACATGTGTTTAAACAACATTGTACAATGCTAAAAAAGTTGGATATTATGAACATTTCCATTCAAAAAATTAATAAACGGCAACCATTTTTTCCATAAACTTTTAAAAACTTTTTTGGTAAATTTTCAACAAGAGAGAGAGAAAAGAAAAAAAAACACACTTGTGGCTACATGATTTGACTATGGCCCCCTCTACAAGGATGCGCTTTTGCGCCCGGTTCGGCGATTATGCGCATTATCGCGGAGGCGCATTTACTCCTAATCCCTCTGCACGGGAGGCGGCAAGAGGTGGCGAAGCGCATTAATTGATGTCCAAAAAGCGCTTTACAAGAAGTTAATGCGCATAATCGCTTGTTCACACGGCGAAAATGCCCTTTAACGGCCGGAGCAAAATAAAAGTCGCTATTTAACGCGCATTCGATAATGCGCATAATCCGGGAGATAACGCGCCCGTTTTGCGCTCCGCTGGTGTGGAGGTAAAATTTATAATGAGCCTTCAAAGAGCATTAAACCTCTCTTGTGGAGGTAGCCTATATCAAGTTTCAGTGCATGTACATGAATGAAAATACAGGTTTCTAAGAACGATACATAAGCTTCAACAAAAGTGGACCAAATGTCCAAATAAGCATCCACTCACAGGTGGCATTTATACACCACCCATTCAAATGTTGAAAGCCTTGTAAGGTCTATAGTCCTTACAAGCATTTATCCTTCCAATGTTGTAAAATCAGTCTTTTCCATAAATGTATCACTTTGGGAGTTATACTGCCTACGTAAAAAAAATACTTTTGTAGGCACGTGTACTTCCCCCTTTTAAACTAATCTCTAATTGGGGGGGGGGTACTTCCTGCAGATTTCCAATGGTGATTCTTGCTGCAAACACATTTTTGCTGCAAACAGCAGCCACAGGGCTGTGATTTGAGATTTGCTGCCCAGGAAGTTCAAAAAAACTTTCCCCAACCTGGTGCCCTCCAAATTTGTTGAGCTATAGCTCCCATTATCCATTGATGGGCCATTGACCACTGCTAGCTGGAGATGTTGGGAATTGAAGCCCATCACATCTGGAAAGCATAAAAAGAATTGTTGTCTGTTCCTTGCTTGTTGCAGTTATATTATCTTTGATTTCACATTTTTTAAAAAATGTAAATGACAATATAAATGGCACTTTGGCAGTTATCTAAATCCAGGGGATGGGAAGAAAGTGCAATATAAGGGAAGCTCAAGTCCCAACGAAATAAAACAACATGTTCTTGTTGTTCCATTTTCCAATGGCCTTTTTGGCAGCTGGATAGTTCAGCTGTCTGAAATCAATTGCATATAAATACTGAGCTATCTTGATGTTTAAAGGAGTGAAGGACACTAAGTATGGTGTTCTTATGGAGATGAAACATAAATACATTTCAGGAACTAAAAGGCAGGACTTATAAAGGAAGATTCATTGCCAGGGAATTCTGTTCTGCACGGGCACCTTGCTACCAAACAGCCAAAGTTTAGTAATAGCCCATGAACAGCCCCTTTTAAAGGATCACTCAGCACGATACACCCTTTTCTTAGGCTTCATCAGACCGGGGGGGGGGGGGGAGAATCATGGTTCCCTACCGTTTCTTCTCTTCCCCCTCTTCTGTCTCACAATACTTCCTCATGGAGAAGAAAGAGGAAGTAAACAATGACCACGTGGCCCATTCTTATCGTGCCGCTTCTCCTGCACACAGCAGGAGATCACGGCAAGTTCCATTTCTAAAAATAAATCGGACTTACTGGGGTCTTTTTTGTTATGGGAAGAAGGCCAGAAAAAACAGGAGACTCACGGGAGGCGGACAGCGTTGTGAATAGGAGCAGCGAAAACCCGTGAGTGCCCAGTAATGAGTGTGCTATAAAACGTTCATCTGATGTGGGGTAGTTAATAGTACTGGATGATTTCTGTTGCGCACAATATCCTGTAAAGATCAATTATCAGCAAGTCCAGCCACATGCATCTGGTCTTTTCCCCCATATTTCTCCTGGTGACTGAGTACAGAGACAATAGAGGTGGGTTTATTTGTTTAGTTTCTTAATGATATGTATATGCCACTCAAAGCAAAAAGAAGCAATTAAATAAAAAGATAATGCCATAAATCCCCAAACTATAAAATCCTGCATACACAGGAGAAAAGCCAGCAGAAGAGAATAAAAAATAAATAACGATCTCACAGCACCAACAAAATTTTCAGATCTTAAACTCCAAGAATGTCAGAAGCTTTGTTAAAAGATGTCAAGATTAGAAAGGTGGTGTTTAAAAAACCCTTACTGATAAGGGCCAATTTAGCATCTCTGCCATCCTTGAGAGAGGCCAACGTTTTCACAGTGCCTCCTCCCCATTTCAGTGAATCTGTCTCCTAGCGCTGTAATCTCCCCCAATCCCTAGGAAAACAAAGCTTGCCTTGGTACTTGCCCATCGTCTGGCCTTCCAGCACTTGCTGTTCTCTGCCACTCTCCCATGCCATTTATATAGCAGCCACTGTAGCTTGCATCCAATGCTCATCCACGGCCCCCAACCATATCCGGAATGCCGTAACCCTCTTTAGGTGCAGCAGCGTCAAGAGCCGGCCCTGCACGATCTTTCACAGGCTGGGAAAATAAAATACCACCATGAGGGTGCCAGGCAAGCCTCTTGAGGGATGGCTTTCTATAATAGGAACGTGGGGGAGGTATACTGAAAAGGCCTTCTCTGGAAGGTCCTTGCTGCACGTTGTTAAACAGAAGGACTCAGAGAAGGGTCTCCGAAAAGAAGAGTTTTTAAAATTATAAATAATACGGGCGGGATGAACAGAGGGCATGTGCTCCCCCTCCTCCTAGATCTCTCCAAAAACACTAGAGTTGGGCATCATCCAGTGAAATTGATTAGCACGTGATTTATGCAAGGCAGGATGAAGATATGGAATCCAAGAGGTTGTGATGGCCACATGCATAAAATACTAGACAAATCAATAGAGGAGAGGTCTATCGCTGTGCTTGCTGGTAGTAGATCCCCAGGATCTCACCAGCAAATGGTTTGCCAGCATTTATCACCTAATATACTTTAACTGGCCACAGGCGCCTGCCCTTCAGTCTTTTGTGCACACCTCCCCACCACTGCTGCTGAATTTGCCGCCACTGTTCTGACAACAACCACAAAAGTGGCAGTTTTGCTTTAAAACACGGCGCCCAGGAAGTCCCACGCCTTGTTTGGAAGCAGAATTGTGCTCCTGCAAGCGTCAGTGGGGGCGGGGGCAGTGACGTGTCCCTGGTGGGATTCAGGGGGGCAATGCAGCCCCCTGAACCCCAGAGGTAACAAGCTTCCACAATCTTGCCCTTGGTGTATGGCATCACTTACCAAAACCATGCTGAAGTCAGCCTGAGAAAGCTGGGCAGTGTTTTTTTTCCCCTTCAGGGGAGGGGGAGAGTATTATCCAGGCAGATGTGGGCGTTGATAACTCTCCTGAAATCCTCCATCCTCTGTGCATTAAATGTTTTAGTTATATGTGACGACCGTCCATGTAATGTGAGTTACGGTGCAGGTTGGTATGTCTATTTATGGTAATACTGTTTATGTCCTTTGTGTAATGTTAATGTGGTAAGTTCGTTAAGGCAGGAGGGGGGAGAGAGAGTGAATGGAATATCGGTGTGCTGGTGTATGATTGGTGGAGAGTGTGGAGTGAGTGGGGTTTAAATAGGGGTGAGTCAGTTAATTAAGAGGACAGGAGGTGTAGAGCTAGAGAGTGCAGGGATGCTCTGTTTGCTGTTTTGGGATGAATATACAGGGAGGACACACAAATAAATCTTTACCTTCTTATGTGATATATATATATATATATATATATATATTCGTTTGTTCATAGCATACAGTGTGGCATCTTTCATTTATAGGCAGTCCCTCAGTGAGACCAAAGGTATTAAAGGTTATGTGGTGGTAGTGGCATTAAGGGAGTGGTCACGTTGAATGGGGAAAACAGTGTTCCATGAACTGGGCGTGAGTTTGTATAAAGGGAAGGGTTGAAGTGTAAGGAGAGACCCCTCTTTTACACAGGTCAAAGGTACCCGTAGCTTCAGGGAGGGCATCCCAAGGGGAGGGGTACAACAGTGTACCCTTGAAAACCTAAAGTGGGAACAGCCAACTTGTGTCTGCAAAGATGTTCATCATTCACATTCACTTGTTAAGTGAGACAGAATTGTCTGTGGCTTCTGTCGAATGTACTTTTCGGGGCAATTCCAGGACTGCTCCTGCACATTGTGTGAAAAGGCCGTGAGGACTGAGCAGCTGAGTGCAAATCTCCCTCCTCAGCAGAGTGGTCTCATCCAATTCTCCATCTCTGGTGTGAAGCCATTTTGTGACGCTAGACAATCAGGAACATAAATTCAGAGATGTTGCAGGCTCATGGTGTTAGCGCTCAGGAATAATTGCTTCAGAAACCATGCGCTGCTTTTCTGACAGGCTCTTGCATATTGGAATGACAGGACAAATCTTTCCAGTTAAACATCAAGGTTCAGATATAAAAACAAAATGACTTGGAGGACCGAGTGCCTTACTGTTCAGGTGCCTAGAGGCTACTTCTGTCATTTTTCACCTCCACCAATATCAATCCCCCCCCAATGTCCATCAATTTTAATATTGCTATATGCGTAACAATCCGGCAGGCTAAACTAAACACTCTCACAGCATCTGACAAGAAGAAACTCTGTAGTCTAAAAAAAATCTCCGAATTTTTTTCCAGGGAGAAATGATCTGCACTTAAATTTTGTACATGTACTGAAAGGGTTGGGGTGGGGGAGTTCGATCAACCAATCAGTACTAAGGAGCTGGAGACGTGTATTGGCCTCCAACCAATTGGAGTGGACTTTCCCATGATCAGGTGCACATAGAGACTGCCTCATAGACATGGTCTAGGCTAGGGGTGGGGAATTGGTGGCTCTCCTGAGATCGTTGAACCACAAATCCCATTATCCCTGACCATCAGCCTTACTTGCTGGGGCTGCTAGTCATTGGAGTTCAACAACATCTGCAGGACCATCCCCAGTGTAGGGCTTTGACTCTAGGCTAATAGATGATTACATGTTTTTCATATCTGCTTGTAACATCTGCTTTGGCAGAAAGGCAATATATAAATGTAGGAAACACAAATAAAATATTAGAGCAGGACAGGACAAAGGTTTTCAAAGAGAAGCCACTGGGCTTGTTTAGACATCACACTAAGCCATGGTTAGGCTGCTACGTTCTAACCCTCTTGCAGCAAGTGGTTAGTGAGCATGTTTAAACTGTGGTTATGTAGCCACCATGGTTAGGAATGGTTCACAAGAATGCTAAGCCACAATATTTAGCTCAAAACACTTAAGCATCATAGTTTAGCATGTTGTCTGAACAAGTCCAATGTCAGTTCAATGCTAATGTCTGTCTGCCTCCCTCCAATATAAGGAATGTTATCTTGCTATGAGCTTTCCTGGAACACGTTAGGGAAGTGAATCTAATTTATGAGTAAGCCCAGATCAAGTGCCAGAGAAGCAAAATAAAAAATGTAAGTTATTTGTTTAATTTATTATTATTGTATTTTTGCTGCTAGGGAGGGGGAGAGCTGCTTATGGGTTTTGCTGTCCCAGGTCCCAGATATAACTTGCACATCCTTGGGTTCTGTGCACACAGACTTGGGAGGTGGGGGAGCATTTGCTCTTCTGCATCAGGCAGAAACGTTTTGTGGGCCAGCCCAGTGTGCATTTTGTGGTTTACTGGCCCTAAAAATGGCCTAATTCTGTAGTTTATGATAGGGGTATCATGACCTGTGTTATTGGGAACCCCAAAGGGCTCGGTTAGATTTCAAGGCAGTGGTGTAGTGGAACCAGGGTTCACAGGAACACAGCGATGGTAATTTTTATTAGCAGGGATGCTGACATCTGCCACTCATCTTAGAATTCCCTGTTCCCTCTGAGCTTAGCTGCAAGTTGTTGGGGGGGAAATAAATTTCCCCAGCAAGAATATATTGTTCTCTGTTGTAACGTAATATATTTTGGAATGGCTTGATCTTGAGTGGGCAATTAAGATCCATTAGCTTATAAAAGAGCTGCTCCAGGTGGAGATGAAAGCTGCTAGAATTGGTTTGTTGACATAGATCAACCTAGCTTCTTGCATTTTTGGACTCTCCTAGGAGGTGGATCTATGGATTGTTATGATGAATGCTTGCACTTCAAAATTTACCACTGTTCCAGGGCTTTGTGTTTGAAATCCATGGCTAAAGGGTATCCTTAAAACAGAGAAGACACAAATACACACACACAATTTACTGTTCTGTTCCTATTGACAGCTGCCCTGTGTTCAAGACCTAAGATTAGCAATGTGAAGTTCTTGTAGGTGACCAACTGTCAGGATTTTTCCTGGATTTTTCCTGGTCTTTGTTCTATCCTAGGTGTCAGGGTGGATTTTCAGAAATTTTCTATAACGTTCTGGAATGACACACTTTCCCCTTTAAGACTGTCATTAGTGTAGCGGGGGAATGATGCGCTTTCAGGAGGTCCTGGAAAGCGCGCTTTCCTGTCCCAGTGTCCTCTTTTTTGGTTTCCCAAATATGGTCACCCTACAAGAAAGGGGAGTTGCATCACACACACAAAAAAGGGGGGAAAGAAAAGAAAGCAAAAATCCAGTATATGTCATTGTTGGAAGCACAAAGACCAAGCACTGGGAGGCCATAATTTCTCCCTAGCAAGCGAAGCAGATAGAACAGAAAACCGTGGGAACGCCACAAGGGCTACAGCCATGCCAGTGTTAAGGAGAGGGATTTGTTTACCAGCTTCCTTCTAGCCTTTCACAGCTGTTTATGCAGATCAAGGAGCCAACGGATGAGGTGGAATCATTAGTCACGGTTCACAAGCTGTCCTCAAAAGGCTCAGAACAGAAATGACTGTGCACTTAACAGAAGTCGATGAAGCTGCCAGTCCTGCTACGAGTTAAGAGCCGAGTCAGAGATGGGACATGATCTTCAGCCTCTTGTGCTGTATCCATTGCTGGGCTGTATGACAAGTCAAAAGCATTTCCGGTTAAAAAGGATCAGGTAGAAGGTGATTCAGCACCTACCTAGCTTCCTTGGACAGAGGCCAGGGCATGTTTGACACTTGCCTTGCCCCCATCCCAATTTTGAAGAATTACCTTTTTAAAAAAAAATTAGAACTACAGCACCCAGTGGCTTCCAGTCACCAACTTTTAAAAAATATATTTTTTTATTATAAGTTTTAACAAAATAAAAAAATAAAACAAAAAAGGGGGGGGAAACAAACAAAAAATGCAAGTGTAACTACATACTTCAAAAGCCTCAGTTTCAAATATTACAACGTTCTAAAGAAAAAAAAAAGAAAGGAGTAAATTACACATAAACTTCAGTAAAGGCAGACCAAGTGCATTCGTCATTGGTTCCATATGTGTCATTGGCGCTATATATCACTGTTTCGAATGTTGCTAGTGTTGTTCGGTCTTCAATCCATTACATTATAGGTGTTGAGCTTTTATCTTTCCAATGTCTTTTAGCAGTCAAGAGGGTGCAAAAAAAATCCATTGATGCTGATCATGAGCTTCTTTAAACGAGCAAGTTATTGCACTCTTGTGACTGGCCACTTACAGACGTTTGTGGGTCATTTTGATGATGCAGTGAGCCTTCTGTGCATCTCCCGCTCTTTTTCCTGGTTTTTCCCTAAAAAAATAAACCTCAGAAATCCAGATTCTTCTAAAATATGTCATTTTTTTCTCCAGATTGTCTGCCGTGTGTGGTCGAAGTTGCACTATAAAACACTCGCTAGAGGGTACTGTCCCATTAAACTGTATGGGCTGGGAGGTTTTATATTAAAGGCCACGTGGTCACTGTTTTCTTCCCTGTGTAATTCAGCTCATTTTAAATGCAGAAGAGAAGAAGGAAGCAGAGTGACAATAAGGAAACGTGATTCCCCCCCCCCCAATCTGAAAGAGCTCTATGTGTTTCTAGTCACCAACTTAATTTCCATCCAATGCCCAGAATGCAGAATCTCCAGCACAGTGGCCAAATCCAGCCCTCTTGGAGTCCCAACCTGGCCCTCCACAGTTAACCAGACAAGACCCACCCAACCCCCTGCTCTCACCCTACCTCCTTTCCCCGCAACCACCTATCATATTGCGATTTCCCCATTCTCAAAGGTTGAAACACCTCTCCTAAGACTTACTTCCTGGCTGGAAGAGTTTTAAGCTAAAACATACTGGTATTTTTGGTCCCGCCCCTTTTGCTTCATCTCCGCCCATCACCCCCAAGAGTAGGCTGACCATATGAAAAGGAGGACAGGGCTCATGTAACTTTAACTGTTGTAGAGAAAAGGGAATTTCAGCCAGTGTCATTTGTATGCAGTTAGTTCCTGGTGAAATTCCCTCTTCATCACAACTGTTAAAGTTGCAGGCACTATACTAGAGTGACCATATACAAAAGAAGGCAGGCCCCCTGCAACTTTAACTGTTGTGATGAAGAGGGAATTTCACCAGGAACTAACTGCATACAAATGACACTGGCTGAAATTCCCTTTTTTCTACAATTGTTAAAGTTACATGAGCCCTGTCCTCCTTTTCATATGGTCAGCCTACCCAAGAGCTTTTCTAAAATGGAATTTGGCCCTTGGTCTGAAGGAAGTTATGAACTCCTGGCATTGAGCTCTTCGAGAGCACTGTGTATTAAAAAAAAATAGCTGCTGTCTAACAGTGGAGGCCATAGAGTTTTTGTAACAGTAGCCTTTTTTTTTAACCTACAATGCCCCAGGATGACTCAACTTCTGAGATGGTGACCAGGAGCTGTTTGGTGCCTGGAGAACACTTTGTCCTCCAATCAGTAAGATCCCCACTGGCCAGGGGGCCCACCAATAGAGGAGGGGGGAACCACTGGATGACAGTTTGCCAAGTCCTCTCCAAGCCTGGAACTTACCCTGAGGTGATGGAAAACATCTCTGTCTGAAAACTTGGAAAGTTGCTACAAGCTAGAGTAGAACTAGATGGACAAATAGTCTGACCTTCCTATGTTCCTTTTGGAAGTTTGAACATTCCCTCATGTTTTGTTGTTGTTTTAAACTAACTAGCATGTCAGAAAGGTAGCTCAGCTGGTACTCATGGAGATGGTCAAGGAGCTATATAGGATAGCAAAATCCTTACCCCTGGAAGCCTTACTCAGCCAGTCTTTGGCTTCTGAGGTTCCACCAGCCGTAGCACCCATATTTTCAAGCATATCTTTGCAGACAAAGGGTCTAGAAATTGGGTGATGTTTCTTACATCACATTCTGTGCTTGTGCCAAACCAAGCTGTTTTGCAATGTGATGGCTCCATATTGTAAACAAAAGTGTTTGATGAAGTGGAGAACATACAAACCAAAGACACTTCCCTCATTTTCTCACAACAAGGAGATATTGAATCCATCTCAAGACCAGTTCTCCATGCACATGTCTAATGAATGTATTCATAGTGGCACAATGTGACATAGACTTTCAAGACCCTTTGGTGCTTTAAAATATACTTAAAATTCCACTCCCACTGCAGTTTTGCTTCACCCAAGTACTACTTGGTCAGGTGAGCTGGTTCTACCGTCTATGCGTAGGCGTGCACAAGGGGTGTTCTGGGTATGCCCAGGCACACTCTAATGTCTCAAGCAATAAGTACCGCATAGAGGGGGCCATTGAGTAGGGCTCCAGAGGGGTATCCAGACACAGTGGGAATGGCCCTCCAGGTACTCTGCCGCGATGCCTTTGAGAGAGCATTATTGCACCCCACAGCATGAATAAAAAGGCCAGTGTCACCACAAAGCTCTACCAATGCTGGGGCTTGAGGAGCATCTCTCCTCATTTCCCCTCCCCCCCCCCCCCGCACCTGCAATGGCCCTCTCACAGTCAGGCAAACTGAATGCTGCATCGGGCATCAGGATCTACAGTGTTTAATAAATAAATGAATAAAAATAACATCCTTTAAGACTGAGTATTAAATAAATGTTCATCTTTTTTTAAAAATAAATAAATCCCTGGCTGCACACCCTAATGATATGTGCTGCACACACCTATGCGTCTGTGTGACAGTCACAGCCACACTGGCCCGATAAGCATAATCACCATGGCTTACAGAAGCCATGGTGGCTTGTTTAAGCAATGGCGTATGTCGGGCACCATTTGCCTAATTACTCAAGCAGTCCCAGCTTGTTGTATCATCCAAATCCAGGGTCATGTCTTGTTTGAGGAGGAAATTGTTGGAACGCCTGGTGTGATTTACAGCAGAGTTGCCTTATACAAAGAAAGCGGATGAACACAGCATTTAGTTTTAGAGGGACTAAACACAGGCTACAGACAGTTTAGAAGAAGTCCAAAATCAGCTTACTTTATTAGTGCTTTGATACACATCATTGAAGAAGGCTATCTAAGATTGTTCAACTACAACCACCCTGTAACGCTGGGCGTATAAGTGTAAGTAAGCGAGAAATGAGATACAGTTGCTTGCTTCCCTCAGGAAGAGAGCAGACGTTGATTGTTGCAGAGGCAAAATGGAAGAGGAAGGGAAGGGGTAGAAGAAAGGAACCAATCGAGTTACAGGTCAACAAGGGGGATGATCAAGACAAGCATAACCCTTGGGTCAATACCCTGGGCAAGTTCTGTGTCCAGGGGTTGTTTGTTCCTCGCCTTTGGTTAGCTCCGGCTCAAGCCCCCACCCAGGAAACCTGGGACACCAATTTAGGGATGTCTGAGTAGAAACCTCACCCACACATCCGAGGTATAAATACTGGTATTTATTCAAGCTGACAATGAGCAACAAGAGTAGAACATAGAAAACAACAACCTTTTTGGTCAACACATCTCCCTCCCAAGGTCTAGGTAGGCCAATGGAAGCCTGTGTCCTTTGGCTGTACTCACAGTAAGTCCAAGGATATGGCCCGTGACTAGGGATCCTCCAGGCATGCAACTAGAGGGTGCTGCAACATGTTATACTGGCAGGTGGCAGCAACAGGAACTGGGGTGCGCTGTGATGAGGGGCGTCCACCAGTAGATGGGAGCAACAGGAACTTGTGATTTAGCAGCTCCAAGGGAAATTGGTAGCCCCAGTAGACTAGTGATTTTAGGAAAAGTGATCCAGTTTAGGAGGGTTATTTATAGGAAGGGTTATCAATTATTTGTGGAAGCATTTAGTATGGAGTTAGGTTAGCTTTTCAGTCTTCTCCTCATCCAAGGAGGAACACTCTCCAGCAGGCAACAGAGTGTGCTCAGCTCAGCTCTTTGTCCCTTCAGCCAGGAACAGCTTCCAGCCAGGGACAGATCAAATTCCGCTCTTCTCTTCACAGAGGGAGACTGTTGCTCCTAACCCCACACCCTTCAGGCATCTCTTCCAGATCAGAGTCCTGACCACTGCTCTCCAAGGATCTTTAGGTCTCAGGGTGAGCCAGCACTCAGTCTGCACCCAGTGGCTGCATTTGGACAACACATTAGTCAATGGTGGGTTGAGTAGCCAACTCACAGTTGGTTATTTTGTGGGTACTTCCTACACAACTGTGGGTGGTTGGGGCGGGCGTTGAGTGGACTAATAGTCAACCCAGCATTTGAATGACACAGCCCCGCCCCTCTCCCCACCCTCCCTCCTCCCTCAGTCCTCCCAGTTCTATCCCAGCAGCCTCTGCAAGTGGCACCAGTTGTAGCAGAGTGGCAGCCGCTGCTTTGGTCACTCTTGCCGCCTGCCTCTATGGGCTTGTGTTTTAACCACTCACCACACGCCATTAACACACTCACCCCTCCACACAACACTTTAAACAACTGGCTTCGAGCTAAACATCTTGCAAGCTAGTTGTTTCTCTCAGTTGCTTATTTGGGCGGAATAGCATACTGTCAGTAGTTTGTAAGCGGCGTGTTACCCTCCACACAACACAATAAGCAACACAACTGACGATAGTTTCCCCTCCCCTCAGTTGCTTAATGTATTGTCCAAATTCAGCCATAGTGTGGGTGGCTGACAGAGATGGAAATACAAGGGTCCCAACCATCCCTTTTGTCCCTTAACTTATCCCAATAGTCCTAGCAAGGCATATGCACAACTCTATCCCACATGCAAATGAGCTCCATGGTAATGGGCTCTTTTATGCTGGAGCATGTTTTCCCTGCTCCCCCCACCGGGTGGTATATACTCATTTCTCTACCACTTTACACAAGCAGCTGTTGATATTGCCCCCTAGTGTCTGCAAGCATGTGGAATTGCTCCTATCATCCAACAGAAACAAGGAGGGATGGGTGAACTCACCATAGTCTGGGTCATGCGCCACTTGCTGAACCCCCATCGTCTGCCTGACCCTGTTTTCTACACCCACCCAGTGAACTACCAGCTGGCTGTAAGTGTCTGGTATGCAGGCACCCAATCCCTTGCTGAGCTGCCATTTTGCTTAAAAATGGCAGCTCATCCTTTTTTGGTAGGCTGACCATATGAAAAGGAGGACAGGGCTCATGTAACTTTAACAATTGTAGAGAAAAGGGAATTTCAGCCAGTGTCATTTTTTGGTAAATGCCCATTTACACAAATTTTGGCTGTAAAGCCACCATTTATGCCTGTAATTTTGCGTAAATGCCCCCTTTACAGTCGCCATTTGTGTAAATGGGCATTTATGAAAAAGGACAAGCTACCATTTTTATGCAATATGGTGGCTCAATGGACCAGCAGAGTCAGGCAAGTACAGTGGTCTGTGGACTGTAGTCTGGGGGATCCGAGTGGGGGGATATCTGCCAGACTCCACCCCCTTCCTGAACTCTTGTGACTGCCCTAGAAACAACCCCAACAGCTGGTGATCCTGCAAAATGGGCCATCAAATTTCATGATTTCAGGTCTTCTGTTCATTTTCTATTTTGTACCATCTGAAAAAGACAAGCTAGCTATGAATTGAAAAAAGGAAGGTAGTATGACTTAGCATGCTTAAGAGCTTAAAGGGAGAACAGTTTGCTTGCAATGAAAACATTATCTTAAATTGCTTTCTTTGCAAGTATAATCACAGGCTGGTCTTTTTGTTTTGGTTTTGGATGCTCTCCACTTCATCAAATACTTTTGTTAATGATATACAGCCATCATATTGCAGAATAGCTAATCTACATAACTTGTGTGTTCTTATTTTAGTGAGTTCTCTTTCCTTTGCTGACTGTTTCTTGTGTTCTAAGTTTTATTTTTTTATTTTTTTATTTCTTAAAATGAGAATGTCTTTGAAACAATGTCTTTGTTTGTGTTTTATTAAGAGCCAGGCACACAAGTTCTGAAGTCTCGACAGATAGGTCTCAGTGGGAATTAATGGAGCACAAATGCATAATAAATATAATAAGCAAGTCTGTATCACAGCGTAGACTCCAGTTTCACACCGTTCTTCTCTTTGTCAACGCCCGTGCATGTTACAATCGAGAGGGAATAAAGAGGCACAGATCAGGAGCAGCTCTGTACGTCTTGTCTCAAAACGTCTAGTTAAACCCTAATACTTGTCATTAAGTTATGATATGTGCTAAGATCAGGTCATTCCTTCCAGGAGATCTGGGGTTCTTTTTGGTGGTTGTTGTTTTTAGGCATGAACATAGAGTTGTACTAACTTTGAACAAACAGGATGGGGCTGTCAAGCAGATATCTTCTGGGACCTCATTTCACAAGGATGTGCCTATCAAAGTGATCTGCCGCAGCTGTCGAGTATGTCTGTCCTGCAGCACAGCTTGCCAGTTATCCAGCCTGTAATTGCATTGCCTGGAAATCCCAGAAGAATTTCAGAATGCACAGTAGCTTCTCGCCTTCCCCAGTGACATATGGTTTCATTACCCTGCTTGGATCCTTTGGAGATGTATATTCTGCACAATATATGCCTCATTGCTCCTGCTGACAGCATGTCAGACCTGGCTCTTGCCAAATCAGTGGCAGTGAAGTCAAGAGGGCAAGGTAACAGAGTTATGTGAAAGAAACTGAGGTGAAGGTAAATCTAGAACAGAGAGCAGGGCTGAGCATCAATTGCTTGTATCAAACTTTTATGCAGTTCAAGCTTTGCAATATGGTCAGAACCAAGCCACTTATAGCCTCACAGTGTTAACTCTTTTTGCACTCAGCAATCTTCACTCTTTCGAGCAAAATACATACTTTCTAAAACGGGGGCAGGGAATCAGCTTTATTTCCCCACCTCTGCATGTGTGGGTGTCTCTGTCTTGCTCTTTTCCCGTCTAGATTTATATCCAGTTGTTTTAGCTTCTGCAAATTATTGCTGTTTCTGTAAAAAGGTTTTGCTTTTTGCAGTGCCTGGATTTTTTTCAATATATTTTCTGAATTGAGGCCACTACAATCTTCCCAGGACTAGTGGCCCATCAATCATGGCTGAATCCACAGTGACATGCCACGAATGGCTTCCCTACCCCCATCACTAAGCTACTTCCCAGAAGGGATTTTATGGGGGGAAAGGGGTTATACAGGATGTGGCATTGGTGTATAAACAAGTTTATTGCCATGCAATAAACTAAATGTTAAAGTTTATTAGTCCACAGATAAACCAACAGACCGCTGGCTCTGAAGAATTAATCTCTGTTAAACTGTGTTCCACATTTTGCAATTATACGCAGCACGGAATTGATAATGTTTTTGAATTACTTGATTGAGTCCCAGGCCTTTTGCTAGAAGCAGGGATGGGAGAGTATATAGACCACTGAACAATATATCACATACCTGCTTTGGGTTCATTCCAATGACCCTAGGTGGTACTCAAGAGTTACTTGAATAGAAACAGTAGAATAATGATTTAGCTAGGCTGACCATATGAAAAGGAGGACAGGGCTCATGTAACTTTAACAGTTGCAGAGAAAAGGGAATTTCAGCCAGTGTCATTTGTAAGCAATTAGTTCCTGGTGAAATTCCCTCTTCATCACAACAGTTAAAGTTGCAGGGGCCCTGCCTTCTTTTGTATATGGTCACTGTAGATAGTGCCTGCAACTTTAACTGTTGTGATGAAGAGGGAATTTCACCAGGAACTAATTGCTTACAAATGACACTGGCTGAAATTCCCTTTTCTCTGCAACTGTTAAAGTTACATGAGCCCTGTCCTCCTTTTCATATGGTCAGCCTAGATTTAGCATTACAATAATCCAGCCCAAAGATGATTGAAGCTAAGTCTGTCTTCTCCAGCCAGGTAAGGACACAGCTGGTATAGCAGCTGAAGCTGAAAACAGGCACTCCTAACCACTGCAATCACCTGAGTATCCATGGAAAGTGATGGACCAAGGAGTATCCTTAAACTGTGTAGCTGCTCCTTTAAGGGAAATGCAACCCCATCCAGAACAGGGTGAATTACCCCACTTTGATCACCTGTATTCTTGATTAACAATGGTACTCACATGACGCTGTGCCTGTCCTGCTGACACCTCGCCTCTTCCCCAGCCTTTCCTAGAATGCTAAAAGTCTGGATTATTTTCAACAAGCGCATTTAACGTGTCCTAAGTCTCAAAGGAACTGGTTTCAAAGGAACTGGGGGCTTGACTGGATTGCATCAGGTCATGGCAGGGAAAAACGATTTCTCTCCAAGCCTCAATATAAAACCCAAACCTTGCATCCCAGGCTCGAAAGCGTTTTTTAAAATCATACAATGCCTGAATCTCTGCAGAGACAGGATTGTACTCCCTCAATGCCCCCAAAGGCCAGGCTAAAGGGTCGTTCCATTTTTGCCCAGCAGAAAGGCAGTCTGGTTGAAGTGCTCTAGGCTGACCAAATAAAATCCAGGTCAGGGCTCATGTAACTTTAACAGTTGTAGAGAAAAGGGAATTTCAGCCAGTATCATTTGTATGCAATTAGTTCCTGGTGAAATTCCCTCTTCATCACAACGGTTAAAGGTGCAGGCACTATACTGGAGTGACCATATACAAAAGAAGGCAGAGCCCCTGTAACTTTAACAGTTGTAGAGAAAAGGGAATTTCAGCCAGTATCATTTGTATGCAATTAGTTCCTGGTGAAATCCCCTCTTCATCACAACAGTTAAAGGTGCATGCACTATACTAGAGTGACCAGATACAAAAGAAGGCAGGGCCCCTGCAACTTTAACTGTTGTGATGAAGAGGGAATTTCACCAGGAACTAATTACATACAAATGACACTGGCTGAAATTCCCTTTTCTCTACAACTGTTAAAGTTACATGAGCCCTGACCTGGATTGTATCTGGTCACCCTAAAGTGCTCATCTGACAGGGCCTGACTGGAGGGAGAAAGAGAAGGGGGAGGGGTGTGGAAGAGCAAAGGAGTGAAGGAGCAGCTATTCAGGTGAAAGGGATCATAAGCGCATCTGTAACTGTAGGCATAGCAGCTCCAGAAGCTGGGCCTTTGTAGGGGCCCTACGAAAGGCAATATGCATAATGCCCTAAGAGTGCACCAAGGAGCACCCAAGGAAGTCAAAGGCAGTGTGTGAGAATTCTCAGTTTGAACATTCTGTCATTTATTTATTTATTTATTTATAGAATTTTAAATAAAGCTTCCAAGGAAGCTTCCAAAGATAAGAAATACAGCAGTCCTGGACCACAGGCTTCCAATCTAAAAGACACGATGCAAAAGGAAAAAAGGATTCAGAGGGAGGAGAAAAAAGAGCAAAATTCAGGCACTAGATTCTTAATTGCAAAGATCAGCAGGTCATGGGCACAATGGAAGGCTTGCTGCTTCCTCTCCCTCTGGTGACCTTGGCAGTGGCAGTTGGTAGCAGGAGGTTAAGGGGGGACATTGTGGGATCTGTTGCCCAAAGACCCTTAATGTCTTGATCCAGCGCTGTGCAGTAGAAATTCTCTAAAAAGCAGGGTTAGTCTCCCATGGGAATACAAATAGATACCAAGGGACATATTCATTCATTTTTAAAATGTGCAGCCTGCATTAATAGTCCATAAGTTCCTCAAAGCAGATAGCAAAATTGGGGGAGGGGGATACATGAAAATCACAATAAATATTCTGATGTCAAATGAAAACATTAAAAACAACCATCAAAGATTATACAGTGTCTGATATGCAGCAGCCAATCAGGACTCAGTTTAAGGATTAAAAATCAACTACATACCTTATTTTTTAAAAAAACTAAATATTTTTGTTATTAGTGGTATTAGTATTTTATTTATAGAGCACCATCAATGTCCATTGTACTTTACACAGGGGAAGTGAACAGGTCCCGGCCCTGAGGAACTCAGACCCCTCTACAAGAATTCGGTTTGACGCCTGGTTCTCCGATTATGCACATCTTCTCGGAAGTGCTTTATGGTAAATGACTGTACGCTGGAGGTAATTGAGCGCACAACTGGTGGCCTTACCGGTTGTTTGAAATGCGCTTTAGAAGTAGTTAATGCGGAGAAGCGCTTGTTTACATAGTCAAAATGCACTTTAACGAGGGGGCGTGGCCAAGCAGATCATGGATTGAGTCGCAAATCCTTCATCCTCCGAAAGAAGCAATGAATTAATTGTAAATTCCCTATCTTAAAAGCGTCCTCTGTTGCATTTAAGTCTGCTATGGAGAGGGGGAAGCTTGCCAAAGAGATTGCAGCTGGAATGAGATTTATGGCTTTATAACCGGCTCGGCAGAAGGGAGGAGACGGACCGACAGCTTTGTAGCAGTGCTGTGAAGGTAATTAAAAGACGTATTTATGATTGCGGGCTGAAGGCTGTAGAGAACAGAACGATTGCTAGCATTCAGAAAAGAGACTTTTAAGACTTTTAAGCTTTTAGGCTCTGAAAGATTGCTAGCTGTATAACGGTCTGGCTGAGAAGCCCGAGGAGAAACGAAACTAAAAAAAAAAAAAAAAAAGCCGGAGGGAGAGAAAGAGACTTTGATTACTGGCTAGAAGTGGCTTGTGCTTATCGGATAGGCTTGAAAGGTGGATGAGCAAGAAGAAAATAACTTCTTGGAGCCGAACTAAGGGAGATAAGCCGTCCGATAGAAGTTTCAGGCTTGTCCGTACTGACAAAATGGCGGATAAGGATTCTGAAAAGCCAAAAAAGCAATCCCCGAGTCATGCCGGAAATGCTAGTTCTAAGATTGGAACTAAGCCAGGAGCAATTCCTAAAATAACCACAGGGAGGCAAGCTGACCCAACAGATGAGTTGCTTCAGAATTTTCAAAAAATGTTGGATCTGGCAATATTAAAGCAAGATGGAAATATTGAGCAGGCTTTACTCAAACAAGAAGATCGATTGGCAAAGAGGATTGCTGATTCACAGCAGCAGCTTTTAGCAGGACTCCAAAAGGTGGAGAAAGAGGTTGGAGCTTTGCAGGAAGAAACTGGAGAACTAAAGGTTTTATACAAGAAGCAACAGGAACAGCTAACGCAACAGGATTTACGGCTTATAGCGATGGAAGATCGGGACAGGAGAGCAAATCTACGCATAAGATCTTTTGGGGAGAGGCAAGCGGAGACCCCTAACAGTATAAGAGAATTAATTTTGGCATGGGCCAAACAGTTGATGCCACAGGAAGATTGGAGAATGGAAGATATTGAGCGGGCCCATAGGGTTGGATTTGGAAAGTCAAGAGAGCTCCCAAGAGATATTATTGTGAAATTTGCTAACTACTATAAAAAAGAAAAATTAATGCAAGCAATTAGAAGTCAAGGTCAACCGACGCTTCAAGCAACACCAATTGAGGTTTTCCAGGATTTATGCCCTCAGACCATCCAGTGGAGGAAGAGCGTTAGAATATGCACAGGGGCATTGAAGATGAAATCGATCTCCTATAATTGGGGATACCCAGTTTTCTTGAGGTTCAAGTGGAACGGGAAGCAGCAAAGAATAACATCTTGTGAGCAAGGAATCGAGTTGTTGGAGGAGCTGGGCATAATGGATGCCACATCGGTTGGAGAGGAGAAGCAAGACGAAGGCGCGGCAGGAGGGAGCAATGAATAGACTTTAATATATTGTAAGAGAGATAGGGAGAAGAGGAGATTTGGAGGGGAGGGTAGACGTCATTCCGGAATGTTGGGCCGAGTTCCCCCCCCCCCCTAAGAGTTCTAAGAAGATTGGGACCAAAGCCCAGCAAGCTGGTGAGGAGGGGGGTGAATTGGGGGTGAATGTGGGGGGGAGGGTTAGGGGGGAGGGGGTATGTGTTACACAGAGGGAGACCGACTTAAAGACTTGTGTGAAAGAGAGAGATGGAAAATAAACTTAGATTGGCAACATTGAATGTTAAAGGGCTAGGAACGGTAATTAAAAGAAAGAGGATTGAAATGTTATTAAAGAAAAAAAAAAGATGTAATTTTTTTGCAGGAAACTCATCAGGCCAAAGATGGAGTTAATGAGCTTCGAATGAGGGAGGTGGGCGTTTATGAGAAGGCATATGGAACTTCGAAATCGAGAGGAGTGGCAATAATAATTTCAAAGACATGTGGTATAACTATTCAAAGTGTAAAGAGAGATAGCAATGGAAGGTTTCTTATTATGTTCTGCAAGTTGGGAGAAGAGGAATATGTATTAGTGAATGTCTATGCTCCAAACGGGAAACAAATGGATTTTATCGATGAAGTATTTAACGGGTTGGGAGAAGTGGGTAAAAAGCACATTGTGATGGCTGGTGACTTTAATATGGTACTAGATATAGGGAAAGACCGGGATAACATACTAAAAGATACTAAGAGGGTGGGGAAGACAGAGTTAAGCAAATTAATGGAAGGGAAAGAATTAATGGATGTGTGGAGAGCTTTAAGAGGGGAAGAAAGGAAATATACTTTTTATTCACAGAGATTTAAGAGTTATTCAAGGATAGACCACATTTTTGTATCAAAAAATATGTTACCCAAAATTATAGATTGTGATATTGGAGTTATCAAGGTCACTGACCACGCGTTAATGACAATGGACATGGAAACCAAGAAAGACTATAGACAAGCGAAGAGATGGAGACTGGATGTAAGGTTGTTGAATAAAAAGGATATAATGGAGAAAATAAAGAAAGAAATGCAGGAAATTTGGGAGATTAATGAAAAAGAGAATAATCGGCAGGACATATTATGGGACACAATGAAAGCTGTAGTAAGTGGGATTTGTATTAGGGAAAGATGGACATTAAAAAAACAACAGGAAGCTCAAAATAAAAAGATTGAAGAGGAGATAAGAAGTTTGGAAGAAAAGTTAAAGGAGACAAAAGATAAACGCCTAACAGCCCAAATTCAAGCTAAGAAAAAGGAACTAGAGAAAGAAGAATTAGAACAAGTTCAAAAGAATTTGTTGTATTTAAAAAGAGACTTTTTTGAATATAGTAATAGGAACTCAAAGATGCTGGCTAGATCCACACAGTTGGAAAAGGCTAAGAATATGATAGGGACAATAAAGGATAAGGCAGGGAATAGTTGTAATTTAATGAAAGATAAATTAAGTATATTTAAGGACTTTTATAGTGAATTATATACATCAGGATCGGGACCGCAAGATAAGATATTGGAATATGTAGAGAGGAATTGGAAAATAAAATTGCAGAAACAGGACAGGGATTATATGGAAGGTTTAGTTACGGAAAAAGAGATAGAGGGAGTTATTGATAAACTAAAAGGAGGAAAATCACCGGGGATGGATGGTTTGGGGTCGGAGTATTATAAGCTTTTTAAAGGAATTTTAGTACCAAGATTAAAGAAATTATTTAACACTATAATAGAAGGGGGGAAGACTCCGCCATCATGGGATCATTCCCTGATTATATTAATTCCGAAACCAGGTAAGGATTTAACGGATCCCGCATCATATAGACCAATTTCCTTAATAAATCAAGATTCAAAGATTTTTACAGCAATATTGGCAAAAAGAATGGCCACATTTATTAGTAAATATATTAAAAAAGATCAGTGTGGATTTATTCCGTGTAGGCAAATGTCTAATTTAATGGGAAGAGTATTAAATATAATTAGTATTATTAAAAAAAGGAATTTAAAAGCAGGTCTGCTAGCATTGGATATATTCAAAGCCTTTCATTGTGTGGAATGGCCAGCACTTAAAACAATATTAAAAACATTTGGGTTTGGAGATTGTTTTATGGGAGTGATGGATAAGTTGTATAAAAATAATAAAGCGGAAATATTGGTTAATGATGGGTTAACACAACAGATTACACTAGCCCGAGGAACTAGACAGGGATGTCCTCTTTCACCGATCTTATTTGCAATAGTAATAGAAATTTTGGCAAATGTAATAAGGGAAGATGAAAGAGTGAAGGGGATAGGAAGAAAGGAGAAGATTAAAATGAATATGTTTGCGGACGATACTTTATTGACGGTAGAAGATCCCCTAGGGAGTGCTGAGGTGATTAAGAAACATTTAAGAGAATTTGGAGAAATTACGGGATTAAAAGTAAATTGGGGGAAGTCAGAAATGATGTTATTTAATTATAATAAGGAAGAGTTGGAAGAAGGTAAGGATAAGTTGGGTCTTAGACTTAAAAACATAGTACGTTATTTAGGTATTAACATTGATAGAGATTTAGATAGGCTTGAGGAACTTAATTTGGTAGCTTTAAAAAAACAAGTAGGGGAGAAATTAGAAGTATATAAGAAATTAAAACATTCTTGGTTTGGTAGAATAGCAATTATTAAAATGAAGATTTTACCTAAGATTAATTTTTTGTTTAGAATGTTACCAATTAAAATATCAGATGTAGAGTTGAAAAGTTGGCAAAATATAATCAACGCATATTGTAATGGGGATAAGAAAGCTAGGATTAATAAAGGGTTATGGTATAAGGCTCAAAAGAAGGGAGGTTTAGGACTTCCAAATATTAAGTACTATTATATAGCTAATCAGTTAAGATATGTTATAAGCTGTATTCTAGGGGAGGAAGATCTGGAGTGGTTGGAGACGCAAACTGGGGAAATAGATTATAAATTGAAAAATATTTTCTTTAAAAAAATTCAAAAGAAAGAATTAAAGGGACTGGACAACCCTTTGTTGGTAAATATAGTGGAGATCTGGGAGAAATTTAGGGGGAAGTTGATACCAGGAGACTCACCACTTGCCCCAGTGGTAGTAGTGGAGAATTTCCCAAGAGTGTTAAAAGTGGAGATTGAAGCGAGATTGAAAGATAAGGAAATAATTAAGTTAAGGAAGTGGATGGAAAATATGAAGGATAATGAACAAATTAAAGAGCTATTGATAGGTCAAAAATTTGCATGGTTTAAATGTATACAACTAGGGAAATGGACTCAGGAATGGAAATTGAAAAATAAAAAGTGTAGAAACAATACAAGATTTGAAGAATTAGTAGAGTCAAAAGGTAGGAAAGAAGGAAAGGAAATTAAGAAAGGGTTGACTAGTGAGATATATAAATTATTGATAGAGGAAGAATTTCAAAATTCACTTAAAGTAATAAAAAAGGTTTGGGAAGAGGACGTAAATGGAGAAATTAAGGAATATAACTGGGAGAGGTTGTGGAACGCAAGAATGTTAAAATTGTTATCGATCAGAATTAAGGAGAATTTTTATAAGGTATTGTGGAGATGGTATCTAACACCGGTTAGATTTCACCAGATTGATAAAAAAATATCTAAAAAGTGTTGGAGAGGATGCCAGGAGGTTGGAACTTATTACCATATGTGGTGGAGCTGTGAATATGTACAAAAATTTTGGAAAAGGGTATTTAAAGAAATAAGTGAAATAATTGGAAGTAAAGTGGAATTAGACCCGAAGCTCACTCTACTAGCAATATGGGATAGAGGGGAAGAGGACAAAAACAAGAGGGAATTGATAAACAACCTCCTGACTCCTGTTAGACTAATGATTGCAAAAAATTGGAAAGGACAAGGAAGCTATACAATAGAAGAATGGTATAAAGAAATATGGGATATGGCTTTGAATGATATGCTAACTTGTAAAATGAAATTGAAAAGGGGAATGTCCGGTAAAAATGATTTTGGGGAAATATGGAGACCCCTTTTGGAATATGTATTAAGATCGGGGAAGGGACAAACACCTTCAAAAGAGTCGATAAACTTCTGGATAGAATAAAAGATTAAGAGAAGGTCTCATGGAGTGGGGGTGCACGGGGGGGACTGTCGAGGGTTATGTATGTATTTTATGTTATTATTATGTTGAAAATAATAAAATTATTTACAGAAAAAAAAAATGCACTTTAACAGGCTGCAGCAAAATAAAACTCGCTATTTAACGCACATTCGATAAGTCGCATAATCGGATAGATAACGCGCCTCAACTCCCGATTTGCGCTCCGCTCATGTAGAGGTAAACATTTTAATGAGACTTGAAAGAGCTTTAAACCTCTCGTGTAGAGGCAGCCTCACAATCTAAATAAAAACATTATAATTATAAAATCGCCACCATCACCACCAATAATGCCGTCGTCATCCATATAGTTGGAAACAAATTCAAATAAACATACATAGAATTGTGCTGCTAATCATTTAATGCACTTTTAGTGTCTTTCAGTTGACACAGATGCACTATAAAAGCAGGAATTCTTTAAGGGATTGAAAAAGAGTGTACTTGAGACTTCACAAGACAGTGTGTTACCTGTCATGAATTTGTCATTTAATTAGGTTTGTTTGGTCTATGCAGAGGCCAGTGGATGTCATCACTGAATCTTCATGCTCTTATTTAAGCTGAAAGCCATCTAGTAAGTCATTTACTAGAACACATTAATCATAAGCGCTTGACATCTACCGAAGTATATGCAATTCTTCCTTGTAATAGGATCTTGCTACCTTTCTACTGTACCTAATCTATTTTCAAGTTGCAATGAAAACTATTTGAGGAGTGGGGGAGGACATGCAGAAATGGATTTCATTGAACTGAGACACCTTCTTTTCCATCTAAAAGTTTAATGTGTTTCCTTTAAAATGGCACATTGATGTTCATTTGTCAATGTTCATTAAACACAGTCTGATTTTAAGAAGTATGAATAGTGCATAGGGCTGCCATATTTCCTGCTTTACAGAGGATAGTCCCCTGTTTGAAGTGGTGTCCAGTCCAGTTCAAAGATCAGAAGCAGGACTGGCCCTACCATTAGGCAAAGTGAGACAGTTGCCTCAGGCAGCAAATGCTAGGGGGCAGCAGCAACATGCTGGAAGAGAGAATTGTGTGCCACGTGGGTTTCCCTACACCCCTAAGCTAGCCTGCTGCCTTCTGGAGTGGCAGAGGTTGCTGTCCCATTGATGGTGTTGAAGTACGTTGTTCAGTCTTGAATCAAAGGTTTTGTACATAGAATGGGAGGGGTGTCATTTTGTTCTTTGCCTCAGGAGGCCACGTGTCTTGGGCTGGCCCAGATAAGAGCCATCAGAAGGGAGAACAGGGATCTTGAAGTTGTCCATCAACAGTTAGCAGCTGGACAGCTGACTGAGCAAGGCACCCAGGTCATCCGGCCACACTCTTGCCCTTTCTGATGAGGTGCATTGTATTGCTATTTCAGTTATAGCACTTGTATCCAAATTTGCAACAATGTATATAAATGAACACATGCAGATTTTATGCAAATCGTTGTCCTTTATTATTATTATTTTTTGGGTGAGCCGTCAGTGACCACCCTAATAGTACATGGCTATGAATGAATGTTTGCCTTGATTGCAGGAAGTGTGAATGAATACATTCCACATCACCCACCAGCAATTTTCAGTCCAGGATTGCGGCTCTAAAACTGGAGGGAAGGAAGATGGAACGAGGAAGAAAGCATGAGGAGTGAAAGGGGGAAGGAAAAAGAGGGAAGGAGGAGGAAAAGAAACTGAGGGAAGATGAACAAATAGGTGGCGAGGTTGGATTACTGTAATGCATTCCTTGGGGGTCTTCCTTTGAAAAGTATTCAAAATGCAATAGCTAGTGATGGGTGGAACTGCACAGATCACATTATTCCCATTTTAGAGGATTTGTATTTGTTACCAGTTCATTTCCCAGCCCAATTTAAAGCACTGCTCCCCCCCAAGTAAATTCTCATGTACAATTAATTATAATCATTTTTATTGTTTTCCCAGAACAATACTGCAGGCCAAATCAACATGAGAAAGACAGGTGCATTTTTCCCCTTTAATATATTTCAGGAGTGGGGTGATGAGCGGGATTGGTTCTGTGATTAGTAGTTTTTTCCCCCCATTCCCCCCCCCCCGGTTCTCCAGAGGGCACACAAAAGTTCAAATTTATGAATTTTTCTATTCCCTTATATGAAAACATTGCACACCTCAGCTAAGCTGACAAATTAGCTTAAAATGCTAAAGATGTATTTTCTCCTTCAGGGAATTAGCAAATGTTTATCCAACGTTTCTTGTTATTGATGCCATGGTAAATATTTTCTTACAGGATTTTAGCAGGTCTCAGAAATCATGGATTCCCTTCGTGCATATAAAAGTATGAAAGAATATGACCCCTAAAGTCATCACGCTGAAGTAAATCGTGCCAGTCCAGATCTGTCTCAATTGTAAAATAAGCCACAGTAAGAACGGTACAGATGTTACTGAAGCGAGCCAGGCCTTGAAATGAACTGCTTAAATAAGCAGTCAACTGTTATGTGCAGTGAAAAGCGAGAAGATCAAACTGCAGTAGGATGAAGTAGCTAACAGTTCCCACAGTGGCTCTGTGGCGGCTGGTGACTCCAATGTCAGTGGGTGGTGAATCCGCTTGGGCTTCAGTCACAATCAGTCAGAACTCTGTGAAGAACCTTGGATAGCTCCTTTAGAGTTCTGACTGGTTCTGAAGCCCAGAGTGGATTCACTGCTACATTGATGTTGGAGCCACCAGCCTCTACTGTGTGCCTTTTTTCTCCAGAACTGAAATGAGCGTTTTATGACATTCACCCCTGCCCCTCAGTTAAAGAAAAATTTAATATTTTTTTTTGCTATTTCTGGAGGACATGAAAGAGAGCCAATACTTTCATGCAGCAGACAAACAAGACCACAAATGCATTCGCTGAATTGCATAGGAGTAACACACAATCTTAGTATTTTAGAGATGGAAGACAACTTGGAGGTCAGCCCCATTCCCTTCTCCATGATGTAGCTACAGCATCCATGACGGATAGCCCTCCAGGCAGGCATAAATACCTCCAGTGAAGGAGAACCCACCATCTGTACTTCTGTTTTCTCCTACTAATTTTTAGGTGCCCCCCACCACCCTGTCTCGGTGCCTCTTGCAGCTCTGGGAGTAGACCCATTCATTTCAATGGCTCTACTCAAAGTAGGACTTAAATTGGATTTTACTCCTGATCAGGTCCTGCTTCAGTGCCACTTTGTGTGTGAACGTTTTGCATTTTCATCCTAGTAACTATGAGGTCATGTTGCTAAATTTGATTAGCTACATGACATCATTGTAACTAGGAAGAACAACTATGCCCTTGGTCTCAATTAGCTTCTTTTCCCTTCCATGATGTAATCTGTTTGGCTACTCGGTGATGTCACTATAATTAGGAAGAAAGCTGTTTCTTAAACAAAAAAATGGCGTGAAAGCTGCAACTGATTGGGACAATGAACAGCAGCAAACTGATGCAAAAGATGTACACTTTGGGTGGTTCTGGAAACACACAGCCTGAACCTTTGCCTCAGAACTATTGTTCTTACTCGCTCTCATTCCCTTTGCCTCCACCTTTCCTAATGCTTTGTCTACTTGGCTGGTATCCAGGGCCTTATAGCAGCAAGGCCTCATTCATGGCTTTCATCTCTTCTGAGCAGCAAATATTACCCTAGAATTTTACATAAGAAAATCACAGCTTATTACCCCCATCGTTCCATCTCCATGTTTGGAGTTTTGGCAACGGTGGCTACCGAACAGCACTGTTTGAGGGGTGCCATTTTGGGATGTTGGGCAATCATCTTCTATTCGCCATCTTCCAGTTTTATCGCATGCTTGCTACTGCCCACTTTCAGATGTGCGTGCATCCTTTAGATGGCGACGTTCGCCTCCTGTGCGCCTCTCACTCCTTCTGCTTGTTTTTCTGTAGCAAAATAGATCCCTTTTAATCTGACTTTTTTAGGGTGACCAGATTTTGGGAACCAAAATCCCGGTCCCCCCCGCCACCCCCGCCACCCAAAACACCCCCCCAAGCCCCCCCCAAAAAAACACCAGCCTGGACCTACCGGGTTCTTTTCCTCCGCCGCCCCCGCCGGGTCCTTTGCCACTGCTGCTGGGCTCGTAAGGCCAGAGGCCGTGCGGAAGAGGCGGGAAACGGCCGCGCGGAAGAGACGGGAGAGGGCCGGATCTGGAAGTGATGTAATCGGCCCTCTCCCGCCTCTTCCCGCGCGGCCTTTGGCCTCACGAGCCCGGCAGCGGCGGTGAAGGACCTGGCGGTGGTGGAGGACCCGGCGGCGGTGGACCTGGCGGCGGAGGTGGCGGAGGAGCCCGGGAAGCGGCTGCCCCAGCAGGTAAGGAGCGCGAGGTGTGATGGGGGGCACTTACCTGTTGGGGTGGCCACTTCCCGGGCTCCTCCGCTGCCACCGCCGCCAGGTCTACCGCCGGGTCTACCACCGCTCGTCGCCGCTTGCTGCCACCGCCGCATGACCCCCCGCCACCCCAGTTTTCCCCCGCCGCCCCCCGGTTGGCCCGGATCGGCCTAGGTTTCCTGGTTAGGACCGGGAAACCCCAGGCGATCTGGACACCCTACACTTTTTGTTTTAAAAAAATGGAAAGTGCCATGATCTCCTGCTATGTGCAGGAAAAGCAGAGTGATAAAAACAGCCTCTGAATGGGCCATGTGGTCTTTGTTTACTTCCTCTTTCCCCTCTGGGAAGAATGAGAAAGTGCGGAGAAGCAACAGTAAGGAAACACAATGTCCTTCTGTGTGATGATGCTCCATGTGTGTTTATTGCTCAAGATCATCCGTATATGTTTTGCTTATGCTCTTAAAATATGCCTTGATGTTGATTGGGGTAGAGGGGGGGATATGATATTGAATAAACTCAAGAGCAGGCCTTATGGGAGTTGTAGTCCAACACATCTGGAAGGTACCAGGTTGGGGAAAGCTACCTTAGAGTCTCATTGTGCATCTTGTCCTTCCTTGCCGAATTCAGTTTTTCAGCTGAAACAGAAATTATTACTTAGTTCATTCTAAAGATATTTACCATTCAGAATAGCATGTAAAGCACAGTTTCATGTGCACTAGCAGAACTGATGAGGAAAAACATGAAACTCTTAATAAGAAAAGTTTAAAAGGCCACCCACGTATTTCCAGAAGTCTGGAAGGTTACCCACCATAGCAGAACTATCATGCTGTCCCCCTAGGAGACTCCTCTTCAAAGATGATGTGGAATCCCTAGAGATTAACATTGCAGAGGAGCTGCCTGTGCCAGACCTTGAGGCAGAGCAAGAGTTCTGGAGGAAGATGGCCATCAACTGTTCCCCTCAAGACATAGTTCTATCCTCTTGGACTTAGTTGCCAAGGCCAAGTGGCCACCGAGCCCCAGGAAACATGGCTGCCTAAAGATTCAGGCTCAGCTCCTGCCAGCTGCAAAAATACCTCCCTGAGGAATAAGGACTCCTCATGAGCAAAGGTATAGTCATGAGCAGACCATTTCTCAGGTGGCACTGGTGTCCTACAGCCTTACTCTGGGTGGGGCTCTGAAGACTCAGGCCTAAAAGTCTTCAGTTCTAGGTACAGACTACTGAAACAACATCTCTGCACCAACTCCCTGCCTTGTATTTCCAAACTGTTCTCTGGAACACCCTGTGTTTGGACTGCCAACTGACCTTGCCTTCATCTGATGACCGGACTATTTTTTGTCCATAATTTGTCAAGTTTTAATGATGGAAACCCTGCTTAAGACTTACCTGAGAGCCAATGCCCAGGGAGATGAATTGCTGGTGAAATACTACAGATGTCAGAGGAACCCATTTGGAGTGTGGAGCTTGACAAGCTTCCCTTGGCTTCGTTCTCTGGACTTTGGCCCATTTTCCATTATGGAGATTAACTCGATTTGCATTGAGTCGGGCCAGTTCACAGATGTTACGGATTTTGTTTAATCTGCACAAATAGGGATTTGCGCAAATTGCAATTTGCCCAAATTATGCAAATTGTAACCAAGATTTGCACAAATGACACCTGCGATGTGCATAAATCTCTATTTATGCAAGTTTTTAAAAAGGTGCAAAAAGTTCCCAGATTTCGGGGAAAACCTGCAGCATGGGTTGTAAATGTGAGCTGTGGAATTTCATCAAGCCAACAAAGGAACATACTTTCCAGCAACTGAGATCCCTAGAAAATACTGATTCGTCAGTGGAGATAATACATAACATCTGACATTTCCCTTCCACACCCTGTTTGTAGATGAAGCACTGAGATTAAGGGACAACGTTTTGTACTGTACAGGATCCTCATTGAAATCTATGGGGATCAGTGGGGGTTTCTGGCTAGTGCCCTTCCATCCATTGGCTTCTGTGCACTTGTTTTTGCTTTCAGTTTTCTCCTCTTTTCACCTTTTTTTTTCTTTACAAGCTTGATAATCTTTCCAATTATTTTTTCTGTCTAAAGCTTTGCATCCTTTTTGCTGGTTTGCCTGTTTCTGCTGAAGAAGGTAACAGAAAAGTATCTGAGTGATGATTAGAATCAGTAAACCTGAACCCTGTGGATTTATTCAATTGGTTGCATTGAAAGGAATATGCAGACGATTCCATTTTTGTTTTTAATATATATATGTTCATCAATAGCTTGCTTCAGAGATGTTTTATGGAATATATCTATGGCATATAAGAATAACTTTAGACCCCTTCATGTACTATGTGTCCAGGGAGTAGGACCGCTTTGCTAGGGTGACCAGACGCCCGGATTTGTCCGGACATGCCCGGGAAATGGGGTGCAAATCCACATCCGGGCAGAAAAACCGTTTTGGGGGGCCAAATCCGGAAATTTAGCCCCCCAAAACGGTGACCAGATGGCCCTGGGGCGAGCTGGGCCAACTGGGGGGCGGCAGGGGCAAACTGGGGCGGCTGGGGGTCATGCGGCGGTGGTGGGAGGCTGGCGGCATGGGGCACCTACCAGCTGGGGCATCCGTTTTCCTCCGGTGCTCGGAATCTACTGAGAAACAGGCTTCACGGCCTGTCCCTCAGTAGCGCGCCGGGTGATGACGTCATCACTCGGTGCGCTGCTGAGAGACAGGCCAGTGTTCCTTAAGCATGCTTAAGTGCATGGAAAGAAGCAAATTCCATTTAAATTAGGGTGACCATATGATAAGGAGGACAGGGCTCCTCCTTTTGCATAGAAAAGGAATTTCAGCAGGTGTCCTTTGTATACATGCAGCACCTGGTGAAATTCCCTCTTCACTACAACAGTTAAAGCTGCAGGAGCCCTGTCCTCTTGACCAGATACAAAAGAGGGCAGGGCTCCTGCAGCTTTAACTGTTGTGATGAAGAGGGAATTTCACCAGGTGCTGCATGCATACAAAGGACACCAGCTGAAATTCCCTTCTCTACACAGCTGTTAAAGATACAGGAGCCCTGTCCTCCTTTTCATATGGTCATCCTACCTTTGGTGGTTATTGGAAGTCCTGTTCCAAGTGCCCTCATACGCTGTGGTGTGGTGCAGGGCTACTTGGGAGTGGGACGAGAGGTCTGGCTGACACCTACTTTGCTTGAGTTGTTTGTGCCCACCTGCTTCCAGAGTGCAAAGGAAGAGGTGGGTCTCTAGCTGGTGCTAGAAGATAGCAATTCATTTTTTAATAATGCATTTTGACCCATAGACCTTCCTCTCCAATTTGCTTTGAGATAATTGGCATGATGTATATTTTGTAACAATTGCTGATACTTATTCATCCTTCTTAAAAATGTTTTACGTATGACTGCTTTCTGGATGTTGGTGTGGATTTATTTTGGTAGGCCCAGTTTCTGAAGGTTTTCTGTAGTGTGTGTGTGTGTGTGTGTGTGTGTGTGTGTTGCTGGTGACTGATGTGATTAACTGAATAATTGTAACCTTTTCCTGCTGCACAGTTCTTTAATTTCCATAGCCATTTTTTCCTCTCTTTTCCTATTCCTGTTCTGCAACATTTTTGCCATTAGGTATTGCTCAATCAATGAGGTAGGTGTGTTTTTCTTGTTTATTACTGTAATGTCTGGTCGATAACAAAGTATTGTCTTTTCCCAAAATTGTTCTGTCCCAGCAAGATAACATGTGAGTGCATAGTGTGGCTTGTCTTGGCTTGTCTGAGTGTGTCTGGATCTCCTAGACTCTAAAAGCGTCTTTCTGGAGAGCACCTGCTGGTTGCATGATCCATGAGGCCAGGTTCTCATGAGTGCATAGTTCTTCTTGACAGGAGGGCCTTGCACTTGCTAGAGTAAGCTGAACATATGTGAAGTGGCTGCAATCCTATATTCATTTATCTGGGAGTAAGCTTTATTGAAATCAATGGGACTTGTTTCTGAGGTTTCTTTGGGCAGTTTTCTTTGGGTCCCTGATTGAGATTTCTGTTCTCTGCACACGGAAACAGTGTAAATTCAGGAGATATTTGTCTAGCATTGAGATAATGGGCATCTGTTCTGGCCTTTCTTTGTATTGCTACTGACCATGGTCTTGTTTACATGGCTAATGAACCAGAGATATAATGACACTTTGTTAGATTAGTTTCTCATTGATAAATCAGAAGTTGAAACAAGCTAAGAGGTGCTAGTGAGAAGTGACAACAACAACAACAACCCTTTAGTCCATTTTATTCCATGGCTAATGCTTGCAGGGTAATAGTATTTTATACTCTTTCTTAATGCTAGGTTGCTAGTTTGTTGTACTAGCTTTTTCTGTACTTGTGAACTGCTTCATTTGTTCAGTGGTAGCAGTATGCTGAAGCTGTGAGGATGAATATGAGAAAGGTGATGGGGAAAGAGTGTTAAATGTTAGGAAAGATGAGCCTATGGTCATCCAATGACGGATTTGCAGTCAGAAAAGATATTTGAGGGAAAGGGAGACTGTATCACACAAAGTATAGCAAAATCTTTAAAGTACAGCAAAAGCTACAAAAGTAGGAGTGAAGGTAATTTCAAATACATTGAATGTCTCAGTGATTTTAACATTAAGATGTTATGTAGAACAGGTTTGCCTTAATTGTGTGCTGTGAAATCAGAAATGTGACCAAGGCCATCTTTGGGTGGACATGTCCCTTTGGGAGCCGGCCATGTTGGTGGGCATGCCCCCTTGGGGCGGCCATGTTGTCCTCCTTTTTGGTTTCCAAAATAGGGTCACCCTACGCTTTGCTGGCCTCATCACCCATCTCAGGCCTGCCACTGGGTATCCATGTGTTGGTGTGGATGTCTGCATGGACAAAGCCTGCATGAATAACGTATGAAGGGGTTTTAATGTACCTAAAACAGCACAGTTAGGCTGCAATCCTACGCATGTTTAGACAGGGGAATGCTGGGAGTTGTAGGACTTATTCCTGTCTAAACATGCATAGGATTGCACTGCATTCTATGCACCCACACAACCACAGGTGCAGGTTTGGGTGGGAGTGGGGGTGGGGCTAGCCCACTACCATCTCCTGGAAAGCAGAAAGTGCCCCTGCTTTGTCCACTCCCCTCCTTGGCTTTTGATCAGGAGGGGATGGGGTTAATTAGACACTATTCTTTTCCTCCTCTTCCCTCCAGGGGCAACATGTAGGACAGCCTTCCCCACACGAATGCCCTACAACACCCATCATACCACTGAACTACAACTCCCATCATCCCATGACAGCATGGAGTGCAACTACACAATGTCTGGAGGGCACCACCTTGGGGAAACCTGCTGTAGGCTATGGCTTAATCCACAGGAAAATCTTGCATGGCTCATGGCCCTTCCAGCCTTAAGAAGGCCTTCATAATCTACACCTTTTCTATGGCCAGGCAAAGTGAGGGAGTTGCTTCAGGAGGAGGATGGGGGGGGGGGGGAGGCAGCAGCAAAGTGTTGAAAGAGACAGATGTGTTCCTTGTGGCCTGCCTTATACTAGCCTGATGCCTTCAGGTATGGTAGGCTGACCATATGAAAAGGAGGACAGGGCTCCTGTATCTTTAACAGTTTCATAGAAAAGGGAATTTCAGCAGGTGTCATTTGTATATATGCAGAACCTGGGGAAATTCCCTCTTCATCACAAAGTTAAAGCTGCAGAAGCCCTGCCCTCTTTTGTACATGGTCAAGAGACAGGGCTCCTGCAGCTTTAACTGTTGTGATGAGGAGGGAATTTCACCAGGTTATGTATGCATACAAACAACACCTGCTGAAATTCCCTGTCCTTTGCAACTGTTAAAGATACAGGAGCCCTGTCCTCCTTTTCATATGGTCACCCTAGGTATGGTGAAGGAAATCATCCCATTGCCAGAGTTGAAGAAAGGTTCAGACCAGTTGTACATAGAACGGGAAGGATGCCAACATGTTCTTTGCCTTAGGCAGCAAAATGTCTTGTACTGGCCCTATTTTCTGGCCAGGCCTCACATGGGCCAGCTGCCAGGAGAGCTACCTCATACCCTCTGTGGCAGTCTGTGCCTTTGCACCCTGTTTAGTGCACTGGGGTTATACACTGTACTTTGTTACCCTGGCGACTGTGGTGATGCCAGAAGCTGTTGTTCTGACCTGCACCAGGGTGACCATATGAAAAGAGGACAGGGCTCCTGTATCTTTAACAGTCCTATTGAAATGGGAATTTCAGCAGGTGTCATTTGTATGCATGCAGCACTTGGTGAAATTCCCTCTTCATCACAGCAGTTAAAGCTGCAGGAGCTATACTAGGGTGACCAGATACAAAAGCACAACCCTTTGTGTTTTCAATTGTATCCTACCTCTGCTTCACATGTGATTGGGGCAGTTCAGAATTTAAAGATACAAATCTGCTGTCATCACAAATAATGTCTGCAGTACCTTCACTGTTTATTTATTAACAGTATTTTACAGGCAGCAGATGTAACGGGAGGCTTTGACTGACTTCTCATGAAGTGACAGATAAGTCAGATATTATACACTTTTGAATACACATATTGTTGACATGAGAGGACAATTTTATTATTTATTTATTTACTGCATTTTTATATCTCCCAATGGCCAAAGCTCGCTTGATGGTTTACAAAAATTAAAACCATAAAAACCATTCAAAATATAAAACAACAACAACAGTATAAAAACATAATTTAGAATACAGTATAAAACACAGATCTCTGGCAACTTTACTTTAAAGTTATGTTTGTTGTGCTATTGAATTCTGAGAAGGGAATCAATTGTTTTTCAAAATGTGTTTAAAATATTTATATTGCTTAGCAAAACTTTGTGTGTTTTTTGTTTGTTTATAGCATTTAGATGCTATCTGTAATAGTGTTCTCTGGGTGAGTTACAAACAACAGAACATTAAAATGCAGAAAGAATAGCACAATAACAACAGTAAACCCATTCCTGTTTCAAAATTTATCATAAAATTTCAACAGCAGAGAATAAATGCAGCATAGAGAAATACAGAGCATCACTAAAAGTATACAAGAGATCTAAAGTTCAGTGGATCCAGTACCTTGCTAAAAGTAATCTGCCTGACACAGTCCTTCTAGCAAAGCCATCTTTATTCTTTCTTGTGTGCTTTTACTAAAAGTTGGGGCTATATCGACAATAAATAAAAAAATAAGCTTCAATCTCCAATGCTTATATCTTATCTGTGTTGTTTATCTCTACCTAAAAAGCTGAAAGGATGTGTGTGGGTTTGTATGTCTGAAAATGTTTACCTACTTCTACATGAGGTAAAAGCTTGAAATTTGGCATGCTGATAGGTCTTCGTGTACAAGAAAAATCTTTAAACCCAGATTTTTAGGGTTTTAAGTATTTTTTAAAAGAATTTAATAAAAAAAACCTTAGGGCCTATCTACACAGTCCCTTGGAACGTTTTAAATAGTATTTTAAGACGTTCCAAATAGGTGCATTCTAAAACGTCTTAGGCCACATTACTGAGTACTCACATTGCAGGAGAAAAATTATTCAGTCTTTAAAGCAGTGTGCGCAGTCACACACTCTCCTGCCCTGTCTCTTTCTCTTTCATTTTTACAATGAGTTTAGGGCAAGGCATTGTGGGCGTTGTAGTTCAGTCACCCACTTTCTCCTTTGTTCCTCTGTCATTCCCTAGCGAGTATAGGGCTAAGAATTGTGGGTGTTGTAGTTCACTCGCCCACTTCCTCCTTAGCCCCGCTTTCTTCCCCACCAATCAACTGCTAAGCATTTGGGCACCAGTAAACGAAGCACTGCCCCCATGAATCACAAATGGTAAGGAAGAACACATTATTTTACTTAAAACGATTTATTAAAAGTGAAACCGTTGTATATAACTGAAGTGAGTTTTAAAAAAACTCAGATATACAACGTTATAGGGAGTGCGTCACGTGGCCCGAAGAGTTTTCATAACCCTTATAAAACGTTAAAAACCTAGCGTGTACATTGGCTCTTAGGCTTACACCGACAACTCCCAGCATGCCTCCCACCCAGCATGTCTTGGGTGGGAGGTTAGACTTAATGGCCTTTGGCATCCATTGTGAGAAAAGATTTGGTATGATAATATAAGGATCTATTTCTCAAAGACTGAGTGTTCAACCTTTGAAGCTACACAGAGCCGCTTCCCTATGCTCCTTGCTGAAATAAAAACCTCCTACCAACTTAAAGATGAATAAGTCACAGAGATATTTGTTTTTTTTATCAAATACACATTATTCAGGGACCTGGGCAATGCCGGGTATATCAGCTAGTCTTCTAAATGATACACCTTATTTTATCACTTCAAAATATTCTGCCAGCATGATTGAAATGAGAGGCATACAGAAATCCTTTGCTGTGCTTTGGCCAACTCCCTCATTAACAACCTTGTCATTAAACTGTCAAGCTCAGCAGCAAGTGGGCCTACATAGCTGCATCTGTTTCAGAAGGCTTGACTGTTCAAGGTAAAAGCAAAAGGATCATTTCATTTAGACTCTAAGTGAATGTTAGACTCTAAAGGTTGGATTTCCGAGCAACCGCTGTCCCCATCAGTTCCGCTGATGATGTGCTCAGGAGGATATCAATCCGTTGATGTGTTGGAAGGCACAAAGTGGGCAATAACGAACAACTGTCTTATTTGCAGTCCAGATGAAATCTTTTGCAGGGGGGCAAAGGTCTGCATTTCTGTGTCAGATTTCCCCACAGGAAATACTTTGTGTGGACAGGTAGATGGCATACTGACGGTGACACATGGCCGGTTTCACAGCAACAAGTTGGCACCGCTCCACTGCCAAACCCCACAGTTTTGCTGGTGCAGGGTGGCGGTGAATAATCCCCACTGGGGGAGCCATTAAGCAGCCATTAGGCTCACTGGGCCCACACCCTCCGTCTCCTGCGGCTTCCAGCGACCAATGGCAGGTCATCTTCTGCCCAGGAACACACCCCGGAGCAGCGCTGGAGTGAAGACAGACAGGGAAGAGCCACACTGACTTCGCTCAGGCAGGAAAGTTGGGGTAAGTCCCTGACTTTTCTGCTCTGCATCTTTGGCTCTTTGCCCTGGGGTGGCTCCGAATCGGCAGCTGCGTCACATAACCAACACTGTGAGGAGTCAGAGCCACCACAGGGCAAAGACAATGTAAAGACAGCCCCACAGTCACCAGTTTTAGCCTTTGAGTGTTCAGGCAAACAACTGAATAGGTCTTATCTAGCCCTAGGCTGGGTTTCAGTGTTTGTCTCTGTGGATGAGGGGGTTGTGCACTGTGGTGCCTCCCCCTGCAACCTTCCCATGAACTTCCTGAATGCAATTTCATATCCCATGCGGGCCTTCCCAGTAAAGACAGACCCACATTTTATATCTCCATTCCTTTCTCTGACTACAAATGTTGAATGCCTGTGTAAGATATCTATCTATCTATCTATCTATCTATCTATCTATCTATCATCTATCTATCTATCTATCATCTATCTATCTATCTATCTATCTATCTATCTATTGTATCCTGCTTTTATACCAAAAAGCACAGGGGATCCCACATGGAGAAACCCTATTTAATCCTCACACCCGTAAGGTAGACTAGGCTAAGAGATAGTGATTTCTCCTATGTCACCTCAAAAATGAGGGTTTGCCCCTCAAAAATGGGGGTAGGGGAGGAGCAATTTGCTACCATGGAGCTCCTTTCTCTTTACTGTTTTCCTAATCAAAATCATAGCTTCAGCTGCTGTTTGACAAAGGAAGAAAACACTGGGTCCCAAAATCCAAATTCAGCAAGCAGAAGGTGAATTTGGATGAAGGCAGTTTACTTGATCGTTTGTTAATCTTGGTTGCAAGTATGAGCTTATCGTGAGACTGCGAAGTGTTTTCTGACAGTGTGTGCTTGGAGCATTAAGGGAATAATGGTCGTGTCAGGGAGGCTTCTTTGCTTGCAGAACACTGTGATCTAGATAATCAGGGGCTCTGTTCCATTTTGTTGGTAGAGTATCTGCTCCTTTTGTACAGAGGATTTTGATTGCATTGAGTCATAGGCTCAATTCGGACGACACAATAAACAACTGGTGTGGGGGAAACAATCGTCAGTTGTTTTGACTATTGTGTCATCCGAATGTTGCCAGAGTCAACTCAGCGCTGATCCTAATCCACACGACAGTTGATTATTTATTACCATGTTGTGTGGGGAGTACCCCCTAGATGAACAACTGTAAAGTTGATTATTACCCCACCATTGACTATTGTGTTGTCCGAATTGAGCCATAGAGTCCAATCCCTGTTGATGCAGAAAATCTGCTGCTCCAGCATCCCTGACAGGTGGCCACCCAGCCTCTTTTTAAAAACCTCTAATGAGGGAGAGCCCATCACATTTTGAGGCAGTTTGTTCCAAGTTCAGGCAGCTCATACTGTTGAAATACCCTTGTTGCTTGAGCCCATTGACTCAGGTCCTACTCTGGAGCAAATGAGAATACATTTCCTCTTCATCTAAGTGATAGGCCTTCAAATATTTGACGATCGCTAACATGTCATCTGCCCTATATTGAGTCAGACCCTTGGTCCATCTACCTAGGCTGACCATATGAAAAGGAGGACAGGGCTCCTGTAACTTTAACAGTTGTAGAGAAAAGGGGATTTCAGCCAGTATCATTTGTATGCAATTAGTTCCTGGTGAAATTCCCTCTTCATCACACCAGTTAAAGTTGCAAGGGCCCTGCCTTCTTTTGTATATGGTCACTCTAGTATAGTGCCTGCACCTTTAACTGTTGTGATGACAAGGGAATTTCACCAGGGACTAATTGCATACAAATGACACTGGCTGAAATTCCCTTTTCTCTACAACTGTTAAAGTTACATGAGCCCTGTCCTCCTTTTCATATGGTCAGCCTACATCTACCCCAGTATTGTTGACATTGACTGGCAGTGGCTCTCCAGGGTTTCATGCAAGATTTTTCTGTAGCCCTACCTGGAGAAGCCGGGGATCAAACCTGGGACCTTCTGCATGCAAAGCAGGGGTTCTATCACATTGAGCCACAGCCCCTCCCTTAATTGTTTCCATGATCCTGCCCTCCAGGCAAAAAGCTGCTATGTGAGGTTTCTGTTCTCCACTTCTGACACTAGCGATATTGGAGAAATCCATTTGGCGAGTGGAGCTTGATGAGTTTTCCTAGGCTCGGCCCCCAGACTGCAATTCAGTGCCTGCTGCAATGCCCAACTTCATTTGCACCACTTCATTTTCTGGAAATTTTGCACTTTTTAAAGGAAGGTTATGCCATTTATGCAAATTATGACCGAATTTGCGCAAATGACAGTCCAGAACCAGATTTCCAAGTGACAGACATCCCTACTTTCCACTGGCTTGCCTAACATAGAAGATGCCACCTAGGCCTAAAATACCAACAGTATTGCACCAGGTAATTAGCTCTTAGCTGGCAGCCAGGTCCCAAGCCATATAGGGCTTTATAGATATTTAACAGCACTTTTGACTTCTGCCCAGAAACAGGCTAGTAGCCAGGAAGCTGTTGTGGCAAAGGAGTCATGTGCTCCCTGTAACCTGCCCCAGTTAACAGTCTGGCTACAACATTCTGACTGAAGTTTCTGAATAGTTTTCAAAGGCAGCCCCACATAGAGTGCATTACAGTAGTCCAAACTGTTGCCAGATCAGACATCTCTAGGAATGAGCGCAGTTGGTGCACTAGCCTCAGCTGCGCAAACACACTCCTGGCCATTGCCAAGACCTGGGCATCCAAGTTTGGGGCTGAGTCCAAAGGAAAGAAATTTGTGCACTGCTCTCGAAGACTGCAACACAGTGGCCCCATTCATAAGACACTTTAGACCATGGCTTTAACCATGGTGGTTAAGCCAGAAAGCCAGGCTGTGTTGAGAAGGCACCTTAAACCACAGCTTTAACCATGGTGAATAAGGTGGTACCTTGGTTAAAGCCGTGGTTTAAGGTGTCTTCTGAACGGGGCCTTTGTAAGTAAATCCTGAACTTGCAGAGTGGTGCCGTGCTTGAGAGCCTGTGTGGGTGAGCCAATCTGCTCTCATCCCTAATCAGAAGGCTTCTATTGAACATGTCCACAGATGCTGGGGTTGAAAACCTTGTAACCCAGAATATTTTTTGATAGTCCAACAAAGTGCTGAGCTAGTGGGACAAACCAAGAACAGAGTATTGCAGTGATGTTATTCAAGCTCACACAATAAAGCATGTAAAGAACTTTACAAATTAGAATTGAGATCATCATGGCTATCTAGTCACATAATTTTCCTTAAGCGTTAAATATAGAACAGGCAAATGGGTAACTGCGGCACTATTAGTAGCAAGAATTAAACTATTAGCAATAGAGGACATGTTGCTTCATGCAGTTTTGTTGATATGACATAGACACATCATCTGTGATTCATTATTTATGTAATATGTACTATGTTCCCTCAGGATTTAATTTCTTAGGAGAAGTAAGTCAGGACAATTTTTTTTAAAAAAAGAAGCAAATTCCGTTAACAGATTTCCTACTTATTATGGAGAGAGACCCTGAAATAGGAACAATCCATACAAATTATGAAAAATAAAGATTTCCTACTGTGTTTTGAAATGTCACATGGCACTGATGAAGCACACGGCAAACACACACACACACACGCACACAGCTTTTTTTCCTGGAATGGATTTTGATCCTTTTGTATCCTTTCATACTAGCCGGATTAATCTTGTCCCTCAAAAGTTGAATTTTCACAAAAGGAAAAGTTCATTGATTTTTCTACAAAGCCAAGGACAATTTCAAATGCATATCAAATTCTTCTCGAAACCCCACAAGGCCATACACAGAGTGCATTGTGATGGTTCTCACCAACTCCACCCACTGCTCCAGCTTCCCACATTTAGAACATGATTGGAAAAAAACAAGAAGGCAAATTTCCTCATCAGGAGCCTTTCAGCAATAGACAAAGGAACAATTTATCTTACCATATGCAAAGTATCTAAATCTTTTTACATGAGATGCCACCTTGCATGAATAGAATGGATAAAGTAAGGTGGTTTCTAAATGCAGCTTTTTTTGTGCAAATGTGCTTTATAATATAACCCTCTGTTAGAATTTAAGCACAAGAAGCTGGAAACTTAAACGCAGGATAGAGTTAAGCTAAAGTATTATATGTTGTGTCTGCACCAGCTGGTTTTCCTGGGATATGTCCCAGAATATATTGTCTGACTTTATACATAATCCCTGATAGTGTCTCTAACTACGGTCCAGGGTTTTGTCCCAGGAAGTGTCCTGAGACCTGTAGAACTCCGGTCCAATCCATAACTTTTAATTATATTTTTAATTTTTGTATATTGCTATTTGTTTTAACTGTACATGTTTTAATTTGTAAGCCGCTTTGAGTCCTATTATTGGGAAAAGGGCAGGATATAAATAAATAAAATCATCATCATCATCATCATCATCATCATCATCTCAGTGGAAGAGATTTAAGCAAATGCTTAATTTCCCTTTTAAAATTAGCAGGCTTGACAACATTTGGCTCATTGGTGTTGCTCATTGGTGTTGCTGTCAGTAGTTATTGTTATTCACTTATAAAGCATTCTAAATGTTCTGAGCTCTGTATAGAGAGATTAAAAGATTATGAAGTCCCTGTCCTCAGGCTCACAACCAACAAACATGGCCAAGGGAAGGAGTACTTGCTTACTAAAAAGGGTTCCTCATGAGTAAACCAGGCTACCAGGAAAAGGGCCTTTTCTGCTGTGGCACCCTGGCTGTGGAATAAGCTCCCTAAAAAGGTTTACTTGGAATCTACACTGTACTCCTTTCAGCGCCATCTTTATATTTTCCCAATATTTTAATGTTTTAGCATCCTAGTCTTTCAGCTTTGATGTTTTAAATCTGCATTTTAAGTCTGTATTTTAAATCTCTCCAGTGGTTTTCAGTTTTGTCCTGGTTGTATTTTTATATTGTAGTTTTATCTTCCATATTTTATGTTTTTTGTTTTATCTTTTGGTTTTAATTTTTATGAACTGCCCATAGGGCCTTGGCAATTCGGTGGTATAGAAATGAAATAAATAAAAGGACTACTCATGTGTAAGGCTCTCCTCATGAGGAGGACATCTTACACAAGCCTCTAATATGAGGCAGCTGGGCCTTGGCTGTGGCTTTGGCTATATCAGCTCTGGAAATGATGTCTGTTCTTTAGTGTCTGGTATTTCTGACAGTGTCTTCTGTTTGAACCTCTGTGCTATTGATTTCTGGACTCCTGCCTGACTCTGCTTTTTGGAGTATATTTCTACTTGATTACTCTCCTGTTCTTTAACCTTGGACCTCTCTTTTGGAAACCTCCTACTTGCCTGGTAATACTGTGCTTTGACTGTTGCTTGTATCTTGACTACTCTTGCCTTAGCCTGATCCCATGCTGGACTGAAACTTTGTGTTTGGCTTTTGCCTACTAAATGAACTTGCCTATTGGATTTGTCCTTGTATTTATCTAGCTTAGAGCCTGCTGCAACTAGAGCAGGGCTGCCTCTACATGAGAGGTTTAAAGCTCCTTCAAGTCTCATTAAAATTTTTACCTCTACATGAGCGGAGCGCAAATCGGGAGTTGAGGCGCATTATCTATCCAATTATGCGCATTATCGAATGCGCGTTAAATAGCGAGTTTTATTTTGCTGCGGCCATTAAAGCGCATTTTGACTATGTGAACAAGCGATTCTCCGCATTAACTACTTCTAAAGTGCATTTCAAACAACCGGTAAGGCCACCAGTTGTGCGCTCAATTACCTCCCGCGTACAGTCATTTACCATAAAGCACTTCCGAGAAGATGCACATAATCGGAGAACCAGGCGTCAAACCGAATTCTTGTAGAGGGGGTCCAGGTCAGATGCCTTACCTGATGGTCCTACCCATTGCTTTAGCATCAGGGGCCATAGTTCAGTATGACAGAACACATGCTTTGCATGCAGAGGGACCCAGGTTCAATCCCTGTCTTCTCCAGGTAGGGCAAGGAAAGAATCTTGCCTGAAATCCTCAGGAACTGCTGCCAGTCAGTGCTGACAAAACTGGGCTAGATGGACCAATGGTCTCACTCAGTATAAGGCAGATTTCTATGTCCCTATGACAATGGTGCCAGTGGCCAGCCCAAGATAAACAAATGGTCCTAGACAGCCTTCCCCAACGTGTTGCCCACCAGATGTCATGGATAATAACTCCTATCATCCCCAGATGGCTGAGGATGATGGGAGTAGCACAGCACATCTGAGGGCTCCAGGTTGTGAAAAGGCTACCTGAGACCATAAACCCATTAGATTTCCTTGAAATGGTAGACTAGCACAATCCAGTGGGGAGCCATGCCATAAGTTGCATGTGCCTTTTGATTCTTCTGCTGCTTCTGGAAAGTCAACATTACACAGGAGCTGGAGACAAAACCAGAAGGCCAACAAGTACAGAAAGACATATTCAGATTAGTTGACATGATCACAACAACCCTCTAAATATTGTATACAAAATTAGTTTGAATGGAATCCCTTGTCATAGTGTTTGAATTTGAAATGGGATTGTTGTTTATTCTATGAAATACCATTTGTTTGTTTATGTATTTATTTATTTATTTATTTTAAAAGTGCCCCCCAATACGCTTTACCTTTCCTAGTGAGGTAAAGAAAAACAATCAAACCTTGAGTTAGGGAAGAAGCAGCAGAATTCTTTTCCAAATACCGGGGGGGGGGGATCTCTGGAGTCTATCTTGCTGTGGTTGACAACACTTTTGCCAAATTTCTTGCTGACTGAGTAGAGCGCACTTTTTAATAAAATCTGAACAAAGAGCAAGAAAAAAGCTTTGTGTTAAAATGATGGGTCATTTTAAATGCCTTGATGTAGAGCTATATCTCTTGTAGAAATAACTTAACACCGTTGAATAGCATGGCATTTATCAGCAGCAACGGGTATGCTTTGGAACTGATTAGAAAACGTTTTGGTTATCATACTGACCCACTTGTATATACGTTCAACAAGTCAGGCAGATTTTTCAAACCTTTCATGACTGTGTAGCCTGCCAGAATTGGTCTTTCTCTTTGTCTTGGACAGTTTTATTGGACTTGTCAGCTACTACATTTTTCTGAAGCACTAATAAATGGAAGTGTGGTTTGTCAACATTCAGTTCTAAGTGTCATGGTTGATTTCCGCATATTATTTTTCTTCCTCTTGGAATTGCCTGGGTCTTAGGGAATAGTTGTTAACAGGGTTGGAATTAGCGGTCTTGTTGTTGGGCACATCACAGTGCCCAACTCTAGTTGCAAAGAAAAAGCAACGATTGCCAATCTGGGTGAGCCGCTGCCTGTGTAAAAACACAGCTCACTCAAGGAAACACAGTATATGTCCATGATGATTACATCTCATGGTGTCTTCATTTCTAATGGTCCTTTGGATCCACTTAAGATGCGTACATAGTGACACAGTTTGAGTGATGAGCTACCTGTGCTCACTACATACTGAAGTCCAGGGCCCCATAGCTTGGTCGGAGGGGGAGCAAATGATGACACAGAGTCACTCTACATAAGGGTTTTATCCTGCAATCGAGATTGGTTATTCATGGAAGTTGGTGGGTCCTTTACATGATGTCATCAAGCTCCCTTGCTTTCTCACATTAATCCTGGTTGTTGTTTTTAAAAAAGATTGGGGATAATTAGCTATTTAAATATTGATTTTCTCCATGTAAACAGGAAGTTGTGCTCTCAAAGCAGCTATACAAAAGCAGCATCTAGTGGTTGTACAATAAAACACATCGAACTTGCAGATAAAGGAACTCCCTGGAGGGGGGAATGGACGTGTGTCTAAAGGGCTGATCTTAACCTCACAAAGAATCCAGAAGCAAAAGCCCTGGTAAAGTTCCAGGATAAAAAGCCCCTGTGTAGAAAAGCCCACAGAGAGCAGCAGGTGTCAGAGCAGTGGAAGCAAACACGATGTTATCCCTGTAATCATGATGGTGCAATGTGGGGGAGTGGCCTAACGGACATGGAGTAGAGTTGGAACTCTCTCGCTCTCATTAAGAAGTGACCGAAATAATTATAAAATCCCTATTTTGGAGAGGATGGATTGTTGATTAAAGATTTGATATCGGGTCTGGAAGCTTTGCTGTATCTGTGGAGAAGGAAGCTGCTGAATAGCTGCTGTATCAGCAGAGAGAAAAACGAAACTAAAAACAGATCGGGAACCCTGGCAGGCGACCAGTGATTGGAAGAAGTAAGGCTGACTGATAAGACTGGAGGGAGAGACTGAAGCGATTATATGCGGGAAAAGAGACATTTAACCTCCAGCCAAAAGTGTTAGAAGCCGAAACGTATTTGTTTGATAAGAACGGAGAGGATATCTGAGGGTGGCAGCTAAGATTTAGGTGAGGGGTGCGGATTTATGAGTTTAGCTTTATGAAAAGAAAGCAAAAAGGTGAAAAGTCCAGTGCCCCCGCTTGGAGTAGGCTGTCGAAAGATCATCCGTCAGATAGGAACTGGCTTCGGCTCACTAGAATTACTGGCATGGCGGACAAAGTGCAGCCTTCAGACAAAGCCAGAAAAATCTCTCCAAGTCATTCCGGAAGTTCTAAATCTGGAAGCAAGCCAGGTGCAGTTCCTAAAGCGGCCAAAGAGAGTCAAGCAGGGACATCAGATGATTTAATGGACAAATTTCAGAAGGTGTTAGAGATGGCCTTGCAGATGCAAGAGGAAAGATTAATGCAAAGAATTATATACTCACAGATTGAATTTATGACAGGCCTTCAAACTGTGGTGGAAAATATGGAGAATTTGGAGAAGGAGACTGGAAAGCAGAAGGAAGATAGCAAGCAGCAGGGGGAGCATTTGAAGGAGATGGACTTGCGTTTAATTGCCCTGGAAGATAGAGACAGGAGAGTGAACATTCGGATTAGATCTTTTGAAGAGCAAGAGGGGGAGAACCCTAAGGCTTTAAGAGACACAATTTTGGCATGGATTAAGGAAGTGGAACCCCAGGAATCTTGGGAGATGGCTGATATCGATAGGATCCACAGAGTGGGCTACAAGAAGAAGGGGATGCTCCCAAGGGATATAATTGTTAAATTTGCCAACTATTACAAGAAAGAAAAGTTAATGCAAGCAATTAGACGTCAAGGCCAGCCGATGCTACAAGCAACACCAATCGAGGTTTATCAGGATCTATGCCCTCAAACAGTGCAGTGGCGGAAGAGTGTTAGACTGTGTACAGGGGCTTTGCGGAAGAGGTCAATAACATATAGTTGGGGGTATCCAGTCTTTTTGAGATTTATGTGGAAAGGGAAACAACATAGAATAACATCATGTGAGCAAGGGATGGATCTTTTGGAGAAACTGGGTTTAGTTGATCCCACAGATGTTGGAGAAACAAAGCAGGATGAAGGCACTGTAGGAGGAAGTAGTCAATAAAGAAATATTAATGTAATAGGGATAAGAAGAGATTAGAAGGGAGGGGAGGGTTGGATTGTGCTTTGGGATTGTTGGGTTGCTTCTCCCCCACCTGAAGAGTTCTAAAAATATTTGGGGCCATTGCCCAGAAAGGTCTGGTGAGGAGGGGGGGAAGATGGGGGGTAAGTGTGGGGGGGAGGGTAAGGGAGGGGGGTATGTGTGTCACAGAGGGAGACCAATCTAGAGATTTGTGTGAAAGGAAGAGATGGAAAATAAATTAAGGGTTGCAACTTTAAATGTTAAAGGGCTAGGTACTGTTATAAAAAGGAAGAGAATAGAAATGTTATTAAAAAAAGAAAAAGAAGATGTAATTTTTTTGCAGGAAACTCATCAAAAAAAGGAGGGTGTAAATGAGCTTCGGATGAGGGATGTGGGCGTTTATGAAAAGTCTTTTGGTACTTCTAAAGCGAGGAGTGTAGCGATAATAATCTCAAAAAAATGTGGTATTACTATACAAAGGGTGAAGCAGGATGAAGTGGGAAGATTTCTGATAATTTTTTGCATGGTGGGGGAGGAGGAATATATATTGATTAATGTTTATGCTCCAAATGGGAAACAAATGGAATTCTTCGATGAAGTTTTTAATGCGGTGGGAGAAGTGGGTAAAAAGAACATTGTGATGGCTGGTGATTTTAATATGGTACTAGATAAAGGGAAAGATAGGGATAATATATTAAGAGATCTTAAGAGTGGTGGGAAGACGGGGTTAAGCAAACTAATGGAGGGAAAAGAACTAATGGATGTTTGGAGAGAGTTAAAAGGGGAAGAAAAGAAATATACCTTCTACTCACCTAGGTTTAAGAGTTATTCTAGGATTGATTTTATTTTTGTGTCAAAGAATATGATGTCTAAACTTATAGACTGTGCTATTGGGGTAATTAAGGTCACCGATCACGCATTAATGACGACGGATATTAAAACGAAGAAGGATTATAGACAAGCTAAGAGATGGAGAATGGATATAAGGTTATTAAATAATAAAAATATAGTGGGAAAAATAAAAAAAGAAATGCAGGAAATATGGGAGATCAATGAAACGGAGTCAAACTCGCAAGGGTTAATATGGGACACTATGAAGGCAGTGGTAAGAGGGATTTGTATTAGGGAAATGTGTACCCTAAGAAAACAACAGAAAGCACAAAATAAAAAGATTGAAAAGGAGGTAAGGGATTTAGAGGAGAAGCTAAGAGAGACAAAAGATAAACGCCTATTTGCCCAAATTCAAGCTAAGAAAAAGGAATTAGAGAAAGAAGAGTTAGAACAAGTCCAAAGGGATTTGCTATATTTAAGGAGGGATTTTTTTGAATATAGTAATAAAAATTCGAAGATGCTAGCCAGGTCCACTCAGTCAGAAAAGGCTAAGAATATGATAGGGACAATTAGAGATAAGACAGGGAAAAGTAGTAATTCAATGAAGGATAAATTAAATATATTTCAGGAATTTTACAGAGAATTATATACATCAGATATGAGTCCACAGCTTAAGGTATTGGAATATGTAGAGAGGAATTGGAAAATAAGATTACTGAGGCAAGATAGGGATTATATGGAAGGATTGGTCACTGAGAAAGAAATAGAAGGAATTATTGATAAATTAAAAGGAGGGAAATCTCCAGCAATGGATGGTTTGGGGCCGGAATAGTATAAGACTTTTAGAGGAATTTTAATACCAAGATTAAAAAAAATATTTAACAGTATAATAGAAGGAGGAAAGACTCCGCCATCGTGGGATCAGTCTTTGATTATATTAATCTCAAAACCAGGAAAGGATTTGACGGATCCAGCATCTTATAGACCAATATCGTTAATAAATCAAGACTCAAAAAAATTTACGGCAATAATGGCAAAAAGAATGGGCACGTTTATATATAAATATATTAGAAAAGATCAATGTGGATTTATTTCAGGAAGGCAAATGCCTAATCTAATTGGAAGAGTTTTAAATATAATTAATATTATTTAAAAAAAGGAATTTAAAAGCAGGTTTGTTAGCACTGGATATATTCAAAGCCTTTGATTGCGTGGAATGGCCAGCACTTAAAACAATTTAAAAAACATTTGGGCTTGGAGATAAATTCATGGGAGTAATTGATCACCTGTATAAAAATAATAAAGCAGAAATAATGGTTAATGATGGGTTAATGCAACAGATTACACTAGCTCGAGGAACAAGACAAGGATGTCCACTTTCACCGATCTTATTCGCAATAGTGATAGAAATTTTGGCAAATGTTATAAGGGAGGATGTAAGATTGAAGGGGATAGGAGGGAAGGAGAAGATTAAAATGAATATGTTTGCGGATGATACATTATTGACATTAGAAGATCCCCTGGAGAGTGGGGAGGTGGTTAAGAAGCATTTGAGAGAATTTGGGGAGATTACTGGTTTACAAGTTAATTTGGGGAAGTCAGAAATGATGTTATTTAATTATAACAAGGAGGAGTTGGAGGAGTGTAAAGTTAAGTTAGATCTTAGGCTTAAAAATATAGTACGTTATTTAGGAATTAATATTGCAAAAGATTTAGATAGGTTAGAGGAAATTAATTTTGCAAGTTTGAAAAAACAGGTAGGGGAAAAGTTAGAGGTATATAGAAAATTAAAACATTCTTGGTTTGGTAGAATAGCGGTTATTAAAATGAAGATATTACCTAAGATTAATTTTTTGTTTAGAATGCTGCCAATTAAAATATTGGAAGTAGAGTTAAAGAGCTGGCAAAATATGATTAACGCTTATTGCAGTGGAGATAAGAGAGCTAGGATTAATAAAGGGTTATGGTATAAGACACAAAAGAAAGGAGGTTTGGGACTTCCAAATATAAAGAATTATTATATTGCTAATCAGTTAAGATATGTCATAAATAGTATATTAGGGGAGGAAGATTTAGAATGGTTAGAAACGCAAACAGGGGAACTAGATTTTAAATTGCAAAATATTTTTTAAATTAAAATTCAAAAGAAAGATTTGAGGGGACTGGACAACCCGTTGCTGAAAAATATTTTAGAGATCTGGGAGAAAGTTAAAGGAAAGTTAATACCAGGAGACTCTCCACTCGCCCCAGTGATAGTAGTGGGAAACTTCCCAAGGACTTTAAAAGTAGAGTTGGAAGGGAGTCTGAAGGATCAGGGAATTATTAAGTTAAGGAACTGGATGGAAAGAATGATAGATAAGGAGCAAATTAGAGCATTATTAAAAGGACAAAAGATAGCTTGGTTCAAATGTTTACAATTGGAAAAATGGACACAGGAATGGAAAATGAAAAATAAGAAATGTAGAAATAATACAAGATTTGAAGGTTTAATTGAATTAAGAGGAAGGAAGGAAGAAACTAAAATTAAAAAAGGTTTGACCAGCGAGATATACAAAATATTGATAGAGGAAGATGATTATCAGGACTGTCTTAAAATTATTAAAAAGATTTGGGAAGACGATGTAAAGGAACAAATTAATGAACATAACTGGGGGAGGAAATGGGATGCAAGAATGTTAAAGCTGTTGTTGATTAGAATTAAGGAGAATTATTACAAGACAGTATGGAGATGGTATTTAACACCGGTAAGATTTCATCAGATAGATAAAAAACTGTCCAAGAATTGTTGGAGGGGATGTCAGGAGGTTGGAACTTATTTTCATATGTGGTGGAGCTGTCAATATGTACAAAAAAATTGGGAAAGGGTGTTCAAAGAAATAAGTGAAATAATTGGAAGTAAACTGGAATTAAGCCCAAAGCTGGCTCTACTAGCAATATGGGATAAAGGAAATGAGAATATAAGTAAGAGAGAACTGATAAACAACCTCCTTGCTCCCGTCAGAATAATGATTGCTAAAAATTGGAAAGGGCAAGGGATATATACTATAGAAGAATGGTATAAAGAAATATGGGATATGGCACTTAATGATAAGCTGACGTGTAAAATGAAAATAAAGAGGGGAATGTCCAGTAAGAATGATTTTGGAGAAATATGGAGCCCCTTTTTGGAATATGTATTAAGAACGGGGAAGGGGCAAATACCTTCGGAAAAGTCTTTACAATTTTGGAAAGAGGAATAATGAATAATTGAAGGTCTCCTGGGGGGAGGGGTGCACGGGGGGTATGTGGGTTATGTATTGTGTTTTATGCTGTTTTATGTTGTATTATGTTGAAAAATAAAATATTATTAAAAAAAAATGATGGTGCAATGTTTTATGTGAGTATAAAATGTAAAACTGCACATGCTCAAAGCATTTTGTTTTTAACCGGGATTGGCAGAATGTTTTGTTGCTCTAACATATCAGGAATGTAGAAGCAGTAGTAAAGTATGGAATGGTATTGATGGGTTGGGGGAGAAGGGAAATGTTAGCTGTTTAATACATATGGCTGTCTGAATAAGATAATTAAGTCCAGTATCTAAAATTATCTCGCTGCGCCACTACATTGTGCTAATCACACTGAGCCACAGACGTGTGGTAGTGGAGGTGTGCCGAGGTAGAACTGTTCCTACAGCAGGAAAAATGCTCTTTTAGGGAAGCAGATGTGTGTCAGCTTTCCACAACCTGGCACCCTCCAGATGTGTTGGACTACAGCCCCCATCATTTCCAGCCAGTAATGGCCATCCTGGCTGGGAATGATGGGGGGTTGTAGTCCGACACCAATTGGGGAAGGCTGTTTAATGTACCCTTAAGATGCTTCTCTGTGTATAGAGCTGCTTAAGCCAGTGGAATGAGGCTCTTGTTCCCTTGGAAGCCAAAACACACGTCCCTCCCAATCCCGTCCCCATTTCCTTTGATAAAGTATATCTGCTGCAGTAGGGCCTCACTTCTGGGTGCAGTTTTTGCCTGGTGGAGAACTCTGAGAATCAGCCTGTCCACATAATTTTCTTTCTCTGCCTTGTCTACCCCAAAAAACACCAACCCCTCACTCATCAATGAAACAGTAGAAAGGACATTCTTTGTTTCATATTAACATAGTATCTCTTTTTCTTTGAGAAATGCATCTTCAGTAAATTACTTTCAGAACAGGCCAATTGGGGCCACTTGAATTAAATCCAGTGCAGTGTTCTCTTCTGTGTACACTCCATTTTTATGTGCTGTATTGTCTCGGCCAGGCTTCTCAAAAATCTCAGATTTTAGGGATTCTTCAATGGCAATTACACTTTCCTGTGCTTCAGGCTTTTGTGTGCTTAGAATATTGTTGCTGTTGTTGTTTTTAATTCTGACAAGACATCTCTCTTCTATAGAGTGTTCTCATCTCATGCTTTCTCTCTCTCTTCCAATGCTATTAACTTAATAACAACCATTTCTTCTTTCCCTTTTGATAGAGCTTCTCCTCTCCTATACTGCATCATCAAGCAACAACAGGATTTTGTGGGTCTGATACAAAACTTGCATTCTGCCTTCCCACCCACCCTTGCCCATTTTCCAGAGAGCCTCTGGGCCCTCAGCTCTCCATGTGGCCCCTCAACCATTTAAAACAGAATCCTTGCACATAGCCTTATCTGGTGGGTGTCCCAAACTTCAGCCCCTCTGTATGACATCCTTATGGTAGCCATGAACTTCATGTTTAAAGGGTGTACACCACTGAATTCTACTTTCTGATCTACATATGGGATTCCCAGAGTCAACTGGTTGACCACTGGTGTGAAACAGGAAATCAGAGCAGCTGCATCTTTGGTCTGATCCAGCTGGGCTCATCTTACGTACTGGTCTTAACCTTGTCTCTGTAGGTCTGGTTACAGAATTTGTAACTCAAGACCAGTTCATACAACCATTCTGCTTCTCCAGGCTGCTACAAACCTAGTGCAAACGGGTCATCTGACATCACAGTGTCTGTATGCAGGTTGCATGCTTTGCAGGCTGGGGGGCAGGCAGGGGGAGTGCAATTCTGCTGGATACAAAGATGAACACTCCCACCCCCCACTTCCTGGTTTCCCAGCAGAATTGCTGGAGATCCAGCCATGTGACCGCTTCTGGGAGTAGCAGGGGAAGGATGTGCCCTGTGGTGTGTCCCAGTGGAGGCAATGCACCCACCCCCAATCCACAGAAGTTGTCCACCACTGTTTTAAAATTTGAGTAACTTAAACAGAAGAGGCACAATGGAGCCAGAAAGAGCTCTTAATAGCCTGTGGCAAAGTGTGCCAGCCTCATCTGTTGTTAGGAAACTACAGGTAAATGGTCCAGAAAGGTTAGGAGATGGCTGGAGGAGATCTCACCCATATTCCTCACTTCAGACGGAGTGAGGCGGCAACCTTGATACAGGGCTGGCCCTACCATTGGACAGAGTGAGGTGGTTGCCTCAGGTGGCAGATACTGAGGGGTGGGGAACAAGCAGAGCTGTGCCTGCAACCCTGCCTGCCCCGCACTTCCTAACCTAACCTGCCACCTTCAGATGCAGCGGAGGAGACTGTTCCATCTCCAGTTTTAAAATACAATCAAATTGTTGGTCTGGTTGGCTTTTATATGTGGGACAGGGACGGGGGGAGCCATTTTCAAGTCAGGCAGCAAAATATCTTGTGCCAGCTCTGTCGAACACGGATAGAAGTGACAGTTGTAGTTTAACAGGCAGAAAGAGACTGAGAAAAGAGACAGAGCTAGGTTTGAGCTCTGGACAGTACCAGGAGGGGGGGGGGGCTGCCTACCTGGAGTTCTAATGTGGGGCTGTGGAATCTAGGAGGTGAGCTTTGCATCTACCGCTGCTCAACTTGCAAATATTACAGAAAAGCCATCGCCCTCCAGTGATTTCTTCCTCCACAGTAAGCCAAGCTCAGGGCTAGATCTATACTAGTGCTTTTTATTGGTATTGAAGTGCACTGATTATTTTTGAGGCACATTACACATTCCATATACAGCTTTTCTAGAGTTATTTCCAGCTTTTTATTCTGTATTATCCAAAATACCGCAACATATGTAATTGGGTGTGCTAAGAGATCTGGCCCAGGTAAACATTGTCCCTGGTAAACTGCTTGCATTTTACCGAGGGCATGTGTAACAATATACCAGATTTCACCTCAAGCAAAATTTAGAGGTGAATCTGAAGCCTCTTGCTTAGGAGAAAGATATGAGGAATTAACACTGAGGGCCAAAGCAGACGTGCTTGTGCGAACCCCACCATTGCTTTAAATGTGTAACTAGTAGCTATGTTGTCTTTTCATTTTTACGTTAGAGTAGGCACAAGGGTCATGATCCTGATCTTAAAAGCCCCCTTACCGTTAGAGTCCTGATCTGTATTGGTCCTGTATTGGGGACAGAGAGAATAGCTTCCAGAAAGTATTTCTTCACACAACGCATAGTTAAACTATGGAATTCACTACCACAACATGTGGTGATGGGCACCAATTTGGATGGCTTTAAAAGGGGATTGGATCAATTCCTGGAGAATAAAGCTATCAATGGCTAGTAGTCCTGATGGCCGTGTGCTACTTCTGGGATAAGAGGCAGTGAGTCTATATACACCAGTTGCTAGGGAACATGGGTGGCAGGGCACTGTTGTACCCATGTCCTGCTTGTGGGTTCCTGGTCAACAGCTGGTTGGCCACTGTCAGAACAAAGTGCTGGACCCTTGGTCTGATCCAGCATAGCTCTTCTTATGTTCTTATGACACACATTTAAAGTAATATCTGTTTTGGCCTTTAAAAAATAAATAAATCTCAAGGGACGTCTGTGTATTCCTCCCTGGGGCCCATAGTTGATTTTAATGCAAGTAATTAGTCAAGCTGCGCTGTGAATGCGGTGTAGGTATATTGTATGTCTCTTTCATCTTTCATGCAACACTGGATATCCCACTGGGAGTCTATGGCTGTCATCACACCAGGCTTTTTATCCTGCAACTTACCTTGGCTTTTGCTTCTGGATTCTTTGCAGGATTAAGATCTGCACCTATACATGGGCGGATACGTGTTTTGCAGGACTTAGTTTGTCTGCAAGTTCTATTTGTTTCATTATACAGCCACTAGATGGCACTGCTGTACAGCTCAACTCCATCATTACACACTGCCCATATATCAGATTAGCGCTCCTTGCCATGTTATCGCCAATCTTTTTAAAAACGGGATAAAGGTAAAAATGCTGGCGGTTGACGACATCATGTAAAGGACTCACAAACGCCTGTGAGTGACCAATCACATTTGTGCCAGCCTTGTGTAGAATTGTTCTGTGTCTAGTGAGGAATTCTCTCCACACAGAGATATGATAAGACATGGACAAGATTTGCCAATGTTTTTTTGTTTTGTTTTGTTTTTTTAACCTTGAACTTTCTGGAGGTGTTTGCTTGGGAGAAAAATCAAACAAATTTTCAGACAAGGGAAAAATGTTTCTCATCAGGTTTGTGGACCTTACACATGCAAACTGTTTTATCTATTTAAAATCTTTCCAGGCTACTTTTCTAGTGTAACAATATGCAAAGCAGCTTATTAAAAACACAAAAGAGTGATATAAAACAAAGCAGATGCAAAAGAAAAAAATAGGAGGGAATGAGATTTATAACTTTAAAACAGAGGTGAATAGAACTCATTTTAAGATAGTATAAGCAGAAACAGCGATCACTGAAATTCTAAAGAAAAATCCACTAAAAGGCTATGATTTGTTTTTAAAATATGTTAATGCTTCCCTTGCCTGTCACATTCCATCTACCATTGAGTTATGCACTTTTACCCGTTATTATGCTCATTATCAGAAATTGTTGAAGAGCTTGGAAAATTTTACGGAATCATAAAAGATAGTCCCTGATTAATCAGCCAGAAGTATAAAACTGCAGAGCAAATGCCAGGCTTCTAACAGAATGAAACCACCACCACCACCCATACTACGGAACATGCTGGTCTTTACACACACACCAACCACAGGCTAAAAGGAAAATTATTTGGTGCCAAGTGGCTGCTAAGCATCATTTCCACCACCTGGCGACCCCAATGTGCTCTCTGATGCACCCAGAGCTGTTAATTCGCCCTGAATGACCCCTACTAACTTCATTAAGACACACTTCTATGCATATTTAGACAGACAAAACTAGGGTGACCATATGAAAAAAAGGACAGGGCCCCTGTAACTTTCACAGTTGTATAGAGAAGGGAATTTCAGCAGGTGTCATTTGTATGCATGCAGTACCTGATGAAATTCCCTCTTGACCAGATTCAAAAGAGGGCAGGGGTCCTGCAGCTTCAACTGTTGTGATGAAGAGGGAATTTCACCAGGTGCTGCATGCATACAAATGACACCTGCTGAAATTCCCTTTTCTATTCAACTGTTAAAGATACAAGAGCCTTTTCATATGGTCGCTCTAGCGCTACAACTCCCAGCATTTCCCAGCCAGCATTGGAGTTGTAGGACTTTTTTCTGGCTAAACATGCATAGGATTGCATCCTTAAAAAACTCAAAAAGCCAATAAACTCATAACTTCCACCTTTATCTGATGTGATTCCCTGCCATTGCTACTTGGTTCCATAACTGCTCAGGCTTCCCTATGGTGGATATTTACATAACAAAAAATAATAATAATAGTATGTTCACAATTAATGTAATGTCTAGTTTGGCCCTCCATCTTGGCGTACAACCTGCATGCAGCATTATGTGCTTTAAGGTTATTGGTTTTGTAAGACAGGATAATCTTTTAACACTCTGCAGCTGCGCCTTTCTGACAAAAGTTGGTTCCTTGGTTTGAGGTTATTAGTTTTCTTTCCCAGTTGTTTTCCTCAGCTATAATCAGGGTAGCAAGTTGGAATTACAGCTGTGTGACGCTGTCAGTGTGCCCAAAACATTGGGAGTGCAATGCAGTTATTTCTTTCCAGCACCTGGGAAATTGAGCAAGCTACAATTATGAAGTGAGAAACAATCATTTTTCCTCACAGGCACTGTTGAAATTAAACTGTGGCTGGCATGATGATATATGGAGATAGAATCTGGGTTCAGACAACACGATAACCAATGGTGGTTTAAATAGTCCACGGTTGGTTATTTAACCCACCATGGGTTATTGTGTTGTGTGGAAGGAGCTTTTTAACCAACGGTTGGTTCTTTGGCTGAAATAACACAAGTGTAGTTCTTTAAGCAAAAGTGAAATATGATCCCACTGATGGCTGGTCCTAATCAAAGTTTGTTTATTTGTTTCCTTATTTGAAACATTTCTATAGCACCCTTTCATTAAAACGTCTCAAAGTCTTACATCTGGATTCCAAACTAGCTGGAATTTCTGGACGTTCTTCAAGGACAGCTCCATGCACAACACATTGTTGTTGTTGTTGTTGTTGTTATTATTATTATTATTATTATTATTATTATTATTATTATTATTTCTGTGTTGCCCAACAGCTGAAGCTCCCTGAGTGGCTTATAGCAATTCATAAGACAATAAAATACAGCATAAAATTTTTAAATAGCCAAAATTTAAAACAATGTTGACAGCTAAGAACAGTTTCAGTAAAATACTAGACCAGTTTGAACGACTGGCAGAAATGCCCCATCATATGCCATTAAATACCTGGGAGTAGAGGGCAGTCTTAACCTGGCGCTGAAAGAATGAGAGTGTTGGCACCAGGCGGGCCTCTGTGGGGAGCTCATTCCATAGTGGTGGTGGGGGCACCACTGAGAAGGCCCTCTCCCTTGTTTCCACCTTCTGAGCCTCTCTTGGAGGTGGCACTTGAAGGGCCCCCCTCTCAGATGTTGATCATAGTGTCCAGCCTTCCCCAAGCCACTGGCATGGTGGGTGTGGATGACAGGAGTTGTAGTCTAACACATTTGGAGGGCATCCAGGTGAGGAAGGCTGCAGTAGTCTAGCCGGGGATGGCCAAGACTAATGATGGCAATGTTGTTTCTGTCTAGGTGGGATTGCAGATGGTGTAGATGCCTTCAGCTGGTGAAAGGTGCCCCGTGCCCCGCCTGGGCAGCTAATGATAAGGCAGAATCTAGGAGCAACCCCCAGATTATGCACTTGATCCTACAGTGGGACTGCAATCCCATCCAGAATATGCTGTATGCCTTTGACACTGAAATTAAGGGATTTAACTCCATGTTACCAAGGGCTCCTCCTTTTAAAAATTAATCAGCATTGTTTCTTCTTTTTTCTCCCCTGTTGGGTAGTTTGGATTCTGCCAAGGTTGTCACATTAATAAAATATGTAAAGTCTTCTTTGTTTAAATTTTTTTTATATTCTCAGGTTTCTGATTTTTTTTTTTAATAAGAGGGCAGGGTGTATGAATAATAATAACGTTTAAAAATACAGTGCGAAGGTTATAGAAAAGGGAATGCTCACAATACAGTCTGTCCGGAAGTAGCAAGGTAATGCTTGAGTAGGTAGATAATTAAAGGTTGCGTCTGCTCAGTGGAAAAGATCACATTTCAGGCTATGCCAGGGGATAATACAGTAGCTAATGAATACATTATGAGAATTGCACACAGCATCAAGAGCCAACTCTATGCATTGGGAACATGTCTGCACAAATTGTACAAATAACCTTGGTGTGTCCAGGAGGAGTGGGGGAAAGGCATATAAAATGGACATTAATAAGTAGCTGCTAACATTGTGCCCATGGGTTTTTTCCCTTGCTTATGTTCGGTCTGAGCTACCTTGTTAACCTGCTTGAATTTGTAATTTCAACTTGTAATGGCTTTAAACTAGCCAGGAAAAGGAATGGATTGTCTTCCAAACACCGGGAGCTATTTTATTATATCAGTGGATGACATGATGTCATCAATGCACACACCAGCATACAATGAAGCATAAGGGAGGAATTATAGCTTTCTACCCCAAAGAGCTTGCAATTTAAATTTCCACAGCAGGGAAGGTAACCAGGGGAAATGAGGGATGGCAGGGAAAGAGGGGCTATTTCAGAGCTGTAGCTTCAGTGGGACTCTTTCTTCTGGTGATGGCTACCCAATTTTCACACTGTTTTAATGGATCCTAAAGAGGTGTGATTTGCTGAATACCTGTTTTCTTTCTGCAGTTGTCTTTATCAGGCTTTTGTCATGATGAAAATGAGTGCATGCTGTGAGAATGGAGCTCTTTTACCTAAGGTTCCCCCCCTTCCCTTTTGAACAGAACTTCAGCCGTACTCCAGACAATTGGTGCAAGAATACCAGCTGGCATTTTCAAAGCTGTGTCATTGTTTAATCAGTTTTTTTCATCATACGTTTTAACAAAAGAAAACAACAAAAACAATTTAAAAAGTGCAACTACATGCTTCAAAAGCCTCAGTTCCAAATATCACAACATTCGAAATGAAAAAAGGAGAAAGAGGAGTAAATTACACAAACTTCCGTGAAGGCAGACCAAATAACCAAGTATGAGTCCATTCATAAATGGCCCCTGTATACTACTCTTTCAAATGTTGCCACTGTTGTTAGGTCTTCAATCTGTTATAGGCAGTGAGCTTTTATCTTTCTAATGTTGTAGTATCAGTCTTTTAGCAGTCAAGAGGGCACGGAAAATTCATTTACGTTGACCATGTGTTACGTTCCAAGAAGCAGGTATTTAATTTAAGTTGACATATACATCAGAAAATATTAAAGAGCTTTCCAATACAAAGTTTATGCATCTGATTAGTCAAAGTCAAAGTCAAAGTTTATTTGCATATGGCACAATGGCCTTTACAATCAATACATACACAACCTCCATGGGTCGCCCCAAACATAACCGAGGGTCGCCCCATCCTTCCACATTTCAATGCCAATTAAAAATACTCTATATGAACCACTATTTAAATAAAATTATCCCCATTGCAATCAACCCCTTCCTGCAATAAAAAGTTTTGTCTGATCTTTTGTGCAGCTACAGCAAATTTTGCCACCTTTCTTGAAATTGCCATGTCATAGTCGGCCAGAAGTTTCAAAGTGAGGTCTCTATTTGATAAGCCCTCCCTTTTTTCCAGAATTTCTTTTAGAAAACGCACCCTGATACCTGATTCCAATACAAAGTTTATGCATCTGATTATTTCCTCCCAAAAGGAGGTAACTATTGGGCATTTCCAAAACATATAAACAAAAGAAGCATTAACTGTATGACCCCTCCAACAGACAAACCTTTGTTAAAGAGACATTGTGACGTCCAATAGACCCAAAACATTGTGGCGTCCAATAGACCAAAACAAACGTTTTTGTTGAATAAGATGTAACTGGAGGTTCATTGACATATCAGATACTGATGTCAAAATGGTGGTCCATTGATTAGATAAAATATGACATTCCAATTCCCTGTTCCATTCCTGCTGAAGAACCCATGTATCATATTTATTCATTGATAATAAGTATTTATAAACGAATCATGAGTCGATATGCCTGGTCAGCTCCAAGAAGTGTTTCCAATAGCAAAGGAGACAATAAAGGCCTAGCCAGCTTGGGTAGTTGTGGACCACAACATCTGGAGGGCACTAGGTTGGGGAATGATGGATTAAATATGCCTATCCTTTAGTCTGCATAGCAGTGGAAGCAGTAGTGTAATGGTAATTGCAAACACTAATTACAACAATCCCCATAGCCCCCAACCACAAGGTGAGTCCAAAAACATTTTTGTGTGATCCACAGCAACAAAGCAGTTCTAGTGGCCTTCATCTCCACCAAGAGCAGGTCTTTAGTAACTGCCAATTCAAGATTTTCTTCTGCTATCCTCATGAAGTAATCTGAATGAGGTAAATACTCCCACTGTCACTCTGATAGCCTGGTGGGTACAATATTTGGCTCCTGGCTCCTATCAGGAACACAAGATCTGCCACTGATAAGCTTATTCCACAATGTACATTGATATACTTGCCCTCCAAATGGTCAAAATGCTCCTGCAATAAATTCAAGTACAAGATGTCCAAAGGACAGTGTAAATTGTATGTGTTGCCTACTGTTTCAATGTATACTATGTCTTGTCTCTTTTTTTCTATTCTCAGACTGGATATTTTCATCTTCCTGATGGAGACTATTTCATTGAACCAGTGAGGAACTATAAGTCCGAAGAAGGGGCTTACCCTCATGTAGTCTACAGGGCAAACATCTTTCATGAGGCTTTAAGGAAACGACGGGACACCTGGGTGAAAATGGAACAGACTTGTGGAGTGAATGGTACACATTTAAAAACTTTCAGAAATGTTTTTGTTCAGCAATCGAATCCAAAAGGACTTGACCAAACTTTCTCCCATAGCTTTTCTGTATTACATTAGGCACACCCTCAGTAAAATACATTGATTGAAGCATTTAGAACATAAGAAGAGCTATGTTGGATCCGACCAAGGTCCATCTAGTCCAGCACTCTGTTCACTCAGTGGCCAACCAGCTGTTGAACAGGAACCCACAAGCAGGACAGGGTGCAACAGTACCCTCCCACCCATGTTCCCCAGCAATTGTCTCTGCTTCTGATGCTGGTGGTAGCACATAGCCATCAGCACTAGAAGCCATTAATAGCCTTCTCCTCCAGGAAGTTATCCAACCCCTTTGTAAAGCCATCCAAATTGGTGGCCATCACTACATCTTGTGTTGGTGAATTCCATAGTTTAACTATGCACCTTGTGAAGAAGTACTTCTTTTTATCTGTCCTAAATTTTCCACCAATCAGCTTCATGGGATCTCTATACCATGCATAATTTTGTACGCTTCTATCATGTCTCCCCTTACCTTCCTTTTTCCCAAGCTAAACAGTCCCAGCTGTTATAACCTCCCCTCATAGGGGAGGTTATAACAGTTGCCCATTTTCTTCACTTTTTCCAGCTCTACAGTGTCTAAAAACTGCCATAGCTTGTCTTAAAGAATTGTTGGAACTACAGTTGGCTAAGAATCTTGAGGAACCTTTGTTAAAAGTCTCTAGCCAGCTCCATAGAACCACAGTTTCCAGAGTGCAGTGTTAAGGAGTTATGACAGTTGACGAGATTTGAGGTTGGTTGATATATATAGCAATGGGAGAAGGAGCACCAGAAAGAAAGCTGACAAATACAATAAAATTTTGCAATGATTGTTACTCATTTTGACTGCTCACCTATGCTGATCCTCCTCATAGCATGGGATGCTAATGGTTTGGGTCCAGGTTACTCGAAGGTTCGCCTTCACCTGTACCAACCTGCCTGCACTCTGAGATCAGCATTGGCGTGTGTCCACTTTTAGGAGCAATTGTACGGTGGGAACAATAGATAGGACCCTCTTGGTAGTGACCCCCTACTTGTAGAACACTATCCCTATTGATATCCATCTGGCCCCGTCATTCAGGCCTTTAAGCAGCCCGAAACACTTACCTGTTTGACTTGGTTTGTAATTGAATTAAGATTTTACTCATTTTGATTTTATGTTGTTGTTGTTGTTGTTGTTGTTGTTATTATTATTATTATTATTATTATTATTAAGGATGGAATCATTGGATGTTGTTGTGTGGGATGGGATGGGCAGCCATTGAACCATTGGCCCTTGATTTCCTTTTGAGTCAGCTCTTGCTAGCATTCCAAGAAGTTCAACATGCATTTTCCAAGATAATTGTCTAGTTTGCAGAGGATTGGTATCAAATAATGGTGACAGAATTTCTAAAGGATATGAAATGAGGAAGTTCATTAGAAATCACCCATGTTTATTTTTTCACTAAAATCCTTGGTGATTTATCAGATTAGTTCACATTTGAAGAGAAATTCCTGAATAAGGATATGATGGACTTACAGTGAAATCATACGCATGTCCATTCCATTTGCTTCTCCCCCCCCCCCTTTATTTAATTCCCCTGCTATTAGGGGTGTTAAATGATGTCTTGAGGTGCAATTGAGGTGTGTGTATGTGTGGTGTTATAGAAAGCCTCCCATACCTCACTATTTTTCTCATTTTTCCTTCTTTGCCCCCCAGGTGTTTTTTTTTATTATTATTATTTTTGCCTTTCAATTTTGCAGTCTGCTTTACATTCGTGATCTTGAAGTTATTTGGACGAGTTTGCTTTTTTCTATGCAGTGGGGTGCTGGTGGAGCAGACAGGTATGGGCTCAAAGGAGTGCTTCTCTGTCAGAGAAACGCACACATCCAACACACTCTTTTGCTTTGAACTCATGATCTTGAAGTTAACTTGCATGCCTCAGTTTGTCCTTGCTGTGTAATGGGCCCCTGCTGTGAGGCAAAATCCTTGGTTCCATCTCCAGTACAGTGACCCCTTGGTTCCACCCCCTGTTAATGGTCATGCTTTCTGCCCTAACAGCCACAATAGACACTGCCCAACACAGCTCTGTTGGCTGACATCACCACTATGTTCCCCCAGCTTCCGAAAAAAAAGTTTGTAGCTATTCTGCAGGGACGTTCAGTGGTTTCAAAGGGATCATGAGGTGGGTGGGGGATGCAATGTTTGGATGAGGGGTATTCCAGTAAACTTAAAAGTAATACAAGGCGCTCCAAAGGCTTTTAATTGCCCTGCATACTTTTAAAAACTTCTTTAAAGGTAAATTCTGCCATATATTTTCAAAATGGAGCTGGAAGAATATCCCTGGAAATGTCTAGGCTGACCATCTGAAAAGGAGGACAGGGCTCATGTAACTTTAAGAGTTGTAGAGAAAAAGGAATTTCAGCCAGTGTCATTTGTATGCAATTAGTTCCTGGTGATATTCCCTCTTCATCACAACAGTTAAAGGTGCAGGTACTATACTAGAGTGACCATATACAAAAGAAGGCAGGGCCCCTGCAACTTTAACAGTTATGATGAAGAGGGAATTTCACCAGGAACTAATTGCATACAAATGATGCCGGCTGAAATTCCTTTTTCTCTACAACTGTTAAAGATACAGGAACCCTGTCCTCCTTTTCATATGGTCAGCCTAGAAATGTCACTACAATACATCCCAGCCTTGTTTCCAGGGACACCGTTTTGAGTGACTGTATGGAAAGGAGGACTGGGCTCCTGTATCTTTAACAGTTGTATAGAACAGGGAATTTTAGCAGGTGTCATATGTATGCATGCAGCACCTGGTGAAATTCCCTCTTCATCACAACAGTTAAAACTGCAGGAGCCCTTCCCACTTTTGTAGAGTGACAAGATACAAATGACACCTGGAGAAATTCCCTTTTCTATACAGCAGTTAAAGATACAGGAGCCCCGTCCTCCTATTCATATGGTCACCCTACTATGTGAAAAAAGATGGCTTCCACCATGGGCCTCTTGGTTCATAACATAGGGTGACCAGATAAAATCCAGGTCAGGGCTCATGTAAGTGTAACAGTTGTAGAGAAAAGGGAATTTCACCCAGTGTTATTTGTATGCAATTAGTTCCTGATGAAATTCCCTCTTCATCACCACAGTTAAAGGTGCAGGCACTATACTAGAGTGACCATATACAAAAGAAGGCAAGGCCCCTGCAACTTTAACTGTTGTGATGAAGAGGGAATTTCACCAGGAACTAATTGCATACAAATGACACTGGCTGAAATTCCCTTTTCTCTATAACTGTTAAAGTTACATGAGCCCTGACCTGGATTTTAGCTGGTCAGCCTATCATAACAGCCCTCCTGTTCTGTTCCCATCTCTTTTCCTCCCCAATCCAGGGATTCTTGTGGAGGCTGTCCAAGAACAGTCCTCCACTTTGAATACAGTATGTCCTTGATTTGAAGGGTTGTCCAGTCCAAGTCCCATTTAAAGATAAAGGGCCCTAAGAAGGGAGAGGGGCCGGGGTTTTGGAAAGGCCGACTCAGCAGGCGGGTCACCAAGTTAGTCTTCTCCAAAATGCTGGGACATAGGCCAGCTCTACACCAAGCAGGATATACTATGAAAGTGGTTTGAAAATGGCATATGGAATGTGTCATGGCTCCAACAACAGATGTCAGTCCACTTCAATACCACTATAAAGCAGTAATGTAGATCCTGCCATATACTGTATATCAATGAGATCCCAGCGATATAGGGTGGGATACAAATGTTTTAATAAATAAATAAATAAAATAGTAAATGAATAAATAAATTATAGTAGCAGCAACAACAAATCTTTATTACAGTCCATAAACCAGCAATACACAGTTTAAAAGATACATATGCATACAACTGATACCCCAGGATATCAACAAAGAATAATTTAGTCCATCACCAACAGTTTCCTACACTGAATCGCCAGGGAGAAAAATTTAGCAACTTGGATCGTCACAGATTTGTCCGTGGTAAGAACCCTTTTAAATCTCCCCTCCAATAACTTGGAGGGAAGAACATTAAATCGGGCCAACGAAAAAGCCCTTCTGTACTTGGGTGTTTCAAGCCAATTCAAGTAGGGCATCAGCCCCTTTGGCTGGTTGTCAGGAAGACCTTGGGCTAAGGGACAGCATGAACTATAGGGGTGTCCACGCAGAGTCTGTAAATCTATATCAAGTAGTCTTTGCTTTATAATATGTTTAGCGTTCCCCAGCTCCAGAGAAAGTAGGAAAGGCAGGGACAAGCCTAGCGTCAGGACTTTCTGTTCCACTGCCTTGTGCCAGGGAGATACGTATCGGTCAGTAAGAACCTGATACGGCATAGAGATTGGAGATGCAGCATGATGGTGACGAAGCCAGAGATATAGAGTGGGATACAAATTTTTAATAAATAAATAAATAAATAAATTGTAAATAAATAAATAAATTATAATAATTATTTCTAAGTTTGCATCCATTTATACAAATCAGCAATGCAAATCTGTGCCCTTTTTGTCCCCCCCTTTTTTGTGATTACTAGACTACTGCAGTTCTTCTTTTTGGGGGGAAATGTATAACTGGCCACCCTACAATCTAGTTATCAGACTACACACCTTCCTGGGGCTCTTCTTTCACCCAGGTTGGGCCACCTGTCTCCCTAGATGCTGTTCCTTGCCTTCTGTCTTCCACCTCGCCCCCTCTTCCAGGGTCCCAAAAATGAGGTTGGGGAAGGAAAGAGTTCCTCTGTAGTCCCCCATGTCCCACCCAAAGGAGGACTGTAACTCTCTCAAGATCTGCTGTGTCAAGGAATTTATTTATTTATTGCATTTTTATACTGCCCAATAGCTGAAGCTCTCTGGGCGATTTACAAAAAGGAAAGTGTTTTGAGGCCTACAAAAAACAAAACAAATATACCATACATTGATTAAGAAAGACAAGAGAGAGAGACTCTGAAGTCCACCTAGTACCAATAGTTAAATGAACAAAGCTCCCATCTTCCTGTCTAAAAGACTTCAATCTGTTTACCTAAAGGACCTAACAGAATCTTGGAGCTTGACAGCTATCGAAAAAGGTTGAAAAGAGAGCGAAAACCCAACAGAATAGTGGAAAACTTTCTCAGCAGTTGCGGGTGTTGGTGGGGAGCAGAGAAGAGATGTCATGATCCCGTCAGCCAGGCAGGGAGGCATTTTCCATCTCCACTGTTGCTAAGCTACCTTTAAAGTACATTTTCTTGAAAACTGTAACAGCGAGAGTAACTACTTTTGCGCCTCTCTTTATTGAGTATGTGATTGAATGTAATTATAGGTCTGATAGTGAAACTGGAGAGTCAGGGGGAAAATCCCATTGTGTCCATGACTTGAAAACTAAATGCACAAGTTCGCTTATTTACTAAGGGCTGAACTGAAAGTACATTAAATAAATGTGCAGTTTGTATATATCCATCACTCACGGAGCCTATCTACACTACTGTTTTAAAACGGTTTAAAACGGTTTATAACAGTTTTGAGAACTGTTGGGGCCCAGGACACACGCCATATACAGTTTTCAAAACGTTTTCAAAGTGTTATCCTGCGTGTGTAGATAGTCTTTCACTCTCACTCTCTCGCTCTCTTTAAAATAGGAGCTACTGGGGGCAAGCTAGACCGAAACTGTTTCGAGCGGGTTTACTAGGGTGACCATATGGAAAGGAGGACAGGGCTCCTGGATCTTTAACAGTTGTATTGAAAAAGGGAATTTCAGCAGGTGGCATTTCTATGCATGCAGCACCTGGTGAAGTTCATCACAACAGTTAAAGCTCTTTTGTATTTGGTCACTCTAGCTATACTTTAGCAGCTTTAACTTTTGTGATGAAAAGGGAATTTCACCAGGTGCTGCATGCGTACAAATGACACCTGCTGAAATTCCCTTTTCAATACAACTGTTAAAGATAACAGAAGCCTTGTCCTCCTTTTCATATTATCACCCTAGTTTAACCCTTTCTTCCTGCACCATGAATCATTGTTGAAGGTGTTGTTTACCCTGGGAGGGAAGCTACTTCTGGTATCAATAGTAGCTTCCCTCCCATGGCAAATAGCAGGTTGTAGGGAGATTTTTATTGGGTTCCATAGTGCAGTGAAAAAGGGTTCAAATCTATACATCCTCCTCACAGTTATTTTCTAGATTCTCCCCCACCCAATGACTTCTCTTTCTAAAAATGATGCAAGTGCAAAGAATGCATATTAACACAATGGCTCAATTCAGACGACATATTAGGCAACGGAGGGGGAAATAGCATACTGACCGTGCGTTAGGTAGGCGGTGCTCCCCACACGACATGCTGCAATGCCGGTGCTTGTGCAGCTCGAAGTTCCGGCGGCCATCTTGGTTGCTACGGCTGCTCCCTCCCCCTCCCTCAGTCCCCCAGCCATATCCCAGCATGCACTGTGAGTTCTGCCAGCTGTATATAGTGGCCGGGGTGGTTTCGGCTGCTCTGGCCGGCGAACTCTATTCCCAAACGGAATAGTCCACAGAGAGAGGGGGGCTCAATTCGGACGACACTTTAAACAATGGGGATTTGGGCTAAACAATGTGCAAGCCTGTTGTTGCTCTCTGTTGCTTAATTGGGCTGCTTAGTGTATTGTCAGTTGTGTGCGCGTTGTGTGTTACTCCCCACACGACACACTAAGCAACACAACTGACGATTATTCCCCCCCTCCGTTGCTTAATATGTCATCCAAATTGAGTCAATGGCTCAATTCGGACGACACGATAGTCAATGGTGGGGTAATAATCAACTTTACAGTTGTTCAACTAGGGGGTACTCCCCACACAACATGGTAATAAATAATCAACTGTGGTGTGGATTAGGATCAGTGCTGAGTTGACTATGGCAGCATTCAGATGACATAATAGTCAAAACAACTGACAATTGTTTCCCCCACACCAGTTGTTTATTGTGTCGTCCGAATTGAGCCACTCTGTACTTCCTAAACTCTGTGATGTTTCATCTACAATGGTTGTTCTGAATGTGGAGGATGTCACTCGTTATTGAACAAGGACTGTGCCTGTATCAATCCTCCTAAGAAGTGCAGATGTGCACACCCATAGAGGACAAATTGTTTCTCAGAATCTAGTCTAAAGCAATCTTCCTCAACCTGGTGCCCTCCAGGTGTGGTTAGACAGCAACTCCCATAATTCTCAGCCACTATCTGGAAAGCACCAGGTTGGGAAGGCAGATGTAAGAACACTATCTATGTGCACCTGACAATGATTTAGAAACATAAGGAATACCGTCACAGGAGTGCTACTTGTGCTCCGTCAGGCAGGTTCTGGGTTTTCCCAGGAATTTTCCAAGGCTCTATAAAAACACAGCAAACAACTGTTTGCCAATGACTGCAGTGCAATACAATTAAAATGTGTGTCATGGGCTATAGGAGGCAGAGAAAAATGTTTCCATGTCTTGGGCCAAATAGCATTTCTATGCCTCTAAGGATCCAATCCTATTCATGTTAAGTCAGAAGAAAGACCTACAGTGTGATGTAGAGAGCCAGTGTGGTGTAGTGGCAAGAATGTTGGACTGGGAGTCAGGGGATCCAGGTTCCAGTTCCCACTCGGCCATGGAAGGTTCTTTAGGCAACGTAGTAGTGACCTTGCAGTTTTGCTTCTGTTTCTTAAGAGCACTTTCCTAGGTTTTTGTTTTAGAGAGGGGGTGCTTTTCTACACAAGCCTGTTAGTCTGCCTTATCTATTTAGCTTTTGTCACAGAATTGAGATCCAAGCACTATATGGAGTGTTTATTTACTGTCATTATGCTACATAACCTCTGAGTGGCACTGGCTGCCTCTACAAGAGAGGTTTAAAGCTCTTTCAAGGCGCCTAAAAAAATTTACCTGTACAAGAACGGAGCGCAAATCGGGCGTAGAGGCGCGTTATCTCTCCAATTATGCACATTATCGAATGCGCGTTAAATCGCGAGTTTTATTTTGCTCCGGCCGTTAAAGCGCATTTTGACTATGTGAACAAGCGCTTATGCGCATTAACTACTTGTAAAGCGCATTTTGGTCATCTGTTAATGCGCTTCGCCGCCTCTCGCCGCCTCTCGTGCAGAGGGATTAGGTGTAAATGCGCTTCAGCGATTATGCGCATAATCGCCTAACCGGGCGCAAAAGTGAATCCTTGTAGAGGGGACCACTGTCATACAGTGGAATACCACAATTGCACAATTGGGGAAAGCGTTTTCTTTTGCATCCACAAATATCACCACAGTTTCCCTGCTCTAAAAAACCCAAAAAAACCTCACCGAAAGTGCCGATTCAAAGCAGTAGCAAGTCTGGAGGGTTATGTTGTAGTCTAAAGAACCTGGAAACAACCATGACTATGAAATGATAGGCACACAATAAATACCTTGTGTAGAAAAGCTTGGGAATATTGATTATTTCGAAAGCAAGCGCTCCATGATTGACAACAAAGTTTAATGGCACCTTAAAGACAAATAGATTTACTGTGGCATAAGCTTTTGTGGACTAGAATCCACTTCCATGAAAACTTATGCCACAATAAATCAGTTTCTTTATGCTCCAATAGTCCATTATGACTATTCCCATGTAGGCTACAATTAACAGATTCACAGGAGAAGGTTATCAAGGGCTACTAGACCTGATGGCTATGTGCTACCTCCAGTATCAGAGGCAGTAAGCCTATGCATGCCAGTTGCTGGGTAACATGGGTGAGAGGGTGCTATTGCACAATGTTCTGCTTGTGGGTCCCTAGTTAACAGCTGGTTGGCCACTGTGTAAACAGAATACTGGACTAGATGGAGCCTTGGTCTGATCCAACATGGCTCTTCTTATGTTCTGAGACAAAATGATAGAAATTGACCTACAGTGGTAATATTACCATTACCATTCAGTTCAGGATGAGGTGTTGGTGTTGCAGTTTGGTGTTGGTGCTGTTTACCAAAAGGAGTTGTGTGGAACCCACCCCCTTCTGAAGTGTGTCTTCCTATGAAGAATCTGATCTCCTTCAGTAGGAAATCACACTGGCAGTGATAGTGGAAGCATTCATGTGACATCCTTGAATGTTGTGCTGTGTGCCCAAGATGGCACCCTCCATATAAAATATTATGGTCTAGGGAGGAATTGATTGAATGTATCTACTGTCCCTGCACTCTATCACCACCACATGGGGGTGGAGGAATTTGGAGCTTTGCTTTAGAATAAGTGCAGGGCTGTATAGCAAGAGCCCCTTCTATATTTTGCCCCCTCCCAACCACCCGCATGAAAACTTAAATTCATGTTTGAATTCAACAGACCAGAAAATTTTGGGACAATCCTAAAAACACAATTGGCTGGAAATAGTGGAAAAATACGGGGGGAAATTGTACTGAAAGGGGAAGTAGTGGAGTGGTTGATATCCTCACATAGGACACTCACATCTGTGGGATGACTTGCCTTGTTCAACACCCTGGTTATTGTCCCTGCAGTACGCTTTCCTATTGTCATTTATTCCAATGTTACCACTTTTGAACAAGCGTGATTCACAATGTTCTTATCACTTCTGTATGGGAAAATAAGTGCTTTTTGAAAACTGTTATAAAAGAAGTAATAATAATCTGTGAGAAGCAGCATTCACATGTGTTAAGTGGGGTGATTCATATAGTTGAAACCTGCCCTGTAACAGGCATCCAATCAAAATGAGTTACCTACAAAAAATGACAGCTAGGCCTACACAGTGTAGGAACAAAAAATGGCCTTTGCAATTGTCTGGGTTAGAAAAGGTGTCAGAGTTCTGGGCTTTCTGATTCTCTCATTATTGTGCTATGTAAATTTATCAATTTTAATGATAATGAAGGAGAGTTCAGAAACAGAACTGGAATTAAAAAAAAGTCATCTTGCTTGTGATAGAAAACTCTGTACATTGTTAACGGTATGGAAATTTTAAAATAAAACTTGCTAAATTCTAGTTTACTCAGCATCACAGACAATCTGCTGAACAGGCCCGGCACTTAAATGTATTCAAAGATTGAAAAATCATCACAATCTCTTGCAAGTTTAAATTTTTTCCCTCATCCAACTCCCGCCATCAGCACATCTGTCCCCCTCTGTCCAGCTTGAAATACTTTCAGATAATAATATCCAGCTGCTAGGTTTGCATAGACATCATGGTCCCCATATAGGGTGGCTAGGTGTCCTACTCTATGGAGGACAGTCCTTTATTTTAGGGTGTCTTCTCTGTGAAGAGGTGTCCAGTCCAAGTCTGCTTTAAAGCCAAAGAAACATGAGGGAGAGCAGCAGGGGCCTTGAAATTGCCCACCCAGAGTTAGCACCTGGACGGCAGTCTGAGGAGTCAGACAGGTCACCCAGTCACACTCTATCACCATATGTATTTTATCTCTATGCACAAATGTTATGCAAATTGGTGATGCATTTCCTCTTTTTTGGTGATGCATAACTGGCCACCATATCAGCCCAGTTGTCTGCTTGTATGTACCTCTGTTGACAGGTGCCATCAGGGAGACAAGGGAAAATAGGGCTTGACAGAGCCCTGTGACTATCTGTCTGCACACAGGCACTGAACCTGCTCCAGATTCCAGGCAGGGGCCCCTGCCCCCATCTCCCCTGCCATCTCCCCTGCCATCTCCTTCCCTCTTGAGGGCCTCAGTCTCGAAGCATTCTCATCCTTTATTATATTTCTCCAGGTTCTCACCCTGAGCTTTTCTACATGAGGCATGTATTGTGTGCTCGTGATTTCTTACTTATGGTCATTTATGGGCTCTTTAGATAACATTGTGATCCTCCAGTTTTGCTTGTGTTCCCCCTCCCCCCAGCACTTTCCCATATATTTTTTTAGAATGGGGGAAAATGGGGTATTATTTCTCAAAGCGTTGTTTCTCCTTGTTTATTTGTGCTATTCATGACACAGCTCCACCTAGAGGTTATGTAGTAGAAAAGCAGGAAAATAAAAGCTCTTTGTGTAGAACTTGGATCTGAATTCTGTGACAAAACCAAAAGTAGATACAGCGATTAACAGCCTTGTGTAGAAAAGCTTTCTCTTTCTTGTGCCCAGAGAGCCTCATTCCTAGCCTCGCTGGCTTTTAAATACCAGACAGCAGGCTCTGTCTTTCCCCTGTCCCTGTGCCTCACCTTCTGAGGCATCTGGGCCATGTACCATTGGAGGCGGCATGTCTGCTGTTTAAGCGATGGAAGCACCAAACAGAGGCAGCAGTTGCAAAGTACCCAGCAGAACAATGCTAAAAAGCACACAACTGCACAATAATGTGGATGACAGCCAAAACAACAGGGTAAAAGAACTGATATATTGTAAGAATTTGAAAGAAATTATAACAGGATTGAACAAGGAGCATCACATCACTATAGCGTTGATGTACATGTATACATAACAGAGTGAAGTTACAAAAAGACAGTTTCGTGAATTAGCAATAAATTGCTGAGCGAGACAAGACTTTTAACAGGACTTTGACAGCTGCGCAAAAAACTCACCACCCTTGAAGCTTTCCGAAAACTTTCCTGGGAGTTGAGTCAATCCGCTTTGGAGGACAAAGTTACTTTTGGGGCAGAGGAACAATTTAAGCATTGCCTCGCCTTTTCTCCCACAGCACAAACTTATTAGTGTTGTTAACTATGACAAGGTTCTGAAGAAGCTGCGGCGAAACAGGTGTAAAATCCGGAGTCCTGTTAATAGTCTTATCTCGCTCAGCAAGACGTCATAGTGATGTGATGCTGCATGTCTCAATCGGGTTATAATGTCCCTTAAGTAGGTGCAGCTTTGTTTTGGGTAGTGGCAGCAGTCTACCAGTGCATCTCTTAAATGTGTTCAAATACGCCACAGTCTTCACTTCTGTCCAGTGAACCATGCTGACATCAAAGCACCCATTGCAAATCAAATTCTCTCTCTCTCTCTCTTTCTCTCTCTCTCTCTCTCTCTCCTCTAGTTGCCCTGAGGTTAGTTTTAGGCCAAATCTACTGAAATGACATACTTAATCCCCCACATCCCACCCCAGTTAAGACTGTCCAGAGGTTTTGTGTCACATTCCTTCTGAATTTAGTCATGGACAAAATGTGTCAGCGCCAGCTGTTTCTTTTCTAATTGTCTGTGGAAATGGAAGCACTCCCCTGCTTGCCACAGTTGTGCAGGACTTGTTCGTGTTCTGATTTTTTAAATATGTAGTTATGTTGCCAAGTTAAATGGTCTGCAGTGTCTCACTTGGAAGGAAAAGCATGGTCATCATCTGTAAAAGGGGAGAGCTTGGCTTGTCAATATGGGTACATCTCCATCCTAGTCTGATTCCCGGGAAGGCTTGCAGAGAAATCCAGGAATGGGGTCATGTCCCAGAGCAATAAGATATCAGGACATCTGCCTCTGTATTGCCCTACATTTCTTTTAGCTGAAACATATGGTCTGGAGAAATGCTTCACTTGTACACCCCAAGAGGTTTACATTCGAATAGTAATTACCCAACCCTGGCAGAGTGCTTCGGAATACCCCTTGTGCTTTATAGTGTGAAGGCCAGGCCATGAGCAGCAGTCTGAGGTGACATCGTGGGGCAAGCCAGTAGTCATGCCAAAGAATAACTAAGGACACAGGGACGTATCAGAGCTTAGGAAGACCTTGTTGCTCAAGCAAAGCTCAGCTCAAATAGGAAGCCTTTTATACTCCTTCCTGATGAAAAGAATCCAGTGACCAACCTGGGTGAGCAGAGTTGGTCCAAAGCATGGAGGTACTTCACCAAGAAAACTGCCACCAACAGTTCAGCACTTCACCACACAGGGCAGCCACCACTCCAGCAGCTCCTGAAAAACCGTTGCATGTGCAGAGAGAGTCCATGGGGCCTCCTCCTGCAGATGTTTGCAATCTCAAACAAACAATGGGGAAAGCAACACATAGAGAGAGAAAGGAGGTGTGAAGGATTTCTGTGTGCCGTTCACTGTCTTTTTGAACCCACTTATCTGATTATGTGAGTGGTGTCAGACTAGTAACAACAAATATGGCAGGTTGGCAAATACTGGATTGGATACTGAGGGATACTGGATTGGAGTGAACACACTCCGGGTTTGGATTTGGATACCGTTGCTCTTGGACACTATCTAACCAATCTACTTGCCCTAAAATGGGTGCAGAACCTTAGGCGGGGTGTGTGTGTGTGAATCCGACCACCAGGGTGTGTGTCCCAATATGGCCTTCTGCAGGTCGTCTGAACCCACCCCTTTATCCCAAGCCCCAATCATTTTCAAGTTTTTTTCTAGCTTTTGTGCAGTTTCCCCCCGTTTTAAGAATGTCATCAGATGGGGTGGGGAAATCACGGTTCCCTATCATCACTTCTCCACCCCCACTTTTGTTACTCAATACTTCCCCTTTCTTCCCGGAGAAGAAAGAGGAAGTAAACAAAGACCATGTGGCCCATTTAGGGACCGTTTTTATCGCACCACTTTTCCTGCTCACAGCAGGAAATGGTGGCACATTCCATTTCCCCCCCCCAAAAGACCATTTTTGGGGGGTCTATTTTGTGACGGAAAGAAGGCAAGAAGGAGCGGGAGGCACGCGGGAGGCAGACGGCATAATCTAAAGAACGTGTGAAAAACCATGAGTGGGCAGTAGCGAGCGTGCAATAAAAATGCCCCCTGAATGGGCCACACTCATCTGATGAACCCCTAAAAGGTTGAAATACCTCAGCTAATGATTACTTACTCAGGCTGAAAGAAGTTTGACACCTGAAGCTTAAAAGCTACACTCTGACTTTAGTGTATTTGTGGCCGGTCCTCCTATGCATATATCTCAAAGAATATCCTTAAGGAGATAAAGGCCCCAAAGTTTATATACCCCCTTCTTTTCCACTCTAGGCAGCAAATATATTTATTTTTAGCTCATTCGAAAGAAATCTGATTTCACCAGTCCACTGGGAAATTAATTAGAGTGCAATTCACAATATTCTCCATTCACCCCACCCTACCCGTCATATTGTGAGGGGAAAGGCAATATGTTCCATGAAAGAGGGTAGAATGATGGAAATTAAAAGTGTCGGCATTTGGAATACATTTTCAGCTTAACCAGATGACTGGGTTTGATTAGCTGCATGAAAAGCCTGGTCCTCTTCTGAGAACCATTACCATAACCACCGCACACGTTATGAGCTTGGCTGTCTGTACAGTTGGATCTTTTGTAGTAGAAATGACTGGAATGATAATGCAATGACCTTAATTATTCCTTCTTATGAATATTATCTCGTGTGATCATTTCTGCCTGGATGTTTGAACAACATAAAAATGACAAAAGCAAAAGATTTGTTTATAGAAGGTTTTGTTTGTTTGTTTGGTGGCAAAGTTCATGCACTTAAGACAGCCAGATGGGTTTTTTTTAAAAAAAAGCTTATTATTCCCATTGCTGTAAGTGAAAGACTTTGGTGGCACAGAAAGCTACTTGAAAGGTGTCATAGATATACACACTGAGAATGCATCTGTAACGCCCACATTTTTTTCCTAAATTTACGGCAATGGAGTTTGGTGACTCTGATGTCAGTGGGGCGGTGAATCCACTGCGGGATTCAGTCAGAACTGTTCAGAACTCTAAAGGATCCTTTAGAATTCTGACCGGTTCTGACTGAAACCTGGAGCAGACTATGCTTCGCACCTTGGATAGCTCCTTTAGAATTCTGACCGGTTCTGACTGAAACCCGGAGCGGACTATGCCTCGCACCTTGAATAGCTCCTTTAGAATTCTGACCAGTTCTGACTGAAACCTGGAGCGGACTATGCTTCGCACCTTGAATAGCTCCTTTAGAATTCTGACCAGTTCTGACTGAAACCCGGAGCGGACTATGCTTCGCACCTTGGATAGCTCCTTTAGAATTCTGACCGGTTCTGACTGAAACCCGGAGCGGACTATGCTTCGCACCTTGGATAGCTCCTTTAGAATTCTGACTGAAACCTGGAGTGAATTCACCACCCCACTAGCACATCCACCAGCCTCCCCTGATTCATGGTCAAACTACACCTTACTATAAAGACTTAGGTAGCAACTCTGCACCCCACCCCCAATCTAAAATAGGCTTTCCAGCTTGATGACCTCCAGTGTGCGGAAGGCCGATCTAAAGTAAGCTCAAGAAACCCGATCCAATGGGAATTCAAATTTGACCCATTGCCCCCTGCTACAGACCTGATATGCACCACACACACCTTCACCCCCACACGGACACATGGACACAAACTTCCAATTTGCATTGTCAAAATGGATCAGGACCACAGTGGGGACAAGAGGTTAAGTCCCCCTATGAGTCCCCCCCCCCCATGATAGCATCTCCAATTCGTATCAGGTTCCCTACGCTTACTTTTAAATAGGAAAAAAGGAACGAGGCTGCTAGCTGCATGTTTAAAGTAGCATTTAGTCTGACCTTCAGACCCTGCCCTGAGAGCATTTTTAGTGCAGGGAAAAGCTAGTGGCTGTCCCTGTCTCCTGTTTGCTCATAAGTAAACTTACCCGATGGGGTGTCTGTGATACTAAGAGGTTCACAAAACAATGTAGGGCACAATCCTATACAATCCTAGACAGTATTTCCCACCCCTCCACAATGCCCCTGATGTAGCCATGCAAATTCAGATTACACTTGTATGCTCACATCACATATTACATTATATTACTGGTGGTGGTGGTGAAAATGCATTACTTATTCCTCCACCACACAAAGCGGATCTCTGCCCTAGTAAGTCTATGAACCAGTCTCACGTTCTGGTATAACACTGTTGAATTTCTTGACACACAATCAACGTCCATTACTGTGCACACTGTATAATATAGTATATCTCTCCCAGGTAAGGCTGCTACCCTGTCATTGTTTAATATATCACTCATTTGGATTTGGGAGGAAACTGTGTCCATAATAAGCAAACTAGCGAAGTACCAAGCTCAAGAGGCCTTGTTTCATATATCAGATTACAATTTATTTTTCATATTTCTATCCACCCCAATAAAATGTCATGATCCACCCATTTTGCTTCTGTTTCCTGGTTTTTTTTAGAGCTGGGGAAATGGAATATTATTCCTGAAAGCGGAAAAAATAATATTTCTATGGAATACTAGTGGGATATTGCACTACTTGTGTAATTGCAATATCCCACTATAGCACAGTGCCACCTAGAGGTTACATAGCGGAAAAGAAGGAAAGGAAAAGATCTTTGTGTAGAGCTTGGATCTTAATTCTGCAACAAAACCAAAAGTAGATACAGTGATTAGCAGCCTTGTGTAGAAAAGCTCATGGTGTGATCCTCAGTTGGTAGTTATATATAGATGCATACAGTCATGTGGGTATAGAGGAGAAAATTGTAAATAGCGGAGTCAAATGACCAATGAAAATTTTAGATCTATACAAGATAATCACAGTGCTAATTAAATAACAGTAATAGGTGATAACATGGTCATTTTAGCTTTGCTGTGATAGCTTGGATGACAGACACACACTCTCAGTCTCTAGAATCTAGTTACCATGATACATTAGTGACCTGTCTTCCAGCAATGTAGTTAGTCTTTCATTATTTTAATGACGTGATTTGATACCTATGATTATGCTCCAATCACCATAAGCTGTTTGATGTCCTCCACCAGTTAAAAGACAGCCCGCTCACCTTCATAGGCGGTCTTTGCTAAAGACTGAACAAAAAAGCGGTCACCTGCAAAGATCTTCATGGAAACTGCTGAATAATACAGTCTCCAAAATAGTCTTATCCGTATCTAGACGTTCATTAAACATGGATATGTCTACACTGCCATGGAGCTGGTGTATATTTGCTTAGACTAGAATTTTAATTGGCCTGTTGCTCATTTCTCTGTCCTCGTTTCTAAGGGACCAAGAACCATATAATTTCCCCTGTGCCTTTATGTGAAGTGCTCCTTTTTCATCTCGATATGCTTTTCCATTTCTTATGTCACCACCATGTCTTGGTGGATCATGCTAGGGAATTCATATAACCTTCCTGTGGACAGTGAAAGTAGGGAACCATGGATCTGCATGGGCTAGTTCCACTCCACTGCCAATGCATTGAGTAGCCATGCTCCCTGCTTCCAACATAACCGCTGCCAGATCCCTACCGTCACTGTATTTGGAATACATTAGGGTGACCAGATTTTGGAAACCAAAATCCAGGTCCAAAATGGCCGCCCAAAGGGGGTGTGCGGCGCCCATGAGATTGTGTTGGGACTTCAAGTCCCATCGTCCCCAGCAACATGCCCAAACTGCCCCAGTTGGTGTTGGACTACAACCCCCATCATCCTTGGGGATGATGATATCTGGAGCCGTACACCATCTTTTAGAACGGGGCATCAGGCTGCCCAAGGAGCAAAAAGCTTCCACCCCAGCGCTCGCTCGTTCGCTCCCCCTCCTCCCTGTTCAAAGCACCGCCGTGCCAAGCCCCTCGCAGGCGACACTCACCTGGGCTCATGTCGCTGACTCGCTCGCACTGCCGCTGCTGCTGCTGCCCCTCGTCGCCTCGCAGGAGTAAGTGAGGTCGCCCAGCTCAGGTGTCCCATCGTCCCCCCCAAACCAGCCCTGGAGCCGGCGCGCTTGGGGCGGTGCTGAGGAAGCTTCGTCCCCCAGGCTTCTTCTAGGCCAGAGCGACAGCGCTTCCTCTAGGCTGAGCTGAGCAGTTTTTAGTCCTGCGCCGTCGCTCTGGCCTAGAAGAAGCCCCGGATTGCCCGGGGGAGGGGCTGGAGGAAGTGTGCCGAGGAGGGGCGACAGTTTGCCTCGCCCACCCAGGGGGAAGTTTCCTTGGCGCCGCCCCAAGCGCGCCGGCTCCAGGGCTGGTTTGGGGGGGGGACGATGGGACACCTGAGCTGGGCGCTCTCACTTCCTCCTGCGAGGCGATGAGGGGCAGCAGCGGCGCGAGCGAGCCAGCGACATGAGCCCAGGTGAGTGTCGCTCGTGAGGGGCTTGGCACCCGGTGCTTTGAACAGGGAGGAGGGGAGCGCTCCAGTTCGAGCCAACTGTTTCCCCGGAGGTTTGCCCCTAGGGCCCGGTTGGCCTGGATCGCCCCAGTTTTCCCGGTTAGGACCGGGAAATCCCTGGCGATCTGGTCACCCTGGAATACATCTGAAGAAGTTGTACATGTGTTTAGATCCTTCATGTAAGGGAGGGAACCTGATTGTCTACGGTCCCTTCTTGGATGAGGGAACTCTATGCTCATGCGTTGAACATAAGAACATATGACGAGCCTTGCTGTATCAGAGCAAGGATCTATTTAGTCCAGCATTCTGTTCACAGAGTGGCCAACCAGCTGTTGACCAGGAAACCCATAAGCAGGACACGATACAACAGCACCCTCCCACCCATGTTCCCCAGCAACTGGTGTACATAGGCATATTGCCTCTGATACTAGAGGTAGTATATAGCCATCAGGACTAGTAGCCATTGATAGCTTTATCCTCCATGAATTTGTTATGCATCCCCTTCGGATGTGTTCTGAAAATGCAGGGCATGGGGCTAGTCTACATGGTTCCACAGTACCATTCACACATTACCATTCTTTCTATGCATAGAGGGGGTTATGTGAACTCCCCAAAGACTGGGCTGATCCTACCATTAAGCAGAAGGAGGTGGCCGTCTCAGTTAGAATGTCATGAAATGGTAGCAAATTGTTAGTTGTTTAATTATTGTTGCATTTCTACTGCCAGGGAAAGGAGAGAGGTGCTTATGGGATTTTTTTTGCCTCAGGTGTCAAAGTAACCATGGGTACCATGCACCTTGGCGAGCTGGGTGGAGCACCATTTGCTGCTCCAGTCCAGATCTCAAATGTCTTAGGTGACTGGGTGCAGGCATTGTGGTGGACTTTACTTTCCTATTTCACGAGATTTTAATGTACTAAGATGCTGCAGAGACTTGTGTTTTATCTTAATATAGATTTTGTTTCCCAGCATGGTGTACAAGTAAAAGCCGCTACCTTATCACCACTTTGATTTCCAGCGAGTAAAAGATCACAGCTTAAAACTTCTGCTGTCATCTTGTCTCTTCCATCAAAACAGGCTTCTCTCTACCAACACCCCATCCCACAGCCGCTCACTCGGCCTTCCTGCCCTTCAACTCTCTGCCTTTCCTTTCCTTTGATATATTGGCTTCAATATTCTTGTCAGATATTTTAAAGCAGAACTGAACATCACAGCAGGGCAAGAGACAAGCTCAAGCAACAACAACATTTAAAAAAAAAATTGTGGCATTTAATATCTCAGTAATTCACCTGAGAGGTTCTCACAGCAGTTTACAAGATGTATGTTATTATTCTGTATGGTTATTATTAATCATCCAAAATGATATGCAATAAAAGCATCACTCACAAAAGTACTACCAATCCACACATCATTAAGCTAGCAGTTTAAAAAAAAAGCCAGCTCGAAATTCTTAAATAATAATTAACCAAGAAAGAGTTTACAAATCTTCTAAACTATAGAAAAGTGTTGGTATTATTGCTCAGCTGGGTGAAACTGTGGCTTGAGTATTCTAATTTCTAAGCATGTTTTTGTTGGATGGCTTATTTCAGTCTTCCCTGATCTGATGCCTTGCAGATGTCCAGCTAAAATTTGATCCTCACAATGTATATGAGGCTGCAATGTCATTATTATTGTTCCTCATAATACAGACATGCAACTTTATAGGGATATTGTAAGGATTACATCTAGGGCCAGCCCAATATATTTTGCTGCTTGAAACAGAGCAACAAGTAGCACTCCATCATCACTGCTTCCGGCGTCAAGGTACTTGGTACCCAAGACTATACAGTAAGGGATCTGATCAGAAGCTGCAGTGAATTGAATGAACCTACTAGATAATCAGAGCCTCTTGATTTACCAGCCATCAGCTCCTTGGCAGAATGGGTGAAATACAAATGTTGGTGTAATTGTCTCCTAGCACATGAAATGACAAAAACACCAGCACCATTACCGTTCTGTTGTTATTTATGACCTCATTAGTGTATGTATGGCTAGTGATTCATCACTCTCTAGCCGGAAGGTCAAAAAGCACATTTCCCCAAATTTATACATTATTGGATTAGTTTGTTGCAGCACAACATAAGTGTGGAGAGTAAACTATACTGCTTTTGTTTAGTTGTTCTTAAAGGCTGTGTTCAAAAAAATTTTTTTTTATCCTTTGGAGAACTTATTACAGTGGACTAACTGGAGTAAAATAACAGAAGCACCTCAAAGGGGGATACAGGCTGGGCATTCAAGATCCATGTAATATATTGATTGTTATGAAACATGAATTTGATTATGTAATGTTTTCTTTTCCACATGGAATAATTAAGCATGTTTTCAAAATGGTATATGGAAAGCTAGATATTAGCATGTTCAGACACTTTGGGTAGGCCATAGCTTTTCATTGGTGCTATGCCTGCAGCCTAAGACAATGAAGCACACTTAGCTACTGGATACTAAGACTCCCTCTAGATGGATTCTGTTTGATGCCTGGTTAGCCGATTATGCGCATAATTGCTGAAGCGCTTTATCGTAAATGCTTGTACGCAAGAGGTAATTGAGCGCACAACTGGTGGCCTTACCGGTTGTTTGAAATGCGCTTTACAAGTAGTTAATGCGGAGAATCGCTTGTTCACATAGGCAAAATGCGCTTTAACGGCCGGAGGAAAATAAAACTCGCTATTTAACGCGCATTCGATAATGCGCATAATCGGAGAGATAAAGTGCCTCAACTCCCGATTTACGCTCCGCTCTTGTAGAGGTAAAATTTTTAATGAGACTTCAAAGAGCTTTAAACGTCTCGTGTAGAGGCAGCCTAATAGTAGTGATGGTAGTGGAGAGAAGATTGGACACGTGATGGAAGTGGGGGAAGCAAAGCAATCTTTTCCTATGGTCAGGAGAGCTGGAACAAAATTTCTTGTCCCTAAGTTCATGAATGAGATCATCACTATAACAATTAAATAAAACACAGTGCTTTGAATCCCAGCCAATAGTATGGCAATTTTTGTACGTATCATAAAATGTACGGTTTATACATTTTCAGTCTTGATTCAGCTCAAAGACAAGGATACTGAACTGGTCCTAGTTCAGCAACCAGACTCGGACTCTATGAGGTTCATCAGACAAGCGTTTTATCGCATGCTCGCTACTGCCCACTTGTGGATGTGCACATGTCCTTGAGACAAAGTCATCTGCCTCCCACGTGCCTCCTGCGCGCCTCCTGCTCCTTCCACTCATTTTTCCGTAGCAAAATAGGCCTCTTTTAATCCAACTTTATTTTAAAAATGGAATGTGCCACGATCTCCTGCTGTGTGCAGGAAAAGCAGTGCAATAAAAATGCCCCCTGAATGGCCCACCTGGTCTTTGTTTATATCTTCTTTCCCCTCTGGGAAGAAAGAGAAAGCAATGAGGGACAAAAGCTGGGGTGGAGACGTGAAGGTAAGGAAACGCGATTTCCCCCGTGTGATGACACTCTGAAAGTAATTCTATTTACCACTGATTTGATTTGAAATGAGTATATACGTTGGCATAGGAGAAGGATCCTTCAAGCCAAACCAGCCAAAATTTAAGTACTTTTTTTTTTAGTCCCATTGTTATAATGCCACAGTGCATCGTGTGCTTAAGTCTCCCTTCCTGAATTCAATGGGACTTAAAAAGGCTTAGCATTGGCTGGATCGTACCTAAACGTTAATCGCTTGGAACCTCTGTAATCTTACACTTGTAAATTTTACTGAGAAGTAGAAATACAGTCAACAACAGCTGGCCAGGAATGGAGCCAAAAACTAATATGGCGGTAAGAATATTTTTGTGGGGGTAAAAACAACAACTAAAAACACCCACGCTGCAGAATCACTACAAATATCAAGACAGATTCTGCTCCATCCTCTGGCAGATTAAACTAAGCTTGGGAATGGGCACAAATAAGTTCTAGTCTGTTCTTATGATTTTCCCTTGTGCCACTCATAACAAAGGGCAGCATCCATTCGTGAGTTTTCCAGCACAAACTCCACTGCCAAGTAGAGAAGTACCTTTCCTGCTGCCATTCGTTTCCAGAGGGGCTTGATGCTGCTTCCCATTTGAAGTTAAGATCGTGGCTGTTTCTGCCACAGTGGCAAAGGTGGTAAAAATGGGCGTGGGCGGGGGCACACAGACCATGCGTTGCACAACCCTGCAATAAGACAATGTCCTTCCACCCTAGTTTGGGAGCTGTCTTGATGTCATCTTTCCCCAGGGTGGCTCTGAATCATGCTGCGCCAGTTATATGACGCAGCCGCAGAGTCGAAGCCACCCCTGGGGCAAAGAGGTGAAGATGCGTGGCTGAAAAGTCGGGGACATGCCCTGACTTTTCCAGCCAGAGTGAGGTCAGCCCGGCTCTTCTGCTGGTCTGTCCTTGCTCGGAGCCACTCCGGGGGCATTCCCAGGCAGAAGGCAACCGCCTCTTGGTCGCTGGAAGCTGCAGGGGGGGGAGACAACTTGCCACCACCGCACAGTAGTAATAGCGTGGGCTATGGTGGCAGAGTGCCACCAACTCAGCACTGTGAAGACTGCCCCTTGGAGAAGTGATATGCCACTGATATGCCCATGATTCCACAGCCACAGATGGTCACCAAACCACATGCTTGGCAGAGGTATCAGGCGAAGTTCTACTTCATGTGTGCTGCTGTGCCAGGAGCTGCACACATTCCTCCATCCTGTGCTAGCTCTTTGGCCACTGAACAGCTGACAACAGCCAGAGGAACATCATGACGGTGGTCTGTCAGTCCTCCCCCAGGTCACCCAGATTAATCTGTTCAGAAGCAGCTGCAGATTCATTGTATCTGGCAGGGATACAGCCACATTTGCAGCACTGAAGTGCAAGGCAGATGCTAATTGCCTGGCTAAACTCACAAGGCCACTCTAGCTCCACTGTCCATTTGCATGCATGTCAACCAACATTGATTGGGATTCTGCTGTGTAATAATTTTCATTATAATAGTTGTAAGTTTCTTCTGATTCACGTCACAGGAATTATAGGAGAATTTATGAGATGCAGCATTTCAGTTTTACAGAAGTTGGTTAGTTATCTGTCTGTGTTGTTGTTGTTGTTGTTTTAAAAAAAACTTTTTGTTAGAAGCACTTTATATACAAGAGATAATATAATTATCTTTGCTTTTTTAAAAAAAAAAACCAGATTTTTAAAAATATTTGGCAGACTTTCTCAATGATTCTCCAATTCTTTCTGCTTGTGTTGAATTTTGTTCAAATTGTGTTTTGCTCTATAAAAAAAATAAGTTATCTAAAGTGCAACTAAAATTCAAAAAGAACGTTTTTTAAAGGATTGGTTTTCTTTGAATAGCAGTGTATAGATTAGAGATGAATACCACATCCCCTCCATAAATCTAGCTTGTTTTTAAAACACCAGCTGAGCCATTTTTTTCCCCAGGAGAGAAAGGGGCTGGCTGTCAAAAGGCATCCCCCCCCTAATTTAAGTGAATTTGTGGTTATTGTAGGCTTCCACAGAGATAAAGAGATGGGAAGCTAGTCCTCAAGCTGTGGGGTTAACTTTTGAGTATATACTACCAAAAATGATTTTCTGCAGCAGCTGAAGAGGAGCCAGTCATTCCAGAATCTTGTTCCAAAAAGAGGGGGGAAATAAGCCGGTGACCACTCTACCCATCTGTTCTTATTTTTGTGCCTGAGTCCAGTGATTCAGCTTTTCTCCATATGTGGTATACGCTGCTCAGCTGTTCTATTGCATCTTGAGACATGGACACTTCCACCCCCAGGTTGTGCTTTTCCCATTGCTTTCCAAGTTTAATTGAGATGGTTGCATTCTGTGTCGTTGCCTTAAACACAGTTGTGTCCTGTTTATTGTAAATTGGTCAAGCATTCACGTCTGTTGTACAGGTCAACTTTTCAGGCTCTTCTTTTCCAAAGGCCTTTTGTTAATGGTGTGCCATCTACATAAACATGCTGTGATTGTTGTTCTTGTGATTGGTTGGTTGGTTGGTTTAAAAAGCCCACATTTGGAGCTCTAGAAGCATTTGACGAGGTGAGCTGTAACCTATGGAAATCTCACTAAATTTATTGGGCAACAAAAGTCGTAGCCTACTGAAATTACAATGCGATTTTAAGGTTAGTTGAAAGCAATTTTGGCTTGACTAACTTTTTCTAGACTGGGACCAATTACCCTAATCTGGTAAGTGAGATCTGTCTTCCATTCAGATAGTTGGTGAAGATTTGGAAGAAGGGGCATCTCATTTCACCTCGTTGCACTGGATGTCTTTTGATGCACAAGGTGATATGGATCCCAATCCAGGGCAAATAGTTGCCTGTGATTTGTGCTGGATCAGGGACCTAAGGTGCAACCCTGTACACATCTGGAAGTTAGTCCCATAAATCTCATTGCGGCTTATTTCTGAATAGTCGTAAGTAGGATTATACTGTTAGTGCCTACAGTATCCTTCCCCAACCTGGTGCAATCTAGATGTTTTGAACTACAACTCCAATCATCATGCTGGTTGGGGCTGATGAGACTTGTATTCTAAAACTTCGAGAAGGGAGCTATTTTGGAAAAGGCCAGTTTAAGGTGTCACAAAACGCCTTGTTTTTTGCTGCAACAGGCAATTCCAGAATTTATATCTTAGAAAGTGTGATTTCAGCTATTTTATAGTTACAATTCACCATGGTCTACTCTATGAAAATCCCATTGAAATAAGTAAAGACTGTATATGAGCAGTGCTTGATGAATAAATTCCAGATAAAGGCTTTCAAGGCACAAAAAGTCCTTCAATTCCCAAGATTCATGGATGGGGAATGCTGGGAGCTGTAGCACCTTTTTTCCTGTCTAAACAGGCATAGGATTGTGCCCTAAAATTCTTCATCAAGCTTCATTATTAGTTTCCAGCAGCTGTGTTTCTCTTTCCAGACTGATACTTGTCCTTCATCCATTGTGAATTGAGATGAGAAGTAGCCATACATTCTTGTTCAAAATGAAATATTAGGAAACAAACAGCGGAGTTTATATAATATTTTGGGGCTGCAATCAAGAACTCATGCATTCTGGAGGAATTCCTGGGCGTATAGCAGGAAACATCACAGAATTGACACCCCCACCACACCGCTGGTGCTCTGTTAATCTGGCAGCATAGGGAGACCTTGCATTGCCTCTAATGGCTGAGGTGGGATAATGTCAGGTGTAGCAGATCCTTTGAGAAAAATATTGGGCTCAGAGTAAACATAGTACACATAACATTCATTTCCAGAGGGTAACCGTGTTAGTCTATTGCAGCAAACACAACAAAAGATTTCGTGGCACCTTAAAGACTTTATTCTAGTATAAACTTTCATGGACTATAGCCCACTTCATCAGATCCATGGAGCTAGGAATGGTGGAAGAATCCATCCAGGGGTCAGGTTCCCCAGCATTACTGGCTAGACAATGCTGGGAGTCGTAGGGCCTTTTTTTCTGCCTAAACATGCATGGGATTGCCTACTAAACTTCATAGATCCAGAAACAGATCTCTGTGACTTCTTCTTCTTCTTCTTCTTCTTCTTCTTCTTCTTCTTGTCGTTCTCAGAACCAGTACAGAGGGACTGTCTATATGCAGGGAAAGCCCCACGGTGGCTGCAAATCTGTGCTGCGTCAGTTATATGATGCAGCCGCAGATTCGCAGCCACTGTGGGGTTTTCCCGCAAAGCTACACATTGAAAAAGTTGGGAACTTACCTCAGTTTATTCAGTGGGAGTGAGATCAGTACAACTCTTCCACCATCAGACTTCACTCCAGGGCTAATTTGGGGGGGGGCAATCCTGGTGGAAGACGACCAGCAATTGGTCGCCTTCCCCCAGGAAGAGGGCAGGGGCAACTCCCATATCCAGATGACTGCCAGAAACCTCACGTTCCATCCTTGGCGTTGGGATTACCTGATGCCACTCCAGGTAAGAAAACCTGCAAGGGGGGGTGGGGGGAAGGCAGCACCTACTCAGCGCCATGAAGACAGGGCCAGAGTGACATTTATCATAAGCAAAACTTGGCTAACCAGATTTTAAATTGGAGGGAAATGCAGAAAAGGACAGCTGGCCCCCATTTTCACGGGCACGGGAGAAGACCGCATTGTTGTTATTCTCCACAGTATGCTGAAATCGGCTCTGCTCCATCAGTGTTACACAGCGGAGCCAACTGTCCCTGAAACCCAGCTTTTCAGTGCCAGTGAGGGTGGGTGGGGACAGAGTAGTAGAACCAACATAATCAAGGAGAGAGGCTTGTTACCCAATCCTCTCCAGGCTCCCCCTACTATTACACTTTTATGAATGGAAATGGGAAGTAACTAATCCACAATACTGGTTCCCCATGACATACCCCGCTCCAAAAATCATTGCACCAGTCCTAACACTACATCAGGGAAACGAATTAACCCAGCTCCCTGTTCACAACTCTGGACTTGCGCAGCTCTGGAACTAACAATACATCAGAGAACTGAATTGCCACAACAATAAAGAAGCGCATAGATGTCTCCAGATGGGAACACTAGGAAACAGAGTAACTGGGGGAAGGGGCAACCCACCTCACATTGCAGAACAAGCACCTGGGAGCTGCTTTAACTAAAAAGACCAGAGTAAAAGTACTCTCTGATACTGCAGCGTTTCCAGGCAGAAATGGCTGGTTGGGAACGTGCTGGCCATGATGTCATGTGCCACAAATGATCTCACAAGTTGCAGGGGAAAAAATCCGTGAAGAAAGCCCCCTGCTTTACAGCCAGATGGTTAAGGGTTACTGGGAAGACAATGGATGAAAGTCAAGTAGCTTCCCAACTAAGGATACTAAGCAACCATATCATCTGTGTCTTGTTTTCAACACAAAGTATTATGCTTCAAGCAGAGGCTCCAATGGATTTGACAAGAGCTTCTGAGTTGTTCAGCTTTCTTTAATAAGGATGTTGAATTATTAAACAAAAATAATATTTATTTTAGAACAAATGGAACAACAATTCAGGCAAAAAAAACCTGAAGCTTTCTAACTAGCATGCTGACTAAGGGGCTGTCTATATGCTTGGAAAGCCCCAGGGTGGGTGTGCAGTGGTGCGGTGTCGATTATACGATGCCGTTGCAATTGTGCACTACTCTGGGGGTTTTCACCAAAGCTGCAGAGAAAAAAAGTTGGGAATTTACCACAACTTTTTTCTCTGGAGCAAGGCGAGGACGCGCAAGACAGTGTCAAGATAGCCCTAAAGTCTTGCTCCAGAGTCTCAGCAGAGGTGTCGCCTGGTGGAAAGTGATCTGTGATTGGTCGCCTTCCGCCAGGAAGAGGGCAGGAGTGGCCTCAGTCCCCAGATGGCCACCCAGAAACCTCCTCAGTATTGGGATTACCCAACAGCACCTCAGGGGAGGAAAAGCGTGGAGTTTTCAAGGGACGCTGCACCAACCTGGCATTGTGAAGACACCCCCCCTAAGAAAAATATATCAAATGCCATAAGCCAGAGCATAATACTTATGAACAGTCTGTAGAATTATCTAGTCACTGTTAGAAAACAAAGATGTTATCTTACAGCTTAGAAGAGTTACCAGTAGGCAAAACTATATTATTCTTGTTGTTGTTCTTAAATCAACTTCCTTATTGAAGGAAACTGAACAATTTTTCTTTCATCAGATGGCTATTTTTAATTACAACGTTGATATACAATGGCTAAAACTTTCCCATGTGATTGTATGAAATAATCCCTAATATTTCTGCAATTTGCATGTATTACAACTTGGCACGTGGTCACATTATTTCAGTTCAGGGCTATTTTGTTTGAAAACCATGTGGCAGCTGGAGACCATTACAACATTTGATCTCAGAACACGGACTCACTGGGCAAGATGTTACAATGGTTTCCATTCTAAAAATCTCCCAGCTGTTGGGCTAGGAGACTCTGTAAACTATGGTCTAATAATGGGTGGCCATGTGTGACACAGGTGGAAGTCTGGGACCTTAGAAGCTGTGGGCAGGATAAAGAAACCCCGAGTGTTAGCATTTGGCAAATGATTCCAGCAATGAAGCCAAAGGCTGCAGTCATCAAAACACCTCCTACATAGTGTTTCCAATAGCTTCAGTGGCACTGCTCCAAGGTAAATGGTTTGACAATCATGGACCAGAAAGAAAATGGCTAATTTTGCTTGGAGCACAAAAGCCCTTAATGACTGGTGCTAATTGTCCTTTACATTTAGGGCACAATCCTATTACAATGGTCATAAGCTCCCAAACTCAGAGACTTAGGCAGGATCTACACCTCTGCTTTATAGCGGTATTGAAGTGCACTGACAACTGTTGGAGCCCATAAGACACATCTACACCAAGCAGGAGATAACACTATGAAAGTGGTATGAAAGTGGTATATGGGATGTGTCTTATGGGCCCCAACAGTTGTCAGTACACTTCAATACCGCTATAAAGCAGTAGTGTAGATCCTACCTTTATATACCACTTTCATACTGCTTTCATAGTGCTATATCCTGCTTGGTGTAGACCTGGCCTTATGCTCATCTTATGCGGGGCGGTAGAGCGGTGGAAGCAATCTTCACCTCCCTGTCCTCACGCCCTGCATTTTTGCTAATAGGGAGTTTTTGCACATTCTAGTGAAAGCATTTCAGAGGGGGAGGGAAGGAAGCTGGAGAGCTAGCTAGGGGGAGAAGCTAACTCATTTCCTGGCCTCTCCAGTCTCTTCCCTCCCCGCCCACCGAAATGCCCCCTTTTCCTCCTCTCCAACATAATATTCCTGAGAGAGGGAGGGGAATGGGTCACGGATTCCCTCTTCCTACACTGGAGCGCTGTCTCTGACCTCAAGTATCCTATGGCCCCTCTGATTCTGCCCAAGGGCCATAGGTCCTTCCACGGCTTACTTCTTAGGAGAACGTTCCGTTATCACAGCAAGCCTGCAAAGTGTGCTATTATTTTCCCCATGTGGTTGATAGAGTGACTTACCTATTTACAGCCCAATTTAAGTGGGATTTGAGCCTAGGTCATTTTCAGGTCCAACTATTGACAAATAGTAGCATTAGAAAACCCAACAAGAACATTTCTTGCAGATAAAGATAACAGTACAGAGTCTTCTGCCAACTAACATAAAATAACAATTATTTTGCTGCCAATTTTAAAAGGAAAGGAACCGAAAGATGGTGACCTATGAAGGACGATGCATCCGAAAAGAACATAAATTTGCAGGCTGAGATTGTGACAGCTAAGCAGGATACAAAAGTACAGCTAAAGATGGTCACGTAAGCAATTATTAAGAGGAGGCCAGAGAAAACAACACATTCCAGTCTTTTAAGGATGCAATCCTATTCACATTTGCTAGGGAGCAATTCCCATTGAATTACATAGGACAGGCAGAGCTGTCCAAACGCTGGCTGAGAGATCATTGGATGCAGTGGAAGTTCTGCTCCAGCACTAGCAGAGAAGGGCTCTGATGGCAGGCTGATATTTGGAAGTCCCCGAACATGGTCACGGACAGCTCCAGGGGCTTAGACGTACCACCAACAGTAGAGCCCAAAACAGGGTGCTCCAGGGCTGTGTTGGGGTGACCTTGGAACTACAGGATCCATAGCCCCCTTGTTATCCTGACATACCCAGAATTTGCCAATGGGAGGGGAAAGCTGAACTCCCACTGATGTCAACGGGAGGGGAAAATCTTTTTTATAGTGCTTGTTGGGGAGGAAGAAGATGTCCCTCCTGGGGGCTGTCTAAATGCTCAGAAAGCTCCAGGTGAGGACACGGTGGCATAGCATCAATTATACGATGCTGCTGCAATCATGCACCCACCCCGGGGCTTACATGGGAGCAAGCCTCATTAAACTTAGAGGGGTTTATTTCAGCATAAACATGCATATGACAGGGCTGTTGTTAACTGAGGAATACAAGCCCCACTAATCATATATAAATGACTGGAGGGCATCACAGGCACTGTTTTTAACTGGCATGAATTTTGGCGCCTGGAGAAGGTCACACTTAAGCTATTTATTCATTCATTCATTCATTCATTGCATTTATATGCCACCTTTTTTCCACCAAAGAACTCAAGGTGGCACATATAATCCTCCTCTTCCTCCTCTCCATTTTTATCTTCACAACAACCCTGTGAGGTAGGTTGGGCTGAGACTTTATGATTGGCCCAAAGTTACCCAGTGAGCTTCCATGCTGAGTGGGGACTAGAACCTAGATCTCTTGACTCCCAGTCCAACGCTCTAGCCAGTACATCACACTGGCTTGTTCTAGGAAGTGGGAGGTGAGGAAGAGAAAAATTGCCGTTTCTACTGTTTTGAAAGCAACATTTTATTATGTCCACAGACCTGCTCAAAGGATCTCCAGCTGCATCATCCCTGACCAGCACTTCAGAGCCAGCACGTCATAAAGCAATGGAGCAGTGGGGCGGGGGGTGGGGGGGAGAGACATTGCAGAGCTGTGCTCTGACTGGGAAAGCAGAGGAGGGGAGAGACAGCAACAACCACATCGTAAATAGTCCACTCTTCCTACCAGGTGCCTTAAATGTGATTGTCTTGTCTACACACCTATGGAAATTGTGCTGTAGTTCTTTTCCTTACCTTTCCAAAAGTTGGATTTTCCATGGTCTCAAGAGGTGGAAGAACCAAGGGGGTGTGGAGAGGTAGAACAGTTTTATTATGAGCTTTTCTTCACCAGGCTGTTAATCCACTATATCTACTTTCGGTTTTGTCGCAGAAGTGAGATCTGAGCACTAACTACATGAGGAGTGTTTCCTTTCCTGCTTTTCTGCTACATAACCTCTAGGGCGCACTGTGGTATAGTGGAATAGCACAAATACACAAGAGGAAATAGTGCGTTCTATCGCTTTCACAGTGTAATGCTGTACTTTCCTTGCTCCAAAAATCACAGAAAGTGCTGGTTAGACACAGAAGTGAAACTGGTGGATCATGACATCTTAAGAACCTGTAAACACCCACAAATAGGGAATGAGAAGTGCACGATAAATGCCTTGTGTAGAAAAGCCCTACTATTAGCACACAGATCTCCTATAAAAAGTGAGCGAATAGTGTAATTCAATTTTACTGCCATAAAAACAGCACTACTGGAACAAACCAAAGGTCTATCTAGTTTAGGATTTTGTCCCCAACAGTGGCCAACCAGATGTCCATAAGCAGGAAATGAGGGCAATAGCGCCTTCCCACTTGTGTTCTACAACAACTGGTATTTAGAAGCATACTGCCTCTGATACTGGAAGTAATATGTAGCCATAGTGCCTAGTAGTCATTGATAACCTTATCCTCCACCAAAGATCTGGCTGTGAGGCATGATCCATCTGCCTGCAAGGAAGCAAAGTTATTCCTCAGTTTGTGCGTAATGTGGAAGAGCTCTTAATTTTAACATTTTAAAACAGGAAGTTAAACACTGTGGCATATTCCTTTCTTTTCTTTTTTGAATGCAACTCAGTAAGTGCTGTTTATAAACCTCTTGAATGCCTCATTCTATGCTACTCATTATTAAGCTTGTATTTATGAGCAACTATAACAGTGTGATCTATGCTGTTGGCATTGTTGATGATTCTGTCAGCAAGGAATCACTCTGGAAATAAGGCATGCTGGTAGTATGTTTCATTAGTTCTCTTGCCTTAGAGGAATTAGGTTATAGGGTGCCAAGTCCCAAAATTCAGAAATTGATGGGGCATACGCAGTGTAAGTCAGCCAAAATCAGTAGAAATTGGGGGATTTGGCTTTGCTTTCAATATCATCATTCTGTCTATATGCTAATTTCAGTCTTCAGGGAGAGTGTACCAATGTGTTTCCTATAAAGCACCGCCAACACAAGAGGGAATTATAAGCAGGCTTGGAGGAACACCCAGTACTAAAATATTTTAAGGGGGGGCGAGCTCAAGGTGGAAGAAAAAACCCCAAGCATCCCAATGAGGACTGAGCATGTTTAGTAACCACAGAATACTGACTTACTGAGCATGCTCAATAGCCACAGAATGTTGACTGACTGCTGGGAGTGTGGAATGGAAACTGGATGGGAGGGGGAATAGAATGGAGTATTGCAAAGGAGGAATTCTCCAGGGGGCTGATTGACTGGAATGCTGAATAGGAGCATTCCACCTTGCAACATTTTGTTGCAGGTCCCACTTGTGCAAATTACAGCCATGTTTGCGCAAATTTGGCAAGATCCATGCAGATTGCTCAGATATTTGTGCAAATTGCAGAAATTTCCCTGAAAATGTACCAAAAAAAATCCCAGAGTTCAGGCCTGGCTTACAGACGCAAAGCAACTCATACCTGCTGTGGAACTCCATCGAGCCACAAAAGAACCAAAGTTCACAGTGATGGCCATCCCTAGCAATAATCAGTGATGCAGATAGATATTTTAAGAACATGGACTCAGTGGTCTTACTTCTGTTGTGAAGCATACAGTGAACAACATTTCTCTTTTCCCCATCCATCACCCCACTGCAACATTGTGAGGAGTGTAAAGTTATGAAGATGGAGAAATGTGGGTCAAATTCAGTTGAACCCAGATTAGAGCCCATTTTAGGCGCCTGTTCAATGGCAGTGAAGGCAGCATAGAACTCTTTCTTTTCCGCCATTATTGTGTCAGCACAACGCCATCCAGTGCAATTATTTGGAATGGTTAAAGAGCTTCTATATTCTGCGCCCCACCCCCATGGTAGTGAAGATAAACCATCTGAAGCCTGCTGTGATGAGTGTGGGGATGCTGAACTTCTAGATTTCCTATATTTGCCTGTGGGTTGGATTAGATAGTCTCTGTGGTTTTATGGAAAGTATTTGTTACGTTGCTCTCCAGGCCGTTACTGCATGAGAAACTTGTCCCTGGACTGGAAACTTGAACTTTTGTTACTTAGCAAAATCTATTAGAGGAAGCTGGAATTTTTTAATACTGCGCAAAGCTTATGAAAGCCTGATAAGGAAGGGGGGGAAGTACAGTATGAAATATTTGATCTGGCAGAATTGCCGTTCGAGATCATTAAACAGTTTCACTGCAACAAGATGCCGATGGAAATCTAACTGTGACTGATCTTGGAGCCGTCTTGGTTCTGCAGCTTACTGAACAAAATGTAATTGAGACATGTGTTAGACATTGTTCAAGCACAGTATACGTGCTCCGTCAAATTAGTTCATGAGAACGTAAAAAGAGTTATGGTGGATTGGATGAAAGGCCTACCTAGTTCAGCATTCGGTTTGTACCATGGCCAATCAGATGCCCCAATGGGAAGTCCACAAGCAGGGCATGAAGACCAGAGCACTCACCCACTCATGTCCCCAAGAACTCGAGTTCAGTGCAGCCTACACTGGAGGTAATCATGCAGCCATCTTGACTAGTAGCCATCGGTAGCATTCTTAAATAGTTCCTATTGTAAAATATATGGTTATATATTACGTCTAAGTAGTATGGATGCAGGTGTGGGTGTGTATGTGTTAAATTGAGCCCCTCTTGAAATCATTGGGATTATTTTAGGAATTATGTGACATTGCAGTTCCCTGGCTCTCAAATCATAGATCCAGTAGTAGTTCAGACACAATTAGAGGTACCTGGGGAAAATGGAGAAAGAACTGAGAGATGATATCCAGATAACAGAAAGGACGGAGGCTGCCATAAGTGAGAGATGTGGCTACCATTGTTCTTCTACAACATGTGTAGGAGAAGAACACCATGTTACCTTTGTGGAATGGGAATCTATTTAGCCTTCTACATGGTGTATTTTTATTTTTGTATCAAGCTTTATTCTGTCCCTACGGTTTTAAGCTGTTGGATCAGGTCAATTTATTCGTGTTGTTTTCATACAAAGTTGGATCAATTGGCTGATCGTCTTATTATGTATTTACTCATTGATGCTATGGATATTTGTAACTGTTCCTATTCTATTATGTTCTTTGAATTGTTATATTTATTGCTGTCTGTTTTATTTGACGTGACCTGCTTTGTGCAGAGTCTTGCAGGGAAAGCCACATCCAAATGAACAGATGATAGTGTTGGTGGTGGTGTTGCATTTTCAGATGGGAGAAGTGGTGCCCTTTTCAAAGTTTCTACCCCATGCTGAAGAGTCAGCCCGCTTCTCAGTTTAAATGAGGAGTGACATTTAATTTTTCAGCTCTCAGAGAGCTTGTGTGTGTGTGAGAGAGTGTTCTAGTATTTATTAGAAGGCAGCTTCTGTCTGTTGAAAGCCATTTCTAAAATTCAGATAACAGTAGTCTTCATTCTTAAATGCCATGTGTGTTTCTTTGAAATACCCCATGTAATCTTTGGGGCCCTTCTTCCCCATAGAAAAAAATAGAAGCATGTCAGTTGCTTTCCATAGAATCCCTTCACAAGAAAATTAAGTCAGTGCTATTTGCCTCCCATTTCAGAAACTTTGAACTTTTTCAAACAGCAAGAGCTTCGAAGGGAGGAGTGGGAAAGGAGCCGTGTGATGACCAAAGCAACCTCCCGCCGTTCTGTCAGCAGAGAACGATGGGTGGAGACTCTGGTGGTTGCTGACAGCAAGATGATTGAATACCACGGAAGCGAGAACGTGGAATCCTATATCCTCACCATCATAAACATGGTGCGTAATATATTTCATCTCCCCCCCTCCCATAGCTTTAAAGCAGCGGTGGGCAATTTGTTGCCATCCAGATGTTCTGGCCTACAGCTCAGTTGATGCCTCACCATTGGTTATGCTGACTAGGGCTGATAGGAGTTGTAGGCCAAAACATCTGGAGGGCCACAAATTGTTTAAAGCCTATAACCTGTGGATCCAGGGAAGGGCCATATACCCCATTGGCAGAGTGTATGAGCCTATCTACACTACTGCTTTAAAATTGTTTAAAACAGTTTAAAATGGTTTATAACAGTTTTGAGAACTGTTGGGGCCCAGGACACACTCCATATACAGTTTTCAAAATGTTTTCAAAGTGTTTTATCCTGCGGGTGTGTAGATAGGCTCTATGTCCTTGAAGTAGGAGGCCCCACACCAAACTGTTGATATCTCTAGTAGAAGTTTAGGAACAGGCTGGAAAATATCACTGCTTGTTGGAAAATTGCTAGTTACAGTAAATTATGCTTTCCTAGATGGACTTAGCTTTTTAGGAAAGTGTAGCTCAGTAGGTTAAGCATGTTTATGTTCCTTCCAAGAAGGCACTGAGTCTGTAGGTTAAAACCATGCACCCCATACCTTTGGAGGATAGGGACTATATAACTCAGTAGCACAGTGTATGTTTTCAATGCCTACAAGATGACAGTAAGGATCACTGAAGCCTAGTTCAGATATAACGATCCTGGTCTGATAAACCCTCTGAGTTGCTAGTTCTGTAATGGGGACCGGGAGTGGTAGTGGTGGTAGCAACCCTGTTACTTGTCACTGGTGCCTCCCTTTAGGCCATGGTCTTGGCACATCAAAGCATTTGAACAACTGGCCTTGATGCTGAAAACATGGCACCTCTGCTTTATCTTTTTAAATTGGCTTGCAAATCAGCCCCAAAATGGTATGGAGACCCAAAATTATGATAGGAATGGTAGTTTCTCTCAGTTTCTCTTTTTTCCAATCTTAAGTTTGGTTCATCCTGATCTTTAGTTTGGTTGACCTCAAACCTTGATATGCATGAAAATTTGTGTACACTTTTTATGCAGGTTTCTTCTAATAAGTGCATTTTTGTATGCAATTTTGCCTAATCTACCATTTTCCCAATAAGAATGCATTTTAACATTATTATCACTAATATACACAGTTTTGTGTGCCATTTCCCTTAATATATGGATTTTTGTACGTATATTTTTATTGGAGAACTTTCTGGTAAAAATCAGAAAACTGCAAATTTCGAAGGATAACTATTGGTTCACAAATTCAAAATTACCTAAACATTTTTTTCCTCCCCACATCCCTACATTATGTCATAGTAACTGTTGGGATAGGACAGTTCTTCACCCCAAAGATGAAGCTGCAGATGGGGTAAACTCTAGACTTTCCCCCCACAGATTAGTTTCACCCAAGGCAGCTAGTAGTAACAGGAGGCCGGCCTGGCACCTTCATTGCTATCTTTTCGGCAGCAGGTCAAGACGCCTGTCTTTTCCCAGGCATTTAGCAGCATGTGCTGGATTTTAATCAACCCCAGATCTGTTTTTTAGTTTTGGCTCAAAGCTGTTTTTAGATATATACGTTGTCTTTGTGAATAATATCTGCTGTATATTTTGATGGTTTTAAATTCTGTATATCGTGTTTAATGTTTTAATCTTCTGTAAACAGCCTAGAGAGCTTCAGCTATGGGGTGGTATAGAAATGCAAATAATAATAATAATAATTCAATTTGGTTTAGCCTGTTAGTCCTGTTCCACAGCAAACAAAACAAAACCCTAATACTCATCAATGCATTTCCTCCTATTTGCCCTTCAGTCTCCTTCTATCTTCCATCCAGCCCTTCCCTTTGGGGTTTGTTATTATTGCCTTTCTCTCTCTCCCTCTGTTGTCTCTGTCCCCGAGGGCAAAGATCTATCTTTTGTTTATGTTATTCAGCAAAGTGCCAGTTACTGTGATGGCACTATAGAAATAAATTATCATCCCCATTGTTTGGACAAAAATGGTGTTCTGGAAAAGGAATCAATTAACTTCATATTGTCTAACTCTGGCCCAGGTGGCAGGATTATTCCACGATCCAAGCATTGGCAATGCAATCCACATTGTGCTGGTTCGTCTTATTCTTCTCGAAGAAGAAGAGGTAAGACCCTGGCCTTGTGTTTATACACTTATTTAATTGGGTGCTGCTTAAGGAAGACAGATGTCGGTAGATTTTAGAGAAGGATGGTGGAAACTGGACCAAAGAGGATTTAGCCTATGCCCTAAATATCCATATGTATCTTATGAAAGTACAAGTGTTTAGTTAAAAGGATTCTTATTTAATTCCCCCGATAATGAAATGTTGTGGGGGTTGGGGGTTGGGGTTGTGTTACATGTTCAGATATCGGAAGCTGATTCTTCAATTTCTATTCCCCTGCCAGGATTCAGTTTGACTTCAAAATTAGCAGAACAGACCACCAGTGGAACAGTTTCCCCCTCCTCCCTGCAGCCCCCACACCTCCAAACCTGCTCCAGAAGGGTTAGAGAACCCTATGAAGCTGAGATGGGGGGCATGAGAGGGTCTACAGGGGGGAGGGAAAGTCCCATTGCATGGGTGAATGCCCACTTGTGTTGGATGTAGCCCCCAGTTTTCAGCTTTATGGTCATTTTGGAACTTACTTTGAAGTATCTGACTTTCACACAGACTCTTCCACCTTAATCCCAGGATTCTCTCATCAGTATAGGAATGGTAACATTAAGAAGTCAAACTGAACCTGAACCTAAAACAGAACTACATGTATATTCTTTTTCTCTGAACCAGAACAGAACCTAGATTACAGTTGCCTGATTGTAACCCAGGTACTTCCCCCTATAAACCTTTAAATTCACAGCTGCACTGGTAGACAGGGAAGTTGTAGTTCTTGGTGACGCTGCAGGTACTGGCCAATCAGCACCATCCACATCCAGCTTCCATTTCAAATACTGTTCCCCATTCCCCCACTTCCTTCATTCCACAGTTTAATTTAGAGGAGGGAGTTGTTGTTGTTGTTTTTGCTATTGCTGCTGTTAACAATTGGGAGTGAGAAACCTTTGCAGGTCTATGACAAATCACCCAGAAATCTATGAGTGGATTCCAAACTACCTTCTACTTCTCCCTGCCTCACTGTGTTCAATCCACCCAACCTGAGTGGATTTTTATATGAAAGAACTGCTCAGTTCTGGTAGTGGAAATAAATGCTCGGTCTGAGCCATGTGCTCAGAAGCTTCCAATTCCATGTGTCTGCTCAGTGTCACTAAGGGGGCAACCAATCCTATGAATGTTTAGACAGAATCAAATCCTACAACTCCTAGCATTTCCCAGCCAGCAGAGCTTGTGGGAGTTGTAAGACTTGTTTCTGTCTAAACATGCATACAATTGTGCCCTAATTTGCATCTTACTCCAGTTGCTGGAGCTTGAGGTTCTAGTAAAACACCAAGTAGATCCCAGAAGCCTGAGGTAATAATAATAATAATAATAATAATAATAACAATTAATATAGTGCTTTATTACAAAGTGCTGTACATAAAATAAAATAGATCAGCAGTTTACAAAAATACAATAAATACAATAATCCTAATGGGAAACCTTAACTGAATTCAAAGAATATAACAATAAAAGCTTAAGATAAAAGCCCATACAAAATATGAAGTGGTCACCACAAGGGCCATCAGCCTGCTCTGCCTCAAGAACAACCAGCCAACCCCCTCTACTCAAAAAGAAAGAAAGGTTTTCAAACCTTTCTTGAACATCTCCAAGCTCTCTGCTAACCGCAGTGGCAGGGGGAGTGAATTCCACAGCTGTGGGACAAGGTCCTGGAATGCCCTGCGATCTGTGAAATAGAAAGGAAGGCCTGAACCATGGATCCGATGGCCCAACCCAGGACATACCAGGAGAAAAGCTAAACCAGGGCCTCATCTACACCAAGTAGGATATTGCACTATGAAAGTGGTACATAAATGGCAGGAGCCACACCAAGCAGGATATAGTGGTATGAAAGCGGTATATGGTATGCGTCAATGCCCTCCAACAGTTATCAGTGCACTTCAATACCACTATAAAGCACTAGTGTGGCCCCTGCCTTTGATATACCGCTTTCATACCACTTTCATAGTGCAATATCCTGCTTGGATCTAATGATCTAAGCAGGCAGCATCTATTTTGGCCTAGGATTGTGGTTTGGGTTTTCTTTGATTTAGGGACAACTTTCTATTGTAGCTCAAGAAAATCTTTAAGATATGTATTACTTTTTAGTTCTTTGGATGCCTCTCCATATACTGTGTTGCTCAGTTTGGTGTGTGTGTATATATGTTTTTCTAGTTCTCTGTAGTGATGACAAAAGTTTTATCTTAAGTTTCGGGACTCAGTAAGCAGCTATCATAACGATGTCTGTTGCTTCAAGCAAAAGCGTCATTTGTTGATGCTAAATTACGTTACTGAGCTCGCTAATGAATGCCGACGCTGTTTGTGTTCTGGCAGCGTAATGATATTTTTCTTTCCCTCTCTTTAGCAAGGGCTGAAAATAGTTCATCATGCAGATAAGACATTAGCCAGCTTCTGTAAATGGCAAAAGAGTATCAACCCCAAAACAGATACCAACCCACTGCATCACGATGTGGCAGTGCTTCTTACCAGGTATGAGGATACAGTGGGGGCTAAGGTCCAGGAGATGGACTCCTGAGGGATGGGGATCTCACTGCCCTTTGAATGAGATACCCATCAGAGCTTGAAGTGGAAGGTGCCATTCCAACTGAGAGGAGTGGGCAGATGTGTGAGAAACAGCAGTTGGCTGTTTGGAAGAGGCAGAAGTAGAGAGGATTGTGTTTCTAGCTGGAGTTAGCTGAAAAGTGGGGTGCAGCATTTCTTTATTTAACTATTACATTTCCTTTTTTATGAATCCTTTTTTCTTCCTTTAGCAAAACAAAACAAAAACCAAATCATGAAAAGAAGGGTAGAAGAACAATAGTTTACATGCATAGAAATATAAATATTCCATCAAATATGACATTTGGGGGGGGGGGGTGAGGAGATTATGCGTAAGTTTCAAGAAGAGCAGGCCAAGTAACCATATCTTGATCCATTCACGGGTGGCGCCTATATACCACCCATTCAAATGTTGATACCGTTGATAGGTCCTCAATCCATTGCATTATAGGAGGTGAACATTTATCCTTCCAATGTTGTAATACCAGATACAAAAGAGGGCAGGGCTCCTTCAACTTTAACTGTTGTCATGAAGAGGGAATTTCACCAGGTGCTGCATGCATACAAATGACACCTGCTGAAATTCTCCTTTCAATACAACTGTTAAAGATACAGGAGCCCTGTCCTCCTTCTCATATGGTCACCCCAAGTGCCGGGGCTGTGCTCCTGTGAACCCTGAGTCCATTACTATTCCACTGATCTTAGCACCATCAAAAGTACAATTCCTTCATTTGAACTCCTAACAAGCTCTTATACATGATTCACATATTAATGATGCTAATCACTCTAAATCATACTCAGAAGCATTTTATGAGTCAGGGTCTTTTCCATGAAGCTAAACAAAATGAAGCAGAAAGTCTTTTGGAAACAACTGCCCCCCCCAACAATTATTTTCTAAATGGAACAAATGCAAAAGCAAATATTTTTGGTCCTTCTTCTTACTGTCTGTTTGCTACAAAATCACAGGGCTTTATTGCTTGTGACTTTTCCAACAACAGCACTTGTTAACGATAATTGCATGCTTTTGAATACTGCTGTGATGAGCAGAAATCTGGGACTTGGTATGCCAATTATTTTTGGACGATCCATGTGCTTATTTCTAATTCGGGAAATTATGATTCAGCATTTGAGCACAATTTATATTAAAAGCAGTGCGCAGAATGAGACTAAAAAACTAACTAGTCCACATACCTAAATGGTGGTTGGAACAAATGCAGAAGAAATGAAGGAAGTTTGTTTGAATTACGTTCATGACATATTGAACGTATGAGAGCTTCCATGCCATCATCATCATCATCATTTTTGGTACAAAGTTTGTATATTGAGTACATTTAGTAATACGTTGGCCACATTCAGATGTCACTTTAAGCCATGGTGGGTTATTAAGCCTGTTTTGAAAATAAACTACTGTCATCCCACACACAATCAGATAAATAAGCTACTGTGTGAGGTTTAATAAGCTGCTGTGCATAATCTGAGTCATCCCTCCGCCCCCTGTCCTGCTGCAGACCTCCTGCCCCAGTAGTGGTGCAGGTTCACCCACTAAGAACACTACAGCAGCCTGTCCCAATGAGAGGAGAGTGTAATTCAGCACTTCCAGCATCACCCTAACAAGAAGATGATGGCTCTAAAGTGCTGGAAGTGTACATGATTGGGACCAAACTTCATACACAGCCTCCCCTAGTTGGGAGGTACCTGATGTACCATCAAACCCTGCACAATTACACAGCAAGGAGCAATAACCCTGGGTACACCGAAAAGGGGATGGTGCAAATAAACCTTGGAAGTTTGCAGGATCGGGACCAAACTTCATAGATAGCCTCCCCTAGCAGTGATGCACATTGAAAACCTGGTGCACTGACAAAGTCACATGAGCCAAAGCACCTTTTTGCAAAAAAAGGGGTGATGGCTATAACTCCATGGAAGGTTACGGGAGCAGTACAAAACTTCATACACAGCATCCCCTGAGAAGGATGCACACAAGCAAAATGACAACCCTGCACAGCTGCTGCCACTCAATCAAGATAGTGTTTGATACTTGGAGAGGTTGCAGAGCTCATTGTCGTGGGGAAAGGGTTAGGGTGAGGTCGGCCATGAGCGCAATCAGTTGCTAGGCAGATCATGGAAACAGATCTGCCAGCCGGAGGAGAGCAGCAACAGCGGTTTTGACTGCTCTTGCCAAGTGACTCTGTAGGTGACCAAAATAACCCATTGTGACTACCACACAGCACAATAACCTGTGATGGGTTAAATAACCCACTCTGCAGACCGTGGGTTATCAGAGTGGGTTATTTTGGTCAAATAAGCCATAGTAAGTTAAAAAAACTCCCAACAGATGACAAGATAACCCATGATGGGTTAAGTAAGCCACCATGGCTTATTTAACCCATCATGGGTTATTATGACATCTGAACCCAGTCACTATGTTGTATGTTCTGGGCTCATTGCCCTTACGTGCACATATATTTTTCTCTATCTTTCTTTGGTGAATGTAGAAGAAGCAGATGTTGAAGTATCAGTAAAATGAAAATTATACTTCCCAGTATGCCAGCCAGAAATGATAGGAGTTGCATTTTAGCAGATCTAGAAGGAACCAACGGGGAAGACTGGGATAGATAATACTGAACAAATAGTCTGAGCTGGTAGAAGGCAGCTTCCTATGCATGGTGGACTTGTAGATGTTCCTAGTGATCAAGGATGCAACACAAAGATCAAGCCAATTATTGATGTGTCACCAATGCAATTATTCATTTGAGGGCAGGACGTACACATGGCTGGCACAGTTTTGTCCAAACTCAGGAACATAAGCCAGGCAAACAGCCAACTTCAAATCATGGCTTCATATTGTGGCTTCTTCTGAGTATCCAGGTTTAGACAAAACAGGAAACTATACTCTATGGAAGGCTTACTGATTTTGCTCACTTGTTTAAAGGGGCTGTGAACACAGCCAAAAGATTCATTCACTTTTTCAATATGAGATATTATAGTATGAACATGGCAATGGCTTCTAGCCAAACTAAAAACAGGAGGCAGCTAAATACCTTTATGGCTTTCCTGGGACTTCTTCAATTCCTTTTGTTCAAAACATTCCTCTAGCCAGCAGAGGACTCTGATTTTGAGCCTCCCGCTGGCTAGGACAATATTTTGAACGAAAGGAACTGAAGAAGTCCAAGGAAAGCTATAAAAGTTTTTCACCTCCTGTTTTTAGTTGTCCATGCTGTATTACATCTTACTCCCCCCATGGGCCCTGTATCCTCTATTAAAAAATGGAATCTCTTCTGAGTCATGAAGCGAGACAATAGGATGACTGGATAATGTTTCAGGCAGTAATGGAAGAAGAATGGTTCCAGCACAGCAGCGTATGTATGTATGTATGTATGGGGGTGCGGGTGGACTACACTAATCGGTGCAACCATTGACTGCTTTAGGAGGGGTTGGATTGATAGCAGAGGAGACCTGCTGTATGGTGCAGGTGTTCCAACATGGCATCCCAAGAGCATCCACACAACGCAGTCTCATGCAATGGCTTCATTAGCCCCTGCCTCCTGCTCTCCATGTTGATCTGTGCTCCAGACCTGTAAGTGGGCAAAGAGATGAGTATGTAGTCCTGGTCCAGCCAAAGATCACATAGAGGGAGAGGGCAAAGCCACTCCTTTTCCATGCTCCTGTCATATTCGCTTGCTTAGGCCTTTATCACGCGTACCATTCCCCCCCCCCCCCCGGATTGCTTCTGCGGGTTCTCCCTCCATTTCCTATGCGAATCTAGTGGCTGGTTTTGCTCTGATACCTCAGCTCAGCCTGCTGAACTTGCCTGAACTTGCCTGAAATGGACTTTGCCCGTTCAGGGTTAAATCAAAACAGAAACTCAAAATGGAGCACTCAGGGCACGAGAACAGCGCGAGGGGGACGACGTCTTGCGAGTCCCGCGCTGAAGAAGTGGATCAAAGTCGCGGTGGGCGTGCTTAAAACCACGCGTGTGATAACGGCCTCAGAGGAGAAAAATCAGAGGCAGTGATTATCAATGGGACCCCAACTAGACTGTGCAACTTGACAGGTACCCGACAGCGTCCACCCCTGACACCAGCCCTGCTGTGCACACATATCTGGGATTAAGTCCCGTTAAACATAGGGATAAACTTTGTGCTAAGGATAAACTTTGTACTGAAAAAAAAAATCAATAATATGGAACAATGTGCATATCCTCCTAAACTACCTATCGGCTTCTTGGAAGTTAACACATTGTCAGTGCAGATGGATCTTCAGAGCCCTTATGACAGCTAAAAGACTTCTATTATCACCTCCCATAATGCAATGGATTATGGACCTAATAACACCATCAACATTTGAACAGGTGTTATATAGGCACAACTTGTGAGTGGATAAATACATGGATATTTGGTCTGCTTTTCTGGAAACCTATGTATAACTCCCCCCCCCTTTTTTTTTAATGAATGGTACACCTGATGGCAAAATGATGATATTCCTTTATACTTAATGTGGTTCCCCCCCCTTATTTTCCATTTTTACGTTGTGTTTTCTGTTCTGTTTTATTTATTTGTTTCATTTATATACCGCCCAATAGCCAAAGCTCTCTGGGCAGTTGATATTCACAATGAAAAGGGGGGGGGAACATAGTGGGACTTAATTCTGAGTGAACATGCATCAGGTTGTGCTTACTACATAGCTCTTCATCACAAGCTTTTTGCTGTGTTCACATAGAAAAGACATTTGCGCCAGCATGAATCGTCCCTGTGAAACCTTAGGTTTGTCCCATCTCTCTGGAATGTGTCAACCTCATCGGAGCTGTAATATCAATGAAGATTCGGGCCTACCTTTGGCGTTTACGATTGCACATGAACTTGGACATAGGTATGAAAATGTAGTGAGTCGTGACATACGCAAGGGAGTTAAAACTAGCGCTATGCCAAAAATTTCTCCTATGAAAATTTCGACCATTCTCATTCAAAAGAAAGAAATTGCTTTTGAAAAGAAATTCAAAGGGGAAGGAATTTCGGAGAAATTCTCGTGGATTTGGTTCAAGGTTCTTGTGCTTCCCTTATTTATGGGATGACTGAGGAGTGTATGTGAGTGTCCCATCTTTCATTGTACAGTCATCTCTCTGACAACTTGTAACCTCCTTGGCTTCCTGAACTCCCACCCCCACCCCGGAAGACATCATGAATTGATTTCACCCATAGGCCTTTTCAGGTCTGGAAGTACAGACAGCCTGGGAGAATGTAGAGCAATGAAGAGATATGTAATAGAAAGAAAAACAATTAGACAGTACCCTCAACCACCTCACAGTAATTAGGTAAGGTCAAAGACACCATCAACACACATTCAAAATAAATTATAAAATGCCCTGAGAATGAGGCAGAAAAATGGAAGCCCCTTTCATGGGGAAAGAAAACTTTCAGGAAATTCCTGAGATTTTTCTTTTCTTACCTCCTCAAAATAAAAGGACACTTTGCAGAATTTTCTCCGCATTTTCTTCACCATTATTTTTGTGGTGGCTGCATTCCCTTCCTTCAATGCCCTGGAGTGAAGCTAGGTATATGGGGCATTGTGGAGGATGCAAAATGGGGGCCAGGCTGCCAACACAGTTAATGCTGTTGCCATTTGCAACGGCAGTGCAACCCCCCCCCCCCAAAAAAAAACCTTAGTGGGGGAAAGAAGCTGTTCTCCGACCCTTGCCAATGGTGATGCCCTACCTGTGAGAAATTTTGGGAGAATTTCTCCTCCCCATGGAGAAACTCAGTGAAATTGCCCCCTCCCAATTTCTCTACCAACAAATAGGGTGGAGAATTTTGAGAGTCCCTTTGTTGCAGCTGAAATAGCTGCCATAACACTTACATTCTCAGGAGGAATCGAAGACACATGTTGATTTGGTGGCAGTAGGGGGATCTAAAAGCGTATTTACATGTTTAAAGTTATTTATTTAATAAAATTATGAAGTTTAGCTGGAAGCAGGTTTTATTTGGACAATTGGTGCAATACTGTCTGTCTGTTTTTGTTATGCTCCCATAAGTAAAAGAGCCAGTGACTTGCTTGTCCAGCTTTACATCTTCCAAAAGATGGTAGGATGTGATTTTATATGTGTCTTTTGACTCATGCCAATTTCTGTGTGTTCTCTTTGCCTTCCTTTGACAACACTGTTTAATCTGCTAAAATGAATAGATAAAATGCATTATTGTCTGCACTGTTTTGTACATGCACTTTCAAAAATTCAAAAAAAGATGCAAACAAGAATTCTTTAAAAAATAATACCCATTTAATTGCATTCGCTTCCAGACTAACTTTGTACCTCTTGCCTCTATGTGTTGACTCATCTTAGTTAATATTTATCTTTGTCTCCAAGGCACTGTTTGCACATACTGTTCTACTGAGGTTCTCTTCATCTTTTCTTATTTCTTCTTCCACCTGGACTTGCCTTTGTTTCTCTCTAGTCCTTCCTCCCTGTCTTCTCTTGCATTCATATTGTTCCAAAATGGCAGTCCCTTTAGAGTGACCATATGAAAAGGAGGACAGGGCTCCTGTATCTTTAACAGTTGCATAGAAAAGGGAATTTCAGCAGGTGTCATTTGTATGCATGCAGCACCTGGTGAAACTCCCTCTTCATCACAGTGGTTAAAGCTGCAGCAGCCCTGCCGCCTTTTGTATCTGCTGCATGCATACAAATGACACCTCCTGAAATTCCCTTTTCTATGCAGATACAGGAGGCCTGTCTTCCTTTTCATATGGTCACCCTATGTCCCTTATACCACCCCCATCTTCTCTAGGGGGTTGGAGAACCATCTGAGAATATGGGGAAGGTGGAGCTGGGGGCTGCAGAGGGAGGGGAGAATCAGCAAAGATTGCCTCCCCCAACCCTTCCACCAACAGGACTGTTCTGAGTGGAATTCTGTAGGCCTTCCAGATTACAGATGGACAAACACAGCTGTGTCCAATTCGCTGGATGCTCATTCTGCCACTGCGGTTTGGTGATTGTACAACAACTTCAGTGGAGGCTCTGGAAATTACATGATTTCGCTCCGTTTGCACATTTACTCTTGCATGAATGGGGCCTTTACGGCTGCCATTCACACAATAGGGAAATGCAGTATTTCTGGAGCCTCCATTGTTGCACCCAACGGAGACTCCAAAAATGGAGTATTTATGCATTGCATAAAAGGCCTCGTTTATGCTAGAGTAAAGGCATGAATGTTCTGTTTGCACCTTTACTCTTTACAACTGCCATTTATGCAATGAGAGAAATTACGGCAATGGGTGAAAATACGGCTCCAGAATCTCCATTGTCGTGCGCAATGGAGGCTCCAGACAAGGGTGGATGGCTGCTGGGTGCTCATCGGGCCAAGCGGGCACCTGTAACATCCCTATTCCAGATGTTTGGGCCTTCAACTCCCATCAGCCCTAGCCAGCATTGCCAATAGAAAGGGGTGATGGGACTTGTGTCCCTCAGATGGTTTGAACTACAAGTTGCCCACCCCTGGCTCAGGGGCTGCTCCCACATGCAGAATAAAGCTGGGTCCAACCCATTGACTTCTTTCATAGCTCTCTCTCCCTCTCTCCATCATTTGAGATATATTGCTGTGAGTCTCCGCCAAGATCACTCAGATCATTGGCTTCACATTACCTGTTAACCGCAAGCAGATTTTCTGCAGGGCTTTAGGTTGTGCGGAGATAAGATATTCCACCTTTATTAAGTTTTCCTGACAATATTTTGTGCCTGGATTGATTTCCCTCCTAGTTTTGGTATCCAGCATGATGGAAAGGAAAATGACTGTGAGCCAGAAGGAAGACGCCCATACATCATGTCCAGGCAGCTGCAATATGACCCCAGTCCCCTCACCTGGTCACAATGCAGCAAGGACTACATCACACGTTTCCTAGAGTGAGTCCACATGTCCATTTTGCAACAAGGACAACAAAGAACATGAAAAGAAATCCTTCGCCTCCTTCTTGCCTTGAGGAGTCAGTGTTTGTTCAGGTTTTGTTTTTTGTTTTTTACTTAGAACCTTTAGGCATACAACTAATGATTATATCAGAAGAACCATACTGGCTCAGAATAAAGGCCAGGCTAGCCTAGCATTCTGTTCCCACAGTGGCCCACCAGGTGCCTCGATGGGAAGCCCACAAGCAGGAAATGAACACAATAGCAGTCTCCTACTCCTGTTTCTCAGCAACTGGTGTCTAGCGGCATGTTACCCTGATACTGGTGGTATTGCAAACTACAAAGCAAGCAAAATGAATAACGGAAGGTGGGTTACCTTTCGTATTTGGTCTTCTGAGGATTCAGTTAATATACTAGAAGAAAATTGATGCGGTTATGGACTTGCTGATGGATGAAGATAAATCCTTGGGAGCGAATTTATTTAGCATCCTGGGCTAGTATTATCATTTGCTACAGCTACATACCTTATTTTGTGTTTTAAAAACGAGCCTATAAAACCATTGAGTCCAACCCCCTGCTCAATGCAGGAATCCTCCTTAAAGTATACCTGACAGATGGCTGTCCAGCTGCCTCTTGAGTGCCTCTAGGATAGGATGGCTCATACAACACACTAACCACTTGCTGCAAAAAGGTTAGTACCCTAACCATGGCTTAGCGTGTTGTCTGAACAGGCCCAGTGAGTTCTCACCACCATTATTTTTTAAAATTTGTAAACCACCCAAAGAGCTTCGGCTATGGGGCGGTATATAAATGCAATAAATAATAATAAATAGTAATTATCGTTCGCAGCTGCATCATTGTTACTACCTGCCTGCTTGCCAGGCAGAGACCCAATGGGCAAGCAGATAGTGGCATCTCCTGCTTTTCCTTCACATCACTGCTATCTGGGCCAGAGCAAGAGACAGATGAATAAGCAGGTTGTAGGGGCCCTTGCTAGTGAGCCCCCTTCTGGAGGGGGGCTCAGCAAGTCCTAGTTATGCCAAACCTTGATGCCAGCCTTGCCTGCAACCATATTGATTGATCAGAAAAGCCCTGCTGGGTGAGATCAAGGGTCCATCTCAGCCCACATCCTGTTTCTAACAGTGGTCAGTCAGATTGTTTCACAAAGCAAAACTCAGAAGCCTAGCCCAAGGAAAACAGCTTCCATCATTATTTGCCTCTTAGTAACAAAGTTTAGAGGCAGTATACAAAAGTATACTGCCTGTAAACTTAGAAGTTCCACTTAGCTATCATAGCTAAAAGACATAGTCCTATCTGCCATGAATCTATCTAACCTTTTTAAAAATACTTCTAAATAGCTGCCATCAACATATCATGTGGCAAGGAGTTCCAGCATTATCCCATCTGGGAAGAAGGTGTTCTTGTTCTTGTTCTTTTGGTCTATCCTGAATCTGCTGCCCATCAATTTCATTGCGTAAAGAGTAACTTGATGTGCCACTGCTGTTTTCAGTGGCAATCTTGTGTTCCTTGTAGCATTTAGTTCTGCTCTGGTTTGTTAACTAACTAATTGATTGGTTGAGTCAGTATTTTTGTAACCCACCCTTCTTCCAATAAAACAACCATGAACATAAGGATCAACAATCTTGATATTTGAAAAATACCATACAACACCAAGTATAAATCTCTCTAACACACTATATATCAAGATCCAAATGCCTGAACAAATACAATTGCTGATTGCCTTCCCTCTAAGCTAAGTGTGTCAAACCATTGTTGTGCGTCTCTGAATCATCTTATTAGCTGATCATCTTCCTGAAAACGTAGCATTCAAAACAGGATACTATACTCAAGCTGGTGTCTGACCAGCACTGAATAAAACAGTATTTTCACCATCTACACCCAGTTACATGCAGTGCTTCTGTGAAAACACCCTCATATATCCAGCACTGACAGTCTGGCCTGCGGGGAGCCATTCTTGACTCATTTCCCCGTTTTCCTGTCCTCCCACTATTAGCACAGAACAGCCTTCCAAAAACCGGTGCCCTCCAGATATTTTGGACTACAACAACCAGCATTCCTGGTCAAGGACCATGCTGGATGGGGCTGATGAGAGTTGAAGTCCAAAACATCTCATGGGCATTAGATTGGGTAAGGGTGGCCTAGAAGATAGGTGAGAAGTTTTATCATTTATGACCTTCCCTGAGATATGAGAGCAGCTGGTGACACCTTAGCTCCTTTAGTTCTGACTGAAACCAGAGCAGATTCACCACCCCACTGACATCAGAGTCACCAGCCTCCACCGAGAGATGGGTATTGCTGTTTTTAGTTGAAATTAAAAACAACAAAACAAAACAAAACGTTAAGAACTAATCCCACATGTCAAATTCAGCCGAGGATGGGGCTTCTGCCTGGATGATGTTCCAAAGAAGAAAGATCTAAAGCCTCCTTTCATTGCGCCTGGAGTGATTTATGATCTGCACCATCAATGTCAACTGCAGTATGGACCCAACGCAACGTTCTGCGATCAAGTGGATGTAAGTTCAGTCTCACTCTTCTCCCCACACCCCAACCTGCCCTTCTCATTTGCCCACCTATGAGAGCAATTAGGTGGGTATCACAAGGGGGACAGCTTTCTCTGCGGTGGCCCCAAACCTAAACTTCCAACAGAGGTCTGCCATGCACCATCCTTGCAGGCTCTCAAGAAGGACTTAAAACATTTTATTTTACCATAGCCTTCCTATGATGAATACTGTTATTGCTGCTGCTGTTGTTCCTGCTAGTTTTATTGTTGGTTTTATTGTTTTAATTGCTATTTTATTGTGATCGTGTTTTTATTGCTTTTAACATTTTATTGTTGTAAGCTGCCTTGTGAGGGCCTCTGCCCTGAAAGACAGCCAAGAAATCTTTAAATAAATAAATAAATAAAGGTGAAATCCAGCTTCTGCACCCTAATGGAACATGAATATATTGTAACGGGGAAAATTAACCCATTGGAAAGAAAGTGTTGATGCAGTTATTGGGGCTGTCCACCCACCACACTAACTCACACTCAGGGGTGGAGTGTGGGTTGTTATTGAACCGTGGGTTAGAGTGTTGTTTGAACCCAGGTCATTTTCTGCAGGGTGGCTTGTTAACCATGCAATGTGGCTTGTTAACTACCTTGAACAATCCAACAACAAACCACGAGTTCTCAAAGTGGCGTGTTTGAGAAAAATATGCCACACTGCATGGTGAGCAAGCCACACTGCAGAAAAATGTCCTGGGTTCAACAACATGCTAATCCATGATTCAACAAACATCTCACAGTTCAACAACCACCCACACTCAACCACTGAGTGTGGATTCGTGTGTGGTGCAAACCCAGTAGCTAAAGTGTTCGACTGGGAGTCAGAAGATCCAGGTTCTAGTCCTCACTCAGCCACAGAAACCCACTGGGTGGCTTTGGGCCAGTCACAAACTCTCAGCCCAACCTTCCTCACAGGGTTGCTGTTGTGAGGATAAAATACAGAGGAGGAGGATTATGTATGCCGCCTTGGGTTCCTTGGAGGAAAAAATGTGGGATATAATACAACAACAAATGGATAAATAAGATCTTAATTGTTTAGTTTTACAACATTTGAAGTTGTCGTTGATGTTGCAGAATATTTGTCAGACACTGTGGTGCTTTGTGAAAGGCTCCTGTCGTTCAAAACTAGATGCTGCAGCAGATGGAACGAGATGTGGCGAGAATAAGGTGAGTATAGGATTCTCTCCTAGAAACGGCAAGAATGGAAAATGTGAGCCTGGAGCTACCAAGCTAGGCTTTTATTGTGCCATGGCCCTGCCTCATCCATGGAATTTTATGGGGTTGGGTGGATTCCAAATGTTGCCATCTTTGATTTCTAGCCCTCCCATGTTTTCCCGCTGCTTCTTCCATCTTTTTTCGGACCAGAGTGTCCCAGGGACCATAGGATATTCGGATTCCCCTTCTGGAGGCTGTAGACATTGCTACAATCTCAGGAGGGGGAATCTGACATCGGAATGCCTCCTCCCATTCCTGCCTCCTTGCGACCATCACAGAAAGAACAATAGAGGACAAAAAAATGGCATTTTGGTGGATTGGGAAAGGAAGGGGAGAGGAGAGGCAAGAATCCTATGGCCTCTCTATTATCCAACCCCACCCAAATGAGTCCATCTAGCTGTTTGTTTTTCGGGGAGGAGAAATGGGCAGCGAAATCACCTCTATCAACCTCTTGCCCTGATGACAACAGCCCATCAGGGCATAGGATGTCTTCTGTCTAATGGGCACCTATCCCAGAAGATTGCACATAAAGGAAGAAAAGATTGAATCGATGCACAATGCCTTTTGATCATTAGCGATGGGAACCTTGTGTCTGGAAGCAGCGTCTGACTTCACCCTTAGTGCCTGACTCCAAGAGCTCAGATCAAAAGTGGCATCCAGAAACAGTTGTTGTGTTTTCTGCTACAAGCTTTGCATTCAGCCGCTTTCTTTTACATTAATATTTCACTGTGATATGAATCTGAAACCCTAACTCTATCTGACGTCTTCAGAAAGTCTTCGTCGTCAGGAAGGCAAGAAAATGTCTTTCTTTTCCGATCAATACCAGTTCCTCCACCAGCAGGAGTTTAGATGCCTAGCTCCTTCAGATCGGATATGTAATTTCAGTGTTTCTCCATAGCATTGATAGATGAATGAAAAAGCCTCCAGAGCCTTCCTTTGCTCAAACTTTAGTGAGGATCAGCACCGGCGTCATACTCCATTGTGCCATTGGCTGCCGATGGACCCCTTCCTCACCCCCTGCTCACTCATTCCCCACCTGCCAAAGGCCCATCTGTTGGTGGCCTCTCCTCCTCACCTGGCCTGGCTGGCCTCAATGGTAAAGTGCTGCAGCATCAGGCCAGCAAGCTGGCTGAGCCTTCAAGACCCTGCACATGCATTTTAAAGAGTTTTTTAAGTTACCTTTTGAGTGTCAAATATTTAGGGTGAACAGATAAAATCCAGGTCAGGGCTCATGTAACTTTAACAGTTGTAGAGAAAAGGGACTTTCAGCCAGTGTCATTTGTATGCAATTAGTTCCTGGTGAAATTCCTTCTTCATCACAACAGCTAAAGTTGCAGGGGCCCTGCCTTCTTTTGTATATGGTCACTCTAGTATAGTACATACACCTTTAACTGTTGTGATGAAAAGGGAATTTCACCAGGAACTAATTGCATACAAATGACACTGGCTGAAATTCCCTTTTCTCTACAACTGACCTGGATTTTATCTGGTCAGCCTACAGCTGTTTGAACCAATCAGACCTATCTTTGGGAGGGGGAGCATAGCCAATGAGAGCACAGGAGCTTGCAGTGAGGACATAGGAGTAAAGACCGCCATGTGCACTCATTGCCCTCCCAAAGGCAGCAACTGATTGGTTCAGAAAGCTGCCATTTAAAGGGCAAGTAAAAATATGTTTTCTTTTAAAATGGGGGCACCGAGGGGCCCACAGGCTCAGCCATGTTGCTTCATTTCATCAGTTGGGCCAGCCAGGAGGGCAAGAAGGTCAGTGGTGGATTCCATGGACTTTGCAAAAATGACGTAGCACAATTGCAAATCGGCACAAGTGAGCATTAGTGAAAGTGCACACTTCCACTAACACATATTAGCAAATGCACACTTCCATAACCGGAACAAAATTCTCATGCGTCGCACCATTTCTTTTAGTGGTGGATGCCATTTTCCCCTCCCATTGCCCTGGAACGACACCAGGTCCGTAGCACTGTGGAGGATGGTGTCCAGCTGCTGTTCCTGCTACTTGCAGCAATAGCAGCAGCCACAACAAAACAAAACAATTCTGGGGGAAAGAAAGAAGCAATTTTACTGCCAGTGCTAATGGTGACCCCACCCCCAAGAAAATGTTGGAGAATTTTTCCTCCCCCTGGAGAAATCCACTGAAATGTTTCCCACAATTAATCTGCCCACAAATCAGATGGAGAATGTCAAGGGGCCATTTGCTCACAACTCTGTACCATTCCGCCTGATTTTTATTTTCCAAAAATGAAGCATGAAGGAGGGGGTTTAACCTTTTTCTCCTGTGCCAATTTCCTGGTATAAATTGCCTCCTTCTACACTCCAAAGTTGTTATTAGCCATGGAGGGGGAAACATACAGGAACAAAGCAAGGTCCTGTACGTTTTCCCTTTGCAGCTATTAACAGCTTGGGCAGGGCAGTTTGCTTTGAGGAATTGGCATGGGCTCAGAGTTAAAACCCTCCCCGCTTGCACCCAACTCCAATCCATATTAGGTCCCTCCATGCCTGCTTTTCATATAAGAAAAGAATGCCAACACATTGGGCTAAAAGCTGGAAAAATGTAGAACTTCTAATGCTGAAGTCTTGGTACATGAAACTGTGCCAAATAGCCATGGCCAAAAAAAAAAATCGACATATCAACTGAAAATATCTAAAGGCAAAGGGAAAATATCTGGTTTTATTTATATATATATATATATATATATATATGGCATTATTTTATTTTATTTTATATACAAATCAGGGACATACACAGTAATATTTGTCAAAGCCTTTCCTCAGGCAATAGAAAAGTGCCAAGGGCTTTTCTACATTTATCATGTGCTTGTCATTCCCTATTCATGGTTGTCGTGACACCCTGGTTTAATTTCTGCAAGCTTTTTAGAGTGGGGAAAGTGCGGTATTTAATTGTGAAACCAAAAATAAAACACTTTTTTCACTTGTGTCTTTGTGCTATTCTGTTATATCGTAGTGCCACCTAAAGGTTATGTAAAGGAAAAGCAGGAAAGGAAACACTTCTTGTATAGTGCTTAGATCTTAATTCTGCAATGAAAACGAAAATAGATACAGTGAATTCTGAAGTGATTAAGAGCCTCATGTAGAAAAGCCTAAGGGCACAATGCTATGCTAGGGTGACCAGATTTTGGAAAGCAAAATCCCGATCCAAAATGGCCACCCCACCAAAGCAGCCCCCCGAACATAAAATAAAAAAATTAAAAAGGCCACCTGCCATGCGGCCAACAAGCAGACACCCCTGCCACCCCCCCCCCACCGGAAACAACCCCCCCACCAAGCCACCCCCCCAAAAAAAACCCAGCCCAGACCTACCGGGTCCTCCGCTGCCACCGCTGATCTCCTCCACTGCCGCGTGACCCCCTGCAGCCCCCTCACCCTTCTTGCCCTGCTCCTGGGCTCCCTGGAGGTACCTGAGGAACAGCAACAGCAGCAGCAGGCAAAGGAGGAAGAGCCTGCTTTAAAATGCCCGCGCTGCTCCCGGCCTCTGCAGGAAACAAGTGCTCAGCATTAGGGAGTGTCAACAAATTCCTTGTCTGGTGGCTAAAGCAGTTAGCCACCAGACAAGGAATTTGTTGACGCTCCCTAAGGCTGAGCACTTGTTTCCTGCAGAGGCCGGGGAGCAGTGGGCAGGAAAGAAGTACTTAGCGTTAGGGAGCGTCAACAAATTCCTTGTCTGGTGGCTAAAGCAGTTAGCCACCAGACAAGGAATTTGTTGACGCTCCCTAACGCTGAGCACTTCTTTCTTGCGGAGGCTGGGGAGCAGCGTGGGCATTTTAGGGCGGGAGGAGAGCTGATCCTTTCTCCGGTTTGCCCCCGTCGCTCCCCTGTCGGCCCGGATTGCCCCAGTTTTCCCGGTTAGGACCGGGAAATCCAGGGCGATCTGGTCACCCTAGCTATGCATGTTGATACAGAAATAAAGTCCTACAACACCCAGTATTCCCCTGCCAGCCATGCAATCCTATACTCATTTACTTGAGAGTAAGCCTTATTGAACTCATTGGAACTTCTGAGTAGACATGCATAGTATTGCACTGTAAATACAATTTACAATACCTCTGAGCAAACAATAGATTCTACCTATATTTTTGTCTGTAAAATAAAGGTGATGATGAGGGGTAGGGAGAAACAATCAATGTGCTACCTTTTTGTCAATAATTAGATTTTAATTCAATGTGGTTTTTTGTTTTTCATATTGTGTGTGTGTGTGTGTGTGTGTGTGTACAGCATGGGGATCCATTCACAGATCTCCTGTGTCATGTGTGTGGCTTGTCTCCAACTCAAAAATCTCCATAGCATTCAATGACATGAGAGGTGGTCTCTCTCTTTCACCCCTCTCTGACCTGATTCAATGCAAAAGATGCATTTTAGTGCCAATGTGTTGTGTTTTCTTTTCTGACCCACGGCGTTTGCTGCTTTATTGTTCAGTGGTGCTTCACAGGTGAGTGCATAGTTGTTGGCAAGAGCCCCGAAGCGGTTCACGGTGGATGGGGATCGTGGTCATCGTGGTCACATTGCACACGGACATGTGGGGCCGGCATTCAGACTGCTGAGAGACAATGCAACAATCCAGAGTAAGTCTTATGGCCGTCTGTTTCCTTTAATCCCTTGTCGTCTCAATCTGTGTGTAACCCAAACAGTCTGTTTCTGGAGCATCTCAAGGAATATCCTATGAGATTGTCCAAAGAGTCCGTCCTGCGGGTCTCCCCATGCATGGAGATGCAAGCAGAGATGGCGAGACCTTGGCCCTTTTCTGTTGTGGCACCGTCTCAACAACTCCCTCTCCAGGGGAAGCGTGCATAAGAGATTGGCCATGTCTACACCAGCGATATATCCCGGGATCATCCCTAGGCCGTCCCTGTGCCACCCACGGGGTGGCTCTGTGCCCATAGGGGGAAGCAGTTTCTCCATCCCCAGGATGGCGGGGGGTGGGGTGCATGCAGGGGGTTTCCTACCTTTTCCGCCATACGACAAGGGCTCCCCTGTACTAGTTCTTACTTCTGTCTAAAGGACGCGTGATAAACCGTGAGTGGGCGGTAGCGAGTGCACGATAAAACGCTCGTCTGATGAACCCCCATCTATGCTACCTTGGAGGAAAGGCAGGATGTAAACATAATAAAATGAATTCTAATGTTCCTAATTTTCAAAAACACTCATGTCACTTCTAGGCCACAGTTTGGAGGGAAGTATTGCACAGGAGAGAGGAAACGCTACCGCATGTGTAATGTTAAGCTGTGCCCAAGAGCCACGCCAAACTTTCGTCAAATGCAATGCAGTGAATTTGATACCGTCGCCTACAGAAATGAATTCTACGAGTGGATTCCAGTTTATAACACAGGTAAGGGTAGGGGGAATCACCCATTTCTAGTAGTGAACATTAATGTCAAGATTAATGTTTTCCTCCAACATCTTGAAAGTTGAACAGGGCTAAAGACTCTGTTCAAAGAGGAGAAAGTTCCCAAAACGGAAAGGAGACATGCAAATATCAAAAAGGAACCACAAAAGAAAAAGGGACATTTGATACTTTTATGTCTTTTTTTGATATACCTATCTGCATCATTTTTTGGAAATGCAGGATTTTAACTTTATAAATAAAACAAACAAATACATAGCCTTGGACTTCTTGAAATATACATCTTGCAGTGTAACAGTCCTCCTGCCTTGCCAGACAATAAGATGACCATATGGAAAAGAGGACAGGGCTCCTGTATCTTTAACAGTTGTATAGAAAAGGGAATTTCAGCAGGTGTCATTTGTATGCATGCAGCACCCAGTGAAATTCCCTCTTCATTGCTACATTTAAAGCTGCAGGAGCTATACTAGAGTGACCAGATACAAAATAGGGCAGGGCTCCTGCAGCTCTAACTGTTGTGATGAAGAGGGAATTTCTCCAGGTGCTGCAGGCATTCAAATGACACCTGCTGAAATTGCCTTTTCTATACAACTGTTAAAGATACAGGAACCCTGTCCTCCTTTACATATGGTCACTCTACCATACCAGGATGTGCCCGTGTCAGCTCTCGGACACTGTGCTTTCATTTTCCTATTCAGTCTTGCTTGCAGCCATATGCTGCATGGCCTTTTCTCAATGAACTTTATTTATTAAAGTTGTTGTTAGTTTTGCATCCCCTGAGGACTTCTTTAGATTAAAGGGAAATCATGTTCGCTCACCTGCACTTTGCTTCCTGCTTCTCTTCCGCAATTGTAATGAGCTGAATTACATGGGAGGAGAGGGACAACCACACGGTCTGTAATTGAAAGCTTCCCCTCATCTCGTTGCTCATAGTATTGAATGGGACATGGGATAGTGCCCTCTGGTGATATTTTGCAGTGCAACTTCAACTGCACGCAGTAGGAAATCCCAAGATGTTTCAGAAGAATCAGGATATCCAAGGTTTTTTTTAAAAACGGAAAAACTGGGGGAAGGAGCAGGAGATTTGCAGGAGGCTCATGATGTCATCAAAATGACCCACAAACTTCCGTGAGCATGCTATAAATCACTCGTTTAGAGAAGCCCTGTGTGGTCTTCTCTTCGTGATGTATTTCATATATTTATGGGGTAACATGTGGTTTCTCTCTGTTATGGGTGAAAGTAGGAAGCTGCCTTATACCATGTCAGGCCATTGGTCTGTTTAACTGAGTATTGTTTACCCTGACTGGCAGCAGCTCTCCAGAGTTTTGGTTTCATAGGCTGACCATATAGAAAGGAGGATGGGGCTCCTGTATCTTTAACAGTTGTGTTGAAAGGGGAATTTCAGCAGGTGTCATTTGTATGCAATTAGTTCCTGGTGAAATTCCCTCTTCATCACAACAGTTAAAGCTGCAGGAGTATAGCTAGAGTGACCAGATACAAAAGAGGGCAGGGCTCCTGCAGCTTTAACTGTTGTGATGAAGAGGGAATTTCACCAGATGCTGCATGCAGACAAATGACACCTGCTGAAATTCCCCTTTCAATACAGCAGTTAAAGATACAGGAGCCCTGTCCTCCTTTTCATATGGTCAGCCTAAGTTTCAGCTGTACCTGGAGGTGCTGGGATCTACCACTGAGCTACGGCACTTCTCAAGTCTGGTGTGGCATTCATTTGCTATTTTTAATTGCTCTAGATTTCCATCACCTTCACAGGATTGCCAGATTCCAAAATTAGGGCCAGGCTGAAGTACTGACCCAGCCAAATTTAATGGGTTTGGGGTGAAAACACTCCACATGGCTTGGATTAATCTTGCGTGGGAGGACAAAATTAGGAGAAATCCATGACATAGCATTGCTCCCAGGGGCATTAGGTCGCAGAAAGACAGCCAAGCTACTAAGAACATCCAAGCTTAGGCTGACCAGATAAAATCCAGGTCAGGGCTCATGTAACTTTAACAGCTGTAGAGAAAAGGGAATTTCAGCCAGTGTCATTTGTATGCAATTAGTTCCTGGTGAAATTCCCTCTTCATCACAACAGTTAAAGGTGCAGGGGCCCTGCCTTCTTTTGTGTATGGTCACTCTAGTATAGTGCCTGCACCTTTAACTGTTGTGTTGAAGAGGGAATTTCACTAGGAACTAATTGCATACAAATGACACTGGCTGAATGTGGCAGGAATTTGAGTCCCCCAAGGAGGCCTATGACTCCCTCTTATGAGAAAGGGGTCATTTATTGTCACAGATCCCTTATGAGAAAGATCTTTACTCTAATTCTTTATAATGCTTTGATACAGTAACTGGCCTAAATGTAGACTAGGGATGAATAACCCTAAGTGGGGAAGGGACCTCCCATAGATCAGTGATTTCCCACCCAATAACTTCAAAGGAGTTATATTCATGCAAGCAACTAGACTCAGTTACAGTGGAGACCAAAGATACTCATGTATTGGTTTCTTAAAGGTAGGTTTATTGAAGAAGACACATCAGCTGAGGGAGCCAGAGATAGACCTCTGACTGAATTAAGTATATAGGGTATCACTCTTATATAGGAAACTGGAAACATCAGAATTAGCATATCTAGTCTTTTGTACTGAATCACCTTTGTACCAGGGGAAAGTTTACAATAATACAGGGTAGTACATAGGAATGATGTAATTTGTCTCTAGGTCAAAACAGAGAAAGGCGCCACATATGAATGATGGAGGTCAAGATAAACTAAAACAATACAGAATGCATATAGTTGCTAGTGGACCAAAGTTCATTATGGTGAAGCTTAACACATCTAGTTAGTACATTGCTGGTTCTATCTTACAGGAGAACAGATACATGTAATTATTAGAAGAATGGAATCAATATTAGTTTCTCAATCATTTAAATGTTGTTATTACGAGCTATTGTTATGATCATGCCTGAAATATTCCCGCAACACTGAAATTCCCTTTTCTCTACAACTGTTAAAGTTACATGAGCCCTGACCTGGATTTTATCTGGTCACCCTATTCAAGCTGGTCCTTGAAATAGTGGCAAAAGTTTTATTTTACTTTTGGTAAAAGAAAGAAAAGTTCCTAACCACTTCATATTTAACGGCAAGTCCACCCACCCCTGATATTTCTTAGAATTTTTCTCACCCCTCAAAACTCTCTAAATATCTAAGTGCATCCTTCTAATCAGCCCCCATGTAAATGAATGGAGAAAACTAACTGCTTGCATAAGGGAGACGTTGATGTATTATATCAGCCTTCCCCAACTTGGCGCCCTCCAGATGTTTTGGTCTCTATCTCCCATCAGCTCCAGCTGATGGCCAATGGCCAGGAATGCTGGGAGTTGGAGGAGGGAACACCTCAAGAACAGCCCAATAAGGAATGAGCATGCTCAATGGCCATGCAGTGCTGACTCTTGGGGTGGGGGGAAACAAGGGGAAATAGAATGGAGTGAATGGAACCCTGAATGTCAACCCTCTGCACTGCAACATTTTGTTGCAGGTCCCACTTGTTAATTCTAAACTACAAAAATGTCCAGGAAATTGCTGCTTCACCCAGAGAGAGAATCCTGTAAACATTGCTTAGTTTCAGACATCAGTCCATTCCAATACATGCACTGTTGAATTATAAATAAAGCTAATGATCATGATAATTTAAAAGCCCAGTCAATGCTTGGATGGGAGATTGCCTGGAAACAGCAGATAATCCTCTCTGCAGTTCCTGAAGGAAGGAAAGAAGAACACAATACATGTGCAGCAAATAAATAAAATTGCTTATTGACTAATGTTGAGGCTGAGTTCAAATACACGCACACACACACACACACACACACACACACACACACACAGAGCCAGTTTACAACCTACGCTCATAAGTGATTTTTCCTTCGAAATAGCAAAAGCAAGCTGCAATTTTAACAACATCCAACCTGCTCTCTGGCAGTAATGTTTTCTCCCCTGCTGTAATAGCTTTGCTCAGCTGCCACGAGAAAACCTCCCGTGTATCATAAATGTTACACTTTTTCATTTAATAAAAGCACCACCGAAAATCAACAGCACAAGATGGTTCCAGAAGGCATTAACAAAAGTTGGTAAATCCTGACACCTCTTATGGCAGTTTTAGGAACCAACATGATGCTTTCTAAATTGGCATGTGTGGTTCTCTCCACGCCACCCATGTAGCCCACTAATAGGAATTGCAGGATGACTGCAATACGGGTTCAGCTGGTGTTTTTTGCCTCCAGATTCCTGCAAGAAATGTGTGTTAACTGGAGGCAAAGCCTCGCCATCATCTGTAACTAAGATACTTATTTATTTTTATACTGTTTTAAACCTCTAATCTATAGTATTGGGTGCTTATGCTACAACCTGATGGCTGTGCTTTAAAAGGTGTTTTATTGATAGGATTTTGGGCTTCCTTCCTCCAGCTAATCCCTGTGAGCTACAATGCCGCCCTGCAAACAACCACTTTACAGAAAAAATGCTAGATGCAGTTGTCGATGGTACGCCTTGCTTTGAAGGAAACAACAGCAGAGACGTCTGTATTAATGGCATGTGTAAGGTATTGGGTATGTTTCCTTCATGGGACTACAGATTTACAGGCCTCAAAAGGGCCGTCAGATTTATACTCTTAAATATTGATGCTGTTCCATATGTTCTTGCTGAAGATATAAGCAAGTGTCATGTTTCCTGTTTTGGGGTTGGTAGTAGGCTGACCATATGAAAAGGAGGACAGGGCTCATGTAACTTTAACAGTTGTAGAGAAAAGGGAATTTCAGCTAGTGTCGTTTGTATATAATTAGTTCCTGGTGAAATTCCCTTTTCATCACAACAGTTAAAGTTGCAGGGGCCCTGCCTTCTTTTGTATGTGGTCACTCTAGCATAGAGCCTGCAACTTTAACTGTTATGATGAAGAGGGAATTTCACCAGGGACTAATTGCATACAAATGACACTGGCTGAAATTCCCTTTTCTCTACAACTGTTAAAGTTACATGAGCCCTGTCCTCCTTTTCATATGGTCAGCCTAGTTGGTAGTGTTACAGTAATTAATCGGAGTCCAGTCCAAAGTTCAAATTTCAAACAGATAGCCTTTATTTGCTAGCAAAGACCACAGCCTGGAATCGTTCCACAGACTGCAGCCCCCCCCCCCTTTGGGTGACCCAGTCTCTTATACATTTCAAGCAAACAGGAAAGAGCATGTCATACAACAGGATGATGCGCGCGCAGCATAACAGTATAGCACCCCAGGTGTTTTCCTTATATGGTTTGGTCTGTTGCTGCGGTCTGCATTCAGCTACATCGAAGCTATTTTATGAGAAAGACAAAGAGAACACAGAATGGGGGGGGCATTACTCAAAATGGAGTCACTTTAGTCAAGTGACTGGGGTCAGTTCCTTCACATTCCCCCCTTTGAAACTCCTTTGTTAATTACTAAGGAGTTTCACTATCTTCATCTGCCATAGGACAGGGCAGTAATCGCGCAAGGCCATTAGGTGGACAGCTGTGCGCCGGTCTGCTATCTGTTCCACCATTCTGCGAAAACTCTGTAACAATAAAGGCATTAAACAGGGCAAGAGGATACAAACCAAGAGTTCTACAATAACCATCGCTATGATCCCTTTTAGTCTTCCCATCCATGTGAACCAGGATCCCAGTCTTTCTGCCTATTCAAATCTTTTCCAGGTTTGTACAGGAACATGAGCCAGCTTAGTCATTCTACTGGTGATTTCCTCAATAACTCTTCCATATCATCAATATGCAGACAGCAATTAGTGAGATTAAATTTTCCACATACCCCGCCCTCAGTAACAAGCAAATAATCAAGAGCCAAGCGATTCTGATACACAGCGTTTCGCAGTTGGGTCTGGGTTTTGGATAGGACATTCAATACTCTTGCAGTTTCATTGGTTATTAATTCTAGCACTGCCTGCAAGCGTATAATTCTATTGAGCATGTAAATTGGGGTTCTGTACCCCGACATACCATCTTGTGCCCAGGTGGCTGGGCCATAGTACTGAACAATCCTCTCAGGTGGCCATTTATCATCTTTCCAGTCCCCAATTTTAACATTAGGGGATATGCTACGCCTGTTGTACGCTGGGTGGCCCAGGCGCACACTTTCTGACAAGGGAACCAGAAAGAAGGAGGGGCGGATCTCTCCTAGGGTGCAAGTGCCTGCCCAGGGCTCAGGGAGTTCAGAATAAGCATACTGCCCACAGATCCAATACAATCTCTTGGGGGCCGGCCAACTAGAGCTCTGACTTTGGGTGGTGTTTATTCGGGATCTCTGGTTTCGCTATATGGTTGGCCAACATTCAACCCAGCTGCCTCTCATGGCAACTGGTCCCCCAATTGGGTACCTCTGCATACATAACAGTTACTGATATTGAGGGAGCTAACAATTACATCTCTGGGCGGTGCAGGAACTTAGGACTGGAGCTTTGGTGAGGCGGGCATGTGGATTCTCTCGTGTTCTTTTTTTCTCACGTGGCCCATCATACACAATTCTAATAGGGACATTCATTGTAATACTGTCCCCTGTCCACTGGGGTCTCTGGGGACAAATATATTATGTGTGTATTCTCTCTCCCTGCTCAGGTCCCCGCAGGACTGTGGCCACTTGGCATGGCGGCAAGGGTCTATTGTTATGGACACCTGGGTAGTGGGACTTTTCAGGGGCAATTCTGGATCAGGGTTCCCCATTTCTGACCATTCCTGACTTCTAGATACCACTGGGCTGGGGTTTCTTTTGGGTTGAAACAAGTGATGGCACTGTCCTGTGTGCAGGCGGAGTAAGTGACGTTCTGAAAAGTGCACGGTTGCACTTTGCCCTTACACTGGAGCCTACTCTGATAAATGAGCATCTGTTTGATCTGGTTATGCAATTTGACAGTCTGAATACATGACTGACAGGGAGTGACATCACTTGAGGCAGGGGCAAGGATTAATAGGAGTATTAATACTGAAAGTCTTTCAGGAGTCTTCGGGCGGTGTCCACTTCCTCTATCCGGGATGGGAAGGGATGCAGCGCCCCCAGTCACTTTGCTCCCTCGGGCACCGGCCCTGGGGAGGCTTCTCCCGTCGCGTCCAGCGACGTAGGCAATTTCTTCAGCATCATTTTCAGTTGGGGTTGCTTGGCAACTTGCCATTGGTCTGTAGTGGCTGCTGCTGCTTTCACACGGCTATGGGGTTTCTTTCAACTTTTAAGGCAGTAGGAGTAGTCAGTAAAACTGTGGAGGGGCCATCCCAAGTTTTTCCTAAAAGATTTTCCTTATAACTTTTGACATGTACTTGGTCCCCGGGCTTAATAGACCAGTTCATAAGGGGTCAGTCTATTGGTTCTTGGTGTACAATGCATGGGTAGCAAGGCCACGGGCAGCATGGGCATCTCATAGTGAGGTATCAGGTTTCTTTTGAGCTTCTGCTTTTGCAGGCCAGCCTTCCACCCAGCCAGAGAACCAGCAGCTGGTGGCATATCTGTTAAGTCTAATTGAACAACTTGGAAGGGACGGCTGGGACTGGCCCTTTTCTTGGGTTGTTCTTTACACATATGATGCATCTTCTGGAAAACAGATGTTCTGGCCAGACTTCTGGGTACTCAGATTCAGCCATCTGGGAGGACATAAACACCTCGTTGCTGACTGTAATTCTGGCTTCAGTGCTTCCTTCCTTCCTTCTTTTTTTTTTTTTTTCTTCAGTGTAAGGCACATCTCTGGTGGAAGGATGTGGTTTCAGCGTAATAACTAACGCTGACAGGAAACGGGCTGCAGTTTCTTTTTTGGTCTCGCTCTACAGTGGATAATTTTTGTAGAATGGACGATGTTTCTTCTCTCAGCAGTTAAGAATCTTCGCTCTTGGTATAGTGCCTCATGGACTTGAAAAATCAGGTATGACAAAACTGCTTCTCTTTTGCACTACTAGTTCTGCTTTCTGGGCAGACGTGCCTGGGGGCAGGGACTCTGCAAGTAGAATCTCATTTTCAGTGACTACTGCGTAGTCAGAGTATCTGGTTTCATTTCGGACCAAAACTGCTTTCATCTGTAAACAGGACGACGCTCTCAGGAATTGGAGTGTCTTTAAGATCAGGTTGACTGGAATGCACGGTTTCCATAACCTCCTGGCAATCATGGACAGGGTTTTCAGGCAGAGGCATTAAGGTGGCAGGGTTCAGAGTGGCACAATCTTTCACGTGCATGTTTGGGTTCTCACACAGCAGAGCACGGTACTTTACGAGTTGGGAATTGGTCATCTATCTAGGCCCATGAGTTTCAAGCAGCGCTTTCATTGCACTTCAATGGTTTGGCCATATGTGAGCTTTATGGCCTCAGTCAGGAGTAGGCATGCAGAATCTATGCGCTGAGTTAGGACTCCGACGGCAGTCCCTTTCTTGCTCAGATACATACAAGGGGAAAGGCTTGGAAATGTCTGGTAGGGCCAGGGCTGGTGGGCTGGTCAGGGCAGTCTTCAAATCTCGGAGGCTTGGGAGGGCTTCTTCAGTTCACATTTGGGGACAAGACTCTGACTGATTACTTTTCAGAAAATTATACAGAGGTTGGGTTAAGGCAGCAAAGTCCATGATCCAGCTACATACTGCAATACTAGTCTTTGTTCGGAAGTCAGGAAATAACTCATGAGTTGTTGAATGTCAGTCCAGGTTGGATTATGGGCAGTTATTACATCCTCAATCATGTCTACAAACTTCTCGGGCTCTTCTTCATAGGAGGGTCCGTGGTTCTTCCAGTTCAGGAGTTCAGGAGTTCAGTTCAGTTCAGGCAGTTCAGTTCAGTTCAGGCGGAGAAGGGACAGGTAGTGACGGTCTGGTACGTGGACATATTCGTGGCAGGGTCGGTGACGGCAGGAACAATGGTGGGACTCTCATCAACAGGGAGAATTTTTGTCTCGGTGCCTGTGTTAGCGGCCAAATTTCTGAGGTGGTGCCGGCTGGAGTGGCAGGGTCCGGAATTTTCAGGATTGGTTGTTTCTAACAGGCGGGTCAGTTTCTCGACTCTCACATCAAACAAAGAAGTGGGGTCTACAGGTGCAGAGGTGACGGCTGATGGCTGGGCAGTGGAGTCTTGGGACATCAGAGAGGGAACCAGGATGTCTGGTCCGGACCTAGGGACGTCTGGGACATCAGGAGGTGGCAGTCACAGGAGCCTTGCGTCTTGGGGTCTTTTTTACTTGGTTCATCATGATAAGATCTGCATCTTTGGCCAACTTTTCGTGCCTATGGTGGGGGGTGTTTGGCTACTTTCAACTAGCTCTCTGTGCATGGATTGTCCTCTGAACTGAGGGCCCCCCCCTTTCTATGATGGCAAGGTTATAAACTCGGGAACTATAGGGCTCAGAGAAAATACCTTGGGGGGCCAATCTTAGCTTCCATAGCATCTACATTACACTTAGTCAGATTAAAAAGTTCACTAAAATGTTTGATCATCAGGTTCAGTGGGGTCGAAGAACCTCCCCCCATCTTCTTTCTGACTAGTACACAATATAATCAACCAGACAGACAGTACACAGAAGGGCAGTCAAATTGACAGGGAACCGTCTGACTATAGGGATTGGGGGAGTCAGGCGGCTGATACAGAGGAATACAGTCTCTTCACTACCAGCCCACGCTGCTGGCAATTCAAGACTGCCCAACGGTCAGCAATGGAAATCAGGCAGTCATACACACATCAGACATCCAGGATGACACCCGTCCTCCCAGACCTCCCAGTTCAGAGAAACAGAAACAGTCTACCGTTACGGGGAGATGATCAGGCTCCCCCTTCGACTCTCCTGAGTCGGTCAGTACAGACAGAACGCGCGTTTCCAGTTACGAGGGTTGATCAGGCCCTCCTTCGACTCTACTGAGTCAGCTGATACAGAACAGAATAGGAAGCTTCCCCTTATACTTGCCTGGTTCAGGTGTCCCGGCGCCGGGCAGAAGGGTATCTGCACTGAACTTCCGCTCGGTCCGTTTTTGTTCCGCGCTGTCCCCGGACCTGCCGCAGAACCTGTATGGGCACCAGCTAAAGGCTGGAGGCGCGCTCCCAAGGAGGACCACGGCCGGCTGGGGGCCGCGGGGAACCAAGCGGAAGCGGGGGAAATCTCCCTGGTAGGGTCCTCCGATTAAACGGGTCTCCCAGTGAGGGATGCTTCCTGGCCAATGCACCAAAATGTTACAGTAATTAATCGGAGTCCAGTCCAAAGTTCAAATTTCAAACAGATAGCCTTTATTTGCTAGTAAAGACCACAGCCTGGAATCGTTCCACAGACTGCAGCCCCCCCCCCTTTGGGTGACCCAGTCTCTTATACATTTCAAGCAAACAGGAAAGAGCATGTCATACAACAGGATGATGCGCGCGCAGCATAACAGTATAGCACCCCAGGTGTTTTCCTTATATGGTTTGGTCTGTTGCTGCGGTCTGCATTCAGCTACATCGAAGCTATTTTATGAGAAAGACAAAGAGAACACAGAATGGGGGGGGGCATTACTCAAAATGGAGTCACTTTGGTCAAGTGACTGGGGTCAGTTCCTTCACAGTAGGGGAGGGTCTGCGAGGTGGTTGGATGGGAGGGGACCTCAGAGCTCATTGAGATGGGGTAGGGATTGGACCTCATTGCATTCCTGATTCCAAACCACCAATTTAAATCGATTCAGAGTAAGACTGCGATCCTATACACACATATCTGGAAGTAAGTTTGACTTGACTTAGTAGGACTTAGTTAGTTCTAAGTAAACAGGTATAGGATTGTACTGTAAGCCAAACTATGTTCCAGTCAGGAGGAATAGATTTAGTGACTTAGCTTTATTCAAAAGCCAATCAGGTGACACAGAGCACACTTCAGGAGTCACGGCTCTTAAATTTAGAAGTTATAAATCAGTTAACTCAAGAACTAATGGCCCATGGCTGAGATGAAGGAACAGTCCAGAAGCAAGTATATAGTCATACCTCAGATGATGGGGGAACCCAGAGAGAAGCCTCTAATGTTGATCTCTGTTACTAGCAGGTTCATGTGATCACAGGCAATCCTTCAGCTAACTTGGTGTTAGCAGAAGCAGCTGAATACAGCAGTAGAGTTTGCCAAGGAGCCCATAAAGGGTTTGGCAAACTCTACTGACTCATAAAAAGATAGGTTTTAACAATAAGACTGCTGTAAATAAAACTTTACAGGCAAAGTCCCTTATCTAACAGCCTATCTACACTACTGCTTTAAAACGGTTTAAAATGGTTTATAACAGTTTTGAGAACTGTTGGTGCCCAGGACCCACTCCATATATAGTTTTCAAAACGTTTTCAAAGTGTTTTATCCTGCGTGTGTAGATAGGCTCACCAGAAATATAAAACAACAAATCAAATCAAGTGAGCCTTCTAAGTGAATAAAACCACTACTGCTACTAAACATAGTGAATGTGCTAGTTTTTATATACACAGAAGTTCCAGGCTAAAAAGAAAAGCTATTTAGCTCCACCTGCTGTTAGGCAATATCCTGCACCCCCCGTTGTGACTCCTGTTTACACCCAAGGCTCTCTGATACATCCAGAGTTGTTAACTAGCTCTGTACTCTGAGTGACCCCTTGCTATTTCACACAATAACTGCTTTAAAACTCTAAGGACAAATTAACCCGTAGCTTGCAGTGTGCGTGCGTGCATGCATGTGTGTATGTGTAGACTCTGGACACAGGTTGTGAAGGGTTTTAAATATCAAGACCAGCACTGAATTGGACCCCAAAAAGGACCCATATCGAGTGCAGTTGGCACTTCAGAGGCAGCCAAACACATTGCAGAAGACTACCCTGTAGGTGACTAGTGAATGTTATTGATGTGAAATGAGTTTCCAGTTGGCTTGAAAGGTCACTGCTTTAGAGCATCTCTACATGAGTGATTTATTGCACCCCATGATCGGTCACTCACAGAAGTTTGCAGGTCCTTTACATGATGTTGTCAACCTCCAGGACGTCTCCTGCACTTACCCTCCTTTATCCTGCTTTCAAAAGGATCGGAGCTAAGCTGAAATAAAAATTAATGTGGCATATCACAAGTGTGTAATGCCAGCATAGTGCTACAATACAACCACTAGACTGTGCTGTGTCATTGAACCTAATAACATTGCCAAGAGCAGAAGTTTTCAATTCCAAATCATGTGTTCACCATCCAAAGGAACCCATTGTAAACCTGGAAAGACTCTGGAAGAAGAAAGCCTGGTAAGGGTGTGGGAGTTTTGCTTAATGTAGAGAAGCTCCCAATGCACTGAGATCATAAACAGGGGACTATTTGCACATTTTTTTAATGGGAGCAGCCTTGAGTGGTAATAAAATGTGCCACATGGTCATTTCTACTTATCCTGGAAACCCATCAGGATATTATATTTGATGGAAATGGGACTTCAGGAGTGCCATTTCTATGAAAAGAACTATTCTTATGGGATTCCAGACAACAGCTTTGATGATCGCCCAGATAAGAGGGCTGTGTTGTTGTTTATAGTTTGCCACTGCTGAACAATCCTGACCTTTTAAAATTCACTCATCACTACAGATGATGACTATTTCAAGTCATACAAAGCAAACGTTTCAATTTATTTTTCTCAATGAAGATGCACTCGCAAATCTCTTCAGGAGGCCCTTTGTAAGGTCTTGTGCTAATCCTGTTCCGTTTTGTATGGTTTTGAGGTGTGGCTTTTCGGAAACGGTTCAAAGGAATAAACACTCTTTTGTTGTAATAGAACCACAATAGCATCTTGTTCAAAACCTGGATGAACCGTTAAGCAAGGCAAACTACTAATTCGAGTTATCTTGGGCAAATGCTGGTAAGCCAATAAATATTGAATAGTGACCGCTAATTACAGGAAATGGTGGTGGGAAAACGTAAACCACAATGAAATACTTCTGGTAATATTTACCTCTGTCCTTACAATGGCTCCCAGCCAGTGTAGCCTATTCACCACACCAGCACATTTATTAGCCACCAATAACAAAGGTTCTCCAGATATCATAAAAGTTAAAACTAATTAAAACCACAGTTCCAATAATACACCATTCAATAAAGCAGCATAACCCCACCACCACTGCCCAAAGAAAACAAGCAACCATATTAAGACAGAGATTAACGCCATATTGGCTGCCATTGCTTTACACAGCCAGCCAGAAAACAACCTTCTCACAGCTAAAACAATGGGTATCATCAGATGGGGGGAAATCGCATTTCCTATAGCAACGAAAAGAATCACACAGGAGAGAAAAGGGAAGGAAGCTGCAACCATATGGCCCATTCAGTGTAGTGGGACAGTGCCCTCCAGTGGGCATTTTATAGCGAAACTTCTCTGAACACAGCAGGAAATGGTGACCAATTTCGTTGTAACTCAGAAGAGTCGCATTTTGTTTGGACTATTTTACTGCCAAAAAAAAATTAAAAAATAGCAAAAGGAGCGGGAAACCAGTGGAAGGTGCGCAGGAAGTGGATGGCATTAGGGGAGGGACCCGCAAAACTCCATGAGTGCCCAGTAATGAGCGTGCTATAAAATGCTCATCTGATAATGCTCTATGATGCATAATATCTGGCAATGGCCCTGTACAGCCCTTTAATGATGACATTTTAAGGCACCTGCTTAATACAGTTTATTCTCATGACCGGGGAAATACATGTATTTATTTTAAACATTTGTATCCCATCTTGCAATTAAAAAAAAACCTTGCCGAGTTTGAAATGCTGAATTAAAATGCAGTGGTACAAACAACATCAATTAGCATAATAATATCAAGGAACAGAATAACAATATCAGCAGTAAAATATTTTAAACGGCTTGGGTAAGTTGTTTAAAGCTGTTAAGAGTGCAACTCTATGCCCTCCAGGCAGCCATGCTGGGAAAGGTAGGACTTTTTCTATGTAAACATGTATAGGATGGCTCCCTAAGAGAGCAATCCTATGGATGCTAGACAGTGTCTTAGGGGGCATAGGATACTGGGGATTTACCCCTCCAAGGTTGTCGGCAAAGCCTCAGGGATGGAAATCCTTACTTGGAAAAACAAACAAACCCAACCCTCCAAGGCACTACAGAAAGCTCTCTAGTGGCTTCCTCTCCTGAGGTTGGCGTGATCTCAGAAGGGGATGTGGAGTCAAATTGGATTGAATTCATTTTCATACATCATTCACACACATTTGGGGGGGGGGGGGTTGGATAGAGGTCACTGAAGGCTGTGACTGTATCCAACTCCTCATCAGCCATGACTGCCTATCTGCAAGGGAAGAGCAGTCTATAATACCCACACAGACAGAGGGCTAGAGAGCCAGGTTTTGGGGGCTGTCTTGTCGTCATCTTTGCCTCAGGATGGCTCCGAATCTGCTTTGCATCAGTTAGATGATGCAGCCGCAGATTCGAAGCGGCCTCGGGGCAAAGAGGCGAAGATGTGCAGCTGAAAAGTCGGGGACTTACCCCAACTTTTCCAGCCTGAGGGAGGGCAGCCCAGCTCTTCCACTGGACAGTCCTCACTTGGAGCCACTCCAGGGGTGTTCCCAAGTGGAAGGCAACCTCTTATTGGTTGCCAGAAACCGTGGGAGGGGACAGGGTGGCAAGCCTAATGGCCGCCGTAAAGCCCGCACTGCTTCCCCTTGTTAGGACAGCCATGAAGACAACCTCGTAATGTGGAAGCAGTGGAAGTTTAGCTGCCTTCAACTATGCCCAGTCTGTAAATAAAATCAAATTTTGCAAAATGCTAATTGGCAGCTACCCTCTAGCGGCCCAATATTCTGCCTGACTCCCTTCTCTCTCATGCTGGGCTTTCTCACCTCTCTTTTTAAGATCAACCCCTCCTCCTTCACTCTGTACCTGAGCGTGTGTGAATTTGTTAGCCTTGAACAGGATTCGTCGTTGTTTTGATATTTCACTCCATTCTGAAACAGCTTGTGTCAGCCAGTGCTAACTGATTCAGAAGCCGCAAATGGTTATATAAGTGTCTTTCAAAGTCTATAAAATTGCTCTTTCAAATCTGATGCAGAGAACAGCTGATTAAGTAAAAGTGCTACTGTTTTGTTTTCATTTTTATGGGCAGATCCGTTGCTAAACTGCAGGGAACAAGAAAACGTTCCTTGAATGATAAATGTGTTTCTGCTGACATGCATTCAAGCTGCTATAAAGGCAATTTAATATTGGGATATGGGAACAGTACTGTTGGAGATATATGGACTTTCAGAATACAGGTGGAATTATAAAGAGATAGCACACAGCAATAGTGTCCCATGTCAGCAAGATTCATAGGCATGCGCAAGGGGTGTGCCGGGTGTGCCCAGGCACACCCTAATGTCTCAAACAATAATGTCTCTCAGCTGGGAGCCACATTTCAAAGAAGCCAGGAGGAGGGGACCTGAAGGCTAATATTGCCTCGTAAGACCCTCTTCTGGCCAGTGTCACCACAAAGCCCCACCAATGCTGGGGCTTGAGGAGTGTCTCCTCTTTCCGTTCCTGCCCCCCACCTGCAATGGCCCTCCAGTAGTCATGGAATCTGAATGCAGGGTGGGACATCAATGGAACAGTGTTTAATAAATAAATAAATAAATAAAAATGTCTTCAATAAATGTTCGCCTTTAAAAAAGTCAATTAATAAAATTCCCTGGGTGCACACCCAAATGAAATATGCTGCACACACGCCTATGGCAAGATTAGACAGTGCTTCAGCATTGGTTAGACTTCAGCTGAGTAGTTCCATGTTTGGTGTTGCTGCTATAACCATCCTTACCTGTATCAGAGCACTGATCTGGAGCTCTTGAGGAATCGGGCATTCTCCTCATGAGTACTTTTTATTATTATTTGCAGCAGTTAAATACCACCCCATATCTAAACAGTTTCCAGAGCAGTAAACAATAAAAGATAAAATGATAGATAAAAGAAATAAAACACCATATTAAATAAACAGAATACCAATAAAAATTGTGGCTGGTCAGTCAAAGAAGGCTTCCTGGAATAAAGCTTTTTTTCAGGAGGCGCTGGAAATCACATAGTGTTGGTGCCTGGCTCACCTCCAGAGGCAGGGAGTTCCATAGAACGGGGGCCACCACACTGAAGGCTTTTCTCTGGGTGGACTTCAATCAGGCCATAGGTCTATGTGGAACCACCAGGAGCATGCCCTTTGATGTCTTCAGTGATCAGGCAGGTTAATAAGGGAGCAGGCACTCTTTTAGGTATCCGGGTCCCAAATTGTTTAGGCTTTATATACTGGTAGTGGCCTGGTAGTGAATAGGCAGCCAGTGCAATTCCCTCAGCAAAGGAGTTACAAATAGGGACAGCTTATGACCACACCTGCACTTGCTCCAGCTTCTGGAGTAGGGCACAAGGAACGTTTTTTTAATGTGCTTTTAATCTATTCGTTTCTATGATTGTTTTAACCAATATTTTATTTTAATCTTGGTTTTATTATTAGCTGCCTTGAGCATCATGTGTGTGTGTGTAAAAAATAAATAAATAAAAGTTATTCTTAAGCTGTTAGACAAGGCATGGTGCCTCTGGCTCTCCATTTCCATTCAGTCATGTCACCACCTCAGCTCCTGGGGAATGAATGTGGTGGGTCCAAAGTGAGGTGATAAGACCTGTCAGAGTGTAATATTTCCTCTTCAAGCAGGGCATCTTTCCAGGTCACGGATGGACTTGGCAGGGTAATTGTCTCTGCAGAATCTCCGTCAGTTCTGGGGCCACCAATAGGCTCCTCTTAGGCAAGATTTACACTACTGCTTTAGAATGGTTTATAATGGTATTGACAACTGTTGGGGCCCAGGACACACTCCCTACACTGTTCTCAACCCACTTATATCCTGCTTGGTGTAGATCTGACCCCGTTCTTCTGAGGTCTCGAACCTTTCAGGGCTGATCCCACCAGGAAAGTCGTGGGGCATGACATCTATGTGGAAATGCAATGTCCTCTTTGAAAGCATCTCATTTTCCTTTCTAAAATAATTGATTTATGACCATGAAATCGTCAGTGATCCCGTATATGACGAATACAACATTCATTCTAAAAATGTCTCTTTCCTTCAGACGGTTGGCTGCGATTATGAGATAGATTCCAACGCGACCGAAGATCAGTGTGGAGTTTGTCTAGGAGATGGTTCCTCTTGCCAGACTGTGAAGATAACATTCAATCAAAGTGAAGGATTAGGTAAAGAAAGGTTTCTGACACATTGCTTTGCTTTGCTACAGCCGTTTCAATAAACAATAAACAACATTTTAAAAGTTATAACTTGATCCTAAGGATATTTCCTCATACTAAGTGCTACTGGATTCAGTGGGACTTATTTCCTGGTAAATATGAATAAAATTGCAGCTCTCATGCCTGATCTTATGCATTTTTTGAGTGAGTTCCACTAAATTCAATTTAAGTGTGCTTAGGGGTGCCTTACATTAAAGAGAAATCGCTTTGCTTACCTGGGGCATTTGTACTTCCTGCTTTTTGGTGTGATTGTTATGGGCTGCATTACATGGATGGAGAGGGGCGACCACATGGTTTGAATTGAATATTTCCCCTCTAAACATATTCCAATCATTTCCATTGGGACAGCGCCATCTAGTGGTGGAAGAGCCTGCTTTTTTCAGATGTTATGTTAAAAGTGGTTCTTTTCATGGTGGAATTTCCAAAGGATTCAGCAGGAGACGTCCTGGTTGTTCATGACGTTGTCTAAAAGACCATCAAATTTTTGTGAGTGGCCAATCACAGCATGCAGTCAGGGTGGATAAAAATCAAAGTTTTTTTTAAAAAAAAAATTAAAAATTGATTTTAAAAAATTTAAATCGGATTTTTTGATTTAAATCGGATTTTTTAAATAAAATGCTTTTTGAGGAAAAATCTATCTAAAAGTAGTTTTCTATTTAAGATACACTATAGTCCAAAGGTTATTCATCATGAAATAAGGATTAGTTTTTAATTATGTAGCATGAGGCTGTATATTCATGCAATGTTTAAATTTTCTGGTAAATGCATTCCATTAATCCATTCACAATGTCATGCTCTTCCAGAGGTTTCTGTAAGAATATTGGGCAATTTTTCTATCTAGAAGATATTATCACAGATGCTTGGTTTTACAGTTCTCAAAACTGTGAATTTGTGTCTGCAGAGATCACAATCCCATTGTTCCTTTGCAAATCGATGTACACAGAATCAACCCCTTACCTCTTAAGTGCTAAGTTTCAAAAAAATTCAATGAATAGATTGTTGGGAGTGGAATAGATCTGCACCAGAAGCTCAGTATTAGGAGGGAGGGGCAAGCGGTAAAAATGAAAGTGAAACCTTTTGAATAGAATACTCCACAAGTCTTTGGAACTTTGTGTGTATAGCCTGAGGTTTATCATATTATTCTTTCCCTGGAGGAGAAAACCTATGATGGCAGCAGGCCGTAAAAGGGACCCAGTTTGGGAATATTTTAATGAAGTTCCTCTACCTATGGGTAAGGCAGGCAGGCGTGCAAAATGCAAACATTGCAACAAAGACATGCAAGGCCTGGTGGCCCGAATGCAACAACATCATGAGCGAGGAAGAGTGCACTTTTTTGGGAGGGAAGTCACACGCGTGCGATAAATCACTTGTTTAGAGGAGCCCTAGGACTGACACATTTCAAGGGAAAGAGTTTGCTATATTTAGCAGCCTTTTTAGAAAGCCTGGTCTGGAGGTAGGTCATGTGGTGACTGCCTGGGCACCCCTGGACACCTTCCTTGGCACCTACTTACTCCACTCCAAGTTTTTATTTTTTAAATCTTACTGGCAGCTGGGATCCCTCCAAAGCAAAGTGAGGCTTCCAGTCCCATGAAATGCCCTGAGCCACAAATGGCTCCCAGAAACATTCTTAGGAAATGAAGATGGCGGGTGGCTGCATTCCTCTGCAGTGCACCGAGCCACCAAGAAAAAGAAGGTGGGAAAGGCTGCCTCTTCTGTCTGGTAGGCCAGGGTATGGGGGGGGGGTCTAAAGAGAGCAATGGGGATCTAGGGTAGGGTGACCAGATAAAATCCAGGTCAGGGCTCCTGTAACTTTAACAGTTGTAGAGAAAAGGGAATTTCAGCCAGTGTCATTTGTATGCAATTAGTTCCTGGTGAAATTCCCTCTTCATCACAACAGTTAATGTTGCAGGGGCCCTGCCTTCTTTTGTATATGGTCACTCTAGTATAGTGCCTGCAACTTTAACTGTTGTGATGAAGAGGGAATATCACCAGGAACTAATTGCATAGACACTGGCTGAAATTCCCTTTTCTCTACAACTGTTAAAGTTACAGGAGCCCTGACCTGGATTGTATCTGGTCAGCCTAATAGGGAGAACAGTAGGGGAGGGGTCTAAGAAGGCAGCAGTAAACCGGTTGGGGAGTCAGGGAAGCCAGTAAGGGTAGAAATGCAGCAGGAAGCCAGCAGGAGCTGAAGGAGCCAGCTGGGAGTAACTGAGGGGGGTATATTGTAAACCTTTCCAATAAAATAATAATAATAATAATATACTGCTTCCTCTAATTTTTGAAAAAAATCTCTTAAGTGATTTATAAAGACAATACTGTGGCATTACCCCACATTTTTGTTCCCTTAGGTATGTCTAATTGAGCATGTTAAGAGAGTTTGGAATATTGGACTGAATGGGTGTGGCTAGTGATGCTGGAAAAAGGGAGTGTGGGAGGGTTTTTAGAGCTAGTGTGTGTGGGGAGGAGTAGGGAAAGAGGTAGTGTGAAAGGAGTGTGTGAGAAAGGAATGGATATAAGATTGCAGGGATTTAGGATGATTAGTATTAAGATTGTTATTACTAGTATTATTAAGAATAGGCAGGATTTAAATTGAATTTGAAGAAACTAAGAACTGTAAACGACAATAAACATTTTCTTTATTTTGCTACCACAAAACACGCTTCAGCTTGGCTTTGTCACCTGCTCTATTGGTTCATAAGAATAATAGATAGAGTTTCTTTGGAGCGACCAGGGAGATCCTGAATAATTGGTCGCAACAGATCATTCCTAATCCCATTATAGAAATTGCAACTGAGGAGCACATGTACAATTGTCTCAGTCTCAGAATTGTTACATGGACAGAGTCTATTTTCCACTATACTAAAGTGACCATATACAAAAGAAGCCAGGGACCCTGCAACTTTAACTGTTGTGATGAAGAGGGAATTTTACCAGGAACTAATTGCATACAAATGACACTGGCTGAAATTCCCTTTTCTCTACAACTGTTAAAGTTACATGAGCCCTGTCCTCCTTTTCATATGGTCAGCCTAACTTAACCAACAGATTGAGCCACAGAATCAATCAGGGACGTTCTGAGTAAAGATGTTCCCCACCCCAGATTTAAATAATATTTCTAACAAAATAAGGTATTTTGATGTTATTTAGTTTCGAAGGTTTCAATCAGATGCACATTTACCTCTTAAATCCAATTCAACACAGTAGAACATACTTCTGAAAACTGCATAATTAAGTAAATTGCATTGTGGGCTGTAAATTGCATCATTATACATATTTTTTAAAAATCTATTTTGTTAAAAACTGAAACTGGAAAGATTTAAGCTTAGAAGAAGCTTGGTTAAAGTCAGTGGAGCTTTCCTATAAGTAAACACAGATAAGATTCAGTTGGTCTCACTTTCTGAGAATGCCTCACAATAATAACTCTGTTGGTTTTATTTGTTGATTTGTACTGGTATAGCCATGTCATCCTCATGGGGTTTGTTGGGTAATTGTAACTGGCTCCTCCCCCTAAGCAACCTTGTTTGTGATTGGTCTAAGTTCCTAAACTCCTCCTTCAGTTTACCTTTTGTGATTGCTCCAGCCAGTGGGTTCTGGCAAAAAAGGAAAATTGATCATGAAAACTTGCCATTTGGCCAACCTAAGGATATCAGATAAATCCTCAACAAATGCAAATAGGTTTAGATTTCTATGAATCTGACCTGTGGATTCCACAGTAGGGCTGTGCAAGCCTCGAGCCTTGGATTTGAAAATCCAAATCACGGAGGCCATTTTATGGCAGATCCGTCATTTTATGATGGATCTGCCATTTTCTTGCACAACCCCAGGCTCCCATACAGCCTACAACTCCCAACATGCAGTGCCTCGGAGGGCTGAACTTACTGGGGCCCAGGAACAGAGGGCATACGTGTACTCGTTGCCACCATCACCTCCTCCGCTAGCGTAGTGCTATAATTCCACCACTAGATAGTGCTGTTTTGTTGAATTTAATAGCATTGCTTAGAGGGGAAGTTTTCAATTCAAAATCACGTGGTCACCATCTAAAGAAGCACGTAGCAAATGTGGAAAGACCCCAGAAGAAGAAACCCCAGTAAGGGTGTGAGTTTTTTCCTTAATGTAGAGACACCCTCTGTCTAGGGACCATAGGATTGCCTCCTCCTGATTAGGTAAGAATTTTATTTTGTGCTTATTAAAAAGGTGAGCAAAAAGGTAAAGATTTCTATTTGTCACGCCAGCCACCTCATGTTATCTGTGGATTTTCAGCTGCTTTAATGTTCTGTAGATTCCAGTGTAGTTGTAAAAAATCATGTAATGATAACGGTTAAAGACCTTCAGCATATTTATTAGAAACCTGTGATCCATCGTATGCACTGCAGCTGGAGGTCTGAAGAGGTTATTCCATTTCTTATGGAATGTGACAGTAAGGGAAATAAATCATTGCTGTAGCTGCCTACATCTGGTCCTCCCTGATAATTCTTTCATCTTAAACACTCCTGATGAAACATATTTTTTTCTGTATTCTCCAATCAGATATGCTCTTACTGAATCCTACTGTGAAACAGTCGCTTCTTGCAAGTGGACTAGGAGAAACTTATTCTCTGACTTTTTCTCCTGCATGCTGTTGAAGTGTCCTGCATATTGAGGGACATCAAAACCTATCTGATTTCCAAGTATATTGTTCTCTGCAAGTCGTTTCTGTGGCTAAAATTACAATACAGAAATATTTTTTTCTCCTGTTAGCTTTCCAGTTAAAAGTTTTTTTTTCATTACAGAACAAGGTACATTACAGATACAGATACATTACAGATCGCTGTGACAAATGAGAGATAGATTAAGGATGCTGGTGATGTACTGACCACCACACTGGCCATCGGTCTCCTGCCCGAGGCTGATGATGTTGGGAAACTCCAAGACAGCATGAGGAATTTCAGTGTTCATGTTGGAGACGCCTTTGGGCAGGGGTGGGGAACTTGCTGCAGTCTCAATCTGGCCCACCAGGGCTCCCCAGAAGGCCATGCACCTCCCCCTCCCCCCTTTCCCTCAGGCACTGATCGTCTGATGGTTTCGCAGTTTCTGCGCCGTTTTCGCCCATTCTAAAAGTTGAAATGTCTCTCCAACTGCCTAGTTACTGGCACTAAGAGCTTTCAGCTAAAATATGCTGAAACATATATATTTTTGGTATTGTTCCCACCCCTTTTGCCTTTGGCCCTCCCCTTTTGAATTTGGCTTCGCTCACCACTGGACTAGGGGTGTGTCTTCACAGTGCCGGGTTGTTGCCGCGTCCCTCAAAAACCCCGCACTTTCCCTCCCCCGGGTAATCCTGATGCCGAGGAGGGAGCGTAGGGTTTCTGGGAGGGCATCCAGGAACTGGAGCCACCCCTGCCCTCTTCCTGGTGGAATGCAACCAATCATAGGTCACCTTACACCAAGCACCGTCCAGCCACACTTCCGCTGCGAATGTGGAGTGAGGCTTTGGGGCCCTCGTGACACCATCTTGTGCGTCCTCGCCTTGCTCCAGAGAAAAAAGTTGGGGTAGGTCCCCAACGTTTTTTTCTCTGCAGCTTCAGCGGAAAGCCCCGGGGTAGGTGCGTGATTGTAGGAGCGTCATATAATCGATGCCGTATCACCGCGCACCCACCCCAGGGCTTTCTGAGCTTTTAGACAGCCTCCAGGCTTTCTTTTAAAAAGCTGCTCAATGTGAGTAATTCTTTCCTTTGAAGTGTGTCAGTCCTAGGGCTTCTCTAAATGAGTGATTTATTGCATGCTCATGATTTCCGACTCACGACAGTTTGCGGGTCATTTTGACAACGTCGTGAATGACCAGGACATCTCCCATGGCATTCCGTCACGAAAAGGGCTACTTTTAAAGTGGTAACATCTGAAAAAGTGGGAACTTCCACCACTAGATGGCACTGCCTCAATGGAACTGAATAGAAGGGAAGTATTCATTTCAAACCATGTGGTCGCCCCTCTCCCTCCTTGTAATTAAGCCCATAACAATCATGCCAAAAAGCAGGAAGCACAAACTCCCCAGGTAACCAACGCGATTTCCCCATAATGTAAAAATGCCCTAAGAAAACCTCATTTTCTAGCTGCATTGGGCAATATAAATGTTCAGTGCATATTTTTTAGTAGGAATCTGGCAAACCCATCAGTTCTCTACAAATTTTTTTAAGGGGATGGTAGTACAAGATCAACAAGAATGAAAAAAACCCTGAAAATCCTGCCACACTTGCCCAGAGAAACTAACTGGTATCTGTAATAGAATGCTACAAGCGTGACCTGCAACAAAATGTTGCAGCATGGAACAAAGTTCAGGGTGCCAGCCAGCCATGCCCCCTTCCAAGATACTCTATTCCATTCCCTGGTTCCTAGTTTTCCATTTTCTCCCCCAAAGGCACTCAGCATTCTGTGGTCATTGAGCATACTTGGTGCTCATCGGACTGTTTTGGAGGGTTGCATTTTTAAGCTTTTCCCCTAACGGTGTTTTATGTTTCTGCAAGCATTGGGGTTGCCCCCCCCCCCCCAGTCTCCTAATACTTCCCTGTTTTGTGTGGATGGTGCTGTTTTGGCTGTATTATTTTTAAATTATTTTAAAGTATTATTTTAAAATGCAGTGAAATAAGTGTGCATAGGATTGCAGCCTTAGTTAAGGCAGTGGCTGTAAACCTGTGCACATTTACATGAGAGTAAATGTCATTGAACAAAGGATTGTCCTGTGTATACCCAAAGATACTCAGTATCTAAAGGGTATCCTAATGGGACCTTCCTATTTGATACAGGCTTTAGGTATCATTATTCCTATATTGTTTCTCACTATATATTGTACATAAGAACATAAAAACATAAGAAGAGCCATGCTGGATCAGACTAAGGCCCACCTATTCCAGCCACACAGTGGCCAACCAGCTGCTGACCTGGGACCCACAAGCATAGGCTGACCATATGAAAAGGAGGACAGGGCTCATGTAACTTTAACAGTTGTAGAGAATAGGGAATTTCACCCAGTGTCATTTGTATGCAATTAGTTCCTGGTGAAATTCCCTCTTCATCACAACAGTTAAAGGTGCATGCAGTATACTAGAGTGACCATATACAAAAGAAGGCAGGGCCCCTGCAACTTTAACTGTTGTGATGAAGAGGGAATTTCACCAGGAACTAATTGCATACAAATGACACTGGCTGAAATTCCCTTTTCTCTACAACTGTTAAAGTTACATGAGTCCTGTCCTCCTTTTCATATGGTCAGCCTACACAAGCAGGAACAGTAGTGAGTCTTTAACCTGGTTGAGTTATACCACTTAGAGAGTGGAAATGAAAATTTATTAGTTTTCAGTGGTCATTTATCAATGATTCATATTGTAGGAAGAATCAGAGTGTTTTGATGCAAACTAGCAACAACATAAATTGTTAGGATATGCCAGATCTCATATGCTTAAATCTGTTGATGCTTTCAAGCAAAGCAAGTCAGAAAAAAAGAAGTTAATTGTCTCAGTGACTTGTCAGTTCAGATCTATGTTTATGTTTATCAGCATTGAGACTGTGTGATTGAACAAAGGTAATGTGCGTGTTGTTTGAACGTAACCTTTCAGATCTAGTTTGGTATTCAGAAACCAACCAGTTGTTTGGGGGAACTGCTGTATAATCTGCAAAGCCAAATTAGAAACAGCTTGTATAATAAACCTCAATAGCCGATGTTTATTATACAAAATGAAGTAGCAAAATCCCAACAGCTAATTTGCTTTAAAGAATTGTTGTTGTTCACAAGCTACACAATAAGTTCAGGAAAACAGTGCAGTTTGCGGGCAAGTTAAAAAAGCATAAGGCAAAAGTCTGCTACCAAACTGTCAAAGGGAATTTAAAATAATTATGATTTAGGCCAAACTAGATCAGTTTGCAAAGCTGCTGTTGTGTTAAAACAACAACAACACCATTTTGCATTCTAATGTAAAGTAGGATGGGTTATTGGTGCATTTCCCAGGCTAATTGATTGTAACAAAAAAAAATTTTTCAATCAGAGCATGGTTAAATGTACAGAAGTGAGACCAGTGGGATTATTTTAATAATGACTTTCCCAGAAAGAAAAACCTTTAACATTTACCAACTATATACATCAGCGTATAGACTAATGGTGATCTCCAGTCTCTGAATGCCAGTCCTTGTGTGCCCAAAATAAGAACACCCCACATACAACGGGGAGGTATCAGCCGATTTGGAGGAAGCCCAAGTACAAAAAAGGTCTGCCGAAGTACAAAAAAACCCGCTCTGAGCCATGCGGACCCCTCTCTCTTGTGCAGGGTACTGCTGTTTTGGCTAGATAGAGGCTGGGCCTCTTAGAATTGAGATCCCTATTAGAAGATATGACAGTCATGCCGGGGTGGAATGAAAGGATTACCGTGGCAACTTTTTTTCCTACAGATACACTGTGGCATGTACGTTATTTAATTTTGTTTAAGCTCGTTGATGTGTGCTAATGTACATCCTACGCTGATCAGATAAAATCCAGGTCAGGGCTCATGTAACTTTAACAGTTGTAGAGCAAAGGGAATTTCAGCCAGTGTCATTTGTATGCAATTAGTTCCTGGTGAAATTCCCTCTTCATCACAACTGTTAAAGTTGCAGGGGCCCTGCCTTCTTTTGTATTTGGTCACTCTAGTATAGTGCCTGCACCTTTAACTGTTGTGATGAAGAGGGAATATCACCAGGAGCTAATTGCATACAAATGACACTGGCTGAAATTCCCTTTTCTCTACAACTGATAAAGTTACATGAGCCCTGACCTGGATTTTGTCTGGTCAGCCTAGTACATCCTAAACAAGCGATTTATAGCACTCTCATGACTGGCCTCTCCTGGAAGTTTGCAGGTCGATTTCATGACCTTGTAAACAAACAGGACATCTCCCACCCTTCCCCCCAGCAATCCTGTGTTATTCTAACCCAGATATTAACCAATCTTTATTTATAAAGGGTTTTTATTCTACCACTAGATGGCAGTGTTTTACTGCAGCCTATTCTTTTCAATGCCATTCCCTTTTCAATAAAAAAATCACATTGTTGCTGTCTGAAACAGCCCATTTTGAATGCGAAAACATCCAAGACTGGGGGCTTGTGGTAAGAAAGTGAGGGTTTTTTCTAATGTAGAGAACCTCCAAGACTCTTTTTTAAAAAATATATTTTTAAGCACTCTTGCTGTGCACAGATATGCATGAATACTTGGATTTTTTTTGTTTAAACAAGTCCAGAAATCCCCTTCTGAACACCTGGTGCCTTTTACAGTGCCCTTCCCCAAAATTTGGGGGATGCATTCCATCTTCCATGCCTTCATTCAGGATTTTCCACCCCCTTTCCCCTCCCTCCCACTTACTCTTCCCCCAACTGCCAGTCAGTGTTCCAGGCCTACCAAGGACACTCAGTCCACTCAGTCCTCATTCCACATCTGCAAAGCTTGGGATTCCTCCAAGTCGGTGACCTTCCTCTTTTATGTAGTTGTTGCCATTTTTGCTATCTAACCATCAGGACTCACACCTGAACATCAGAAATGGGGTGGGGGGGGAGGGATGATGCTGGTTTAACTGACGTGAATGACACCCAAGGACACTTAGAGCTTTTCCCCATTAGACATTTGTCGTGCTTTCGTCATTCCCTACTCACACTTGTTTACGGGTTCTTTAGATGATGTCGTGACCCTCCAGTTTTGCTTCTGCATCTAAACAGCACTTTCTGAATGTTTTTTTTAGAGCAGAGAAAATACGGTATTTAATTGTCAAAGGGAAAGAAAACACTTTTTAAACTTGTATATTTGCACTATTCTTCTATATCACAGCGCCATCTAGAGGTTATGTAGCTGAAAAGCAGGAAAGAAAATGCTCCTCGTGTAATACTTGGATCTCAATTCTGTGATGAACCTGGAAGTAGATACAGAGAATTAACAGCCGATTAACAGCTGATAAATTTTAAAAGTTGGCAAGGTGCATTAGCTTGTTGTTATTGTTGTCAAAGCTGATAAATGTCTCCCACCCCACCCGTATAGGTTATGTTGATATTGGCCTGATTCCAAAAGGCGCAAGGAACATCAAAGTGGTAGAAATGGCAGAAGCAGGGAACTTCCTCGCGTTGCGGAGTGAAGACCCAGAGAAGTATTACCTAAATGGAGGGTTTATTATCCAATGGAATGGAGACTACAAAGTGGCAGGAACCCTATTTCAATATGGGAGAAAAGGTGACCTGGAAAATCTCACTGCTTCTGGACCCACGAACGAATCTTTGTGGCTACAGGTATGCCAATGTGAAGAAACAGGTCAGAGACTAGCTTTAGCAGATTGCTGCATGGATTGAAATGTGCAGCACTTTTCTATGTCTTTACTAATCACAGCGTAGGAGAGGGAATTTCAATAGGTGCAGCTTTTCTCTCCCCTACACGACGAGTACTACCTGCAGAGTCACCAACTTTTGAACTGGCCCCTGGAGCTGTACCTTTAATAGTGGCTTGATTTGCAGCAACCATCATGGTAATAATGTTTCTCTGCATGTCTTTGAGAAGCTTTACCTCCAGGTTCCTTCCTACCAAGCCACTGTTAAAGGCTAGTTCAGGAGCTGGCAACTCCCATGCATTTGCCAAGACTTCGTCTACTGTTCAAACACGAAAGGTATTGGGAAGTCTGCCCTATTTCCTCTCCAGACAATGCTATAGTTCTCTCTACCCTTTTTCTATCTATTCGTATTTTTTCCACCCTCCTATTCCAGGCAATCCATTCCTTTCCCCTTCCCACCCAGTTATTTTCCTCTTAGCATTCCATGGGACTGAACTTGCTCAGTTTGCATTTGGCTGTTTTGGGGCTAATCCACACCAAGCAGGATATAGCGCTATGAAAGCAGTATATGGAATGTGTCATGGGCCTGAACAGTTATCAGTGCACTTCAATACCGCTATAAAGCAGTAGTGTGGCTCCTGCCTTAGAGTCTCTCCCAAGGGTGGGATTTCCCCCCTACGTTTTTTTAATAGTTCAGATTACCATGAGCCTGCTGAAACCTTTCTCTTCTGGGGTGGTGCTGCTGCTTTGGCTACACTACAGAAGTGTGAACATGCCGAACACTAAATTGAAAATAGAGGGAATTTAAAACCATTCTCACTGTAATCAGACACAACTTTGTCATATTTCTCACTCAGGTGGTTAACCTCTGTCTGCACTGCCCCATTTCAGATTACAGATGCGTACTCATGTGACTGAATGGTTCTCCAGACAAAAATAAATAATCCTCGCAGATAGAAAACTAGCATATCAGGGAGAAGGCTATGCTAAAACCAATCTCCCTAACATCTAGTTTTCTATGAGACATTTTATTGAATGGAACCAGCACCTGCAATCTGAAGTTGTACAATCCAGGTACCTCTGTGAGAACTCAGCCCATGGTGCAGGTGAAGAAAGATCACATGTATTTATTTATTTATTTATTTATTGCATTTATATCCCACCTTTTTTCCTCCAAGGAACCCAAGGTGGTGTACATAATCTTCCTCTCCACTTTATCCTCACAACAACAACCCTGTCAGGTAGGCTGGGCTGAGTCTGTGACAGGCCCAAAGTCACCTGGTGGGCTGCCATGGCTAAGCTGGGACTAGAACCTGCATCTCTCAACTCCCAGTCCAACACTTTAGCCACTGCACCACACTGGCTCTCTGTAGAAGGCATTGACAGTGACGTGAGTGCATTTCAGAACAAATTTATGTATCTATCACCCTTTTTCTCATCAGAAAGAAGGATTTGCCACTATTCTTTTACAGGGCCAGGGAACTTGTGTGGCCTTTCTGATATTGTTGGACCTCAACTCTCAGAATCCCCAACCATTGGCCATGCTGGCTGGATCTGATGGGAGTCAGATTCCAACAACATCTGAAGGGCCAGAGCCTGAGATTGCCCACCTTTGCTTTAGAACATGCCCCAAACCCCCCAAATTCAAGCTTTCTTGCTTTCGTGGTTGGTGCCATTGCGAGATCAAGACTGACAACAAACTGCATTCTTTTCAGCTCCTGTTTCAGGAAAATAACCCTGGAATAAAATATGAATACACTGTTCGTAAGGACTGGATCTCTGAGAATGAAGTGGAAGAGCCAGAGTATTTTTGGCATTACGGAAGCTGGACTGGTTGCAGTGTAACTTGTGGGCGCGGTAAGAAATATTAGTGCCATTGTCTCCTTCTCTCTCTCTCTCTCTCTCTCTCTCGTCCCCCCCTCTCTCTGCCACCCGCTTTGGCCTCACCATTCATTATTCTAACAGCATGACAATTAGGGAACAAATAAATTGCGCAGGGGTTGGCAAATGGAGCTTTATTAACACCTTGCTTGAAATACATGCCCATGGATAGGCCTCCCTGTAGAGAGAACAGTTGGCATTTTGAGAGCTGCCCTGCAGTGCTGCTAATCACTGATTAGTAGAAACGGATTTAGCTTGGAGCCTATCTACACTACAGCTTTAAAACTGTTCAAAATAGTTTAAAACTGTTTATAACAGTTTTGAGAGCTGTTGGGGCCCAGGACACACTCCATATGCAGTTTTCAAAACGTTTTCAAAGTGTTTTATCCTGTGCGTGTAGATAGGCTCTTGGATTCCCCCACCTGCAATGCAGACAACAGTGCAGGGAGCTTTCCCCCCCCATGGTTGAATTAAGCGAACATTTTTGTATTTAGTTGTGGTACTCTGTAAAAATCATCAATATTTCCCCATGCTTTTCAAAGATAACCCATTTAGAAAACATGTTAGACATTGATATAGCCCTTTGAGATTGTTCAGAGTAAATGGTGGCTGATGAAGTTGTTTGCTAGTAGTAACAGCTGGCTGCCCCTGTGAAGTGATCAAGGAGGGAGGAGAATTCCTGTCCTTCTCAGCAACTGATGCAAAGGGTGGGCAGTAGAAGGAGGGTGTGTGGCATATACAGCACCATGCAGGCATGCATTGCTGATTGGCTAGCTACCCTGCTTGTGTTTGCTTGTGGAATGGCTACCCCTCTGCTGCCACCTCCTGCTAATTTCTGGTAAAGACAGTAATTGCCCTCCCACCTTGATTACTTCACATACATCAACCCACTTCAGCTATAACAAGCAGCAATGGTATATTGTTACGTGCATAAGCCACTGGCTCATGTGCTCTCTCTTACTCCTGTATGGCCTCTTAGGCCGGATCTACACGTCGTCCTCGATGCGCCCTCCCTGCGCCACAAACCGCTTTGGAGTGCTGCACTTCGTCTAGTGTGGCTCAAGCCTCGGAGGCTCTGCTCGCGCTCTCGCCGCCGCTGCCGCCCTTTCATCCCAACCGGTCCCAGGGAGGGAGGAGGGAGGGTTGTAAACAAAAGCTAGCAATTGGAAATCCCTCTCCCAATCGCTGGCTTTTGTTTACAACCCTCCCCCCTCCCTACTCCCTCCCCTGGACCGGCCTGGATGAAAGGGCGCCGGGCGCGGGCGCAGGCAGAGCCTCCAAGGCTTGAGCCACACTAGGCGGGGTGAAGCACTCCGAAGTGGCTTGTGGCGCAGGGAGGGCGCATTGAGGACAACGTGTAGATCCTGCCCTAGAGGAGATTGGAAGCTCTCACTTTTTATTTCAATTAACCGCTTTCACATTATGTCCAAACACTAAACTGTGGTTAATCTTAACTAACAATCCAGTGTTATAATCCATGGTTTGAGGCTGGCTTCTTTCACCAAACCATAGTTAAGACTAACCACAGTTTGCCTGAGTGCAGATTTTAAACCAAACCACAGTTAGACAACAAATTTATAATTCCTGGGTGAGCTATAGATATATTTTGCAGTGTGGGTATGGCATAATTCAGACTTACAAAGCCTCTTTTCTTGTCAATACAATAGCTAGAGCTATTCAGTCCCATTTGTACTGATATACCATTTCATGGACCTTGCTTGATCCTAGATGTGGACCCCTCCTCTACTTATGGGGAGATGGAAATGGTGGACACCAGCCACGGCCCCCTGGGCTTCAGTGCTGCTGAGAGAAGCACCAGGCATGGCATTGGTGTGGCACTCATTGCTTTCAGTCCTCCATGTCTCTTTTTGCTGTGCTGACTGTGGCAAATTCGCTAGGCTAGGGGGGAAAGTCTTCAAGGCACCAAGTTGGTACCACTCCGCCACCAAACCCCACGCGATTGCTGGTGTTGTCCTTACAATGGGAGGCAGCGCGGGCTTTCTGGCGGCCATTAGGCTCACTGTACCCACTCTCTCCCCCTCCTGTGGCTTACGGTGACCAATATGAGGTCACCTTCCACCTGGGAAAGCCCCTGGAGTGACTCTGAGTGAGGACAGACCAGCAGAAGATCCAGGCTGACCTTGCTCTGGCTAGAAACACTGGGGTAAGTCCCCGACTTTTCAACTGCGCATCTTCAGCACTTTGCCCCAGGATGGCTTCGAATCAGCAGCTGCGTCATACAATCGACGCAGCATGGATTCGGAGGCATCCCAGAGCAAAGATGATGTCAAAACAGCCCCTAGAATAGTGCTTGTGTAGTCTTTTCATGGCAAGGAGGCTACACTTGGCAAGATTTGAAGCATAAAGTTTTCTCCACCCGTTTGAATTTGAGCATCTTTGCAAGTCTAGCCATGCAGGTCAGAATAATACAGAAATTCTAAAGGGAAACAAGGGTATGGAATTCAGCTATTCGCATACAACCAAGGATGGTGGCAGGTTTGGGGAGTGAGGTTGGTGTCTCTCCGGGTAGGTCCCTCAACAGTGGGTGGGCCCTTCAGGGTGACACTCCCCAGTGGGCCCCTTGGTAGTAGCAGCCTCCCCTCCCCTTACCTGTGTGGTTCTACGTGAGGAGAGCAGCAGCAACAACAATGGCCAGTCTAAGCGGTGACTGCTTCTACTGGCACCTGCCATTTTAATTCCTCCTGAGTGCCTCTGCAACCTCGGTGTGGCATTACCCTGCAGTGTTGTGGGAGAATTAAAATGGCGGACACCAGCCACAGCCCCCTGGGCTTCAGTGCTGCTGAGAGAAGCACCAGGCACAAAGGGCTGTAGTTGGCATTTAGGGACAGTGGCAGGGTAGGCAGCGGACTCTCCTGAGGACCTGGGCAACTGCCCATCAGTACTAACTCCTGACACAAGGCCTGGATACAACAGCTGCTTTCACATGTAGAAATGTCCATCAACTGAAAGCCGTGCATTGCAGCGTTGCTTCTGAATACAGCATATTCTTCTTCCTTGTAGGTTTCCAACGACAAACTGCCCGCTGCGTGAAAAAGGGGAAAGGTGTGGTGAAAAATCTGTTTTGTGATCCAGAAAAACAACCAAATGGAAAACAAAAGAAATGCATTGAAAAAGACTGTCCACCAAGGTAGCATATACACATATAATTTAGGGGAAGATGTTCATAGATAACGATGATAACGAATAATAAACTTTCAGAAGAAATTTACTTCTTGAGCAACAGACCATAAACTATGCAAAGTTTATAAGGAACTGATAAAACAGCATAAGAGAAGAAGAAAAAGAATATGAGACTAGTGTAGCATAGCAAATAAGGGGATGAGTTTTCAGCAAGTGTCTCCTGTTCCAATTTCACTTCAGCTACAGGATGTTTAGGTGGACAATCTTCTAAAGCAACCCATTGACTCAATTTCCACACCATGATAAGCCACTGTGGGTTAATTAACCCGCAAAGCTCTGAAACATGCACTGGCTGCCATTTTGAACTCTCGGATAATTGTTCTAGGGTTATCCAATAACCCACGATGCCTGGGTTTGCATGACACGAAAAGCCACAGCACCACCACCCCCGCCACAACTAATGCATATATATGCAGATTTAAAAATAATTCATATAATTTAAAGAGAAATACAGTACATCTCACCATAACAGAGAAGACTGTGGGCTTCTCTAAATGAGTGATTTGTAGCACGCTCGTGACTGGCCACTCACAGAAGTTTGTGGTCGTTTTGACGATGCTGTGAACCTCCAGTACATCTCCCACTCCTTCCCTTGGTTATTAGTTTTTTTAAAAAAATCCATGGATATCCTGATTCTTCTGAAATATCTCCAGATTTCCTTCCGTATGCAGCCAAAATCGCACTACAAAACATGCACTAGAGGGTGCTGTCCCATTCAGTACTATGAGCAACGAGAGGAGGGGAAGTTTTCAATTACAGATCACATGGGCACCCCTCTCCTCCATGCAATTCAGCTCATTACAATTGTGCAAGAGAAGCAGGAAGCAAAGTGCCGGTAAGCGAACATGATTTCCCTTTAATCTAAAGAAGCTCTGTGACCAGGTGACCTGTGTGCCTGCTCAGTCTGTTGCCCGGGTGCTAACTGTGGATAGATCACTTTGAGCCTCCCTGCTCTCCATTTTTCTGGTTCTTCGTCTTTAAACCAGCCTTGGACTGGGCAACCTTTTAAATAGATGAAGCCTTCAAATCAGTGGAGACTGGTAGCTGGGGCAGTGAATCCGCTCCAGGATTCGGTCAGACCTATTCAGAACTCTAAAGCAGCTATCCAAGGTGCAGGAGCTTCCACACCTTGGATAGCATCATTAGAGTTCTGACTGGATCTGACTGAAACCTGGAGCGGATTCATTGCCCTACTGACATCAGAGCCATCAGCCTCCACCACTTCAGAGGATCATCCTCAACAGCCTTTCAAATAATAATAATAGTAATAATAATAATTTATTTCTTACCCGCCTCTCCGTCTGGATCGAGGCAGGGAACAACAACATGATAAAATACATAAAACTGATTAAAACATGACACATATTATTAAAACTGCATAAAAAATCCTAAAACATCCTTAAAACATCCTTAAAACATTCTAAATAGATGGTCCTCTGTAAAGGAGGACACATGGCCATCTCTACATCTGATAGATTTTCCCTAGTACGTTGGGAAGCAGCAGAGGATCGGTTGCAGAACAAAGGCGATATTCGGAAAATGCAAAAGTAATGGAACTGCCGAGGGCTGCTCTACAGAAAGCAATCTAAAATGACACCATCCCTTTATACCAATTTATTAAGAAGTAGCTTCTCCTACTTTGTATATTGATATTTAGTGATGTAGTGGGCCATGGAGATCAATATGTTATATAATTTCCCTGGGGTGAGTCTATTTGCTTTTGAACAAATAGGCAAAATTCTTGGCTTTGAGAACAAGAGCTGCTTGGTCTCTGTTTTCCAGATAGGCTGATAGTCTCCCACGGGCAGGTAATTGGCAAAGGCTGATTTTCAGTCAGTGTGGATTAAAGGGCTTACCAGTTGCGCATTCATATATGGAGTAGGATTATGCAGACTTCCTCGAAAATGTCAGAGGTGTAATCTACAGTAATTAACCATGTCTGCAAAGAACCACATCCATCGCAAACTGTCTATCATTCAGAAATGAATCCGTTGCCCTGGTGAGACAGCCAGTTTTTAATATATATATAAGTTTCTAAAGTTGGTTGGCTTGAGGGCTTTATTTCTCAGTGTAGGAGCACAGAAAAATTACAACAGCTATGCAACTTTATTAGAGCTGCAATATGTCATCAATTAATTGGTTAAATTAATCAACAATTATTTGTTTACCCTGCAATCCTTTGGTCCTCGGGAGGGTATCCCAGGGGCCATACAAGATAGGATTAACTCCACCACCACCCACGAAGAGAGAGGTCCATGAGTGGGAAGGGAATTCAACCCTGGGATGTCTCATCCAGGCAATGGCAGGAAAGCCTTCTGCTGTTGCTTCTCCACCATCGGCACTCTGATAACGGAGAGGGCAAAAGGGAGGCATTCTGGGGCAGTTTACAGGGAGAGGCTGTGGATCTGAAGAACGTGCTCCCAGATCTTGGGACAAGCTACATGAGTCTTGAGGGCTGTGTATACGTGGGGAAAGCCCCGCTAGCGCTGCGTCAGTTATATGACACAGCTGCAGATTTGCAGCCACTGCAGCGCTTTCCCATGCAGCTACACTTTGAAAAAGTCAGGGACTTACCCTGACTTTTTCAGTGAGAGCGAGGTCAGTACGGCTCTTCTGCTGTCTGACCTTGCTCCAGGGCTGATCTGGGGGATGGTCCTGGTGTAAGGCAACTGGTGACTGGTCGCCTTCCACCAGGAAGAGGCCAGGGGCACAGCTCCAGTACCCGGATGACCGCCGGAAACCCTGCACTCCATCCTTGGTGTCAGGATGACCCGACGCCATCCTGGGTAAGAAAAAAATGCACCTGCACACAAATGCCCATGTGTTTGCTCAACAGGGGATACGAAATGGCATTTTGTCTATTGTGGATTGTCCCTCCCCCACCTCCTTTGGATTGCTCTGCCCACCAACGAAAAAAGTATTCCAGAATAATCTGGCAGCAAACTCTCTCTCTCTCTCTCTCTCTCTCTCTCTCTCTCTCTCTCTCTTAATATAAATACTCATTACAGGGGGGTTGAACCTCTTTCAGTCCAAGGGCCAAATTACATTTCAAAGAGGCACATTCCAGGCAAAAGGGGAGGGCAAGGTGGGGCCAGAAATCCCAACTCTTACTAAACCTTAGGAGAGGCATTTCAAGCTTTTAGGGTGGAGGAAAAAACTGCGCAAAAGCTGGGGAACAGTTGGTGGATGGAGGAAAGGGGGTCGGACTGAATTGGACCGGGGGAACTCCAGAGGGCCAAAATGGACCCTCAAGTCGGCCAGATGTCCTGGCCTAGATTCCACACTCCTGAGTTATAGAGAAACTACAAATGACAAGCGCCATCATTAAAGAGAAATTACCCCTTTTCCCACTTCTCTCTGTGTGAGCACAACAACTTCTCTGCATTCTGAATTACAACAGCCACATGCGGAAGTAATCATGGAATTCAGCTCTCTGTTTCTGATAATACTCCAAAATCATGTAGTAATGGATTGATTGATTGCATTTCTATAGCGCCCGATAGCTGAAGCTCGCTGGGAGGTTTGTGGTATTGCACTGATGATCAGTGGTAGAGCAGGTGCTTTGCATGTAGAAGGGCTCAGATTCAATCATTAGCATCTCCAGGTAGTGCTAGGAAAGAATCCTACCAGAAACCCTGGAGAGCAGCTGCCAGTCAGTGTCCGCAGTACTGGGCTTGATGGCCCAATGGTCCAGCTTGGTATAAGGTTGCTTCCTATGTAGCCACTGACCGATGATGTTTGATCTGGAATGGAACTTTTCATCTTGAGACATGGGAGCAAAATGGCTGATTAATTGCCACTGTGGTGTGGGAGCTTCTTCTGTTTAGTTAGTTTCCACAATACATGGGAACCATAGATCCTGGAACCAGGTGAGATAGATCAATAACTTGGCTATTGCAGTCTCCAGACAGGAATAAAGGTGACATGTAAAATAATCATATGTGTCTCCATCCCATGAGATTCTTGGATAAAGATACTGGTGACCTGACCTAGACACATGAAAGTGTCATCTGGACCACAATGCTCAAATAAGAATAGGCCGAAATTAAGGGCAGGGAACCTGGTGCCCTCCAGATATTTTGAACTACAATTCCCATCAGCCCTAGCCAATATGGCCAGGTATGATGGAACCCATGGTCAAAAATATCTGGAGATCACTAGGTTGCCTACCTCTTGCCTAAATTATATGACCAAAGAGAAGAGTTACTGTGATCCGGATAGTAATCTAGGCACATTTTATCTGCTTTTGACCCATCTCTGCTGTGGACCCATTTGGGTGGTATTTTGCACTCTGCAGTATTTCATTTCTAGTTGCCCATCTTAAAATGCATATAACAAGGACCCACTTCTTCCGAGGGCGGTGGTTGTGAGGGCAAACAGGACTGAACTTTGAAATTAAGGATGTTGTGGAAATGACAGACATTAACAAAATACTTCTACTGAGCTGGCATGAGTTTACTTTCTTCCAATTTTACCATAGCCCCATCTTCTGGGAACAGGAAAAGTTTGAAGCCTAATATTTAATATGGAGAAATCAGGTCCAAGTCCAGAATATTCATAGTGTGGCAGTATTTTCAATTCTCTTCCTGAAGTGTTCTTAGTATTGTTGGTGTTCCTCCTCTGATTTGGTGTGCATGTCCATCTGGTGTTCTCCATTCCCTTTTGGCTTGCTCTGCAGATGGTGGGCAGGAGAATGGCAGAAGTGTTCCACCACCTGTGGTCCAACAGGAGAGAAGAAACGAACTGTCCTTTGCATCCAGGCTGTGGGGGTCGATGAGCAAGCGTTGCCTGCTGAGGAATGCCAACATCTCCTGAAACCAAAAACTCACCTCTCATGCAACAGAGATATCCTTTGCCCATCTGACTGGACAGTAAGCAACTGGACTCAGGTCAGTTCACAACTAACTTGATGTACTTCCAAAGGGCAGCCTACATAGGCCATCCACGTCTTGGCTTCAGCAAGTGAAGCTCATCATATGCCTTCAAACCATTCTCTGGGCCTGTGAAAAGCCCTATTTCACCTTGGGCTTGTGCAATTATTACTTTACATTATGTCTTGGCTGAGAAAGAGATAGATACAATACCTAGTTTGAAATCTTGCCAACGGCTGCATAATTCCTTGGGAACATTAGAGCAATGCCTCAACTGGTTCTAAAATCGTTGCCTAAGCTCCCATTGCCTTTCAGCTATTGTTAAGGTAGCAATACAATCCATTGTAACCCCAGAGCCTCAGCTAAATAAACCATGAAGGAGGGGATGAACTGCCCAGGTGCTTACCCTATCACTAAAGGGCAACATGGTGAAATAGCCAGACTCTCATTGCTTCCCTCCCCTTCCTCCTTTCCCTGTCTGCCGTCAGGTAGCCCATTTCTGAGGAAGGAAGGACCAATTGGGACAAGCATTGTTAAATTGCTGGGCTCTTCTGACCATGCTACTTCTACTTAGCTTGGAAACAAGGAGGCTAAGGGGAGACCTGATAGAGGTGTACAAAATTATGCATGGTGTGGAGAATGTGGATAGGGATCTCTCTCTCTCTCTCTCTCATATATATATATATATATATATATATATATATATATATATTACTAGAACCCAGAGTCATCCCATGAAGCTGATTGGTGGGAGATTCAGAACAGATAAAAAGAAGTACCTCTTCACACCACGCATAGTTAAACTATAGAATTCACTACCACAGGTAGTGAATTCGGTGAGGTTTTTTTGGGTTTTTTAGAGCAGGGAAACTGTGGTGATATTTGTGGATGCAAAAGAAAACGCTTTCCCCAATTGTGCAATTGTGGTATTCCACTGTATGACAGTGGTCCCCTCTACAAGGATTCACTTTTGCGCCCGGTTAGGCGATTATGCGCATAATCGCTGAAGCGCATTTACGCCTAATACCTCTGCACGAGAGGCGGCGACAGGCGGCGAAGCGCATTAACGGATGACCAAAATGCGCTTTACAAGTAGTTAATGCACATAAGCGCTTGTTCACATAGTCAAAATGCGCTTTAACGGCCAGAGCAAAATAAAACTCGCTGTTTAACTCGCATTCGATAATGTGCATAATCGGAGAGATAACGCGCCTCTACGCCCGATTTGCGCTCTGTTCTTGTAGAGGGCAGCCCAAGAAACTTCCAAATCATGATTTTTGGGGCAATTGTTTTTTTTAATCACAAATCAATGCTGAAACAGGATGAAATGGACTTTTGAAACAAATACCAACTAGAAATAGAGTATCCCCAGGGAAAAAGAAAACAAAATGCCCCTCCTCTTTTATAAGTAAATATCTCATTCTTTATTTTTTTTTTATTTTTTTAAATGCTTGTAAGAACAACTGTTCACTTCTGAACTCAAATATGGGATGTTAGATTTTTCAGTCTCCCATATTGAGGCACTCCTGGCTTGATTTTGCTGTGATTAGTTTGCAACAGGTGTGTATAGCCATTTTGTTGCTCCTAACTCCGGTGCCTTCAAGCTGTTATTCCTTCCTCCTGTGAAAATTAAATGAAGGATGAAATTGCATTTGCTTTTACCAAAATTCTTCTGTTGATCATTTTGTGTGCCCTTTCAACTCCCGCTTCTCTTCTAATTTCTGTACATATGAAAATGTGATGCTGGTAGTAATTGAATTAAATCAATTCATTTCAGCTAATATTGTTGATGAAGCATAACATCTGCATTAACTACTCTGTTTTCAGCAGAACCATGTTCCAGTTTCCTGTGATGTGGCCTGACAGTTTGGTGTCTGCTAAAAAGCAGAGTAATTAGGGTGGGGACTTCAGAGATTATGGTGGATATACAGAGATGAAAATAATGTCAAATTATAGAATATTTTCTTTGCAGTATGGAATAAGTAAGCATTTTGTTCAGACGAAGTGACTGATGAAAAGGCCAATAATTCATTCAGAGTCTTAAGGGAAGGTTCAGGTGACACCCCCACCCCACCCCACCCCACCCCACCCCACCCACACATACATTGAAAGGACATTTTTGGACTTTAACAACCTGAAGACTTCCAGTTGTTTTGGATTACAACGCTGAGCTAGGAAAGGCTGGTGGCTCTGATTTTATTTATTTATTTATAGTATTTTTATCCCGCACCTCTGCCAAAAAATGGCTCCTGGAGCGGCTAACAATCAATCAGTAAAGAAGACAGTCCCTGCCCTCAGGCTTACAGTCTAAAAAAAAGACATGACGCACAAGGAAATGAGGATGGGGAGGGATGAGGGGGAAAAGAAAAAGAAATGTAGGAGGCTGTTCAGCAGGCTGGTGGGAAGGCCCTGCCCTCCCTTGCATCTCCCAAAGGAGGGGCAGACCAACAGCTCCTTCTTCATCCCCACAGGGTCATGATGTCAGTTAGCCTGGGGGCGGGATAAATTGGAGCAGGCTCTGATGTTCTCTCTGCCGCTTCCATCTCCCCTGCTTCTTCTTCCCCAGTGTGCCTTGGATAGCTCCTTTAGAGTTCTGGCTGGTTCTGACTGAAACCTGGAGCAGATTCCCCGCCGCACTGACGTCGGAGCCACCAGCCTCCACTGCTCCCCGCATTCCTGAACATTGGCTATGCTTGATGAGGTTATGATAGGAGTTGAAGACTGAAACACCTGGTGGGCACCAGATTGGGGACACCTGCATTAGGGCAAAGGTAGGGGACCAGTATTGGTCCCAGGATTAATCTGGAGGGTCTGATGACACCAGGGAGCAATATAACCCCCCCAGATGCTCCCCGTCCCCAAAATCATTTGGCTCCATTTTCCCTTTCCCTGCATGGAGAAAGGCACTAGGCCAGTGCATAGAGGAGCAGATCCACCAGGTGCTGGCTGAGTTGTGTGCTTGGTTTGACCGCTGTTCATTGTCCCAATCAGGACACCACACGGCGCAGCTGCACACAGATCAAAAGGCTTTTGGTTATTGTATACTTTATATGGTGATGTGAATGGATGAGATGTCTGAAGATGGTTTGTTTATTTTGCAGTGTACAGTTACCTGTGGCGGAGGGGTACGGACTCGTAACATCACCTGTACCAAAAACAATGGGGAACCTTGTGATGTTTCAAAGAAACCCCATTCTAAAGCTCTGTGTGGTCTCCAGCAGTGCTTGTCCACCAGAAGATTCCTGACCCACCATCTCAAACCGCATGGTGGAACAATAATCAGGAGAATGGGAACTAATCCCAGAAGAGGCCCTGCAGACCAGTTGCCCACCGCAAAACCAAGGCCAAGAACCGCGATGACAACAAAAATACCTGAGCCCAGAAACGTTACTTTGATGCCCCCTATGAATTTTTTCCAGCAAGAAGACTTGGACATAAAAAATGTACAAAAAAATTCCAGTGGCTCAAGCATTCATAATAATTATTCTGGCGTATTTAGTGGCAACTGTTCACTGCAAAATAGCACTTGTGGGCCTATCACAAATAATACAATCATTTCAAATGTTACAAATGTGGGAGTCACATCCAACATGAAACCCACCAGTTCTTCGGAAGGTGGCTTTATCAATACGGACTCCTTTACCACTAATCCCATGTCTTGGGTTGTCACCCCAAGTGATCATTATTTAACTGAAGTAACTGATACAGTTTCTAACAGTACTGCTAGACGAACAAAAGACAAAACCGAAAGTGAATGGCCTGCAAGAGCATCCCCTACTACAATCCCTGGCAAGACCTCAAAAACCTCACCAACAGATGATCACTCTCACACCTTTAGCCAAATTCCTGTTACCCCAGTAGCAGAAGACATTTCCTTGACAACAATAGGCCTCAAAGGCCTCCGTGTTCAAATAAATACACCTGTAGCAGCAGATTCAGTTACAGGACAGCCAACACTGTTCAATGATACATCAAGAGACAAGACTGCAAACGGAGTGACACTCAAACCCTCTTTCAAAGAAACATACAATCAGCCTACAGAAAGTCCATTTCTGTGGGACACCAACGTGCCAAAGAACTGGGATAAAGCTTTCAAGGGAACTTTCGTAAATGACTCTGATCGAGATTCTCCAGAAGACCCCATGAATTCCTATCTTGATGCCTACTGGGTGGTGGGAAACTGGACTGAGGTAAGTGTTAGAGTTCCTTTGTTTTACTAGTGGTAACTACATTACACTGCTTACTATATTGCCATCACCTTTATCATGATTACCTCCTTAAAACAAAGAGCCTTCAGCTGCATTCCTAATTAAAACTATTATTCATGTGCAGTGCCTACACACCAGCCTTATTTAAAAACAAACAAACAGATCCTAATCATTTTCTGTTAATTTCTCCTGGGCCTCTCCATTTCCATGGTATCCTTCCTTCAAGATGCTGTAATTACAACTACACACAGAAATCAAAATGTGAGCGGGCCACTGTTTTGTACTGTGGCACTTAAATCCCAAGGAATAAAGGAGTTAGTCTGGCTTGACTGTAGCAGAGCATCGGAAGAGCAGAAATGTTGGCTGTTATTCTGCATAAGCAGATTGAAATTGGGAGAGCTGAAATATTTTTAGGTTGCTCACCTTTTTGGGAAGCCAACAGATATTCATTAAAAGATGATTTGGCACTGAAGAAAGTAATGTGGAAGGGAGGCCCAGTTATCTGAATGAGGAACAAAAAACAAAAAGGGAACTTGCTCTCTTTCCTTTCCAGAGATAAATACAAAATTTGGCTGTGCTCCTGCCTCCCGTAACAATGATGTTTGCTCAAAAGGAGATATGGCGTTGAATGCATCTGTCATTTACTGTGCAATTTTAAAATATACGTAGCAACCACTGGGAGGGCTGACAATTACCAGGATTGTAAGAGGCCACGTGGGAGGAGTTTAATCCTTTCCTCCCCTGCTGTAGTCCTGGCAGCAGGGGGAGGGAGGTTTCTCATGATGTAAATCGATGCTTCGAGGTAGCAAAACAGCAGCGCTGGAGGAGAGCACTAAATTTCTCCTTCCTGATTGCTGCAATACCAATAATTATCAGTCTCACCCACCCAAATGGCTGCTATTTGCATTTAGATGCATTTAACCTTGTGCCCAGTTTGGCCACAGTACTAGCCGTCTAGGCAGAATAATCATAAATTCTGATTTTTAAGCTGAAACTGGTGATTTGAGCAGAATAAACATTTTGCCTGAAAAGCACTTTGCACAAAGCACTTTGCATAATAATTCATCACGCTCCATGATAAATGTGGTAAGCGAGGGCAAGTGAAGGAAGTTTTTATCAGTAGTAGAGTGCAATGGTAAGATGCTTCGTCACAACCGTCACCATATCCATGCTCCCAAGCAGAGTCCAAACACCATGTTCTAGCAGCAGTTTCATCTCCACCAGGAATACATTTTTTGTTCAGCCCATTTGACACCAAGGCACCCCAAAATTAGGGCTGTGAACAGGTCCCCCAATCTGGTCTGGATCCGGATCCAGCAGACGGCGGCGGGCAGTGGTGGGTGATGGCAACGAGGAGGCAGCAGGTAAGCAGGGAGAGTGGAGGGAGGGCGGAGAGTCCAATGGACTCACTGCCGGCCTGGCATCCCTGGGTGCTGGCTGCACAGCCGGCACCCAGGGACCTGGAAGGCCAATGGGCCCCGGATCGATCCGGAATGATCCGATCCAGTCCGGAACAATCCGGACCTCCTCCGATCCGGTTTGGATCCGGATCTGGGTGGTCTGGATCACCCCGATCCGCTTCGGATTCAGGATCTGGATCCAGATCTGTTCCCAGCCCTACCCAAAATACTTTGCATTGCAACAAGGAGCAATAATTGTTGTTGGAAAAATTCATTTAGTCCCAGCTACTGTGAGGATTGTAGCTAAACTCAGAGGGAACAGGAAATTAGCGTCCCTGCTAATCAAAATGTGCTGTTCCTGTGTCCCTGTGAGCCCTGGTTCGACTACACCACTGTACAGCCCAATGCTATGTATGTCTACTGAGAAGCATGTCCCACTGGGTGGGCCTTGTTGGCAGAGCCCTAACCTGAGAATTTTATTCCTAGCAGTGATAAACTAAAAAGGTTCTGGTGCTGTCAAAACCTTGCTTTATACAAACTGGAGGTTTGCACAAATGGCCTCCCAAAATTGTTCACCCAATTTTGGGCAGGGAAATTGGTGGGGGTCATCTCACCAAATTTCTGCAGGGAGAGAAGAAATTATTCAACATTGGGAGTGATTGCAAGCTTTAGCAATGGCAGTAGCACAGCTTCTTTCTGAGCGTCATCAGATGAGTGTTGTATCGCATGCTTGTTACTGGCCACTCACGGTTATTCGTGGGTCCTTTTGACGACACTGTCTGTCTCCCCCGTGTCTCCTGCCCCTTCTGCTCGTTTTCCCATCGCAAAAAAAGACCCGGAAAGTCCGACTTTTTCGGCTGTTAGGAAATGTGCCACCATTTCCCGCTGTGTGCAGGAGAAGCAGCGGGATAAAAATGCCTGCTGAATGGGCCATGCGGTCATTGTTTACTTCCTCTTTCTTCCATGTGTAAAGAAAGAGGAAGTATTGTGGGACAGAAGCAGGGGGAAAGTGACGGAAAGGAAACGCAATGATGCTCTCTGTTGTTCTAAGGGTTTCTTTTTCTGCTGCCGTCTTGACAGCCTGGCCATTATTTTGCATCTTCTATAATGTGCAGACCTGGCGTTATTCCAGGGCATTCTTGGGAAGGGGGCAAAGGGGGGGGAATGGTGGAGACTATTCAGAGTAAATTCTGCAAAGTGACCTTCTTTGGAGAGAAAAACATTCTGAAGAAAGTTTGGCACATCTCTAAAAACAGCGACAACACATTGCAATTTTACAAATGGATTATAAAAAGAATTCACTGCTCTGAATTTATGTGTCTTGTGAAATTGATAAGAATGGCTTGTTACACAGCAAGTTACAACCCACTGGGAAGCTCTGGAATTCATAGCGGCTTGTAAAAGCAGTTAGGCAAGAAATTGATGTTTCCCCATTTTGCAGTTATACAATTGTCAAGTCAGAGTGCCGCGGAGGAAGCTTGCTGTGTGATGGAATAGTTCCGCACAGCTGTTGCAGCTCTTTTAAGAGGATTCCCCTTTCTGACTGAAAAAGAAGCAGTTTTTTCCACAGTCCTTTTTAAGGAAAAGGACTTAGACTCACTAAAGGTAACAGAATTAAATCAGTTTACTTTCAAGTACTTCAGCTTGGCTTCAGATTGGCATGGCTACCAAAATTTTAATGAAAGCAAATTAGAAATTAAATTAAATTCTGCTTGTGTACAACATTTGAAGATTTTTCAAGCCCAAAGAGTCTCGATTAAACTAATGATTTTTTTTTTTTTAGTGTTGGGCAACTCACACATTTTCAATTTTGTATGAATTATGGGTAGATGAAGATTGCAGTCTAACTTTGCATGAGCAGTCTCCCACTTGTGTAACGGAATTTCCCCCTCCTCTCCTCCCTCTGCAACCCCCACCCTCAATGCTCTGGAGGAGTTCCCCAACTCTCAGGAACAAATCTTGAGGGCATGTAGTGGTCCATAGAGGGAAGGAGAGGAGGGAGCAGGTCTGTTTCTTGATCCAGGGGGCTGTCTTCCTAGCAGATTTCCTGCAGCATGGCTATGTTGTGAGGTCGTTTGCAGCAAATGATGTTGTGGCCCATGTGCTCCCAATCAGCCGGTTTATTAACCGGTTTAAAACTGTTATAAACCGTTTTAAAGCAGTAGTGTAGATAGGCTCTTTTACTCCGTTCTTTTTCGTTAAAGTGGCTCCCTGGCACTTCCTCTGCGACGTGCCCCCGTTCCTCCACATTAAAGACTGGGTGTGCCTCTGTGACCTGCAGTGTCGTCAAGGGGTGGGGCTGCCCCTCCCCCCCCATCACTTCTTTTCCTAGCCTGTTCCAATGAGAGACGTAATTATGCGCTTCCTTATCGCTACGCTACTTCTCCGAAGTTGTGTTATTTAATTTCTCTGGTGTTGTGTTATTTAGATTCTCTGATGTTTGGAGTCAAAATGCGTTCAAAGCTATAACTCAGAGACAGTTTGCTGGAACGGGGCGAAACTGGAGTGCTCTCATAGGAAGCCTTCAAATCCTGCCCAGGATAATTTGGGGTTTTTCCTTCGTCATAGACAACTCGGCATAATGGGGAAAGGGGGTACGAGCTATTACTCCCTGACAGTTTACTGGAAAGGGGCAAAATTGAGATGGTGGGATGCTTGCAGAGGGAGCCTTCAGACCCTGTCCAGGATCATTGGAGTGGAGCTTATTTATGCTGGTGGGGTGTTCTCATGGGGAAGTAGCATTGTGGATTGCTTACTTCTCATTCATAAATCTGTAGTGGCAGGTCAGGGGGCCTAGAGAGGGGCAGGTAACAAGCCTCTCTCATTGATGACATTGGTTCTACTTCCCCAACCCCGGAAGTATATTTTTCCAGCACTGAAAAGCCAGGCTTTAGGGCTGGCTGGCTCCACCATGCAATACTGATAGAGCAGAGCCAATTTCCTCATATTGTGAAGAATAACAATAAAGCGCTTTCTCCCTTGCTTATGAATAGGGGGGCCAGAAGTCTACTCATGCAACTTGGAATTTCGCCATCCATCCATCTATCCATCCATCCCAGCTTGAAAGAAGTGTGTTCAGAAGCTGCCCCTTTTCAGCATGTAACACCTTTGCTGGAGGAACTGCACTGGCTGCCTATTTGCTGTTTTAAGGTTTTGGTACCAGTGACAAAACCCTAAACAACTTGGGACCAGTTTACCTGAGAGAACGCCTTCTCCCTTATCAACCTGCCTGGTCACTGAGGTCATGTACTTGCTGGTTCGACATGGACCTATGACCTGACTGGAGTCCACCAGGAGAAGAGCCTTTGTGTGGTGGCCCCTTTTCTTTGGAATACCCCACCCCTGGAGGTCAGGCAGCTGCCAACACTGTACTGTCTCCGGTGCCTCCTGAAAACAGCTTTTTTCCAGGAAGCATTCCTCAAGTGTTCAGCCACCGTTTTTATTGGTATTTTATTTTTTATGTTCACCACCCAGAATCTATTTTAGATGTTGAGTGGCGTATCAACATTATAAATATTTTTTTTAAAAAAATAAACAAACTTCTTCCATATTCATACAAAATTGGGGGAAAAAACCAGTTTGCAGTAAGGACTCTGTGAGCCTGCCCAATCCTGAAAGTTCTACCCACATTCAAGTTAATGCCCATTCAGACCTCGCTGAACAGAGATGTCTTTATATCGTAATGCCCTTCTAGCTTCCGACACCAATTGGCTAAGGCAGTGGGATGTCACCAACATTCCTTCCAGCTGCTCAAGGATCAAACTTTTCAGCAGCAGGAATGTACACAAGTCAGCTTTACAGCTCCGTCGCACCGGCGATTTAGTGCACTCTTGCCATGCCTGGTGCATGGATTTGCAACATGGTACTCACATGACGCCGTGCTTGTCCTGCTGACACCCTGCCTCTTCCCCAGCCTTTCCTAGAATGCTAAAAGTCTGGATCATTTTCCCTAAGCACATTTAATGCGCCCTAAGCCACCATGTAGTTTTAAAGGAACTGGGGGCTTGAATGGATTGCATCAGGTCCTGGCAGGGAAAAGCGGTCTCTCCTAGCAGCCAGCTCCAAGCCTCGATATAAAACCCAAACCTTGCATCCCAGGCTCCAAAACCTTTTTTAAAATCATACAATGCCTGAATCTCTGCAGAGACAGGATTGTACTCCCTCGATGCCCCCAAAGAGCCAGACTAAAGGGTTGTTCCATTTTTGCCCAGCAGAAAGGCGGTCTGGTTGAAGTTCTCATCTGCCAGGACCTGACTGGAGGGAGAAAGAGAAGGGAAGGGGAGAGCGAAGGAGCGAAAGAGCAGTTATTCAGGTGAAAGGGATCATAAGCTTGACGTGCTTCTGCCTCAGAGGTTTTTTAAAAAAAAACGCGGAGGCAAACCAGGGGAAAAATTAGGTGTGATGGAGGTCTTAGTGAGTGAAGGGAAAGTTGTCCATTTGGCTAGGATACAAACCTCACAAAGGGGGAAAGCTGAAGTGCAAGGAGAGCACAAGCAGGGAGTGGAAGGAAGGAGCAGCAGGCAATGGGCTGAGAAAAACCAACCTGAGGGGGAAATTGTAGGTAGAAGGGCCCATTTATATACTCTTTATACATCACCCCAGGAAAGGTTTCACCTGTATCAAATAGCTATTAAAGATGGCAACCTCAGAGCCCCAAAGCAGTGATGGGATTAGTCCCAGGGCATGGTCTACAGTAGCCTTCCCCAACCTGCTGCCCTCTAAATGTTTTGGGTTTCAACTCCGCTTAGCCTTAGCCAGCATGGCCAGTGGTCGGGAATGCTGGGAGTTGTCATCCCAAGTTTCTGGATGGGAGCATGTTGGGGAAGGCTGCTCTAAAGATACATGATACAGCCACCTTGCGAACCTAAGCAGGTTTGGTGCTGGCCAGTGTGTGGATGGGAAACCACTTGGGAACACCATGAATCCTTGAGTTCCATCATGGAAGCTGACTTATACCAGGGCAAGATCTACGCTACTGCTTTATAATGGTTTATAACAGGATTGACAACTGTTGGGGCCTAACCCAAGAGCATCAAGACTCCAAGCCCTTTATTTCTGGGTTGTTTTGCAGTGTTCCACCACATGTGGCATGGGGGCCTTTTGGAGGCTGGTGGAATGTAGCACCAAGAACGAATCTGACTGCCTGCACATTAAAAAACCTGACCCGGCCAGGAGGTGCTATTTCCGTCCGTGTGCCCAATGGAAAGTCGGGAACTGGAGCAAGGTAACTGCCCTTCGAGATTTGTTTTCATTTGCAGGTCCTTTTAAAAATGTATTTCTCTCTTTTGCAACCAAGAAAATTGCTCTCAAGGCATCACACTCTCTGGCCCTGATTCAGAGAGCTGCATATGGTCCTTGCCGCTAGCAGTGCCGCAAAATTCTTAAAAAGAGGAATATATTCTTTGCTGAATGCATTCCAGGAGAGCAGTACATAATTTCGACTGAGCCTTAAATGTAATCTAATTTATTTAATCCCAAAGACATTTTTACATCTCAGGACCAAATTGACTGATGCTTATCTCAATAAGATAGAAAGTGGAAAGGGAGGTTCAATCAAAATGGAATACCGTATTGCCTCGATTCTAAGATGCACTTTCCCCCCCATATTTACGTCTGTAAAAATGGAGTGCATCTTAGAATCGACGGCGTCTATGAATTGCCGGATTTCTCCAGCACTGGTATGGGTTTGAAGATACACCCCCACAGCGCCTTCACAAAGGGGCTCTGCATGCCCCCCCCAAGCAACTCAGCCTTCCCCACTCGCCTCCGCACCGCTGGCACCAACCTCCTTGGCCTCCAGCACCACCACAGTCCTCATCGCCAGCACCACCACAGTCCTCGCTGCCAGCGGTACAGCCCGGTCCACGCCGCCAGCACCGCCATGGTCTGCACCACCCCGGTCCGCCAGCTCCAGTGCCAGGGAAGCCACTGCCAGTGAGGAGCTGCTGCCGCAGCAGCGAGGAACAACCTTCCCAACTCACCTCCAGCACTGCCCTCGTCCTCACCGCGAGCGGCTCTTGCAGCGGCCTCCCCGACCTGGAAACGCGGCGTTATTACAAAGTAGGCCATGCTCTCACGAGAGATCTTGCGGGATTGTGGCCTACTTTGTAGTAACGGCACGTTTCCAGGCTGGGGAGGCCGCTGCAAGCAGCGCTGGAGGCGAGGACCGGGGCGGCGATGGGGGAAGGCCAGTCCTCGCTGCGGCAGCGGCGGCTCCTCACTGGCAGTGGCCTCCCCAGCCTGGAAACACGGCGTTACTACAAAGTAGGCCATGATCCCATGAGATCTCTCGCAGGATCGTAGCATACTTTGTAGTAACAGCGCATTTCCAGGCCAGGGAGGCCGCTGCCAGCAGCGCTGGCAGCGAGGACTAGGGCAGCAATGGAGGTGAGTGGGGAAGGCTGTTCCTCACTGCCGCGGTGGCAGCGCCTCGCTGGCAGCGGCCTCCCCAGCGCTGGTGCTGGCGGACTGGGGCTGCATTGACTGGGGCGGTGCTGGCGACGAGGACTGGAGCGGCGCTGGCGATGCGGACCGGGGTGGTGCTGGCAGCGAGGACCGGGGCAGCGCTGGCAGTGAGTGGGGAAGGGAGGAGGGGAACTCATGCCCGGGCCGGGCCGGCCCAGCAGGTCCCTGGGTGGCAGATAGAGCAGGGGCATGCACAGCCCTAACGTATTTCTTCGATTCTAAGATGCACTGATCCCCAATATTAGGTGTCTGAAAATGGAGTGCGTCTTATAATCGACACAACACTTTTTTCCTGACGGTGGGCCTAAAATTAAGGTGCGTCTTAGAATCAATGGTGTCTTAAATTCGGTGAAATACGGTATATACCAGAGGTTAGAAATCCCATTATGGAGTAAATTTGGTACAGATATATTGTTTTCATACTGGCTATTCTTCAATTTAAAAATATTTTGGTTCTCCATTCTTACAAACTGAGAGGGTTAGAAAAAACAAAACTTTTCTGAATTAAAATGTGGCTGGTGTTTTTGTTTTTTTCTTTACTATAAAACATGAATGTTATTATTTCTGGCTGCTATCAAAAATAGTATCTCAGGTTAACAACCCAAGCCTATTCAGCGTGAAAATATCAACTCACTGAAAGACTTTAGTTCCTCTCAGAAGGTACATGCTAGGTAGGAGCAAAGCTGCGGAAAGAACTCCAGCATTTCCGTTCTCCTGACCTTGCTATTTGTAAACCTGGGGCTGCTTAGATGGTCTGAAAGCCCCACAGTGGTTGTGTGGTTGCACCACGTCGGTTATATGATGCAGCAGCCACCTCACAGCCATCACAGGCTTTCCCGCAAAGCTGCATCTTTAAAAAGTTGGGGACTTACCCCAGAGCGAGGTAAGTACGGCACATCTGCCATCTATCTTCACTCCAGAGTTGTGGTGGATGTTGGTTGGTTGCCATCTGCCTAGGTGGAGGGCAGGGGGTGGGCCCGATGGGTCAATGGCTACTGGAAACCCCGCACCCTCCCACTGCATCAAGATCAGATGCTGCCACCCACCTGCAGAGAAAGCGCAGGATTTTGCTTAAGGTGGTGGCAACCCGGCGCTATATAGGCAGCCCCCTTCCTGTTCACGGGATTCACTGTGTTGGAGGAGCCCCTCCTTCTTAAAGATTCTTCACAGGAAGGGCTGCTTGATCCCCAACAATTGAGCAGATTAGATTTTAACCCCCAAAACCTCTTTTGCAGTTGGCAAAAGCAATTTGGAAATTAAAACCTTAAGCTCCTCAACTGTTGGGGAGCGAGCAGATTTCAGAAGGCTCAGTCTCCTGTGAATCCTCCTCATGTTTATACAGTGGGCAGAAACCCACCAGTGCATGTTGGGAAAACAACACAGCCGGAGCCATTGTTTTCCGTTATTGTTGTCCATCCTATCCATACATTCTCAACCAGCCGTGTGTTGCTACAGGAAGTCCAGGCAGAATTTCGTACTAACAGGAGGACTGGCTTTGCCTTTAAGGCACTGTGACAGAGCCAGTCCTACCATTGGGCAGAGTGAGGCAACTGACTCAGGCCATTCTCCTGTCTTGGAGGATAGAGCTGTGTGCCACAGTGAGTGTTTTGCGCTCCTTAAACTAGCCTGCTGCCCTTGGGTGTGGTGGAGGACCCCAACCTGTATCAAATGAGATTCAACGGCCTGTCCAGTGGAATGAGGGAGGGGGGCAGCAAAATGTCTTGGACCTGCCCTGGTAGTTGGTTGGCAAGACCAGCACTTTGTAGCATGCAACACGAGCAGATGGAGGGAATATTCCCAAGGCTCATGGCTTCCCCCAACACACACCAACTTTATCCTCCCTAGGATAAGCAAGAGCCCTAGGAGATAGGTTAGCCTGACAGATGTTTACTGGCCCAAGATCACTCAGTGATCTTCATGGCCAAGCAGGGAGTTGAACATCGGTTTCTCCAGTTCAGGTCCAACGCTCCATCTACTGCACCACATTAGCTCTCTTGAGATGTTGACCGCAGATTCTACAGAGACCACTTTCTTACTGCTCTTCTCTCCACAGTGCTCCTCCAGCTGTGGAGGCGGTTTCAAGACTCGTGACGCTCATTGCCTCGATGTCCGTGAAAACAAAGTCCTGAGGCCATTTCATTGTCAGCTAGTAGAACGCAAGCCACAGCTGAACACCAGCTGCAGTGCAGGGCCCTGCTTGGAGTGGCATGCGAAGCCCTGGAATGAGGTACACGATCTCTATTAGACCGAGCAATTAGCTGCCAATTGCAGGCACAACCAGGAGGATGTGTCATGACATTATGCGTGTTTAATCTCAAAGGAAAGAACACAGTTATTGAATCAGGCGCTGCAGTTCCTCTTGGGAATTCTGAGATCATTTTTAGGTAAAGCTGTCCAAGCCACACATACCCCCAAATGTTCTAGAATGTTCTTTGGTACACTTGTTAAGGTCTGGGAAACCTTTCCCCCTTTTCATCTGATCCCCACAGGTCTTAAAAACAAGGAGATAAGCAGACATCATTCCCATTGTAGGACAGAGTTAGGGGTGGATCCTGGCTCTGAAAGAGTTGAAGATTATGGATCTAAAGTTCCTCAGCCAAATGGAGTGTCCTGCATGCTAAGAAGCTGAGGTAGATGATCTCTTGGTCTGATCAAGCATGGCATTTCTAATGCTCTCCTTCAAACTATGTGTGCATTGCCATTCAAAATGTCTTCCAGTGCTCTGTTCCATGCGGAGGAGGCACTCAGCAACGAGCAGTGCAATGCATCAGTATGGAAGACCATGTCACTAAGGACGGGAGCATGTGTGAGCACAAAGCCAAGCCTCCAGACTCTCGGAAATGCAACCTAGAAGAGTGCATGGGGAACACAGGTGGGTTTAACTGAGCAGCAATCTGTACAAAAGAGGGCTCTTGTTTGGGGAATGCAGCGGATTCCACACAACAGGCCACTTCTTTGGGGATGCTCTAGCATCGCTTTTTTAATCAACAAATATCTTAAGGCCTGTATCTTTAGACAACATCCTGTGACAACATTGCTTAACAATGGTTAGAGACACGTCTCAGGATGGACAGATCGGTCTGTTTCCACTCTGTGACCAATTGAGACAAGTCCGTTCTGTGCAAATTTAAAGGGGGAAATTTGCATGAAAATTTGTATTTAAATATGAGGTTTTGAATGTATTTTTCTCACCTAAAACACGTTTTTGATCCGATAACTGCATTGCAAAAGAAATCCACAGGCTATTAGGTTCTGGGAAGTGCAGATTTAGATTCAGTTTGGATCAGAATTTGCCAGGATGGAGTTTCTCGCTGCACACATCAGTTGCATGCCAGTTTCATTTCCCAAAACAAGTTCAGCAAAACACAAACCAAAACAGTTGTAATTTAAAAGCTTCCAATCACTCTAAAGCGGCACTGACATGAGCCATAAGATCAAGGCACAAACTAATAGGGAATAATACTGTCTACAGAATGATGGTGTCCCTATTGACAACTGCAAAAATAGAAATCACTTTTTCCTGTAAATTGAAAGTGACTCCTAAATTTGATTAATAAGAATCTGGAACAACGTGGACATGATTAGACTAGCAAATATAAACCAGCTTGGATCTAGAATTGTCATTCCAGAAGGATACTGCTGGTGGTACAGGGCTTCCGTGTCCTCTCTTACCCCCTGCAGCTCACCATGCGCCCTCCAAATCTCCTCTGGAGCAGTTCTGGAGGGCATGAGAGTGGGTTGGAGAGGACATGGAAGTCTCATTCCACCTGCAATATCCTTCTGCTGGTGAATCGCTTTTTCTGGCTCCAACCCTATCACCGCAATCCAGAGAAGGAGGTCCATCAACAAAAGCAGGAATCTGCCTGCATACACTTTCCTGAATAAGGAATTGCAGGCATCAAGCAGATAGGCACTGGCATGTGCCACTGAGTGCGGATATTGGCTATGTGCAGATGCATGCATGGATGCGAATCTTTCATCCACAATGAGTAACAGACAAATACAATTATTACACATGTTGTAGATGGATCTGGGCAAACGTGTACAAGGAAAGGAGGAAAGAAAAAAGTATAATCCTGTTATGGAATATGTTATCCATTTATTTAAAATGTAGATCCAGGCATTTGAAACTCTGAGGAATGCCAGCAGAATGCTTTTTCTAAACATGCATAGGATTGCACCCTTAGGCTGCTATTCTAAACATATTTGCCTGGAAATAGGTCCCATTGAAGTCAATGTGGCTTGTCTTTGAGTAGACACATTGAATTGCACTGTTAATATCTTTCCTTCCATCTTTCTGCAGTCTTACTGTATTTTCCTACTTCTGTCAGCACCAAACATGACTCACTTTTATTTATGCATATGTGCATGCCTGCGTTTTTCACTACAGGTTTGCCTTGCAGCAAGGACAGGCTGTCAGCGAATTTCTGCAGGACAGTGAGAGATGTTGGCAAATGTTCCATGCCGTCGGTGCGGAATCAGTGCTGCTTCACATGCAAGAGACCCTGGGAAGGTCACAAAATGGGGCCTCGGAATCGACCAAGCATGAAACCATAGTGTGACTGAGACACTAAAATGACCAAATCTGAATTGGAAACTAAAGTATGCTATCGCATTCTAGTACCTCTCCCACCATGGCCTACGGAACCATCATGCAATGGCTTTAAACCTTTCCAGAGCCAGGATAACCTTACCACAGATTTGCAACATTGGACTTGCTTATTATTATTATTTTTACTTTTACTATTTCTATCTATTTTCTCTCTCTATGTCCTTCATTCTCCTGCCCTCGCCTTTCTCCTTCTCTCTTTTAAAAGACTGGCTGTAGTGTCACATTCCTGACCCAACTTAAGTCAGTTTGTGTTCATTCCCATAACTTGCTAGGGGGCTCCATCACACCTATCCCCCCCCCCCCGATTTGCCTCTGTGTTTTTTACCTCCGTTTCATAAGCGCGTCAAGGGCTCCATCACTCACAGTCCCTTTCACAAGGGTTTTCGCTTGTTTGCATCAAGGGCCCCACTCCACCCCGCCCCTTGTTCTTCCTCCTTCAGTTCATTGGTTGGGGTACTCTGATGGGCATGGGTTCCTTCCCCCCCTCGCTCTGGCTTTGTTGTCTAGCAATTTACTGTTTAAAGGTTTCATCTGGGCTCCGTCTCTGCGGGCAATGGGGGGGGGGCTTGGAGTAGTAAACAGTCCATTCAACTGACTTAAGCACAAGTAGGAAAACCGCCCCGCCTTCTCCTTTTGTCAGCAAGATTCCATTAGCATATTGCCCCCAACATAGAAAAAAGTGAGAGGGGAAAATAATCCAGACTTTTCCCGCACCAAAATAAAATCCAACAAAGGGGGAAGAGGCGAGATGAGTACAGGACAGGGATGGTGTCATGTGAGTACTGCGCTGCAAAACCACATACCAGGCATGGCGAGTGTGCTATAAATCACAGGTGTGATGGAGCTCTTAGAAACAATACCAATTGAAGACCTTCCTTCTGATCTAGCAAGGGAGAACTAAAGGTGGTAGAAGTAAGATTCTGTGTGTTCAACTAATGCAAATGCAGGTATACACCTCAATCTGTATTCAAATGTGCATCCAGGCTCCATTGAAATGGTTGGATATATCTTTGGACATCCTCAGATTTGTTTTCTTCAGATGACTAGTTATCATCATGCAAACAATGCTGTCAAACTTCAACCCCATCAGCCCCAGCCAACAAGGCCAATGGTTGGGCATGTTGGGAGTTGTGGTCCATCAACATCTGGAGACCCTTGGTTAAACCCTCCCTCCCCTGCCACTGCACTCTCTTCCAAATCTATGCACACAACACTGACACATACACACACACCAGCTTTTTACAAAAAAATGTAACGATACAGGAGATCCAATCAAAGCTTTCCACTATCTCATCTACCTTGTCCCTAAGATTCTACATAGTTACCATGATCACCTTGCACACCGTTCACCTCTGATCCCAGTTATATCCTACAAATTATAATCTTGCCAACCATGAAGTACCTTATGAGGAGATAAGCCACAAAAGTGAGTTTGAACAATAAAAGCTTTCAGAATCACTACTTTACCTGGAAACGTTTGGAAAGTCTCATTATGGAGAGTTGCAAAGGCTGTCATATTTGTCTACATCAAATTAATCTATTCCACATCTCTCTTAAGTGAATTGAGCAGGGATGTTTTTGGTGTTAAATATGGTGCTATTATACCATGGTGCTAAAACTTGCATGGTGTCTACAACATTGTGTATAGCGCATAGATGTATTTCTAATCTACATCTGCTCTGAAATTATATTTTGGCACAGCATTGCTGTGCAATGCCTGCCGTATTGCTTTTTCAGATGTTACGTGATGTATTTCTCTGCTTCAATTTGTAAAATACTGAATGTTTTGTAGACCCTCATGAGAATAAAAAGTATATCTGCTTCTTTGATGTTGGAAAGAGCTGTAATTGGATTTCTGCATGAAAGGGCATTTTGTGTGTCGCTGAGCTCTGATGCACATGAAGCAGCAGCGGCCGGATAGCCACTTAGAATGCTGCGGCAAGAAGTATGCAGAAAGTGGCCAGGATCCAAGCTGTGTGAGAGAAGAACTCACATGCGCCTTTCTAGATTGGACAGACTCAGGGGGTGTCTTCATGGTGCTGAGTTGGCGCTGTGTCCCTCGGAAACCCTGCAACTCCTCCCCTGGAGTCGTGTTGGGTAAGCCCGATGCTGAGGAGGGAGCGCAGGGTTTCTGGGCAACCATCCAGGGACTTGAGCCGACCCTATCCTCTTCCTCGTGGAATGCGACGAATCGCAGGTCGCCTTCCACCAGGCACTGCCCAGCCATGCCTCCGCTGCAACTCCGGAGTGAGGTGAGGGACCGTCTTGACACCATCTTGTGCCTCTTCACCTTGCTCTGGAGAAAAAAGTCGAGGTAAGTCTCCACCTTTTTTTCTCCACCGCTTCGGTGGAAAGCCCCAGGGTGGATACACAATTAATTGACTACGTGCCACCATGCACCCACTCTGGGGCTTTCCACCGAAGCTGCGGAGAAAAAACTTACCTCAGCTTTTTTCTCCAGAGCCTTGCCAAGTTTGAAGCAAATATGTTCCTCCGCTGATTTCTAGGAATTTTTTAAAGTTTGAGGTTTTAAAATAATTTTATTTTATTTAAAAAACTGTCATTTTAAAGAAATGAATCCTGGCACCATGACAGACCTCAGGTAGGGCTTTATGCTTGCCAAGTGTGAAGGAGATCTGTTCATCCGTTGATGTTTAGGAATTTTGTAAAGTTTGAGATCTTAAAATTATTGTTTTAAAAAACTGCTGGAGCCATATCCTTCAAACTCAGGTTGTCAAACTTCCTCTTTAGGGCATTGCACCTTGAGAATTTTCAGCCCTTGGCATCAAGGGAATCTCAAGTTTTTAGCTAAGAAGTGCTGGGCAAGCAGGGCACCTTTCCTGATGCAGATTTGGTGGGCAGTTGAGCACCTGGAGCTTAGAAGAGGCGAGGCATCCACAGATCAAAATGTGGGAAAGGAGAGGTCAGTCAAAGCAGCCCACAGGGCAAAACGGAACAGGCCAGAGGCCTTTTTTTCAGAGTTCCACATCATGGGCGATGAAGAGTCATCCTTAGAGAAAAACTCTCACGACCAATAGTGAGGTGTCAGTCAAGAGAGAGGCTCTCATCTTTGCGGATGTCCTGTTGATGCAGATGTTGGAACCTGGCATGTCGTTATTTTGCTTTGCTACCCCTTCCCTTCCATTTCACTTTGTTCACTTGTGAGCTAGGTTCTGTCTGCACTGCTGGCATGCAGTGCAGAATGTTCGAAGTGCGTGTCAGAGAAAAATAGATAGAATTGTGGCTTGGGCTGGCTGGCATATCTCTTTGAGACAGAGTTAAACTGAAGACACAACTCAGAGATAGCAGTAGCTGAACCCTGAGAGGCTGGCATGCCACACAGAGCCTTTCAAGAGTGTCTCAGAATCAAGTGTTGGTGCAGGTGTTGGCTGGTTGGAGGCTTTGGCTGCCATCAGTTACAGACAGAGTTATAACTCAGAGACGGCTGTAGCTTAGCCCTGAGAGGCTGGTGTGCCACACAGAGCCTTTTAAGAGCATCTCAGAGTCCAATGTTGGTGCAGATAGAGGTGGCTGGTGGTTGAGTTTTTTTTTAAACAAGAGTCACAAGATGTGACCAAGCTATAAGCTGGTACCCTACCCCCAGCCACAGGGTACAAGTGCACAGCCTGGCTGGACTGTTGGAGATTTTGGCAGAGAGAGAGGGGGGGATTGTTTGATGCTGGAAGCTGGAGACGTTAGCTGGATGGCATAAGGCAGAGAGAGGCTGAAGGCAACCCAGATTCACCTGTAGCTTGGCCCTGAGAGGCTGGCTTGCCACCCAGAGTGTTTTAAGAGTGCAACAGAGTCGAGCAGGTGTGCAGGAGGAGAGGAGGAGGTGTAGGCGGCTGACGGCAGTATTTTTTTTAAAGTAAGTATCACCAGACATGACCAAACAATAAGCAATACCCCTGGCCACAAGTGTGCGGCCCAGCTGGATCATTGGAAAACTTTGGCAGAGAGAGAGAGAGAGAGAGAGAGAGAGAGAGAGAAATTGTTTGAGGCTGGAGGCTTTGGTTTGGCTGCAATGAGAGAGAGAGAGAGAGAGAGAGAGAGAGAGAGAGAGAGAGAGAGAGAGAACAGAGGCTATACAGACAACCCAGAGACACCTGTTGTAACTTAGCCCTACGGTGCTGGCAGGCAATGCAGGGCATTAGAAAGAGGGTCTCAGAGTCACATGTTTGTGCAGGAAGCCTTGAGAAGCTAATGTATATTATTATTATTATTATTATTATTATTATTATTATTATTATTATTTCCATTTATATACCACCACATAACCGAAGCTCTCTGGGCGGTTTACAAAAATTAAAAACATTGAGCATTAAAAAACCGATATACAAAATTTTAAACCATAAAAAGCATACAAACATACAAAAGCATATTCTGGGTCAAACCACCACCACCACAACAAAACCCTCAACATACACTGTTAAATGCCTGGGAGAAGAGGAAAGTCTTGACCTGGTGCTGAAAAGATAACAATGTTGGCGCCAGGCGAGTCTTGTCAGGGAGATCATTGGAGGCTACCACAGAGAAGGCCCTCTCCCTTGTTGCCACCCTCCGTGCTTCCCTTGGGGTAGGCAACTGGAGGAGGACCTTAGATGTGGATCGTAGTGTACGGGTAGGTTCGTGTTGGGAGAGGCGTTCCATCAGGTATTGTGGTCCCAAGCCATGTAAGACTTTATAGGTTAGAACCAGCACCTTGAATCAGGCTCGGAAATGTATAGGCAGCCAATGTAAGAGGGCCAGAGTAGGTCTCATATGCTCGACCCTTCTGGTCCCAGTTATCAATCTGGCCGCTGCATTTTCAAAGGCAGCCCCACATGAAGTGCATTGCAGTAATCCAATTTAGAGATTACCAGAGCGTAGACAACTGAAGCCAGGTTATCTCTGTCCAGATAGGGACATAGCTGGGCCACCAACCGAAGTTGGGAGATGGCACTCCATGCCACCAAGGTCACCTGAGCCTCAAGTGACAGAGATGGTTCTAGGAAAAACCCCAAGCTACAAACCCGCTCCTTCAGCGGGAGAGCAACCCCATCCAGAACAGGTTGAATACCCTCCATCCGGTCAGCAGAACCACCCGCTAACAGCTTCTCAGTCTTGTCTGGATTGAGTTTCAGTTTGTTAGCCCTCATCCAGTCCATTGTCGTAGCCAGGCACTGGTCAGCACATCCACAGCCTCACCTGCTGAAGATGAAAAGGAGAAATAGAGTTGTGGGTCATCAGCATACTGATGACAACGCACTCCAAAACTCCGGATGACCGCACCCAACGGTTTCATGTAGATGTTGAACAGCATGGGGGACAAAACTGCCCCCTGTGGAACCCCATACTGGAGAATCCACGGGGCCGAGCAATGTCCCCCAAGCACCACCTTCTGGAGCTGCCTCGCCAAGTAGGAGCGGAACCACTGCAATGCAGTGCCTCCCACTCCCAACTCAGCCAGTTGTCCCAGAAGGATACCATGTGAATGGACAAAGTAGTGTCTGCCACCCATAACACCCACCCTAATGTTAGAGTAGAGAAACTTGTGACAATCATACACAATCATACACAAGGTTAACAAAAAATGAAATTTAAAAATAAAAAAGCCAGCCGACAGCAAACCCTGTTAAAAGCAGCAGCAGCAGCAGCAGCAGCAACAGTTTGCAGCGGAGTGAGGATACAGTCACAAAAGATATTTGAGGGAAGGGGAGAATGTATCACACAGAGTATAGCAAAAGCTTCAAAGTACAGCAAAAGCTACAAAAGTAGGAGTAAGTGAAGTTAATTTCAGATAAGGTGTTCTTTAATTCAGTGATTTTAACATTAAGATGTTATGTAGAACAGATTTGTCTTAATTGTGTGCTGTAAAATCAGATATGTGACCAAGGCTATGTTCAGGTGGGCATATCCCCATGGTGCTGGACACGCTCCCTGGGGCCAGGTTGGTGGGCATGCCCCTTTGGGAGCCGACCATGTTGTCCTCCTTTTTGGTTTTCAAAATATGGTCACCCTAACCAGGGGGTACATGCAGGCAGGATGTAAAAGATGCAACAACCTATGTGCTAGGAAGTAGAATGATCAGTGACTTCTTAGATGTCTTATAAACTACAGCCGAGACAAGCAACTAGCTTGATATAGGAAATTTTGAACATACTTCCTGGGGAGTGTTGGTTTTGTGGTGAGAAACAGCCCATATGGTTTGATTTGTTTATAAATACCGCTGCTAGACATTGTGCCTTTCTAAACCATCACAGGTGATGAACAGCATCTGGAACTTCAAAGGGCTTCTTTTTTAATTGCACACAAAATCAATAGCATTTCTTGAATGCTGTTGTGCTGTGCTCGCCTCGTGAAAACTTGCTCACCGGGCTGAATTTCAAAAAAAGGAACTGTTTGCATTTCTCTCAGCAGATTTTGAAATGGTGTTTTTTTAGATGCAGCTGGCGATGTTCATTATTATTCACTCTTGTTTTCCAATTGAAGATTGTTCATCCTTTCCTTTGCAATGTGCAAGGTGAGGGCAAATCCATTTGCCAAGCACACTGCTTGCCTGGCTTGAACAAAGCGCCTTTTCAAACACAGTTCAAGTGAGTTCTTCCCTCCTGACATGTCTCCTTAGGGGCAAATGACAAATTACATTGCCGTCAAATGTATCAAAGCTCCCAATGGCTCCCTTTCCTTTGAACAGTGTCCACAGAAGGAGTGCTTTGAAGTGGAGCGGAAAGGGATCCCCAACCTTTACGGGGCTGGTGGGCACATTTGGGATTTGGAGAGGGGGTTGTTGGTATGCTAACAAAATGGATGCTGGAGGGTTCACCCATTCACAAAATGGCTATCATGATGGGTGTGGCCAGTTACGAAACACTAATTCCCCAGAAAACAAACCGATGAGGCCAAAAGAAAATTACTCAAGAACCTAAGTACAAAGCAAAGATGGAGTCCAAGCTCCAAAACATAAAACCACTCTGAAGAATCCACATTTTTCTGCTCCATTGCCCATTTAACAGAAGATGAACTGATGACGCTCAGAGACAAGTAACCTGGCCAAGAAACTGAGTACAAGGCAGAGATGGGGGGTCTGAGGTCCAAATATCAGTTCACATATTTGATCCCGTGAAGAATTATATAATGCCCATTTCGTAGAAGGCAAACTAGTGATGCTCAGAGAGAAATGCATGTATAAACACACAGAGGAGAAACCAGGATACCCATGCGTAACATGTTTGTGATAGGCCCCCACCTCCCTACAGCAACTAATTTCAAGATGCTAAACGTACCCACAGGGCCCAAAAGGTTGGAGACGCCTGATTTAAAACAATTCTGTGCCACCCTTCAATCCAAAATTTCTGGGAGAGTTCACACAACAAAGAAACACATTCTCTCTTGCCTTAATGCAACTTATTTGTTTGCTATGCCTATATCCTGTCTTTTCCTCAAAGGAGCTATACATAACATGATCACCTCTCCATTTCGGCCTTATGACACTACCACTGTGTGGTAGGTTAGATTGAGAATCAGCGACTGGCACAAAGTCACCCAGTGAGCTTTATAGCTGAGTGGGGTTCAGAACCAGGTTCTCCCGAGTCTAACTTATGAACTAGATGCTTTCTTAAAACCCACCTATCCAGCCACACAATAATAAAGGGGTCTTTTCTTTTCAGACCCCAACAAAGGTCATACAACTTCAAAGTTTGCCCTTTTGTTACTGGAACTAGGGTGGCCCAATGCAAAAAAGGACAAGCCTCCTGCATCTTTAATAGTTTGTGGTGAAAGGATATTTTCTGTAGGTGTAGCATCCATTGTTATGCACCTGCCTCATTCATATAATTGTACATGACATCTAGACATCATCATATGCAATTTGTAAGCTTCTCATCGCTTCTCATCCTTTTTCTTGCCAGGAAAAAAATGGTTAAAGAGGAAAAGGAATAGCTGTACAATGCTTTTTGATTGGTAGCCAGAGTTCTCTCTCTCTGCAGGAACTGTGCTGCCACCTGCTGTCAGAAAAGAAGTGAGGCAAACCATTTCAACCAACTTCAGAAGTCATGCATTGAGCTTCTCTACATTTTTTTAATCGTGCTGTCTTACCCTGGCTTTATGCATCTGCTTTCTTTTGGGGATGTGATTGGTGCCATTACACAGGTGGCCATGTAGTTTGAAATTTAGTACTTCCTCTCTCTGTTTGCTCAATGTGCTCCATTCAATTTAATGAGACAGCGCCATCTAGTGGTGTAATTATAGCACAATGACGAGATTACACGCCGGGAGATGTTGCGATTTCCAGGTCCCCGCATCACCGAACTGGTAGCTACATCATGTAATCGACACAGTGTAGATTCGGAGCCACCCCAGGGCAAAGACAGCGTATAGGCAGCCCCACAGTTGTCTTTTACTCATGACCTTCCTATGTTTTCTTACCACCTCTGCTATCTCTTTCATTAACACAGAAAATCCATTAAGGAGAAAAAGATGGAATGGCTTGTTTGGTAGCAGGAGCCCTCTGCCTGGAAGTAGTAACGAAACACGCACACCCACACCCACACCAAGGAGGTGGAAATTGGCAAACATATGTTACACTTTTGAGGAGTTATTCTGTTGCTCAAAGAAACTGTTTAAAGTTATTTCAGACTTTTGTACAATAAAACTTAGTATAATGAAATTGATTTTGCCATCCTATAGCATGACTCATTTACTTTAGTTACCTAGAATTATGTTTTGCACACTGCATTGGTGTCCTAGCATAAGGTTACGTGGATTTTGTAGGTTTACGTGCAGCATGATTAATGCATAATCTTGTTGCTGCTATGAATTGTACACAGGTGCACGGTGCTTTCAGAAACATAAATCTATAAACCCAGTCATGTTTTTTACCTAACTAGATTGTGATTCTTGTATAGCTCATCTACAGAACAAAAATAATTAAGGCACAACACTTTTGCATGCCCTTGCATCTGTAACTGTAGAACAGGGCATTGTGACAAATGCAGTATATTTGCTGAAAAGTACATTTCACTCAGTTCAATGGGACTTAGTCCCTTCTCATGTGGCCTCAGTATGCAGCTTAAGAGTGCTTGGCTGAGGTTGCTATACAAAGCAGGAAACCTATAATCCTCATCAAATTGGCTAAGTGACACTAGCAGGAATATTGAAGGAGGGCTTTTAGGGCAGCATCATAACTGACGTTGCATTATCAAACTTAATATCAGTTTTCTGAAGAATAAGGCACATGGTTGTCATTTCTAGTTTTCCCCCACTAACATTTGGCATGTTATCCTTCTCTTCCTCCCCAGTTGCTTCCCCCTCATATATTGTGCTTTACTAGACTGCAAGCCTGCAAGCAGGATGTTTCTGTCTCTGTCACACTAGGCAGAGGGATATATAAACAATATATTATTATGGTTGTCCAGCAGAAGTAATCAAATGTTAATATTCCAACTTTAAGACGTATAGACCGAACCTTACATTTAGCTGTATTTGCGATCTCATCGAATTATTAGAAAGTGCTTCACGTAAAAGAAAGGTTTATGTGCTTTGATGTCTTGGTTAATGTCTTCAATGAAACAGAATTAACGAGGCCACACTGTTGCGGAATTTTGTTGAAAATTAAAGCATTTTCTTAAAAATTTATTTTGTGAAAAGAGGAAAGCTATTTGAGAGAGTTGTTACAGTGGTATTTGAATCCCTGATTAATCATTCCATTCTCTCTTTAGTCTTTTCAAACCCTAATTCACAGAGCTTCACAAGCTTGCATTCAGATGCCAACGAAGGCAATTGCACTCATTATACAAAATGGGCTTTTTACTTAATTTCTGAATATACGAAACAGTTTGGACTGGGGTTTCTTGGACCAAAAGAAACCCATTTAAAATATAATACAGTGCAAAGATCATTGTCCAGCAGGGCTAATAACTGAAGGTGGAGGGCAGGTGGAATCCATTTCTAACACTAGCAGAATATGGAGAAACAAGGGTTTGGTTAGAACTCTTCTTCAGCATTTTTGCAGCGTGACTCCTTCAACTGCAGCAGCCTCTTCACTGTTTCAGCTACGGTGCGTTCACCATGAACCTTGTTGTCCCTAGTGCGGATATTAACTGTTCCACTCACCTTCTCTTTTTCACCAATGACTAAACGACAGAACAGAGACAAACGGGTTTTGAAAGAGCTGTTGTTACTTTTTACCATTTAAAACACTGAACCCACCAATTATACTACTTCATATTTAAGAACCAACGCTGAAAGTAACAAAGCCACTGTAGTCAGCACAAGTCATTTAAAACATCTGGAGCATTGTGCAGTGTGTTTTGGGCGATGTAAGGCTACTGACAAATTGGGATGGATGCAAAGGAGAACCACATGGATGATAAAGGGTCTAACAAGGCAAGTAATTCAAGGAGGAACTAGGAATGGGGACTAAGAAATATGTTGCAATTTGCTGGACTAGGCTACCCATGTACCCACTATTTCAGTACTTTTTGTTTGCTCCTCTGCATCCATATCATGATGTCAATTTAGCCCATGGTTAGATGTACTTAATTCTCACTGGAAGTAATAATACTGAATAAATCAATGGGACAAGCACGTACAAAATTACTGACTGCAATGCAATTCTGTTATGGAAAGGACTCATTATTCGGACTTAATTTCCAAAGATAATAGCGAAATATTAGTCATTGCCTTACTAAGGATAAAAGGTGCTTCTTCACGCACTATTTGCCTTAAGGACATTCATGCAAGTGCAAATTATTTTTTCATTTGGAGTATTTATCCTGTTCCTCAGCCAAAAAGGCTTACCAATAATCAGTCAAAGAAGATTGTAGGCCTGTAGGCAGGGACTATCTAAAAAGGCATGACACACAAGGAAAACGGAATAGAGAGGGAAGAGGAAAAAAATAAAGTCTTTTAGCAGGGCTGATGAATGGCCTCGCTTCCCCCTCTCATCTCCCTCAGCACAGTCTGCTGGAATGGCTGGTGGTGGTGATCGTTGAAGGAAGAGGTCCCTTCAACATGTGCATAACATGTCAGATATGAGTGGCATATGTATGGTCCCCCACACTTTCCTGTTTCAAATAAGGGCCAGTGGGGAAAGGAGAGGAATGATTTGGAGAGGAAAACAAAAAAATGATCATTTCCCATAAAGGTTCCTTCAGGTTTGTTGTGACCGAGGCATCCAAGAATGGGTAAACACCCCCATCACCCAGGAAAAGCAGGAATTACATGCTAGAAAAACCTTTTATTAGGCTGACTACCCTTTTGCTCTGCCCCCAGTCGCATCCCACAGCTGAGCTTAAGACAGATAAAACAGCATATGAGTAATCTTAGAAAGGAAAACTGCAGGAAGGCCAGAAGAAAGTGGACTCTCCCTCCAACAGGGCACAGCAGAGCTGGCGTGCAGCCCGAGCAAAAACCAATTATTTGGTCCTGGGTGATATGGGGCCGTTAACCCATTCTTGGATGCCTCCTCACATCAAACTGGTAAGCAGTGACTATTGCATGCACACAGCAGTCATGCTTGGTGCAGCCTGCTTATTTTATTCAGGTAGGGGACAGCTGAATACAAACAAAAGCATGGGATTCTGATACAGCACAGCACTCAAACATTTTATACAGAACTGAGAAAGAAGCAGAGCAAATTACTGAGAATGCTGACATACCCCTTCCTGAGTCTCACTATGCTGTCACAAAAGGGGACCTGGGTCAATTTACTGGTTCTTGTTCTTATGGGCAAGAGGACCTAACATTTTTCCCCAGAGGCAGTTCACATGAATCAGAATAAAAGCAGCCGCTCCAGCTAATAAGGCAGCAAGATAAGCTCCAAAGGAATATATTCCTTATAAAGTGTAACACCAAAGGCTGAGACAGAAAACTTTATAAATATATGGCTACCTTGGGCTGGTACCCTCAGAAAAAAAGCTTTAAAACAATTGCCCAAATAGCTTCAGAGACATCATATTGCACAAACAGTAACATTGTTACCTAAAATGAAGTTGTACTGCGCAAGCTGAGCATTTCTGATCTTCTTGTTCAGTGTGCAGCCAGGATCCACATCAATGTCAGTCATTAAGCCAGCATTGTGGAACTGCTGCTTTACCTTAGAGAGCATCAATATGACAACATTTAGGCTATGCTTAGGCTAAATTCCTGGAGAGAGAAAAATTCTAGTCTCACTGCAAAGTTGGAGTTGCAGCAAAAACAAACTTGCAAGTGTTGTTCCACAAGGATAAAATGTAAGAAGTCACAGAGTTTGCAGTAAAATTAATATTTAGTAGTTAGCCACTAACAAGAGACATCCAGTGATCCCTGGGAGAGTGTCTCTGGGGCCATACGATACGTTGGATTCGCTCTCCTTAAACAGTAGACAGTCCTATGACCTCCTCTAATTGACACTGGGCTGTTCCCCTGTCCCCTTGCAGCCATTGCAGAAAGAATAGCAGCAACTGCTCCTCCAAGATTGCAATAGCAGGCTTGGAGAAGTCAAGAGGGCGGAAATGGCAGAGAAGAGGCCAGAGTCTACAGTGTCCTCCCACCTCTCTGGACCAACACACAACAAAGTAGGTTAAGCTACACAGAATCAGAGGCCCATCTAGCTGATTTTTTATTTTGACAAAGGAACAGGAGGCAAACTTTATCCTCCTTCCACCCTGCTTGGCAGGGCACAGGAGAAAGACCCTGCTGGCAAGATTTCACAGCCTTCTGTCTATTGACAGAGTAATCTATAGGATGCTGTCTAAACATATGCACTTTGAGATAGAAAAAAAATTGATATTCAGGTGGAGGCAGGGATGAAGACAAATATATGACTCTGGTGTCATTTTTAGGAATGCAGCAGCAGGGCATTACTCTTTGCTTAGACAGTTACATTCGTTCATTCCTGTATTTAAACATTGTAAACTGCCTTGGATACCTTGGCAGAAAGGCAACAATGAAATGTATTAATTAAATAAATCAGTCTTGCTAAACTTCTCAAATACTAAGGCATTTAAAAAATAAAAAGTAATGCAATAACTTCATGCACTGAAGGAGCCTTGTGTCTCTCTAGCAGCAGACCCCCAGCCCTGCTGCACAAAAAAGAACACTTGTGGAAACAAGAGAATATTCAAGCAATTTATCGTTTGGTACATGGAGTGAGAGGAAAGGGGGAAAAGGGCAAGGTTCTCGTTGAGCATGTGCAGACCCTTCAGTGCATCTAGACCGATCTTACATCTTTGCCTAAACGGGTGGGATTGACTTGTAACCAGGACAGTGTCACACATCACGTGAGTGCTAGTGCTTTGGTTCACAGGGTTTGCCTGTAAGTTTGGGAGTGAAGTAAAACATCCCTACCTTTTGTGCATATTCATCACATGTTGGTCCAACTGGTACCACCATCACCTGCTGAGGCGATAACCAGAGCGGCCTTGTGCAAGAAGAGAAGTAATATGTAGGAGTATTAACATAATTACATATTAAATTTATACCATTTGGCAGACAGCATGCTATCTTTAAAAGTTGGGCTGTACTGTTTAATGAGTCTCTGCATTCCCATCACTTTTATAGGCATTTATTAGAAAAAAAACAAAATGAAGTTTAGTAACTGTATACTTCCTAAATCATATTATATCAGGAAATGTCCTGGATTTCCTAGTTCAGGCTAGATCAATCTTGGTTTTATAGTCTAGTTAGAAAACCAAGGTTAAACCACACTTCCCTGGGTCAGATGTAACAAGAAAGTTTAGTTTAAACCATCATGGTAAACGTGCTGAAGCCAGTATATGAAGAGGGGGGATGATGAAGTGTGAAAATAAACCATGGCAAACTGAACTAAGGGAGCAATACTATGGCCCCTAGACTGAATCTGGAGAGCTACAGGATATTTCAGATATGTGGATCTATAGTCTGAACTCAGAGCCAGGAATTGGAGCTCCCTCCTCCTCTTCCACCTCGCAGCCAGTGTGGAGAACCACATTGGCTGCCTCTCTGAGGTTGCAAACTCAATCTCAGAGAGGAGGGCAGGAAGGGGAGTGTGGAGACTGGCTTATGCCATCTCCAGAGGCCTCCCCAGCCTCCTCCCCTCATCTTATGTGATGCCTCACCTAGATGAGCAAAAAAGCCCATCTAGCAAAATTGCAGAGTGGGAGGCATGTGGAGGCAAGGATTGTGTCTGCCACACCTCCTGCTCTGCATAGGATATATATTCGTAAGTGCCCAAGTTCAGATCCGATAGGATTGCACCCTAAGATAATTATGTTTGAATTGGACCTTCGAGCACTCTTTTTTCTGGCATGACAAACAAAATATCCACATTCTTCTTAGTCCATTTTAAAGCTTCGTTTATTCATTTTTCCTTATTCCACCCTTCCCATGGAACCCATTTCTAGCTAGTGTTATATGTGAAACAACGAGCTCAAGGGCCCAGGAATATGTTTTAAATTGTGATATGAAAGGAAAGATGCACAATATCTGTTGAACTCCATCATTGACACTGATTAGCATAGGGGTGAAGCGACTAAAGGTTGACTGCATGGTGGTCCAAGCATTCTACATTTCTGCAAATATTCAGAAATATGAGTAGAGGTCAGTAGAGAGGAGGGAGGCTGCGTCATATGGCCAGAAGACACAACCTGCTCTCTCAGCATTTAAAGCCAACACAGAATAAACATCCATGCGGATGAGGAAGAAGATTTCACAGAGCTGGCTGTGCGTACCACCCAATGCACATTTTAAAGCAACAATCAGGCACAGTTGGACAAAAAGGGTTTCTTTGAACTGCATATCCCTCAGTGGGCGAGCTAAAAGCACAAGGAGTCACAGGCTGTGCTCAGTCATCACGATAGATCCCGGGTTTCCACGACCCCCCTCCTCCAGCATGGCCATAAGGAGATCAGAAGCTTCTGGTTCAATTTTAGATTAAACACATGTTGTCCCAAAGCTCAACTGTGGTTAATCTTAACTATGGTTTGCTGAAACAAGCCCACTTCATAACACATGGTTTAACCACAACTTGTGGGATTATTTTATTTACTTATTATATAAATCAAGCAGAAGCTCTCTGGGGAGTTTTCAAGACAAAGCTTAAAACCATAAAATACAGTAAAAAAAGTAAAACTTAATGTTAAAAACATACATTTAATACAGAATAAAATCAAAATAGTACCCAGCGTAAAAGCCAGGAGCCGTGCAATGATTTAAACCCACACTACCACAATTTTTAAATCCGAAGAGCTAAAACATGTGGGAAAATTAAAAAGGTCTGCACCTGGCACTGAAAAAAGCCCAGTGTTATGGCATGCCCTCCCTGAGCCTCGCTGGGGAAGGCATACCGCAACCAAGGCGGCACCAATCATTTGGCATTACACTCCAGGCAGTTATATATAGGACAAGAGAATCCTTCAGGTAACCTGGCCCCAAGCCATTGAGGGCTCTGTAGGTTAATACCAGTACTTTGAATTGGGCTCGGAAATTGCCAATGTTCAGATGAGATGGCAAGCCAGGGTTAACTAAAAGTTGAAGCAAAATCTTCCAATCTCCTCATGGCCACCCCAAAAGAGGAGAGGGGAAGGGGGAGTGTGCAAGCCCAAGAAGAGGCTAGGTTTTTCCCCCTCACAACAAACAATGGTTTATTGTGATGTCCAAATGCAGCTACTATCAAATTGGGCAAAACTAGAAATAACAGACATATTCAATACCATTTGCCTCCAAAGTTTTCTGTCAGTATAGCAATCATCCTCTCCACAGATCCCAAGATAGCACGGTGTATAATCACTGGCCTTTTCTTGTCGTTACCATCGTGACTGAAAAATAAAATGTGTTTTTGTTTTAAAAAGCACATAAAATAAGGAATAGGTACTTTAAGCAAATTGAAACGTATGATGTACTTACCTCACATATGTGAGATTAAATCTTATTGGAAGTTGGAAATCCAATTGAATTGTAGCACACTGATGGTACCGGCCAATGGCATCTTTAATTTGAATGTCAATCTTTATGGTGAGGGTGGGGGAGATGAGATAAATGTTAATAGAATTCTTAAGTTCAACAACACCTTAAAGCAAAGCACATTTTTCTACATTTTGTAATTACAGCTGAAACAATATAAGCCTGGTTGACCATTAATTTCAACAATGGACCACCTTCAGGAAAGAGGACCCCCCCGGGTGACGATCTGACTAGCCAACTGCCCCTCTCTGCACTCCTACCTCTGCTGAATATCCTTACTGCAGCTGTATTCATGGCCACCATCCAGCTTTTAGTGAGATATAAACAGAATCACCCACTGCTGGATTCCTCAGCAGTGGAGTGCTGAAGTGACTGTGCTTCCTCTCCCTCACCCCTCAGCACAATTGCCAGGTGGGGAAAATGAACTACTGTACTAAGAGGAACAGCGGGCCATGGGGCGGGCGGGCAGCCACACACCACCCAGATGCTAGTCTGCAAGGCTGCTTTACTGTCCCCCATCACGTCTTGATTAATCTCTTCATTTATCATTTCCTAAGTGGGCTCCTAGCTGATAATAAACAAACCTATTTTGACTGCCCATGATTAGGCTAGATGGTTACTCTCCAAAGGGGAAAAAGTTTCCTAGAATAGTTAGGCTCTCTTTTTCCACCTTATTTCCCAGCCTATTTCATATACTGTACACAGCAATCCTTCTGTGTGGTGCAGATGTGGATAGACACCCACCCACCCCTACCATGGAAAAGGATTGTGTGGGAACGGTATGAAACTGCCCTGTCTTATGTTCCAAGCTGGCTAAAGGCATTCATTACATAGGAACATAATAAGAGCCATGCTTCATCTAGACCAGCACTCTCTTCAGAGTGGCCAACTAAGCTGTCTACCAAGAACCCATAAGCAGGATGCAGATGCAACAGCACCATCCTGCTCATGTTCCCCAGCAACTGGTGTATATGGGCTTACTGCCTCTGATACTGGAGGTAGCACATACCTATCAGGACTATAGCCATTGACAACCTTCTCCTTCAGGAATTTATCCAACCCTCTTTTAACGCCATCCAAATTGGTGGTCATCACCACATCTTGTGGTGGCGAATTCCATAGTTAACTATGTACTTCCTTTTATCTGTCCAAAATCTCCCACCAACCAGCCTTATGGGATGACCCCGTGTTCTAGTACTGAGAGGAGAAAAATGTCTCCCTATCCACATTCTCCACACCATGCTTAATTTTATACACCTCTATTATATTTCCCCTTAACCTCCTTTTCCCCAAGCTAAGCAATCCCAGCTGTTATAACCTTCCCTCATATGGGAGATGCTCCAGCCCCTTTATCATTTTAGTTGCCTCTTTTCCAGCTCTACAATATCTTTCTTTATGTTTGGTAATCAGAACTGTACGCAGTATTCTAAGTGTGGTTGCACCATAGATTTGTATAAAGGCAGTATGATACTAGCAGAGGTCGCATACTGGGTTGATATTTTCATCAAGCTGTCCAGCACAAGCCCAAGCCCAAGATCTCTTTCTGTTATACATTCTGTTATGCAACACAAAACACAACACTGAGCCATCCTTCAGCTCTATTCCCTCAATGACCCCCCCACAACACAATATGTACAGATACCGCAAGGCACAATATGTTATGGGTTTCAAGTACAACTGAACTGAAGATTCCAGTACACAGTTTATCCAGAACAAACACTTGAGGTACGAGTTACAAAAATGAAAACTTGTTGGGAAGTGAGCCAACCTTTTCAAAATCACTAAAGAGGTAATTTACTAACCTTTGGCCCATAGAAAGCTCCATCCCCAGGGTTCAATTCCCACTTTTCACCAAATTCATTCAGGCTATTTTCAAGTTGCTGGTGGAAGATATGCAGGTCATTAGTGGTTTTGCTTTGTATGATCAATTTAATTTCCTATTTTCTCTTCCTCACAGTTTGATATTACATAGTTGTAGAGCAGGGGTGGGCAACATGCAGCCCTTGCCACCCTACTGAATTCGGGGCAGCAAGATGGGGGGGGGGGGGAAATCCAGTGATTTTAGTACTACACAGCACTAAAAGGGTCAGATTTAGCTAACAAACTATATTGGTTACAAACCGGCAATTAATAAACAATAATTCGGGGGACCCTGTCCATAGCACCCCACAAAGTGTGGGATCTTGGGGGGCAAAAATGCCCCCAGACCTCCCAAAGTTACCCAATCCTGCTGTACAGCTTTATAGTATCAATTACCTCGCCACCTTTAACACTCTATTAAGAATGGAAAAGAAAGATATCATTTCTATAAATCTCAATTATGTCCTGTTATCTGGAAGATCCTTTAGTTATTTTCTCACAATCACTTAAGGATGTCTAGAAATAGCACCTTGTTCTTAAGCTTATACTGACATACCTGTTACTGCTTAGGCAGTTTAAGTGCATTAAAAAGTCAACAGATCTACATGATATTTTTATTTATTTATTTAGATATTGAAAATAATTTTATTTCTTTTTAGTTCTGGTTACATAAGTCAAATAATATCATCATTCATTGACATTCAATTACCATTCCAATTTCTGCCTGGTTTTAATATTAATCATTTAATTGCTTAGTACACCTTATTTCATTACTCACAACTCTTAATCCCTAAATCACCCATTTATGCACAAAGTTTTCCTTCAGACTTGTTGCAAATGGATCCTCCTTTTCTTAGACCTTTTCTTCTCCCATGTTCTGCTAGATTCACAAATTCAATTAATTTCCTCCATACCCCTTCAAACTTGTCTTCCTTTAATTGTCCTTGTGCTATCCTAACCGATCTATCTACATGATATCATCTTGAAAACGTGGCTTTAGACTCCCATACTGAATATATTTACTCATAAGTACAGCCCAAAGAAATATAGTCTCGCGACTCGTCACTAGACCCAGTGGTATCAGAAGTGCCCCCAATGTCCTGACTTTGCCTGACAGCAGATTTCTACAGGCAGAGAAGACAAGACCTGTGGAGCACAATGAACAAGATCTGGCTTTTGGATGTGACCTGGTTTTTACTGGACTCTCATCCATGAAAACCAGCACAATTAGATAAACGGTGACATCCAACATTGCATGAGCAGACTTCGGTTTGTACAACAGAGCATATTCTTCCCTCTTGTACCTGAAATCTGCTCCAGAGAGTCTCCTAGCCCTCTGGAGCAGATATGATGTGTGAGTGCAAGAGGGCTGTAAGGGGAGAGAGAAAACATTCCGCCAGCAGATCCTGTTCTTTTGGTGGATGGACACAGATTCAACCCAAACATTCAAGCTGCTCCACAACTTTTAGAACTGCTAGTTTGAAATGTTTTTAAAAATATATATATATTATTGCTTCCATTTCATTGATATAGCCACAATGGAAATATTTTAAAATTCAAGAGTAGGGTAGGGATTTATAAAATAAAATGAATGAATGAATGAATAAGTACAATTAGAAACCAAACTTATTTTAGTAGTAGCTCCAGTTACCTTTTCAGCTTGATTCCATACTTCAATGTCTCCAAGATACTTTTCAGGACGAGTAGAGAGATTGAGTTTGAAGGAAAAGCCAAACACGTCATACACTGCACGCAAGAACTCCAGACAGCTTTTTATCTCCCCTTCAATCTATACATCAAACAAAAACAGATGCAGTCAAAATCCATCCATTTTTAGTAGGCTATTTCCCTCCAACTATATATTGACTTGTACCTGCTCCATAGCACAGAATATGTGAGCGTCATCCTGCTGGAAACGTCTCACTCTGGTGAGACCTGTAAGTGTCCCCGAAAGCTCATTACGGTGGAGAACTCCAAAGTCAGCCAGTCGCAGTGGCAACTCCCTCCAGGATCTTGGCCGGTGATCAAACATAAGGCTGAAGGAAATAATGCATGTGTCTGAAATCAAGGACTGCACTGTTAAGAGAATATCCTTATGTTCCAGATGCCGATTAGCTGCATATTCACCGCATAGTACAATGGCACATGAGGATACTTCTACTCACGTAACTAAACTATCTCCTCCTCTACTCCATCCTGCGCCCCACCTCTCCCAAAATCTGTCTTGGAGGGATCCTACAACCCTTTGGAGCACACTGAATGGGGGGGGGGGCACTGCAGGGGTAGGGGGAATCACCTCCACTGTTCCACTGATGGAAGTTGTTCTGTCAGTGGAATAAGATAACTGGAATCCATTCTTAGAATACAGTATTCTTATTCAGAAAGAATTCCAAAATAGTAGAAGAATTATTTCCTACTTACTGGAGTTATATTTCAGCATCCCTTACAACCTACTGAACCAGAAAATAAGCTGACACTTCAACTGTGTTTAAATAAGGCTAAACAGCAATCTCACAGTGAAATGTCACAACCTGATTGGAAGTTCTGCTAGAATATTATATTGACACACTATAGTGGATCTATGCCATTGTGTCATGAAAAATCATCTTTGCCAGATGTATAATTGTTTCAATTCATATAATTCCTACATAGTGCAGAAATGGGAAAACACAGGATACACAATTAAGAAAACAGAATGGACATTTCTGCCAACACCTGGAAAACATCCTTTTTCTCACATCCTTTTTCCTTTCTAAATCACTGAATGCTATCCCTGTCGGTCTTACGGAGAGACAATTCACACACATTAAACATGACTATCTTTCCTGTCCAGAATGTTTCATGATTGTAGCACAGCACCTGAATTTGTGCGCAACACTGCATTCTGCAGTTTGATGCCAAGAGCATCAAACAGAATGAAAGTGGATAGCGGAGGACAGTGCATGTGTGTGAACTGGTCCAGACAAAAAAGGTGAGACCCACTAAGGTACATGTCTGCTTGGCCTGGGGTAAGCCAGCTGCAAACCTATTGGCACATTAATCAAGGCCAAAGAAGCTGAAAGCAGGTCACTTGCAGTTTTTATAACAGAAAATGTCACCACTGATTATACTGAAACATTGTAAATTTAGTTGAATACAAGCAACAATTTGATCAATTTTAGCTAAGTCAGTACCAATGTCCAGGGCAGTTCATTGGCTTCAGAGCAAAGGTCTCTTTTTCCACCTCAAAGGAAAACATGTTGTCACTATAATGCTGCCAGTGCCCTGAGGTCACCCAAAGCTTGCTGTTGAAGACGTTTGGGGAGACAACTTCCTGAAATCCTCGCTTTCGGTATTCACTCTGAAAGATAAGAATTAAAAATCAGAAACACTTAAGATAATGTACATGAAGAGAATCTGATGAGTGACTGTACTCCCTACACAGATGTCAAATCTGCATTACAAGAAGAAAGAGCAACTCTTTTCCCAACTACTGCCTGGCATTTAGTATAGTAAGTCAACATACTGGGCCTATTCATTTGCTTTCCCTATTATTACAATCTAGAAGGGGGTGGAATAGAGAAAAAGTGTGATTAAAACAAAAAAGGGTGTTTCAATTGCAGTATTTCCAATGATGCCAATACATCAGCACAGTACACATTTATGATGCATTATACATTTGAGCAAATACTGTCAAGGCCTAACACTCATCAGTTCACTCCTTTAGTCATTTTATTAGTAAAAAAACTGTGTACTGACAGGCTACATAATAGACAGGCCCACAAATCAATAGAAATACATTAAACTAATGAATGAACTCACAAACTGCCAACTGTACAGGATGCCAAGGCTCATTAGTTGTGCTCTATTTCTGCTTGGACAAACCTGCACAACTTGTGGTCCACCAAGCTGAATGATACCACCAGCTGTATTGTGGTCCAGTTGAGGCTTGATACTTGGGGTGGGTGGGGTTTGCACAATTTAGAAGGCAGCAAATAGAGGCAACTTACTCCTGCTATGCCATTGTACAGATTCACAAGTTATGCAGGAAATACGTGGCCCATTAAGTCCCTTGTGTGAACCAGAACCTTCACACAAGGACTGTATATGCAGCCAATGTAATTTTCATGGAAGTAGGAGCACTTTCAAGCTACTGGGCAGAATCCAACGGGGCGCTTGCGCCCGTGCTGATTCCCTTCCACCCTGACGCTTCCCTTCTGCAAGCGGTGGGTCTAGTCAATTCCATTGACTAGACCCACCGCTTACACAAGGGAGATTTAGCACTTCCTAGGGGAAACCCCAAAACAAGAGAATTACTCATTTCTGGAAGGAGGCAAGTCAGCAGAGTTCCCTTATACATTTCTGCTCATTTTGGTTTGGATGCGGAAGCACTAAATTACTGATGCGCAAACAGTGGGGGCTGCTTGCACAATGGAATTGGCGGGGTGTAAGAGAATCGGCAAGAGTATTGATTCTGCCCTCTGTGTGAACACGAGTCACTGCCCTATGCATAACCAAAGTATTCACAATGAGATGGGGGTGGCTATGGTGAATTGACCCGGTGTCTTGACTTACCCTGATGAATTCTATCAGTGAATTATAGATGTAAGCTCCCTTTGGTAAGAAAAAACAGCTACCAGGACTAAGTTCATGGAAGAAAAATAGTTCTTGATCCTGTTGGGGGAAAAAACATACAGTTTTCCCTTGCATTTTCTTTTCTGTACTTCTATTGTAACCAGTATAGTCTATAATTCTTGGCTAACAATGAAGTAATCACTTTATAAGAACATACTGAAGGAGCCTGAAGCCCAGTCTTCTGAAACACATATAACTTCCCCAAGAAAGCATGAATAGTCCCCAGGAAAAGCACAAGAAAAGGCAGAGAATAAAAGAGGGGAAAATTATGTTCCACCATAGTGTGAAGAAAAAGAAAAGGACACATTCAATGCAATGAAGAATGGAAGATACATAACTGATAAATCAATGACAGTTGCATGCATCCTTTCTCATTTTTAAAATGATCACTGTACAGGTCGTGCCTACAAAAGGGTTTTGTGGCATTTGCCATGGGATACTTAGTTTTCACCCCATGGGAGCTGCCATCTGCCTCCATTTAGCTTCCGAAGTAGGCTTCAATCAAGCCTTTACAGAGTTGCCTCTAGCCACCACTGACAAAGCAGCAACCAAAGCCTAAAAGCCAGTATGTGCACAGTCTGATCCATTCACTTATTTTATGTTACAAAGAAATACAAAAAAATTGTTTTTAAAAATCATGCATACTTCTTGAGTACCATTAAATATAGAATTCATTATATTATCCCTTAAATATTAACAGCCAAATTGGTTTAAAGCTCTTAAAAATATACCAAAAAATATATAGTGTCCTCTTGCAAACAGAATGTATCCAGAAGCATTTTTTTTCCTCCTCATGTAACTTATTCAATCCGTGATACTAAGAAGTTAATCTCACCCGTCCAATCTTTCTGTGATCTCTGTTCTTTGCCTCCTCTTGGAACTTCTCCCACTCTTTTAGCATCTTTGCATCAGGAAATGAAATTCCATAAATCCTCTGCAAGCTTTCCATATCAGACTTCCCTTCCCAATATGTAGACGAATTCTGGAGTCACGGAAAAGGTTTAACACCAATGTATAGAAATTATGAATTTTACAGGAAGGCTTCACTATTTATACAGTCTGTTTAAAGTGACATATTTGTTAAATTCACAGGTAATTTAAGATATACGGAGAGAAGCCCAACTGTAGCTAAGCGACCTCTTTGTGGAGGGGAACATGAGGACATGTAAAAAAGAATGTAACCATAGATACAGCTACACATTCTAAATAAGCATTGGGATGGGCATGATAACATATCTAAAAGCAGCCCCGTCCTTCTTTAGCTTTGACCTCAGTACGCAAAAGACACTGAGCACACACTTGGTAAACAAAGGTGCTTGAGCTATGAATGCTGTGTCTGTAAGATCCGCTGACTTCAATGGGGCCAAAGCATTATTTTCTGTTGCTGCACTGAATACAATAGCTACCCTGAAAAGGCAGCTTTATTTAACTCTTACGTTTATTTCTATACGAACATTCACTTGAATAAAGGATCCACAGGGTTGCTTCAACAGTTCTGAATTGCAATTATTTCAAACTAAACAGGTATGATTGATGAGCCCCTACACTGCCTCAAAGCCACTGGATAATCACTCTTTCCCAATGAAATGCAATTATGATCCAATTCTTAAAACCCAGAGCATCGCCAAAAGATCCCATCACTGAGAATGTGGCTGCAGATGTCTATACTTTTGCTATTAATTGCAATGCAAAGTTTAATTTCTTACCTTATGTATTTTTAATGCCTTTATTTTACCAGTATGTCTGACATGGGGTCCCCTGCAAAGATCGATCAAAGGGCCACACCTGAAACACAAGGACAATCTTCAAACGCCTGAGACACTCTGTGTCTTTAGATTGTAGGAGATTTGGATTTGGCTGGGTTTTGTATTTTTACCTGTACACAGTTGTAGTTGGAGTGTTGACCTTTTCATTCAAGATCCGACACTTGAACTTATTGTACTGTGGGAAAATCAGATGAACTAGAGTTAATTCTATGCCACTTTTATGATTGAACTCATATCTTCTCATATGCCTATAATCTGCTGCCAGAGCATACAGTAGGCAACATCATTAAAGTAAAACCAAAATGTAATTTCACAGGCAACTAAAATATTTCTCTATCTCACAGAGAGTACCACTAGACGGAGAGTTTCTGTTGCCATGTCATCGCACTGGTGGCACTTGTGCTACATGTAGGGCAAAGGCCCTGTGCCGCAAACTAAAAAAGTCAGTCATTAAACACAACTTTTTTAGTTAGCAGCAGTCCTCCCCCCATTTAAAGTTGTTAAAATCAACAACAACCCCGATGCACCTCCACTGTCCTCCCCACCATTTGTAATTTAAAAAACAAACAAAAAAACACTTACCTGGGAGGAGGGGAGCTGAGGCTCCCAGTCCCCCCTCCAACAGCTGTCACACCGCCGAATGCTCGGCAGTGCGGGCGGCAACAAAAGAAAAGCCGCCGTCGTGCCCCTTACGTCAGGATTGGCGTAAGGGGCGTAAATGCGCTGTGTGACGCCGGGGAGGCGTCAGGGCGCAGCACTCCCAGCGGCGTGAAGATGAGGCCAGAGTCACAAAACATTTACAAACTAAGAAATGAAAATAAAACTAGCCAGGAGCAGAGAGGATGTTTATCAAGGAGAAAAATTAGGATTTTGAGATTTCTGTAGCATAGGCCGCCTCTTCATGGCGCGTGGCGGCAGCGGCAGGAGCGCCACGGCGGCTTTTCCTGCCCAGCATCAGCTGGAGGGGTGGCAGGGGCGGCAGCCCACCTACTCTAAGGTAAGTGGTTTTTTGATTTTTTTTAAAATTGGGGGGAGAACAGCGGAGGTGGTGCAGCGAGCTAATACCTCGCTGCTCCACCCCTTTCCCTGCCCAGCCCACTCTGAAAAAAGTCGAGATAAACGCCCGAGTTTTTTTAGTGTGGAGCAAAGGGCCTTTGCCTCTAGATTGCTTCAAATTGGCAGCAGTGTCATGTAACCCAACTGCCGCCATTTCGAAGCCACGGTGAGGCAAAGTGCCCGTGAAGAGGTACCCATAATTCCATCTTTTGCCCTTGCAGCAAGGCCCGGTGTCAGGGGCCAGTATGGGCAGGTACCAGTGCGTTTAGCTATTTCAAAGAATTATCTCCACTAAGCTGTTCAGTTCTACAAACATCTGATTTGAGAGGATGATCCACAACTCAAATACAAGGAAGCATACTTTGCAGATATGAAACCCCATCTTCAATCTGTAGGTAAGGAATTTGAGGTAGCAAGGTAAAAAAAGAACTCACCCAACATTACTGAATTGACAGATACTAACAATCAAGAGCTGTGCTGGATAGACTATTAACATAATATCAGAGAAGGGTATTGCAAAGGCAAAACACAACGGATGCTACTTGTAGCAACTACAGTTAACATAAAACCATGTTTTAGATTCTACCTTGAACATTTCGAGTAATGTTTCCTTCTTAACTTCCAGCCTCTCAAAAAGTTGTTTCTCTTTCATAATTTTCTTGCACAATGTCTCTAGAGCAGGAAAGTCATTGCTAGAGACACCCCTGGAGAGGACAAAAAGAAAAGTGATAACGACTGTGCACACTTCTTGTCTGAGCTCCACTCTCTCCCATCTCCATGAGTCCATCACGAAAAGAAATCTGCCATAGCAGGAAGGTTGCCCTCTAGGCTGAGAACCTCTGAGAATCTATACCAGCAGGGCTGGCCCACCCATGAGGTGGGCTGAATCCCCTGCCCTTTGTCAGGTGGGGGGTCGATAAGGGCAGCGGATCCTGTGTGCCCGCCGCCAGGAGTCCCAATGAGACCACACCCCTATGCCACTCAACGTGCGGCATAGGGCAGGCAGGCACTCTGGAAAGCTCCGTTGGCCACTCTCCTGCTGCAATAAATGCTGTAGCAGGAAAGCAGCCACTGCAGCTCTCCAGAGCAGCAGAAGCTGTTGTTACTGCCACCCACCCTATGCCTCACTCTAAGTTAGGCATAAGTGAGCGGCCATTCTACAGAGCTGCACCGAGCATTCCCCTTCTATGGGAAAGGCCACAGCAAGAGAGCCCCTTATGCAGCTCTTCACAGAGCCTACTTAGCTAAATGCCTCACTTTGAGGTCCTTTTCCAGCGTAATGCATTGGTGGGGAAGTGTCCATGGACATTGCCTGAACCATGGTAGTGCAGGCAATCTCCAGGGGCACTACCCCATCAATGCCTTGCTCTGAAAAAGGACCCATCAGAACAAGATATTGTGGGAAAGGCAGGAGGAGGTGGGTAGTAACGGCTCACAGGACGGCTCATAACCCTCCCTGGCAGAGGCACACAGAGGTTGGCGCACGCCCACCCGATTCCACTCCCAGCAACATCTTGTGATGGCTTGTGCTTCCCCATCCCTGGCATTGGCACATGACCACTCCTGCTTCCACCACAAATCCTGGCAGCAGTGCACAGCAGTTCACCCTCCACTACCACCCCACAAGTATCAGGGGTGGTGTATCCTCCTGCCTCAGGCAGAGGGAGGTCTTGCACCCACCCTGTGAGGATAAAAGCCTATGGTTTATTTATATTTATTTAGTTATTTTTAAAAAGTAGATTCCATCTTTTAGGGTAAAAACGCTAACAAGGTGGCTTTTAAAAAAATAAAAAACATCAACACATTTAAAACATGAATAAAAACTAGCGCTAAAACAAACAAAATTAAAAAAACTTCCAGCCCAGACAAATACTAAAAATAAATAAATACAGCTAAAATCAACAGACAGCTGTGCAATAAAATCTCTTCTTAAGAAAGCCATGGGAACAAACGGGTCTTTGGGTCCTTTCTAAAACCCTGTAACAATGTACTCCATTTGGAAGTCCATTCCATAAATGTGCGACAACTGCTGGAAAAATGTATGAGGGTGCAATCCTATGGTCACAGAGAGACAGTCCCAGGGGCCATAGGTTTGTCAGATCTCCTTCTCAAAGAGCAGAGAGAGAAGTCTGCTCTTGGGGTGGGAGACCCAACCTTGCAATTTCCTCCATGAGGCTGTGGAAAGTCCACTGTTGGAGAAGCACAAAAAGAGGCATTCTGGGAGTGTTTAGGAAGAAGCTGTGGATCCATAATCATCAGACAACAACACCCTACCCAGAACGAGGGCAGAAATATACTGTTTGGCTTCAATGGGTGGGAAACAGTTTAAGAAAGGGGAAAAAGGGGGGGGGGGGAAACAGAAAATGGAAAAGAAAAAAGGAAATGCAGTCCCCATTCTTCCGTGCAGCCAGCACAAGGCTGTAAGAGTTCTGGATTTATTGAAGCCTTCAACATCAGAGCCCTGAATGGTAGGATTGCTCCATTAAAACGAATATCCTCTTTCAGCCCAAGTTCCTGGAAGAATTAGATTTTCCTCCATTTAAAGTAGGCTACAAGGTAATTATCCAGACATTTTGCATTAAGGAACGTTTTTTAAAAAACCACTTACCCATCGTCAAGGAACATATCATAATAAAATCCATTCTCTATTGGTGGACCATAACACAAGCAGCCACCATACACTCTTTCCATGGCTTCACCCATTATGTGGGCACTTGAATGCCAGTATACCTAGCAAGAGGAGAAAGAGAAGTAGCAGATTGATACACCTGGGCCGCAAACCACTACTGGCTTTCTTTTCCAGAGGAGTCCAAAAACTGTATAGTATCTATACAAAAACTATAATATGTATTCAAATCTTCTGATACTCATGTCGCATTACTTAGCATTTTTTTTAAAAAAACTCTTCTTAGTCCTGTTGAACAGCAGTCATAAAACCAATTTACCAATTAAACAAAAACAAGCTTGGAAATTATATTAGCAACTGCTTTGCTTGCCCAAAGACATTTGGTGGGAATTCACCTTTCAATAACACTCACATAACTATCCCAATCTATGGAGCCCCTTTACAGCTTTGCAAACAGAATCTCCTTCACACAGCATTGGAAATGCTTTTTAAGCTCAGGGGTATTAAATAGCACCTTGCAATGTGGCACAAGGTTGTCAGGGGAAAATTTCAGTATTAAGTTGATTTAAAGTACTGGACAAGATTTGAGTGTCCAGGGACTGAACTGAACAGCCAGCTGAAGTTAATAATCAGATAAAGTAATTTTTTCTAGGCTGCTGAAAAGGTCAGGCAGATAAGGGGAATCTTTCTGGAAGGTTTAGTTAATTGACTGTGCTGAGCCGGGGTTCAGAAAAATGTATTTAAGACAGCTAATAGAAATGGCTGATGTAGGTAGGTAGGTTCTGTTGGAGGACGGAGGCTGGTGAATGAGAGATTGATCGGATGACTATGCTATGCAATAGCTATATGGAAAAAGCCTGTATTATCTGGAGGAACCAGTTGCCTGTATATATTTATATTATTGGAACACAGTAAAGGACTTGTATTATACACCATAAGCTGGAGTGTGAGTATTCCTTCAACTTCTTGGACATTTGTTTCGTCTTCACGCTTACTAAGTGAACAGGGAGCACTTTTCTCTCTCCCTAACAGGGTTATGGGCCCAGGAAAGAGGCAAATAAATGCCCAGAAAAGAGTCAAATAAATGCAAGGATTACAATTAATGCCCAGCAGTAGTCCAGCAGGAGCACAGGAGTGCCAGGAGTTCCAAATATTGCAGCAACGGATGATGGTTTCCAGATTAAATGTTTAAACAGGAGGAAAATTTATCGGGCTCTGAAAGTTCGAGTGAGGAATTGGAGGCAAGCAATTTGTCTGGCCAGAGTAAGGCTGTGGTTGTGAGCCAGCTGGAAAACATGGCACAGATGAGCTTGCAAGGAGGGATTCCCATCGAAAGGTTGAATGAAAGGAATTATTTGAATTGGTCACTCAAGACAGAGATGTTTCTGAGACGCGATGGATGTTGGCATGTTGTTGAAGACTTGAGGCCAGCAGGTCTAAGCGCTGATGAAATAGCTACATGGAATTCTTTAGCCACAAGAGCCAAGGCTAATATAGTGCTAAGCATAGAAGATAGCCAAATTATTCATATCTCTCGGACGGACACAGCAAAGCAATGCTGGGACAAATTAAAAAATATTTATGTGAGACAAACGGCTAGCTCAAAAATAAGCCTGATGAGACAGCTTTATCGTACAAAGCTCAGAGAAGGAGGTTCGCTTTTGGAGCATCTCCAAAATATGGGCACATTGTTTTCCAAACTCCAAGAAGTTGGACTGCCTTTTGATGAAGACAATTATGTTGCTAGTGCTTATCTTCTACTCATAGTTCTCGGGATCAGACTCACTACATGGTGTACTCACTACTGTACACAGGCCTACTGCCTCTGATAATGGAGACTATATACTAAACCAGGAACACTGAATTTAAATGGATCTGAGTCCACTGAAAGAAGTGAGCCCAAGCAGACATGAGTATCTCCATATAGCACTATCCATCTCTCCCAAACATTTTGTAAATAATCAAAGAAAGCATAGTCAATATGCCCATTATCTGTCCAAATCTTAACCTCAATTATAATACAGAAGAAAGCATTTGTTCAATCTACATTTACTACAAGGACTAATGGTTACCTCCACTTAGCTTAAAAAGCACAAAGCTAAATGCAACCTGGAATGGATTACCACACAAATTTAAATAGCTATCAGCCCATTCAATTCCTATTGATATATTACAACACACACACACACACTTTATACTACTATTATCGTTATTATAATGATTCCCAGCTTTCAGCCAAGTTTGGCTCTCAAACTAGCTTACAATTAAAATCCATCTGAAGATGTAACATAAGTAAATGTACGTGTGTGTGTGTGTGTGGTAAGAGGAGGAGGGGTTATGTTCGCATTTCACTATTCTAGCTTCATTTATTTCTACTGGCCATACTCAGTATTCTGATTACTGCAGTGAGGTATATAATTTAACTCCATTATTTCTACAAGATGTAAGAAATGGCTCCAAATAATGCAGCATCTATTAGGTAGGGTCTGATAGAACACTAAAAAACTATTGCTCCACTTAAGCACCAACAGTTACTTAAGACAATGAGGAGGGGAATGTCTTAGAAATTAGTCCACAACTCTCACACAGCTGCTAGTTGCTGGACTTTCTGGAATCACTGCCTATAAGCAATTTCCCTCCCCGAACAAAAACACAAGACAACACAGTCAACCTTCCTCAGTAGGGGTTCACATAAAGTAGACACAGAACAATGAGGTACTACTTATTTCTAATTTCAAGAATATATTTTTCTCAAAATCTGAAGCAATTATTCCTGAAAACTAGATTCAGTGCACGTTTGTTTTTTTAAAGTCTTGCTCCCTTAACTAAGCAATTTATTAATCACTCAAACTGTAGATTACCGCTTGTGCTTCTTCATCATCAAACTTTAGTAGTTCCAAGGTACAATTTTCCTCCAAAGGACGATCTAGATCCCAAACCACTTTGTTCACTCGAGAAATAACAGTGTTGTCAGCCAAACCTTGACTAAAAATGCAAAATGAATAGGCATATAAGTTGCTGGTATACAGTAAGAAACAGTTGTCTTATGAGTTGCTATCAGCTGTTTTTCTTAATGTGCACTCTTATAAGCAGTTCAGTTGATTTTATTGTATATAACCATAGGTTCTTACTATTTTGGCACAACAACAACAAAAGAGAGACAATCACAGAAGAAAAAGAAGTTGAACAAGCCACTCAAGTCAAATCATCATGAGAACATAAGAAGAGCCCTGCTGGATCAGACCAAGGGTTCATCTAGTCCAGTATTCTGTTCCCACAGTGGCAACCAGCTGTCAATTACAGACTCATAAGCAGGCCTGTTTTTAGAACCCTAGCACTAATCTTTTTAGCAGCAACTGCAAATAAGGCTACTTGATTAGTTACATAAGGATCCGTATCTACAAGTAGTTTACACATTTGCTCAGCCAAAGTTCTGTCAGACATTCCACCCAGCAAAGGTGCAAGAAATCTTTTCCTTGCTCTGCTCCTCATGGACTTTAGTGCTATTAGGAACATGTTAAAGTGACTAACCCCAGCAGTGTATATGGGGGCTGTGTGAATATTTTAAAAATAAGTTACCGGGAGTAGCTTATTGAGCCACCATGGTTTAAAGTGACATCCAAACAATGTCAAAGTGTCATAAACATAGTTTGTAATGGGAACTGGCCAAAGACAACCCATGAAAGCCACCCCTAACTCTGCCATGAAGAACAGTGAGTGTGCTTGGAAAGAATGACCTAACCTATGGAAAATTTTAGAAGACACGACAAAACTCGAGGGAAACCAAGATCATCTTAAAGCTTCCATCTTGGCCTGTGAAAACTCTGTGTGTGCATGTGTGTAATAACATAATTTACTCTGCTTAAAGAAATTTCAAAGGGCTGAGTTGGTGGTTTCTTTAGAACCAGAACATTTTAAAGCACAATTACCAGTGTAATCTTGCATATGTCTACTGAGACATAAATCCCACTGAGTTCAATGAGTCTTATTCGCAGGTTAAGTATAAGACTGTAGCCTAAGTGAAGCAATAGCTCCAACTAATGTCAGTGGAGAAAACGAATTATGAAATGAAGAAGACAAAGTCTGAGCTATATAGAATGACCATATGAAAAGGAAGACAGGGCTCCTGTATCTTTAACAGTTGTATAAAAAAGGGAATTTCAGCAGGTGTCATTTCTATGCATGCAGCACCTGGTGAAATTCATCACAACAGTTAAAGCTGCTCTCTTTTGTATCTGGTCACTCTAGTATAGCTCCTGCTGCTTTAACTGTTGTGATGAAGAAGGAATTTCACCAGGTGCTGCATGCATACAAATGACACTGGCTGAAATTCCTTTTTCAATACAAAGATACAGGAGCCCTGTCCTCCTTTTCATATGGTCACCCTAGTAAGAATGGTATTTCAGAAACATCTATTCATGGGACTGGTGCGGGAATAATGCTGCCGATCTCTTAATCGTATGGCAGTTATAGGGAAAGAAAATACGAGATACATGATTTCATGACATATATGAGGCATCTCTGCAGGATGCAGCCCACAAGAACTGCTATTTGCAGCCCCGTGCCAGGAGTTTTGAACATAAAGTGTCTTATCTCTATCAGTTTTAGAAGAAGATTTTTGTAAGGCGTAGAATTTTCTTGATTGCTTTAAACCATACTGACACAAACATCTTAACAATAAGATTATTCTTATAATAAACCACTTGAAAATCATACAAAAATTGACCACTAAATTTAATTTTAAAGAAAAGGAATGCTACAAAGAATGACAGAAGTAGGGGAGAGGATGGTTAACACACTATTAAGGATGAAATGCACACATTTGTAATTTGTAGATGCAATCAGAGTTCTCTAGAGCAGCTTACCTGATTCCACAAGCAACTTGGTATGGTGTTGTCTTCCAGGATTCAGCATCAACTTGTTTACCATCAGGTAAGGTAACCTTAATGGGCTGGCTTTCTTTAGCGGCTCGTTCTGCCAGAAGTGCATCATGTTCTGCTTTAAGTTTATGGTACATCTCTAGCCGCTGGCTAATGTATTCAGGCCAAGGACTCAGCTGCATGTGAACAAAAAAAGTAAAGAAAAAGGACTTTTTGTGGAACCAGGTCTTATTAATTACTGCAAATTTCATCACAATATTATCTATATTAATCATGATCACTATTCTCTGAGTGCCAGTTCCTATGTAGCCAAAACAGGACCATCCGTGCATAAGTGGTTGCATGCTTAGAGGAACATCACAGTATGCATAAGCATTAAAAAAAATAGGAAAAAAATAAAGGGATAAAAGAGACACCCCCACAAAGCACACTGAGGCTTCAGCATGGTACAGAATCCTGAATGTTGGCAATAGGGGGTGGGGAATGGAATGGCTGGAATCCTGAACAGAAGCACTCTACACTGTAACATTTTGTTGCAGACCCCATTTCTTCTATCTAAGGGCACAATCCTATGCATGTTTACACAGAAAAAGTCCTAGTAAAACCTAAAATTTTCATGTATGTTACTTCAAAATTAACCATGCATAAATAAAGGCACTGAGTGGTTGCATGAAAGCTTATTAGTCTAACTCTATTGTGAATTTAAGATGTCATCTGAACAGCTCTGCCACTGACAAGCATGTGGATCAACCAGAATTCTCTCTTGACACTATGACTACAAATTATTTCACTATAAGCCATTATAATTAAATGGAATCTCCTTTCCTCCCTATCCCTTATTCTTTGTGAGTCATGTCTTAATTTAGACTGTAATTCTGAGGGCAGAAATTGTCCTACTACTTAGCTTTCTAAGGGTGCAATCCAATGCATGTTTAGAAAGGAAAAAAATCCTACAACTCCCAGCATTCTCCAGCCAGCCATACTGGCCGAGGAATTCTGGGAGTTGTAGGATTTTTTTTTGGTCTAAACATGCAAAGGACGGGAACCTTTTTGATTAAAGGGGTGGTATAAATGCAGTAAATAGATATTCAAGAGCAGCACACTGCTGAATGCCAAATGTCTGGGGCAAGGGCGAAAAAGTCTGTTGCTCAGCTTGTACATTGCTGAGAGGCATCTGGCCACAGACATTTTAGAAACAAAATTCTGGACTATGTGGACATTTTGGTTTGATCCAGCAAGGCTATTTTTATGTTCTTCCTGACTGTTTCAAGTGTAGTCAGTTAGCCAGATGAAGGGTGCCACAAGCCCCAGCAGCTCTTCCGTTGCTCTAGATTTAGCTCATACAGTCCTGCATCTCTGAACTAAGCCCCAGAATGACTCCACTTCACAAGGAGAATTTAGGCACATAACTGGACCAGTGTGTTGATGGACTTGCAGAGGTTAAGCCATCTAGAGCCAATTCTCTAAAAGCACCTTCTTGCAGGGCCTTTCATCTCCACCTGTGATACATCAAGGTCTGTAATTTCTAAGACTGACTGGGGAAGAGAGCTGGTGGATGGATGAACAACCTTGCCAGCAGAAGGCTTGCTTTTTGATCCCTCTGTGTTCAGATTCTGACAAAACCATGGAGAGAAAAATTAAAAGCACAACCCTAAGCACACCCATTTGACAGTAAATTGCATGAAAAATCAACTTACTTCTGATCACCATCAGTGTGTAAATAATCTAAAACACAATCTTTACTGGTTGCATTAATGAAGCATACATGTACCTCTGATGAACGGCCGCCATCACCAGTTCCCTCCTTGTTTTTTTTCTTTCCTGATTCTTTCTTTTTCTCTTCCCCAGCAACAATCTAAAAGAATAAAAGAAAGCAATCAAGCGATTTAAAGTGTCATCATTAACATTACTAGGTGAATCAATACTCTGAAGCTTAGTATTAATATAATATAAACTTGGGGAATCGTGCTCAAGAGTAGTTTAATGTGGGTCAGGTATACTTTGATGCATTTTATTACCCTTTTTAACACACAATTTATGATTATGGGTGGATCCACCAATCATATCATTTTGCTATAGATTAATCAAGAACCACAAACATGATCAGGTATAGGGCATTCACAATTGCTAATTGTGCTGTGTGAGTCCTTTGGATCCACCATTCTAGCTGTTCGAATCTGGAGATCAAAGATAATTGCCTTTGAATGTGGAGGTTTTGATGGTAGCTTATTGGGTTCCTAGGCTACAATAACACAGTAGAACAAGTAACATGGAAAGTTGCCCTCTACTGAGTCAGACCATTGGTCTATCCAGCCCAATACTGTCAACACTGACTGGCAGCGACCCTCCAGGATTTCAGGCAAGAGTTTTTCCAGCCCTATCTAAAGTTGCTGAGGATTGAATCTCGGACTTTTTGCATGCAAAGCATGTGGTCTACCATTGAACCACATCCACAAATAACTACACCAGAAAATATTTTTTTAAAAAAAATTCCAGCGGTAGCCATGTTAGCCTGTTGCAGCAAAATCAAAATGTTTTGTGGCACCATAAAGTGTAATGCATTTCTTCTGGCATAAGCTTTTGTGGATTCTATCCACTGTCACATCTGATGAAATGGGCAGTCCATGAAAGCTTATAATAATAATAATAATAATAATAATAATTTATAACCCGCCTCTCCCTACGGATCGAGGCGGGGAACACAATGCAAATACAAGCATAACAAAGTTTAAAAATTTAAAAACAAGAGAAATAAATGCCATATTAAATCTTTAAGGTATTACAAAACTCTTAGGTTACAACACTGAGAATTTATTTTTTAAAATAAACAAATTCATTTAAAAGCACTCTCACAATCTTTTTTTTAAAAAATAGGCTTTCACCTATCATATAAGTGCCAGGCCCACTCTCTATGTGTCATCTCTTCTATATCCCTCCTGAGTTCTTTGAAAGCACAAAAATGTCAATTTTTTAAAAAAAAACTAGGGGAAGGGAAAAGAGTTAAAAACAGACAATGAAGACACCCAACTTGATTTGTATGAGAAAAGCAAGAATAAGAATAAGGGTGGGGAGGTGGTAGCTATGGCTTAAAAGAGAAAGATGAACTGAACTTAAACTAACAGTGTAATACTTCACATTTATATGGTGCTTCTGAGAGCTAAAAACCTCTCCTCTTCCATTGCTGTCTGTCCTTGTGCTGGGGAAGGGGATTAGATCCCTGCCCCAAAGGGGTTACAATCTATAATTAAACAGAGGGAGGACTAAAGAAAGGGAAAGGAAGTAGAATACTCGGGGGGGGGGGGGGGAAGAGGAGTTATTTCATTTCTACTATTTGGGGTTACACAGTAGGACTTGGCGGCTATGCCACAGTCCCCCTTTGAAAGCAGGTGCTTAGCGTGGTAAACCCCAGCCCGGGCTCCCTTGCCCAGCGCGGCCTCTTTCCCTTCGGCCAGAGCAGCCACCCGATAGCCCAGAAGACGGCGGCTGGACAAGAGCAACAACCCCCTCCCCTCCATGGCCGCCGCAACCCACACCGTTGGGGGAGACGTGCTGAGCCCCCTTACCTGCTCCTCGGCGGCCTCCATCCTTCCTCCGTTTCCTCCTCAGGTGGAGCTGCTCCCACCTCGCAACGAGGCGCCGGCGACAGGAAGGCGAGTGCGCAGGCGCGGGCGGCTGACGCAATGCGCAGCCACGTCGCTTCGCGCCTCCCTCCTCGGCTACGCTGAGGGCAGGTCGCGAGAGGCGGCGGTTGGGCGGCGGTTGGTGAGGGGGCTCGCCGGGGGAGCCGAGACCGTCCTGCTCGTGGGGTTCTCGAGTGCCTACGCTTCAGATGAGGGAGAAGTCGGGGGCTCAAGTAGAATGGCCAGCCCTACCCCCGCCCCCCCCCATGATAATTCTGGGGTTCCCCTCCCCCCCCCCCCCCCCGCAAAGAAGCAATAGAGTCAAATCGGACTTCCCCAACCTGGTCCCGTCCAGATATGTTTGGACTACAACTCCCATCGCTCCCAGCCAGAGGCCCCTTATGCTAACCGACGTAATTTGCTCGACGTGGCTGGATGCTGCCCTTTGGCTCCGAAGGCGCGGGACTTAAAATTTTAGAAATAAATGAATAAAAATAGGGAGAGAGAGAGAGAAAGAATGGAAAAGATGGCGAAAAACAAGGAAGAAGACCGCCTGTTCCTTAAAAGATGGTGATAAAATCCTTCACTCGATGGCACCGTCCATGGGTTTCTGATACAACCATCCAACCTCGTGGAGATTGTGGGAAGTGTTACTTCATAGTAGAGACGCCAGAATTCACCACGTGTGGACAATGTTCGACAAAATGTTTACACCACATCCTTAGCAATACGAGTACCCAAGAAATATATGGTAGAAAAACTGTATATTCAGCCATTGAAATCCAACATGCAGGGACTGTATCACTTCTGTGTCCTATGCAGCATTTAGTTTGCTGTTTTTGAATCTCTGTAGCTGTTAAAGCAGCAATACTAGATAGAAGTTTTCAGGGAGTTCTTGCTTCTGTTAATTTAAATTCACCTCACCATCCCTGTCTACCCAAACAGTTGGCAAGACACATTACACACTTTGGAATGTTTTTATTTTATTTTATTACAACCAGATACAACAAAGTTTACAAATGCCAGGATTGTGGATTGGGAAATCTGCTGATCTGGAAAAGGTTTGCAACCAGTTCTGAGTGGGATTGTGCTCCCCAAAGTTCACAACTCCTGGCGCTGTTTATGGAGGCACAGATCTGCAGGCTGCTTCTGCACTTCAAAAGCCCTGCGGTGGCTGCGTGCTGGCACTGTATCGGTTATACAATGCAGCAGCCATCGCAGGGCTTTCTTGCGAAGCTGTGAATTTAAAAAGTGATTTATCCCAACTTCTTCTCTGGAGTGAGGCGAGTACAGCACATCCAACATCTAACCATGCTCCGATGTTGCGGCAGAGACATTCCGAGGTAGATGGCAACCCCTGTTTGGTCGCTGTCCGCCTGGGCAGAGGACAGGGGGCTGGGCCGGCTGCTGGAAAGCCCGCATCCTTCCTCTGCATTTGGATTAGCTGCTGCCAGCCCGTAGCAGAGAAAGTGTGGGGTTTCCTTAAACGCAGCAGCAATCCCACAGCAATCCTACACATCTACTCAGAGGTAAGTCACATTGTTTTCAGTGCATTTTACTCCATGCTAAACATATATAAGATTGCAGCCTTAGGTTGAATTGCAGACCTTGCCACAGTTATCCATCCCATGGCTGCATCCAGTTTAGGCTACTGTAATGTCCTCTGCATGGACTTCCTCTAAAGAAGGTTTGGACGCTTCAGCTGGTGCAGGATGAAGCCAGCAGCCCAGATGCTTGTACAGGACAAATGGTTGGAACGTACAACGTCTATACTGTACTAGTTACATTGGCTACCTGTTTTTTTCTGGGCCCAATTTAAAGTGCTGGTGGTGACTTTGAAGATCTCAATAGTTTGGGACAAAGTTATTTAAAGGACTGATGCACTCTTACAAATCTGTCCTGGGCCTTAAGATTGGCCTTAGAAGCTCTGCTTGTGGGCCCACAATCAGGATGTACTAGGCTGGCAGGCACTAGAGAAAGGATCTTTTTGGTGAGGGCTTCATGTTTATGGACCCCTCTTCCTACATGTAACAAAGTTTAAACTGGCCTTGAAAACCTTATTTCAAGCAGCTTTTTAACTAATATTTAGAGAGTTCTGGGTTGTTTTCAATTGTTCCTGTTTTAATCCTCCATATTTTAAGATGCTTTTCATGAACACATATAATGCTCAGTATTGTTTTAAACTGCTGTTTTTTAAATGTTTTAATATGCATTGTGATTTTATGTTACAGTATGATGAATTTATATAAGATTGTGTCTTAGTATGATGCGAGTTGCCTTGGGACAACTGAAAAAGTGTTTTAACAAATGTTGAAATAAATAAATGAATGAATGAATTTGTTTCACTGAATTAACTATGTGTGCTGAAAAGAAAATTCTATACAGTTTGAGCATGATCATTCACATATGTACTGAAAAGAACCATGTTATTTTAATTCTTAGAAGGTTTCTTATAAATATTATCGATAGACAAACTTGTATCACATTTTTACATTGTACAATACCAGGACCATATATCGGATTTTAAAAGCAAGTGAATATTTATTACAAAAGTTAGGAAATAATGTTAATAAAAGGAGAAACAAAAAAACTGTACAACATCCAGTGAGCTCTGAAATGAGGCATATTATTAATAAAGCTCATATTACATTTTAGCCAGTAGATGGCAGCAAAGGTACACATTTCCCAGCAAAGTTACACATTTCCCAGCAAAGTCTATGTGAGTGGGACCTTGATTCTGGTTAGATTCAGATAACCTTTTTTCCCCATTCTGAGTTATTATTTATTTTGCAGTCCCATTGTACTGGAAATTCTCATGGAATTAGCTCATGGGAAGGATCCAACACAGACTCACATGGGCCAACCAGGCCAGCTCTAATTTAGGGGGCACCCTGGGCAAATTGCTAGCTGCTGGGCCCCTTCCTCTCTTCATTGGGGCCTGACAGGCTTACCTGGCAGTGGTGGCAGCCCGCAGCAGCATTGGGTTTCTGAAGGTTACCATTTACATTTCCCACAGTGCCTCAGGGTGCTAACTCAGGGGCATTGTGGGAAAATAAAATGATAGTTAGACTCAGGTGCCTAGTGGTGTTCAGAGCATAGGACTGGGAAAAAGAGGGTAGGCATTTGTGGTGGGCCATTTCAGAGTGCTGGACTATGGCAGTTACCCACAGATGCCAAGCCCCAGGATCGACACAAGTAGGATAACCTCAACAAATCTGCTAAGGGTGCAGTCCTATGCGTGTTTAGAAAGTAAAAGATTCTAACAGAGTCTCAGCTGAGAATGCTGAGAGTTTTTTTCTGCCTGAACATGCAAAGGTTTGCACCTTAACCCTAATACCAAGCTAGAAGTGACATTGTGTGAAGGCAATTAATATTATTATAGAATGCTTTCCCCTCTGAAGTCTCCCTGATGCCAACACTCATCTTTTTGGTGCCAGGTTAAAACTGTCTTCTACTCCCAGGCATTTGATGGCACATGTTAGTTGTTTTTATTAGGCGCAGTATCTTATTGTAACTGTTTTAGCTGTTTAAATAGTTTAAAATTTTGTATGGCAGAGATTTTATGTTTTTATTATCTTGTGGTTTGTATTTGTAGAAACTGCCAAAGAGCTTTGGCTATTGGGCGTTATAGAAATGAAAATAATATTTGTAATTATAATAATGTGCATATTTAAATATGTAAATAGCAGCTGTGGGGCATTCTGGGAAGGACTGGAATCATGGTGTAGGGAAGTGGAGTTGACTCTTCCCCCCTCCCCCACTGTGGTCCTGATTAAAATTCTCCCCACCCCTTAAAGCTGCTATTTGCGTTGGGAGCAAAGCTTGATATATCCTGATATGTACTGGACCTGCCCACAGCATGCAATCCAATCTTAGTCATGTTTATTCTAGATCCCACTGCATTCAATGGAACATATATCCAGGAAAATGTATTTCGGATTTTAGCCTTACTATTACATTGATTTTTATTATAATCTGCAAAATTTCTCTTTCTCTCTCTCTCTCTCTCTCTCTCCCCTCTCCCTCTCTCACGCAAATACATATATTTGTGTGAATGCATGCTGTTTATTAATACAAGACAAAAATGGATTCTGTTTATTAGTTTTTAAAACACACATAAATGTCTATGTGTGCCAGTTTCTATGCATGGCACTGGTATTTACATAATCCACCCTGTGCGTGACACCACTAAGGGAAAAGAATTAGCACCATTCGTCTAGTAAATACCACAGCTACCAAGCAAAGAAAGGGCAACGCTTTGTATAGGTGAAACGTCTTGGGTCAAATCCTCAGTGGATGCAGACTGGTGTAAATATTAAGCTGTATCCATTTCCACCACTTGAAGATCTGATTTGTTTGGTCTCATGTTAAATTTACTTAAAAATTGTGGTTGGAAAGATTGACTGGAATTAGAATGTTATTGAGTTCACATTCTTCTTAAAACAGACTGTAAAGAAACCAGACAGGAAAATACAATCCAAGGAAATAACAGGGTGAAAAATGGACACTATTGTGCCAGACAAATGCCAACATCTTGAAATGGGGCAGCGAGACCTTGTCAAAATGGGGTAAAAAGCCACTATTAAAATCATCATGATATATATAGTTTTGAAGACCCTCAGGTATGACAGCTTCTTTTGAAGCTAAGTTTAGCTTAAACCATCCTAGGAAAACCTTCAGCTAGAACATAAAGTGGATTTTAATGTTCCCAATTAACATTTTCTTTTGTAGAGCGAAGACATAATCAGGAAATTCAGAAATAGATTTTCTCGATCTCAAACTGGCTTTTTAAACGCAAGAATTAGTTGGGAAGTTCGCAAGACTTCTAACACCATGAAATTCATTGCCTGTGTCTACCTAGTGTTATAAAAGTTTTATCTGAGACTTATATCTCCTTTGGTTTTTTGAAGTATTAAAACTAGTCTAATTAGATTTCTGGAAAAAGACTATGGAAAACACATCAAGGGCTATTTTAGGTGTAAAATTAGGATGTGCATGAAGGTGGACAATATCCACAAAAGCTTCTGCCAAAATAAATTTGTTAGTCTTTAAGGTGCCACAAGACTCTTTGTCGTTTTTGCAGCAGCAGACTAACATGGCTACCCCTCTGAAAATTGAAACAGGAGTCACAGTGGATTTTTCTCCCTGGGCTGAGCCTATGGCCCTGCCTTCACAGCACCGAGTTGGTGCCTCTCTGCTGTGAAATGCCATAGTATCACTGCTGCAGGTTGGCAGCGAGTTGTCTAGATGAAAAGAGGCAGCCGGCAGGCAGCATGGGGTTTCCAGTGGCCATTCGGCTTGCTGGCCCACCCCCGGCTTCCAGTGACCAATAGGAGGTTGCTTTCTGCTGGGAATGCCCCCCAGTGCTGGGCTGGAGTGAGGACAGACGGCAGAAGAGCCGTGTTGACCTTGCAGCAGCAGGAAAAGTCGAGGTAAGTCCCTTACTTTTCCGCTGCACATCTCAGTCTCTTTGTCCCGTGGTGGCAGTGAATTGGCAGCTGCGTCATAACTGACGCAACGCTGATTCAGAGCCACCACAGAGCAAAAATGATGTTTAGACGGCCCTTAGCTTCCACTCACCTTCATAATAATTCCAGTGTGGAAAAAAAATTGAAGTATCCAAAGAAACTGGGGGTGGGGAGGCTACATGAACTGTCTTATTTAATGGATTATATGTAAGACGGTCTGGAAAACTTTTTGGCTGAGAAACATCATAAAAATACTTCAGATATATAAATAATGTGCTTCCTGATAAGCTCAGATTTAAAAGGGATGTCTATAGGAAATGGAAGGCAGGATTCACTACCAAGGATGAATACAAACAAGTAGTCAGAGCTTGTATGGAAAATGTCAGGATGATTAAAGCTCAGAATGAGATTAGATTTTTAAGAGATTTTTTTTAAATTAAAGTATGTTTTTACTATTTTTGGAGCACGATGGACATGTAGAAGATGGTGAAATGTTAGCAGGTGACAGAGAGAAGGCAGAGCAGTTCAGTTTCTACTTTGTCTCAGTCTTCACTTGCAGGGGAAAGTACTTGACCTGATGATGAAGGGAAGAGTTTGCATTTGTAAAACAAAAATGAGCAAAATCAGTCAGGTAGATCTCTAGAAATAACATTACACTAATGTATTCTTATACAGATACATTTCTATTTCAAAATGAAACAAAAAACATACATTTAGAACAGGTTGCACAGTTGCTCTCTCACTGGAAGGAGTAGGGGGTTCAAGGTATAACAAGAACCAGCCAATAAGGATTATGCATTATCAGGGTATGGTGCAAACTCATATAACTGGTTTACTTTACCTTGATGATAGATGGAAAGTACATTGATTGAACAGAACACAGTGAGCATGCTTCCAGAGCATGCCCACTGCATTACAGTGGTATGCAGAATTTGTGGACTAAGGGCAGTATTTAATAGGGCTCTTCCACATGACCAACAGTGCCAGTTCTGGTATGTGTGTGGCCCCTATTGTTTGTGGCAGTAATGTAGCACTTCCGGGTAAAGCCCCAAAACGAGTGGAAACACTAATTTCTGGAAGGGGCAGGATGCAGCACTTCCAGAAATGAGTGTTTCTGCTCCTTTAGGGACTTGCCCCCAGAAGCGCTACATCGCAGCCGGAAGTGGTAAGGGCCATTTGCAGACTGGGGTGGGCGGGGATGGCTGTGTGTGGCCCAGAATCAGTAGTGCTGGCTGTGTGCAGAAGAGTCTTATTGGATACTGCCTAGGTTACTAGATAACCAATATGGTGTAGTGGTTAGAGTGCTAGGTTAGACCTGGGAAGACCCAGGTTCAAACCCCACTCAACCATGAATCTCCCTTGGTCCAGTTACTCTGTCACATCTTTACCTACTTTGGAGTGCTGTTATAAGGATAAAGTGTGGAATCCTGTATAGCACTTGGAGCTCTTTGAAGGAAAGGTGGCATATAAATATATTAATTAAAATCTTGGGCCAACTCCAATCCAAATCAAGGGAAATCCATACGGCTGGACTTCCTCTCTAGAAGGTGTCCCAGTAACCTTCCCTCCCCACTCAAGATTAAGAAATAAATAAAAAGAAAGATGATAGGAACAGAACTCAATTTCATCCAAATTATTATGGCCAGTTACGTAAATGTGTTCCTCTTCTTTGCATCTGCTTGGTGAAGAAATGGTTGACCTATACTCTAAAAAGTAAGAATGTGAAAAATCCTGTGAACTTCTATAGTTAACACTGGCAGAGGGAGGCGATTTTTCTCCATAGGAAGGACTAGTTGATATTGGAGAAATGGGGTAAAAGAGCAGAGTGAAAGACACCAAGTAACCTCCAAACAGATTTTTCCTCTTCCAGAACCAGGACTTTGGCCCGCAAGAAACTGCAAATTGGCAGTAATAGTCAGTCACACCAAGAATTCTTCCTGTTGCAAACCTCTCCACCCCAATCCCACCCCCATGGTGATCATAAGGCTCCCTGTTGGAAACATTCTTAACAGAGATTTCAGCAAAACTTGCTAATGTAGAAAATGCTTGAATAATTCCCATGACAGGGGCTGCTGACGAGGCCTGTGTTCCAGCTGTGGTCTTCAGGGAGTCTGGGGGTATACAGCCGCATACCAAATAGAGCTGCATAGGTTAGAGGAGTTGCCATTTGCCCTGTTTTGTTAGCCTTGCTTCAAAAACCGCCAAGATCTGCAGAAAACTCAAAGCCAAAGTAAGGAGGGAAATGAACAACTTGGCTCCGTGCCTGGCCTGAGCCCACACAGCTAACTTTCCATAGCTATCTATAAAAGTTATCGTTCACTGCTATCTTTCCACAGCTATGTATGAAAGTTCCAGCACCCAAATTAAAAATGGGCAACACGTTTTGCAACAATGTATAAACTGTGCCATGAGAGTGGCCAGACAACCAGAGTGTGTTGGCGGAAGAAACTTAGTTGGGGTCTTTGCCTTCTGGCCAGCTGCCAGAAAGCCCAAGGGCGAGACTGTCCACAAAAACAATTTCAAAAACTTGTTTTAGTTGTACACCTTTTGCAACAGGCTCTACTTCCAGGCTTGCAAAAACAAACAAAACAATCCTTTACCCCTGAGCTTATTCCCTAGGCCTTCCAGGTTATGCCCCGGCTCCATCACTGGATCAGTTTTGGGCTCTGCCACCTGATTCAGAAGGCTCCAATCTGAGGCCTATCTAGGTACCAGAATGTTTGATTTAAAAAGTTGGCAACTGCCCAGGCCACATGTATTTGCCATCACTGCTCTGAGCAATTATCTCTCAAGGCAGATGAGGAGTGCTGTGTCTGTTTAGTAATCCACTGATTTAAAAGCCAAGATGTTTTTTGATCCAAAATCAGGCGATGCCGTGGTTTTGCTGAAGCTAAGAAACTCTGGTTCTACTCACTGCCTGGATAGAAGACCACCTGGGGAATATGTGCACAAATGGACGCTTGTGTTTTACAGCAAGTAGGATATAAATGCAGTAATTCAAAATATACTTCAACATCTGTATTGTGTGAAATGTCAGGGTGTGAACCTCATGATGTCATTAGTGCTCATGCACATACAGATTTTAAATGCCTGTGTGAACTAAAGACAAGTGCACCTGCTCGCTCATGTCTACCCTTGCTTGGAAAATAATTTCTAAAGATTCTAGAGTAGAAAGCTAAAGCCTGGAGGATGATCACTCTAGTAACTCAAACAATATTCTAAAACATCCCCATAAATGGGAATAGTGATTGAAGGACAGAAAATAGAGGCTGTTAATTGTAAATAGGGAGTCAGTTGGAACATATGCTGATTCTCCCTTCCTTAACCCATCAGTTCCCCCCTGACTCGCCTCACCAATCTGGCCACACATCCCATCCCCACATATCTTTTGCAGCAGGCTTCTGGTGTTCTTGCAATAGCACACCATTTGGGAATCACTGCCAGATGTAAACATCTCCCCTAGCATTTCATGTCAAAGTTTTCAGGACAACCATGTTTGATCATCCTACTCAGCTGTGATGCTTTCTAGGTGACCTTGAGTGAACCAGTCACTATCTCTTGGCCCAACGTACCTTACAGGGTTGTTGTAAAGAACAAAGGGAGGCACCATGTGCACCACCTTAACCCAGGTCCGAATTAAGATATGCTGAGGCCCTAAGCCATGTCAAGATTCAGAGGCCACATACCATAAAAATAGAGAGAAATGTGCTAGAGGGTGCTGTTAACACTAATAAAGTAAGTCGATTTGAACTTCTTTTAAACAGGCTGTAGTCTGTGATTATTGCTTCCAATACTAAATGCTGAGTTGCCATGCTTTCTCTATATAAGGCAACTCTACTGTAAGTCACACCAGACTTTCCAACATATTTAAGCGGAGGAAATTTCAACTGAAATATTTCAATTTAGTTATCTCCATATTTAGAGCCCCCCTCATAATATGAAGCCCTAAGCCATGACTTACATGGCTTGTTCCTAAATCCAACCTTGCCTTGACCTTCTTCAAGGTAGAACGAGATATAGATGTAATAAGTAAATTGCAACAAGAACCTGAGCAATGAGCAAATAATCCTTTGGAACACACAAGGCACTTCTGATGCACTTCTGCCAGCACAAGTTCCAGTAAAAAAGACATGAACCTCTCTACTACTATGTAATAACACTCTAATCCACAGTGCTTTTGTGAGACAAAGGTCCCCTCTACAAGGATTCGCTTTTGCGCCTGGTTAGCCGATTATGCGCATAATCGCAGAAGCGCATTTACTCCTAATTCCTCTGCACGAGAGGCGGTGAGAGGTGGCGAAGCTCATTAAAGGATGTCCAAAATGCAGTTTACAAGTAGTTAATGCGCATAAGCGCATATTCACACAGTCAAAATGCGCTTTAACAGATGGAGCAAAATAAAACTTGCGATTTAACGCGCATTCGATAATGCGCATAATCAGAGAGATAACGCGCCTCTACGCCCCATTTGCGCTCCGCTGGTGTGGAGGTAAATTTTTTAATGAGCCTTCAAAGAGCATTAAACCTCTCGTGAAGAGGCACCCAAACTAACTATAAATTCTTCCCTCCGCTCCCTTCCATTTTAGAGTAGTACCTCATCTCCATATTTTTTTAAAAAATATTTATTTTATTTGTGGATACAAAATCAAGTGTTACATTTTCATATATATATATATATATATATATATAGACATTTTGTGACCGTCCAGAACAGATCAGAATTGCAAATTTCATTTTACAACTATCTATTTAGAGATTGGAAAATAATTATCCGGCATTGCCAATCTTCTATCTACTCCAATGATCTACCAAGTGGCCCAAAAGTAGGTATACAGTATAGTTTATTTGCATTTTATTACATTGTTTCTTACATTTACATTTGTTTAACACTGTTTCATCTCGTAAGTGCTCGAAATGTATTCCATCAACGTTGCAACATTCCCCAAACCTGTTCAGAACACTGTGACACACAGTACGACACAAATTTCAGTCTGCATCAATGTCCATAAATGCTTCCGAGATGAACTCTTTTAATTCCTCTCAAAAACCTTCTTCTTTACTACGCCCCCAAAAAAGAAGTCCATTGGTGTTAAGTCGGGTGAACGTGGCAGCTATTCAGTGGTGCCACATCATCCGATCCAATGCTGTGGGAAGGTGTTGTCAAGATAGTCCCTTACTGCAGAAGCATAATGAGGAGGTGCCCCATCTTGTTGGAAGAGCAGTTCGGCGAAGTTAGCCCTGGTTCTGAGTTGTGGCACTACCACGTCGCGTAACATGTTTAGGTAATTGTTACTATCCACAGTTGTATGGAAGAAAACCAGTCCTACAACACCTTCGCTGGACAGTGCACCCCACACTGTGACACCTGGCTGGTTCAGTTGAGATGTGATAGTCAAATAAGGATTTTTATCTGCCCAATACATATAGTTATGCCTGTTCACGTGGCCTGACAACTTGAAAGAAACCTCATCTGACCAGATGATCTTATGAAGACGGTCTGGTTCGTTAGAGATTTGGTTATGCATCATCTCACAGAATTGCAACCGACGGTCTGGGTCGTCCTCCAGAAGACCATGTAACAGTCTTGGACGGTACGGCTTCAATTTCAATTTACGCATTAAGCGTTGCAAGGGCGTTCTAGGTACGGATAGCTGCTTAGACGCACGTTGTGTGGACTTTTTCGGACTGTTCACAAATGTCAGAGCGACTCTCATCTCATTTTCCTCTGTCATAGACGTCCTAGGACATCCAGATTTCAGTGCATTAGCCACTGCACCTGTTGCTTAAGATTTATCTCTTAAGACGATAAATTGTCAGACTTGTTGGTGGAGGAGTGTCAGATGCTTCTTGCCACACTGTGCGCACCCGCTCGGCACTTTCTTTGTTCTTGACTCAAATTCGCTGCCATCATTCACAATATCAGTAAAAAGAAATAACTAAAAAACTAAACAACTGTACCTACTTTTGGGCCTCACTCCCCTCACTCTCCACACCTGTCACTACCTATCACTCTTCCCAACTGTCATTCTGACTCCACCCACACATCTTCTACTCACACATTCTCTCCCCCTCCCATTAACATTCTAAACAACTGTATATCTACTTTTGGGCCGCCCAGTATATATGGTAAGGGAGCATTCTCCCTCTTTCCTGTTTGTTTGTAAAATCAATAAATTTGCCCCAGATTTTCATGAATTTATCTTCCCTTAATTGCCCTTGCACTTTCCTCACGTTCTCTGTCAATTTTTCCAGAAGAGCAATTTGCCAGTCCCTTTGGTACCCGTTTTTTACATGAAGCCCTTTGCCATCTTTCCAGTGCTTGGCGCATATTTTTCTTTTAATATATTTGGTTTTCTTAGGAACTCTCCCCCACTCCCCCTTAGGAACTCTCCCCCACTCCCTTAAAAAGCATTTTAAATTAGGAAACAAACAATAAAAGAAAGAGAATGGGAAGAAAATATGTGTTTATTGGAAAACATCTGTTTGCCTTTAAAATAATCTAAAAAAAATACGGGATCGCTAAGCAATGCCTTCTGTATTTATAGTTCTGCTTCATTTTCTATTCACATATATGACATTAGGGATTCTGTGACAAACACCACAACTGTGTTTGTAGATGAAGTTTGTTTTCACTCTGACCTAAATTTCAGAAAGAATTTAAAAAAATAAAAAAATAAAGGAACCATCTACAGAATGGCACATCTGTTGAGGCTGCTTGAGGATAAGTTGCTTGATAAATGTCTACATTTTTTCAGACGTGGGAACTCTTGAGCAAAGTGGGATGCCTGTTATGGCCATCTGCATGCCAGTAACCAGCGTGCCTTTTCAGCGCATAGCAATCTGGTTATTGTGTCTGAATTCTGAGGATAAAGCAAAAAGTTCAGGCTTGTTTGTATAGTGTGGGCACAGAACGCTTTTCAACAGTGCAGCCTTTTTAAAACAATTTCTTGTGTGGTCACCTTATTGGAATACTGCTCTGAAACAAGCCACATGATTTCAAAATTTATTTTGCTGGGTGATCTGTCTAAAAAATTCAGATTCTTAAGCACCAGGATAAAATATCCAGCAGCCTAAGCAACCAGGTATCAAGAGTATTTGGTCCACCTTTGTTCTATCTTCATTATCATTTGCTTCTATGTTTTATCTTGTTGTGTTTTCTTTGATGTGAACCTATTTCATATTCACACACTATGTGCATAAGGGCCACATCACATTACCAGGAACTGTTATTACCAACTATTTTGCCGTTAGGGCCATGATTCAAGGCACATTTGTTGGGGAGTAAGTCCCACTGAAGTCAGTGCTTAGGACCATGTTGTGGTCAAATATGTGTGGACAACTCCAAATTTCTAAGTAATGCCAGAGTGTAGTATTGTTAGTATTATTATTCAGTTTATATTTCAGATGACCACATTGATATATGCCAGTTGGGGGAGTGTATTGGTTTTGTTTGTATGTTCTTGCTTGTGAATCATTATTCCATGTTTATGCTCTCTACCATATCTCTTTAGCTATTTTCACATAGCAATTTCTAGGTAAGATCATATCCTCTTTCCAGAATACAAACTCCTGTAAACACCTTGAAAAGTTATGCTCAGAGTTTCCCCACTCTCCATTCAATAGTCCAGCCTTCCTCAACCCAGCACCTTTCAGATGTGTTGGACTCTCATCACCCTAGCCAGCACAATCTGCTGGCTAAGGATGATGAGGACTGAAGTCCAACACATCAGGCATGCTAGCTGAGCGGATGGGAGTTGTAGTCCAATATATCTGGAGGGCACTGAATTGGGGGAGATTTCAGAAGTATGACATTTCTGCCTTTGAACAAACATTGTAATAATGTACCCCATATCAATAGTAATACCTACATGCTCACACAAACACACAGGGAGAAGGAAATTATTATATGCGATGTTGAAAAAAGAAGTAACAATTCAGTTCTCTATTTTGGCCTACTTTCTCAACAGCCTGTAGGTGGAGCTCCGTTTTCAGCAAATTCTTCTCTCTCTTTTAATCTAAAGAGAGATTTGCACATCACTTACTAACATTAGTTGGAGAAAGCTGCAGAGTTTAGGAATAAAGGGTACAGGCCACATCCCCTTGAATCCAATGCCAGCATCTCCTTTGTTTTTAAAACATCTGGATTGCACTCACTGGGCCTTGAATTTTTTTTTAACCATGAATATAACATACTAAGGCCTCTTTCTATTCAGTAGTTGCAACTATGTAGAGCAAAAGGGCCAGGTTACAGCATATCTGCTTGACTGTGGCTGACATCCATTTACTACATATTCTGGAAGTGATCCACTCCAGTTAACAGTACCAGTTCAGAGAAAGCAGTTCATCAATTATTATACAAAAAGCAGAAATTAGCACTCTGATGAGAAAAAATGATTATTTTTAAGGAAGTCTCATTTATTTCAGTAGAACTTGTGTCTAAATATGCTTGGATGATCACATCTATGGGTCAGTTTTGATCCAAATAGTGAAAGCTACAGTGCTATAAAGGAACTGTTACATAAAAAAATAATTCTGTGTAAAGCTGAACATCTGTTTGGTGCTATAGAGAGACTACAAAAAACTTCAGTAAATCCTATGTGGGTTTGCCTACATAATTATTCTTGACAATACTGGTGACGTCCGTTTTATACCACTAGTGCTGTGAAATTCTGTTGACACATGAATAAGCACCACAATTGTTAGCAGCAGTTATAACTATGGGAGAGCACATGGTTTTGTTTCAGCATTCTCATGTAGTCGCTCATCCAGGCACTGGCTAGACTCAGACCTTCTTAAATTTAGCAAGGTTGTTGTATCATGTGCCTTCAGACCATGCATATGATAAAAGATGTTCATCTATCCCCAGTAGTAAGAGAATATCACTATATATCTGTATAGATATAGATTGGAGTGGGGAACCTATAGCTTTTCAGACGTTGGACTTCAGCTCCCATTATCAGCCGTAGTGCTGTAGAACAACAAAAGTCTAACCTGCAGAGGGCCTCTGCTGGGAGGGGGTCACACCCAAGCGAATGCAGTGTCAGAGCCAATCGGAGAAGCACTACAAGGGCCAATGACGTTGCTCTCATGTGACCTGGATTGCCTTTTGGTTCATCCATCCTCTATCATCCTATATCTAACCACATACGTCTCCCCATGCTCATTTGCTTGATTGCCTGAGCCTGCTGATTATTTATTGCCCCAGCAGAGCTTGTTTCCCACACTCCCCCCCTCCACCACATGTGATCATTCAAGGCATAATTGATCATGAGTGTTTGGCCAGCAATAGCAATGGTTCGACTGGGGTTCCTGACATCACCCCAGAACACTTACCCTGCATGTAGGGGGTTCATGGCTACCCCTCTCTTTTCTGTACAGTAGTCACCAGCCCTATACAATACATATTTATGCTTGTTTGAACATAGTCAGACCTATTCAGGGAGGAAGAACTGGTTAGTGAATATGGTTTGGCCATTGCCCAGTTAACAATATTGTGGGATGGATGGAGTGGAGGTGGGAGACATTTGCAGAAGTCATACTTTTGAGTCATACTTTTGAGTAACCCATTGCTTACCCATGTGGGGTGCCTTATTATTACTTCCCAGTTGGGGTGGTGGCACATAATAAATAATCCCTGTGAAGTCTCCACTATGATAGAGTTAGGAGGCGGGTGCATGAATAGAAAAGCAGCATCCTTTTCTTGCACCCAATACATATGTTCCAGTCTTTTCAACATTGGAGCCATAGATGAGGGAGCTCCCAGGTTTGCTGGATAATTTGCAACATGGTTGGTAATAGCGGGGTCGCAACCAGTGTTGATATTTCCATGAGTACTGCGTCAAGTACAGGATCTCTCACCATTGCAACTAGTTGCTGCACTTACAAGCCAAGGGACTGCACCATACAGAGTGGGGTCTTTCCTTTGACACCTGTGCCATAGTGGGCTTGCCTGCCAATGGCTCCACTGTTTCAAGGGCTTTCCTCCACAGAGCGTCCCACAGCCAGTCAGAGCGATTATGTCTTACCTGTTTTGTAAAGCCTTGACAACGAGTGCATGCCTCGACTTTGTGCCCTTCTCCCAGGCAGAAAAGACCATAAGGAATGCCCAGTTTACTGCTGCAATGGAAAACTTTCACAAAGGGGCCCTCATGGCCATATGCCCGTAGGCAATTACAGAGGTCGCAAACACAAAAGAAAGAAATCAAAACCAAAACTGGAAGAAAAATGAGAGGGCAAAAGAAAGAAATAGAAGAAGAAGAAGAAGAACCACACCTCGTGAATGTACTACAAACAGCGAGCAACGAGAGACATCGCAATGGCTGTTGAAAGATAACTAAGGGAATCGGCGGGAATCGGCCAGGGGAAGGTTCCAGCCAAATATATATTCAGCTATAGAAGTTTCCTGAACAGGGCTCTGCACAGGTGCAGAGCCCATATGTGTGATGCACAGAGGCTGCAAAGAAGAACATCTGAATTCCACTCAATGATCAGTGAGAGCTGATGTAGCCATTTCTGCTGGGGCAATGGTTAACAGCACGGCTATGTTTTGTGTGGTTTGGTACTGTTGCTTCTGGTAGGCAATTTGGTGTGCTTAGGATCTCCAGGCCATCTCCATGGTAGGTTCACTGGATTGCTTTGCCCAGCTCATGCGCCCTGTGTTCATATGTACACTTAAAACTGAAGTTTCAAAGAAAGCTGTTGGGCTTATTGGAGATATGTTTAGGACTGAGGGTTTGTATTTGTGCGACTCAGTGGACTTATTGATGTAGGCCTAATACACGTGATTCTCCACAAAACTAATAGAATCATAGAGTTGGAAGGTACCACAAGGGTTGTCTAGTTTTGTTGATGCAGGAAATCCAGTATTACACCATCCCTAACTCTAACCTCTGTTTAAAAATCTGTAATGAACCTTCCGAGGCACTCTGTTTCACTGTCAAACAGTTCATATTATTACAAAGTTCTTATCCATATTTAGTTGAACCCACTGGTTCAGGGTTCCCCCCGAAGCTATAGAAAACAAACTTGTTCCAATGTCTGTGTGACAACCCTTCAGATATTTGAAGATGGCTATCATATCATCTCTTAAACCAATTTTTCTCCAGGCTAAACATACCCAACCCTTTCAAACTTTGGTCTCCAGGCCCCTTGGTGTGTAGGACTAGGGTGTGAATTAGCTTTGGTTAAGCTTATCAGCTTTCAAGCTGAAATTTGGGAAATCTGGTACTTATTTTTGTCATTGATGGCTAAAGTTTTAGCCTCATCTCCAACTTGCCCATTCTTATCAGAGTGGCATGGATGCATCTCAGTAAAGTCCTTGCTTCCTGTTTGCCTGTTGCAGAGATTCAGAGCTATCATTGCTAGGTATGGTTGGTAAGTAGTTCTGCCTTCCTTTCTGATCCTGCTGCACTATCAGTTAATAAGGAATTTGCCCAAGCTTGTGGATCATTAGTGAATGGCACTCTGTTGATTCAAAGAATCAATCATCTGCAAACTTATTGATATGTTCTTAATTGCACTGAAATGAGTGGAATGAAACTGGCTTCAGTCCAAGTACTACATCTTAAGTGTATGATCAGACTACCACATGTTGCATTCCTCTCTGGCAGCAGCTAGAAAGCTCAGTTTTAACTTAAACTAAAATGCACACTTACTTGGGAATAGGCACCTTTGAACTCAGTGGGGCTTACTTCCAAGTAATTGTGCATTAGATCAAGCTGCACAAAAATATGTTGCTAAGTTGTATGATATTGTGTGTTATATTTTTCATTATGATGTCTTGCTTTATTTCACCTGCAAAGAATGTATTGCAGCAAAGAATGTATGACTGATAACATTATATAGAAAAGTGTAGAACGTGGATCATATTAGTTTAATTTTTATCTGATTTTTTGTAGATTCCTGGATAACAAACACAATACTTCATTCTTCAGTGTTCTTTTGACCTTTGCACTTGTACATTGTATTTTCTGTCTTATTTCCATTATCCAAATATAGGATCTGCTACTCTGCTGGGATTTCACCATGTTTTATATACAAGGAAATCATAATATCTCCATTATATGATTTATTGCTACATTAAAATGCATTTTCCTTTGCCTTCAATACTGGTTTTCAGCCTAATCTACTGATATCAGTGGGAATGTGGGCCTAACTACACGTTATGCTTGTCATGGCTTGGGGGGAAAAAGAAAGAAGCAACTCAGTCCACTTCCAAAAGTTGTAGTGAATATATCACCCAAGTGGGGTTTGATGTGTAGCAGTCTAAAGGAGGCTGTGATCTCTCCTCTCATTAGAAAGCCTTTCATTAGACCTGGCTGGCTTAAGCAACTATAGTCCTGTATCTAGCACTTGAGTGGGCAGTGGAAGAACAGTTCCAGAAGCTCTTGGTGAATATGCATTTTCTTTAACCATATCAGTTAGGATTCAGAGCAAGGTTCTGGACTGTGGTTGTCATAATTGTCCCAATAGAAAATATTTGATGGAATCGGGTAGGGTGAGCATGATCCTGCTCGTTCTCACAGACCTCTCAGAAGCATTTGATCTGTATCAGTCTTCCCCAAACTGCCACACATCTGGAGGGAACCAGCTTGGGGAAGGCTGGAGTATGATGTCATCCATATATTGATTAATATGTGGATCTATTGAAGGCTTGATTTTTCTTTCTCATCAAATTGAGGAACAACATAAGGTTCCCTGAGAATATGCATGAATGTAGGTATGTGGTGGATGAGGACTATATTAGCCATTATCCACCTCCTAATAATAATGCATTTCCTTAAAAACTCCAACACACCAGCAGACTGGATTACAGCACTGCAGGGTTGTCATACACTAATCTTTCTCCCTTTCTGCAATATGGGTATAACAAGTGAACTATTTTGCAGGGGTGATGAAACCCCTGCTCAGCCACAATGCCCTATGTTGCCTTCAACAAGGGTTTGGTGGTTTGTTTTTTGGCATAGATTTAAAAAAATAAAAAAAAACTTCAAGACTACCTGAGACTACTGACATAAGCTCAGGAAGGGAGACTGCCAGGCAGCAGGGAGGGCTGTACACTAGCAGAATCTCTATCCTGTTTCAAGAACACAACCCTACATGCTGTCACTTATATCCGAATCGTAGTGGATTGTTGGACAGGGAACCTGGTCAGTGAGTTGGAATCTCAGTGAACCATGACAACACCCCCTCTCCGTCTTTCACGTTGATGGTGATGCTGCACCTGGGAACCCAGTGGGGAAAGCTGGGAGAGGCTAACCCCACCCTACCCAGGTTGCTGTCATGCTAGGTTGGCATCCCCAACCAGGATTAAATCATGGATGGCAATGGTTTCGCTATTCATCAACCTGGCATTCAGGAGCAGCACTTGCAAGAATGGACATGTTTCACAGGAACCATAGAGCTGGAGGAAGAATCAGAAGGTGAGATAGCATGCAGTTGGCCCATCTGACCCTTTCAACTCTACCAATGGCAGCGCTACTGGCTCTGACACTCCTCTTCTTGTTTACCAGCTTCCAAATGCATATTTAACAGGCGCATTTAAAATCCAAGAGGAACAGTTAAATCAGAAGATAGGATTTAACAACCTCTAGACCTTACAAACTAAGCCTCATGCAAGAAGGTAGCAGCCATGCCCTCTTGGCCCTGCTGTGGTCACCCCACCAGCAGTGATCTACTGTCCTCAGCAAGGTCTGATTAATCATCATCATCACCACACTCCACTCCACTGGACTTCTGCAAGAACAGCAAACCGGTGCTGATAAAGATGTTCTCAGTAGGGAATGCTAGTTTCCATAAGCCAAAGATATTAAGCAGACTGGCTCTTCTCTCTGAACAGCAAGATTCCATTGCCTTTCACAAGGGTGCTGGGCTCACTGTGGCCACTTCACTCAAATAAGGATTTGGCCTCAGCCATCCGTTCTTTGCTACTCACAAAACAGTCAATGCCGATATCCTGGCATTAGGTAAGGTAAATTAACATATCATGTGATTGTTGTTGTTTTAACACCCTTTATCCTAATTCTTTTCGGGGGGGGGGGTTTCTTTGTTTATACAATACTTATATACCGCTGCCCATCCAAAACATTTCAGAGCGGTGAGCAACAAACAGAATAAAAGAATAAAAACACCATATTAAAAATTACTATTTTTAAAAAGAACAAAGACTCACACCTCTGACAATAGAATTGAAACTCTAAAGAATTGTAACTCAGTACTATTCATTATGTGATTGTCAGTGTCAGTACATTTCTGCATTTAATTTCCCCCTGACCTCACTGTTTACAAATCACCCAACCACAGTTATGTGCAATATATCCATCACCGTCGCTGGAGGCTCAAATAGCTGTGGCGGTTCAGAGTGCCTTTTACCAGCTTCGGATGGTTCACCAGCTACAACCTCCTCTGGACAGGGATAGCTTGGCCACAGTGGTACAGGCGCTAGTAACCTCAAGACTGGATTACTGCAATGCACTCTATGTGGGGCTGCTCTTATGGCTGTTCCGGAAGCTGGAGCTAGTGAAGAATGCAGCAACTTGGCTTTTGTTGGGAGCTGCCCCTTTTCAGCATGCAACTCCTTTGTACTGGCTGCCTGTTCACTACTGGGCATTTTTAAGGTTTTGGTACTAGTATACAAAGCCCTAAATAACTTGAGACAAACAGGCTGTCTACACGCGGGGAAAGCCCCACAGTGGCTGTGGAACTGCACCGCATCAGTAAGACAATGCAGGTGCAGGTTCGCAGCCACTGCGGGGCTTCCCTGCAATGCTGCATTTTGAAAATGTTGGAGATTTACCCCAACTTTTCCAAAGGGAGCAACGCCAACATGGTGCTTCCACCGTGTAACAGCTCTCTGTGGCCACTCCGGGGCCAATCCGAGGGCAGAGCCAGGAAGAGGGTGGCTCGGCTCCAGGACCTGGATTACCTGATGCTGCCCCAGGAGAGGGAAGTGTGGGGTTGAGGAGGGAGGCAGCGCCAATCTAGCACCATGAAGACAGCCTCTGGGATACCTGAGAGAGCTCCTTCTCCCTTATCAATTTGACTGGTCACTGAGGTTATCAGAGGATATGCTCCTGGTGGTTCCGCATGGACCTGTGGCCCAATTGGAGTCTACCGGAGAAGAACCTTCAGTGTGGTGGCCCCCTTTCTATGGAACTCCCTGCCTCTGAAGGTCAGGTAGGCGGAACACTGTGTTGCTTCTGACACCTCCTGAAAACATCTTTGTTTCAGGAAACCTTTCTTGACTGACTAGTCATGCTTTTTATCAGAATTGTTTTTTAAAGGAATAGTAATTTTTATCATGGAGTTTTATTCTTTTTTCTTATCTATCTCTCTATATGAAACTTTTCATACTAATTCACGCATGATGATGAGGACTATGGTCCACAAAAGCTTATGCCATAATAAATGTATTCATCATTACGGTGCTGCAAGACTCTTTGCTTTTGTTGTAAAATATTAACATTGCTACCCATCTAGAAACGCTTTCCATATGTACTTTTCTATTCCCTTGGATCAGAGGGGGAGTCTACACTTCTGTGACCCTGTTCAGACAACATGCTAAGTCATGGTGGTTAAGCACTTTGAGCTAAACATTGTACCATAGTGTGTCGTGTGAACCATTCCTAACCATGGTGGCTACATAAGCAGGTTTAAACACACTCTAACCATTTGCTGCAAAATGTTTAGTGACCTAACCATGGCTTAGCATGTTGTCTGAACAGGCCTGTGTCTAATCCTCAGAGATAACAGTGTTATGGATATGGAGCTGGGCTTTCTCTGTGGTAGCACACACACTGTGGAACATATCTCTAAACTCTCTATTATGGGCTTTTTGGCATCAAGTGGCCTGGCTATTTCAGAAGGTATTCTGTGTTAGAAGACTGGTTGTGAAGTTTTTGACAGTTCTTGCATTTTATTACTTGAATGGTGTTTCTGAGTATTGTAGACTTTTTGTATACCACTTTGGATGCCTTTTTTCTTTTCTTTTTTTGGCAGAGAATGTGGTTTAAATAAATACATAAAAATTACGTATACACAATATAACCCTACATCTTTCTTTTCTTCCAGAAAAACCATTTTGAAAAGGAGCAATTTGAAGAGAAGTAGCAGGTGTCTATGTGCTTAACCCTTTTCCTGCATGCCCTTTCTGCACTCAAAATTGATCCCCCAAGCTGCTTCCCCACACACGATTCCATGTGTATGAATCACTGTTGATCTCATCATTTGATCATGTGCAGCTGAATGTGTAAACAGGCTCAGTTGAAAACCATGGGGTATGAGATAAAAAAGCTCTATCATATTTAATCTGTGACACCTATTTTATATTTTCAGTACATCACTTGATGTTGCAATCACCATGTGGTTTGACATGCCCATGTGAATTCATCCCGACATGTACCTAACGCACTATGGATTGCACAAAAACTGCAAAACTCCACTGCATAATAATGAAATAAATTAATTTGCGTTAACCTGGAGAGAAACATCAACAGAAATATTTTTAAATCTTCCATGACTAAGTAGCAACTTTCTAAATCAGGAGCCTTTCTATCCGCTTATTAACTAATTTAAACTGCAATCCTATTATATTTATTTTTATTTCTTTAAGACATTTCTCACGTACCTGAGAATAAGTCCCATTGAACTTAATTGAGCTTGCCACTGAGTAGACATGTAGAGGATTGCACTGTTGCATGCATACGGTCTTCCCTGTCCGAGTTGCACAAACAGAAGATGAAAAATTGGTCTTCTATTATTTAGTGGCCACTTAGCATACCCACATTTTCTCTTCTGTTTGGTCCTGCTGTTACAATGTATGAGGAGCTTTTCATTAGGGCCAATTCAGATGATGAAATTAATGTGTTAAGAATGTGGGAAGGTGGATCAATATAGAATTCGTCACATGGTAAATCTTGGGAGTAAGCACAGTCCTTTGTTTCTGTTGATTTTTCACAGTAATTGGTGGGAGGGAAGGCTTAATTATTACAGTACAGTGAGCTGCAGTAGCTCCCTTTCTTGCAGGTAAATGGTTAAGCTGGTTCTGACTGTTCTGTCTTGCCAAAAATAGCAAACCTTAATTATAAAGCATAACCCATTACAGAACATGGGGAACACACAAACATCCTAACAGCACAGTCCTATAATCAGAAGCAAATCCTGCTGACTTTAGCAGGCTTTTGTTAAGAAGGTATAGGTTTCTAGCCGTAGTAGTCAAAGAACTTACTCTGAAATAGCCCTATTGATGGACTTTAATCATTTTTATTTTTGTGAGCTGCTTGGGCATTCTGTATAAATTGGAAAGGTGGCATTGTAACTTAATTAATATCTAACAAGTCAGCAAAACAGTTCCATGTGTTTTCAATAGATTTAATACACCACAACCTGATGCCCTCCAGATATGTTAAACTACATGACCATGGTGGCTGGGGATGGTGGGAGTTATAGTCCAACACATTTAGAGGGTGCCACATTGGGGAAGGCTAGAATACACACTTTGAGAATTGTCGCTTAGAGAGCATTTTTGCCACAAGTATTTTCCTTTATGGAAAATATTGATTTAAAAATAAAACAAGCCCTTTCAAGAAGGAAAAACACACATGCAGATTAGTCTTTGGCCTGTTTTAATTAGATACTTTATGAAAATAAATCCTGAAAATGCCACACATGTACAATAAATCCTGAAAATGGTGAAAATTTTTTATTTAACTTTCATGTTTTTAAAACAGGGAACATGTTTATTCTGTAGAGTGTGAAGCTGTTCTGATCCACTCCCTCTGTCTCTGGCTCACATACATTCCTCTCCATGGACTGGGTCTGCTTTCTCAGAGGTGCATCTTGGAAGCAAGTACTATGAATACACTTTCCATAGTGGTTGAGTTATCTTGCTGTCTCCTCCCACTCCCACCCTAAAGGAAATATATCTTATCTTCCTCCCTGCACTTGGAAAATCTGGAACCATGCCACAACAAAATGTTGTATAGTGGAGCACTCCTGTTCAGGGTAGCTAGTTATTTCTGCCCTCTTCCAGGATACTCCATCCCTCCTCTTCCTATTCTATTTTCCCACAAATGGCCACTGAACATGCATATTGGACTGCATAGATCACCCAGCCCCCTTTATGATTCTACTTTTTGGGGTATTTCTGATAACCTTTCCTCTTGCATGTGGATGGTGCTATTTGAGATACATGAGGACGGGCGCTAGCAGAATGAGTTTGCTATTAAGCATACAAGATTGTTATAGCCTCATTTAAACTGAAGTTTAACTCACAATTGAACCCACTTTCAAATTCAGTTGCTTAGCATGTATCTGTCCCTTCAATTTGATTCCATCTGAGTGGTCTTTGGTTTTTATTCAACACTGAAGATAGCAAGACAAGATACTGATTACTTGCTATGCATGAATTCCAAAGGAAACCTCGTATGTACAGTCCTCATATGTGATACACAGTGGATTAAAATTTTGAAAATATACATTCATGTTTATTTTTTTTATTGTACTGGTTTTATGTTGAACATAGCTTTAAAATTTAACAGAATGAAGGGTGGTATATAGATGTTTTAATAAAATGAATTACTACCAGGTATAGAAATGTAATGTTTGTGAAGCAGTGCTTAATCCAGAGCTTTTGTGCACATGCAAAACAGGTGTGTAAGAAAACTGAGGTGCGTAAGCCTCTCCACAATCCCCCCATGCATGTATTCCAGTACATCCTTTAAAGAAGAGTTAAGTTTCTAACCCTCATGGCCAGAGCGGAACACACACACCTCGCCGCAACCTAATTGCATGTGTACAGCACAACGAAGTACTCTACCTACTGCTGCCTACTCCTTGGACACTCCCGTGCCCGCCTTGTGTATTGGCTGTTTGTTCCCCCATAAGAAAGGTACACACATTCCTCCCGGCATGCCTGCCAGTTTTGCACAGCCCGTAAACGAACCCGCACACCGGGGGAGGGGGGGGGCTGATGCGCGGAGGCGGAAGTTCAAAGTGGGAGGACCGACCAGGAGGAAGAGAGGACCTCGGCGCACCGCAGAGCCTTTTAAAATCCATACTGTTGTGCAAAGCGGCATCTTTGCAAAGGTTCAGCCGTGGTTTGGGAACGGACCTTTCCAAGACTAAGCGCGGTCTATGCATGGAAGCAAGTCCCACACAGCACTAGGTTCAGCGCTGGGGACTAACTTGATTCCAAGCAAGTACGCAAAGGATTGCATCCTTGGAACACAGACGAGCGCGACAACTCACGCACCCCTCCTGCGAAACAGAGTTTGCGGGTCACCGTCTTGCCATGATTAGCCAGCCTACCAGCTCCTCCTCGTTCCAGCTCAGAGCAAAGCGGCGGAAGAGCGAGCGGGACGGATGCGAAGGCGGGAGGGAGGGGAGAAGAGAGGGTGGGGAGGGGCCCAGCCAGGGAACGTTCATGAATGGCTCCTCCCCACCCCCCACCCCCAGCACAAACCCGGCCTCGCAGCGCCATGTGTGTAGCGACCAAGCGCGCGGGCTGCTGCCACACTATTTAAACAGAGGCTATGAGACCCGGAGGAGCAAGGGAGGTCCACCAAGATCACTCAGGAGGCAGAGAGGCTGGGGAAGGAGGGGGAGGGGGAGGAGGAGGAAGGAGAAGAAGAGGAAGCTGATGAAGCTGGTGTGGATGATGCTGGCGTCGCCGCTGTATCAAGGACGAGAGTTGTAGTCGTGCTGCAAAACATCTCCCTTTCCAGTAATAATATAATAATAATTAATAATAATAGTCATACCAATTGATAATAGTAGTAATACATTCCGTACTAGGTATCAAAGGGGGAGAGCGAGCGAGAAGACGCCCCTTCCAATCGGATCCATACAAACTTTCCAGACTCTGGTTTCTCATTCTTCCTGCATCATTTTTGGAAGTAGCTTCATTTTCCGTGTACGCTAGAGCGCAATTTTCCAATTTTTGATTTGCATTGCACCATGCCCTCTTTTTTCTTCCTGGGTTTCTTTTCTTGCAGTCTAATGGCTTGGCTGCTCCTCGCCGGTAGCAGCAGCAGCAGCCCGGAGGAGGAGGCGGTGGTGGACGAGGAGAAAACGCTCCGGGTGCTGGTGCTGCTGCCCAAGGACAACGCGTACCTGTTCTCCCTGGCGCGGGTCAAGCCGGCCATCGAGTACGCGGTGCGGACCCTGGAGGCGAACGGGACGCTCCTGCCGGCGGGCTACAAGTTCCGGCTCTTCTACAATGACTCGGAATGCGGCAACGGGGCGTTGTTCAGCCTGGTGGATATGATCGCCTTGCGGCGGCAGTGGCCCGATCTCCTGCTGGGGCCCGTGTGCGACTACGCGGCCGCGCCGGTGGCCCGCCTGGCTTCCCACTGGAACCTGCCCATGATCTCGGCCGGCGCGCTGGCCGCCGGCTTCAGCACCAAGACGGGCGAGTACTCGCACCTGACCCGGGTCTCGCCGGGCTATGCCAAGATGGGCGAGATGTTCCTAGCGCTCTTCCGGCACCACAAGTGGACGCGGGTCATGCTCGTCTATCACGAAGACAAGGAACAGCGCAGCTGCTTCTTCGCCTCGGAGGGCGTCCATGTGGTCTTCCGCGACGCGGGCTTCCACACGGACGACTTCGCCTTCGACGAGGGCGGAAAGTACACGGACGACGTGGTGCGCGCCATCCAAGGCGGCGAGAGAGGTGAGGGCGCTCGGGCAGGGCTGTTCTATTAGCCGAAGGGAGAACTGCCCCGGGAAGCCCGGGCCTGCCGATGCTCCGGCCGGGGCATCTTCGGCTGAAAAGGCGAGGGTAGGACCTCCGGGGACGGAGCGCGCAAGCCGGCAGTTGCGCCCCAACCTCCTTTGTAGGGATCCCCAGGGAAGCATCTCTCTGTGCCGTGTAATCGTTTGGGATGGGGGGGGGATCTTTTGAGTCAAGGAAGTGCGCTCCCCCCACGGGACTGTGTCCGAATGGATTAGCAGGTCAGGATCAGTCCATAGTTTAGAGAAGGTGCAGATGAAACCCTCTGTGTTACTGGGAATGCCTTTCAGTACCTTCCCCCGACCCCAGTCCCAATTCCAGCTTGGCGCTTTATTTGTCAATGGAGGTTGGCATCTCAATCCTAGGCATGTTTTCTCAGGAATATGTCCAGTCAAGTACAATAGACTACTCCCGGGTAAATGTGCCCAGGGATTGCAGCCCTCTGCGTTTGTTTTTAGCGATTCCCACAGTGGTCCTATGACGTAGGTCAGAGGTATCCTCATTTTACAGAGGGGGAAATTGAGGCTAAGAGCGAGCAATATGCCCAAGGCCAAACAGCCAGTCATCAACAGAGGTGCAACTTGGACCCAGGCCTCCCACATCCAAGTCAAACCCATCACAGAGTTCCCTCTATGCCTCTGCTACTCTTCATTCCACTTCTGCTATAGCTGTTTTGCTTTATTGCTTCCTTCATCAAGTAAAATACATTAAAATGCCCATTGGTTTGGATTGGGAGTGGGTGCCCAGCAAAGCATATGAGTGGGCGCTGTATAATTCCGTTACTGGACCACTATATTTTAAAACTGCGGAGGATACATGGCAATTATGGAGGAGGGGATAACTATGAAGGTGTTCACCAGGTTTTTCTATACTTAACGTAAAGGATGAAGAGTGCTACGACTGCAGTGGTACACTAGGGAGCACTCAGCCTCTAAAAACACATATACAGAATTAAATATGTAAAAGCTATTTGAAATAGCATTTATTTATTTAAAAAAAAGGTTCTGAAATATGCAGACATTGTGAGGGGAAGAATGTATCATCATCATCATCATCAATAAATATCATTGATGTTGCAAGCACTAGCCAATAAGTCTTGGAATCACTGTACACATAGCACTTCAACCTGCAATAGATATGCTGGGAAAGATGTTTGGTTTCCTAAATGGCTCTTTGGAAAGACCCAGAGATGGCTGTCGTTCTATGCAGGCAATTGATGATAGGAACATAGGAAGCTGCCTTATACTGACCATTGGTCCATCTAGCCTACTATTATTATTATTATTATTTACATCCCACCATTTTCCCAGGGCTGGGACTCAAAGCGGTTCACAAAGTTAAAACATGTACAATTAAAACACATAAATATAAGTTTACAAAAGTTTTAATAGAATTAAACCTACAGTAAAATTAAAAACATTTTTAAAATTTAAAAGCAGTAACAAATTTTAAAAACAAAACCATACATCACCATAGGTCCAGAGTATTTCAAAAAGCCTGCTGGAATAAAAAGGGTTTGCCTGTCTCTGGAAGTGCAGCACAGAGGGAGCCAGTCTGGCTTCCTTAGGAAGGGAGTTCCAGAGCCGTGGAGCAGCCACGGAAAAGGCCCTCTCCCGCGTACCCATCAGGGGTGCCTGGGATGTTGGTGGGACTGAGAGAAGGGCCTCCCCAGAAGGTCTCAGAGCATGGGCAGGCTCATATGGGAGAATACGGTCTTTCAGATAACCTGGACCCAAGCCATTATAGGGCTTTATAGGTGATAACCAGCACTTTGAATTGTGCCCGGGAAGAAACCGGAAGCCAGTGGAGCTGTTTTAACAGGGGTGCTGGTGACACTGACTGGCAGTGCTCCCCAGGATTCAGGCAGGATTCTTTCCTTGTCCTACCTGGAGAAGCTGGGACCTTCTTCATGCAAAGTATGTGCCCTATCGCACTGAGCTACAGCCCCTCCCTTAGATTTGGCATGGATAGGAATAAAGCATTAATATGAAAAAAATCATTTCAACAGGGTATCTTCTGGGTAAAGTGATACCTAACCTAACCCCTTTCCCTCTGGCTTTTCATCAGTCTTTTTTATATTCTTCAGTAATACGTACTTATTCTGAACTATTATCACCAGTTCCTGTAATGTTTAAAATTCTGATCTAGCACATTCCAGTTTTGCTCTTCTCCGTACTTCTCGCGTTGTCCCCTCCTTTAATTTTATCTGTGGCAGATTTGGGTTGAAAGTATTTTTAATTTAACAAACAAACCCAAAGGATTTATTCATTTCTCCTCCTCTTCCAAAAGCCAAACGTTAGTTGATAACTGCAATGTCTTTTTAGATCTAGTTGTTTTTATGTATAAATACTTACTTAATAAATGTATATCTTGGCTTTCAGGACAAAACCCCCACTCAATGCAGCTTACAAACTTTTAAAAACAAAGACGTGCTGCTTTCCATATTTCTGTTTGCACCATTACATACTGGAAAATTGCATGGCTGTCCACCCACTCTTCTGATGCTGTGAATGAATGGCTCAGACGTAGACTGTAAATATCAAGGGTGCAGCTTGGACTGCAGAGTTTGAATGTGCTGTAGAGTTTCCTGGACTATTTTATATAGATCTATGCAAACTAGCTTAGAATGAACTACAGGGAGTTTGAATCTGACTTCTGCCATGAACTCTATAACTGGCCTCAAGTAAGCCAATGCGCCATTAGCCTCAGTCTTCTGTTGTGTGGTATGGAAATAATACTTTTCAGGGTTGTTGTGAGGATTACAGCATGTGCCAGGTATTATTTCTACTTTGGAATGAATTTAATCCTATATAAATCCTTTTTTGCACTAACCATTGTAGGCAATTCCTCCTCTCCAGTGCTATTGCAAGCAGTGGGAGGAGGAAATGCTCCAGCAGAAAACCAAACTGTAATTTCAAAAGCACTTGTTTATATAGATCTTTCCATGTGATCTTTCCACTTCCAGTGATACTGTGGGTTTGCTTGCGTGTGGATGGTGTGCAAATGGGAAAAGAGGAGCCGTGAATGAATGAAACACCCCCAGTATTTATTTGACTGTATTCTTATTGTGACCAGTATTAGCAAAGCTTACTAATGCTTTGCTAGTGATCCCTCCATTCATATGTGTAAATGCTCTCTTTTCCCGTTCATTGCACGCTTGCTTGTACTTCCAGTTAATAGCACCTGGACTGCAACAGGCCAGCATGCATGAAGGAATTGCTAAGAGTAGTTGACTGTCTGTGGCAAAAGTGGTTGCCTGTAGATTCATACGTTTCAGCATGCCTTATCAAGACATTACAAAAATGAATTCCATTAGAAGAAGTTCCCCAGGTAAGAAAGCAACAAGGAGTTCACTTCAAAGTCCTCTCTTACGTTTCTTATGCAAGCCTCAGGCATGCTGGGAGTTGTAGTACATCCAAGTTGGGGAAGCCTGTTCTATGCTACCAACTCAGATGTTCCTCTCTCTGCAAGCCTCTCTCATTTCGACTGATTGGCAGTCTTCCTGCTTCTTGGCTGCAGAGGTGAGGGGTAGCGGCAGTGGTCATACAGTGGGCTGGCGGTGGCATCCAGCAGATGCAGTCAGGGGGCCTGACAGGTGCCAGTACACATACGGGTTCTGTGTTGCTAAACCCTGATATAGACGATGAATGAAAGAACCTTTTCTAACTTTTCTTTATTTGTTTCCCCCCCCCCCTCCTTCTGTTTCTAATGTTTCTTGTTTGGGGCTTTCAGGCTGACCACTCTCAATATCAGTGGAATCTATTTTTGGTGTTGTTTCCTGTTTTTATTCAGAGTAGGAAGTTGTTCTCCGGCAGGTCACATACACTGATAGCTTTTGGACTCCTTTAGTTCACAGGGGTAGTAGGAAACCAAGAAGCCAGATTTTTAGTGAATGGGGGTTGGGGTGTTCTCTGAAGCTTTGGATTCATACCGTTGGATTGTTCGTTGCATGTGCTTGTCATCTGTGACGTGAGAAGACCAGCACATCATAATCTGTATTAAATACACAGAGGCTCATAGTTATTTATTTCTGATCCCATGCACACACGCATCGTTGAAAGGTATGCCCTGAAGACAAGACTATAGAAAACATCAGGTTTTCTATCACGCATCTTACTCTTAACAGCATCACTCAGATAATTTCCTGGATTTTTTTAAAAAAAAAACACATTTCAAGGATGGAACCATTCCCACGAATAACTTGAGGTGTGTTCACATCCATTAAAATCAATGACAGCTTTGGTAATAATTGCAATGTGGTTTAGATTGCATCTATGAGTGGGTGTGCTGTCTTTAAAGCCTAGGTGAGAAACCTGTAGCCCTGTGGATGTTGTTAGACTCCACTTCCCATCACTCCCAGCCAGCATGACTGATGGTTGGGGATGATGGGAGTTGCAGTACAACATCTGGATGGCCACAGGTTTAAAGCAACGATTTAACGTTAAATCATTTTTTTAAAAGAAGAATTATATTATTTCATTTATATCCTGCCTTTTTTCCTCTTGGAAGGAACTCAAGGCAGCTTACATGGCCTTTGCCTTCTCCATTTTACCCTCACTACAACTCTGTGAGGTAGGTTATGCTGAGAGTCATTGACTAGCCCAAACGTATTTTATTTATTTATTTCATTTCAATCCTACCCAATAGCCAAAGCTCTCTGGGCGGTTCACAAAAGTTAAAACAGCATAAAATATAATGTGAAAGCTTCAAGCCACAATATAAAACCACAGTACAAAAGTACAATCAGAATGAAACAGAGCAGCAATGCAGAGATTTAAAACACAAATTTAAAATAGCAGCGTTAAAAGACTAAGATAGTAAATTGCTAAAATAACTGGGGGAGGGGGGAGAGATTCACCTAGCGCCAGAAAGAATATAACATAGTTCCAGGCGAACCTTTCTAGGGAGCTCATTCCACAGTCAGAATGCCACAGTAGAAAAGGCCCTCCTCCTGGTAGCCACCCACCTCATTTCCTTTGGCTGGGGCTCATGGAGAAGGACCCCTGAGGATGATCTTAGAGTCCGGACAGGTAGATATGGGAGGAGGCGATCCTTCAGGTAACCTTACCCCAAGCTGTTTAGGAATTTGAATGTTTATACCAGCACTTTGGATTGGGCCCCAGCATGGACTAGTCCGAGTGAGGATTAAAATTCCCTTCTTCATTGTGATCTCTGTGCATCACACACATATGGGCTCTGCGCCTGCGTTGAGGCTCGCTTCGGCAATCTTCCATAGCTGAGACTTTTGGCGGGAATCCCTTCCCCTTAATCTGCTGCCCATGTCAGTGGGGGTTCCCGCCTAAGTGTCCCAGTCCAACACTCTAACCACTAGTCCACATGGCACATATCTAACAATATGCTGATTTACAGCAGATGGAGTGCTTTTCAGTAACCTAACCAGCTTGCAGATGTAGGATGCACTGAAGGCAAGTTCATACTATTTGGAGGATGGGAGAGTATGGAATAGAGGTGTTAGAGCAGGGGTGGGGAATATGTGGCTCTCCATATGTGATTGAACTAGAGCTCCCATCATCCCTGGCAATTGGTCACGCTGGCTGGGGCTGATGTGAGTTGGGGTCCAACAACATCTAGAAGACCTTAGGTTCCCCACATCTCAGAGTCTGAGAGACTGTTTGTCTGTATTCTCATGCTGAAGTATCTGAATCAAAGCTTTCCATTTGCACAAATGTTTACAAGGTTACTAAAGCTCCATCATAGAGGACAGGATGATATTGGTGCGACATCTATTCTGATCCCTAAAAAGGAGGATGGCAGAAAAGCACAGGTGGACTTGACAGTAGTGTTGCCCTCCTTAAAACCTTCATGGGGCCTTGAGGATCAAGTTATTCAAGTCCTAGCGTGATCTATCTCTGCAACGAGCACAGAGGTAAACACAGATAGTACAATGCTCTCCACGTATGCACACGTTTTAATACAGCCAGATACTTGTATTGAATTAAACATTTGGAAACCATTTGCTATATCAGGCACTGATTAAGACTGATGCTTCTGTAGTCCACCTCTTATACCGGACAAACTGCCCTCTGTCCACTATATCAGTATTTTAAAAGTGCAGCGTGTTCTATACATTGCTAACCCCGGATGAGACTAGTTGTTTGGCAATAGACACAGGGTTTCCTATTGTGTATTTGATATCAAGATGTGAAATGAGTGAGGGGCATTGGAGGGGAGGTACATTTAACTCATCCCTGCTTACTGTTTTTCTTTTGCTACCTCTTCCCAGTAGGGCTTCCAAAAAAACTTTTCCTTTGCCAATGGAGAAGAATAGGCATGGGCAAGACGTTAGAGAGGTAAAGCAGCAGTCCGGGGAAGGTTTAAGCATCCATCCCACCCCTTCTGTTTTTGCAAATGTCACTCCTATCTCTGCTTTTCACACAGACAATAAACACAGGATTCTCATCTGATGTCTAGTTCCTCCCTTAGACATTGAGCTTTCTCAGATGAGTGTTTTATAGCACACTCGTTACTGGGCACTCACAGATTTGTGTGGGTCCTGTTCATGAAGCTGTCCACCTCCTGCATTTCGCCTGCTCTTTCTGATTGTTTTCCCATTTAAAAAAAACCTGATTTTTTTCCTCTAGCGAAACATGCCGCCATTTCCTGCTGTGTGCAGGAAAAGCAGCGCAAAAGCCCGCCTGCCCGCTGAATGGGCCACGTAGTCTTTGTTTATTTCCTCGTACTACTACCTCCTCCTCCATCTGAAGAAAGAGGAAGTGCTCGTCCCCATTGTGGGACAGAAGCACGATTCAAAGCGAAGTGAGGGAAATGCGATTTCCCCCCATCGTGATTGTATTACTTGGAGAGGAATACCCGAAGGTGGTGAAACCAGCCTTTTTGCTCAAGCCTGTGACACCTCCTGTTTGACTTAAGCCATCCATGTTCTTGTTGATGTCCTATATAAAGACAGAAATCAGCCTACTTTTCAATGTCTTTTGGTCCCTTTCCGCACCATAGGTGTGGAGAGGGCTGGAAGCAGGGAAACGCACAGAGGCCGCACCGGAATGCGACGGCCCGGGCTTCTACCAAGCCGTTGCAACGCGTGTCGGCCATTTTTTTTTACAGATCTGCTGAGGAGCTCACAAGCGCTCCTGTGCAAAAGGTTTGTTCATTTTAAAAACACGCAAGATCTAGCCCCCCTCCCCCGTGCCATCTTGGGGATGGCGTTTTCACAGTCCCCCCCTCCTGATGGCCTCAGAGCCATGTGGTGTGGCTCCGTGGCCATCGGTGCAGCCGCGCTTACTTACAGGTAAGCACGGCTGCGCCCGGGATGGGCAGCCAAACCAGCCACCCATCTCGCTTCCCTCCCAGGAACAGGGAACGAACTGGGATAATAGCGTTCCCTGAGCTCCCGGGAAAATGGAGGGCTGGCCCCTGCCTGCTTGTGGGATGCTCTGTGCGTCATGTGGACTCTCTACGAGCAGGCAGGGGCAGCCCCGGGAAAAATGGCTGGTGCGGAAAGGGCCTAGGTCTAAGAATGTCAATAACCCCCATGAGCATACACAAAAGGAAATGTTGGATGGACAGCAACAAATCTGATGCTTAACCTTTCATTCTTTTATAGTGACTCTGCATATGTTAAGAGACTGAGAGATGTTTTCTTTTGGCCCTGCTGAATGGAGAGTCTCTTCCCTCTCAACCTTGGAGAGATCCCCGTTGAGTATTGCATAAATAACAAAGGCATTTTGTGGAAGCAGCTATTGAGGAGGGTGGGAGCTGTGGGGGAATTCATGAATTCCTGACTCTTGCATTTATTCAGTAATAGGGTCACCCGTTTAGCAAAACAAACAACTGGGAGACAAACCGCTTATTAACCGCTTTGAAAAATCAGATGCAATATTGACTGACTTAAGAAACAAGAGCTAGTGTACTGACATCTATGGTGAAGTTAAGATTAATTACCAAATCTGGGATTCAGGTTGCTGGCAGATCCATTGACTTAAACCTAAGGCAGTATTTAGTTTTTAGAGCAAAAGGGGGATGTGATTGAAGGGAGCTGAACTTTCTTGGTGTCTGCCACTGACCTCCTCATAGCCTTTCTCCCCAAGTGCTTTTTCTTTCAGCCATATGATCTCCTGGTTAGTTTACTGCTATGTGTTGTATGTGAGGCTTCCCTTGAAGATGGTCTGAAAACTTCAATTAATACAAATTATGGCAGCTAAGGTACTGATTGGAACTGGGCTCATAGACATGTGCCAGGGGTGCCCAGGCACACCTTAATGTCTCAAGCCATAACGTCACACAGAATTTAACTTGGTTACTGCATGGTCTGAGTTATCATGTTGGCAATTTCTGTCATTGTTCCAGCTCTTATGTTGCTGGTGTTCTTAAGAGACAGTGTAAGTGTTTGTAAGTTAACACAGGACATTTAGCCAGACAAGCTGGAAATACAGCTTATTCTGTAGAAGGAAATATCGATTGGTTCTTTTGATACCAGTAAAAGCTTCAACTCCTTCCACTATCCATCAAGTGACCCTCCCCTTTTAAAAAATCTTTTCTCAGCAAAACAAGCAAAAGGTTTCTTACTGTAGTTGCAGGCTCTTCAATGGACTATCAGAACTTGACTCTTTTCAAATCAAAATTTTGATTTGATTTGCACCGTTTTCAGCCCTGTTATCAATCAATTATTTAATTATGCTGTTGCGAGCCTGGAGGGATGGACAAGAGAGGGTTAAAATAGGTCAGACCGTCTGGCCAGATCTGGCCCAGAACAGCCTTTATTAAGTAATCCACAGGTAATATGTTGCCATGAGAACTAAATAGTTACCCAATTGTTTCTTGCTACGGAATCATTTCCCATATCATTTTGGGGTTGGTCTGAAGATCTGATCAGAGAAGGAACTATGCCTTTCTCTGCTCACTCCCAGCTAAGGATGTTGTAATCTTGGTATGTGAGCACCAGAAACAAAAAGATTATAATTTGAATTTTGAGTCAAAGAGGGAGAGAGCTGAGTTTTTGGACTCTGCAAGCTAACCGCATTTTATTTATTTATTTATTTATTTACATTTATATACTGCCCCATAACTGAAGCTCTCTGGGCAGTTTACAGAAATTAAAAATATTGAACATTAAAAACACCGATATACAAAATTAAAAACCATAGAGCATAAAACAAGTTATAATTTCAATATCCTTTAAAACAACAATTCTGGGTCAAAGCACAACAACAACAAAGCACAAAGCCCTCATCATATGCTGTTAAATGCCTGGGAGAAGAGGAAAGTCTTGACCTGGCGCTGAAAAGATAACAATGTTGGCACCAGGCGAGCCTCGTCGGGGAGATCATTCCATAATTGGCTGGCTCTGTACAGATCTGATGTAGGAACAGTGGACTTGGAATGTTTTAGCTGCCCTCCATTTTTGTGCAGCCTGTATATTTGTAAATAAATGGAAATATTACAGAACACAAATAAGCCTCCATTGGCCTCCTTCTAAAGAAACCATGCTCTGGAAGATGCTGTGCCTTTGCAACTTCTCACTGGTGGCAGAAGTGGGTCTGCATAACATTATGCTCTTTTCCCTACTTGCCCAATGAAGCAGAGGGTCTCACTTCTAGCCTTTTTGCATAGAGATTCAACAGTTGAACACGGCAGGCTGTTTGACCAAAGAACTGGATAGTTAAACAGTTGTTATAGTTTGCTGCATGTAGAAGAGGTCAGATTATAACTAAATACTTTGCTCAGCAGTACTACAAGCGAGAAAGATCTTGGAATTGTTGTAGATCACAAGCCAAATATGAGCCAACAGTGTGATGCGGCGGCAAAAAAGGCAAATGCTATTTTGGGCTGCATTAATAGAAGTATAGCTTCCAAATCACGTGAGGTACTGCTTCTCCTCTATTCAGCACTGGTTAGGCCTCATCTTGAATATTGCGTCCAGTTCTGGGCGCCACACTTCAAGAAAGATGCAGACAAACTGGAAGGGGTTCAGAGGAGGGCAACGAGGATGATCGGAGGTCTGGAAACAAAGTCCTCAGAGAAGAGACTGAAAGAATTGGACATATTTAGCCTTGAGAAGAGAAGACTGAGGGGAGGCATGAGCACTCTTCAAATACTTGAAAGGTTGTCACACAGAGGAGGGCCAGGATCTCTTCTCGATCAACCCAGAGTGCAGGACACGGAATAATGGTCTCAAGTTACAGGAAGCCAGATTCCAGCTGGACATCAGGAAAATCTTCCTGACTGTTAGAGCAGTACGACAATGTAACCAATTGCCTAGGGAGGTTGTGGGCTCTCCCACACTAGAGACTTTCAAGATGCAACTGGACAGCCATATGTCAGGGATGCTTTAAGGTGGATTCCTGCATTGAGCAGGGAGTTGGACTCAAAGGTCTTATAGGCCCCTTCCAACTCTACTGTTCTATGATTCTATGACTCTGTTCCTTGGTTTACTAGACCAGAAGTAAAACTATTCCTAGACACCAAGGCCCTTTCCACACCAGGCGTTTTGCCTGGGATAGCCCCTGGGTGTAGAGGGAGGGTGATCCCAGAATTACCTAATACACACCATCGGAGCACTGGACTCGATGGCCTTATAGGCCCCTTCCAACTCTACTATTCTATGATTCTATATTTGAATTTATTTGCTACATTACCCCGGCTTTCAGCGTTCCTAGCTCCCCCCGCCCTCCGCTTTCTCCTCAGAATGCCGAAAGAGAGTAACTAGCCCAAAGTAATGCAGTGAGCCTCCCAGCAGAAGCACTTCCACATAGAGCTAATTCATGGTTTAACATTACATGTGAAATGAGCCGATAACAGCCAATCCAAAAAACCCTGAACTATCATAGGAAAGAATGATACATACACAAAAAAGAAAGACTTTTAAAGAAGGACAATATTAAAAGAAATGTATCCAAATAATCACCATGGGTCAAAATCCAAAAAAGACATGTGGCACTAAGGAATATATTACTATGCCTAAAACCCAAAATTCCCATAGTAATCTTAAAACTGAAAAAGAAATAAGGGAGGACAACAGTAATATGCAGTAATAGTGACTTCACCTGCCATCAAATTGATTGGGTAAGTAAAAACTTGGGTCTCAGAGCAAAAACCTGATCCATAAAGTACTTTGGCTATGATCCACAAAGTAATTGATGCTTCCCCCAACTCTAATATGCAAGAGTAGGCAGTTGAACCCCTCCATATCTAGGCAACTCAATGTGGTGTGGTGGTTAGAGTGTTGGACTGGGACGTGGGAGACCAGGGTTCTAATCCCTACTCAACCATAGAAGCTCACTTGGTGACTTTGGGCCAGTCACAGACTCTCAGCCTAGCCTACCTCACAGGGTTGTTGTGAGGATGAAAATGGAGAGGAGGAAGATTATGTACGCTGCCTTGGGTTCTTTGGAAGAAATAAGGTGGGTTATAAGTGCAATAAATAATTAAATATAAACCTGGAAGATGTGTACCCAAAACCTCTAGAGAAGGACTGGAGGTGGCAAATCAACTGAAAATAGGGTGACCATATGGAAAGGAGGACAGGGCTCCTGTATCTTTAACAGTTATATCGAAAAGGGAATTTAAGTAGGTGTTATTTGTATGCATGCAGCACCTGGTGAAATTCCCTCTTCATTACAACAATTAAAGCTGCAGGAGCCCCCTCTTGACCAGATACAAAAGAGTAAGGTGACCAGATAAAATCCAGGTCAGGGCTCATGTAACTTTAACAGTTGTAGAGAAAAGGGAATTTCAGCCAGTGTCATTTGTATGCAATTAGTTCCGGGTGAAATTCCCTCTTCATCACAGCAATTAAAGTTGCAGGGGCCTTGCCTTCTTTTGTATATGGTCATTCTAGTATAGTGCATGCACCTTTAACTGTTGTGATGAAGAGGGAATTTCACCAGGAACTAATTGCATACAAATGACTCTGGCTGAAATTCCCTTTTCTCTACAACTGTTAAAGTTACATGAGCCCTGACATGGATTTTATCTGGTCACTCTACAAAAGAGGGCAGGGCTCCTGCAGCTTTCCATATGGTCACTGTAATCCAGACAAAATGAAAGTAGCAATTGCGGCTGGAACTGCTAATCTGGGAATGAGCCAGTTCTGGGTTGGATTGTACTCTCCCTTAAGGAGAGTAGGTAGATACATATGTGGGAGAGGGCCTCCTCAGTTGAATCATCAGGAAATCCATCTAAGTTCCCCGTCTGTTTCCTTTCCTTCCATAAGAAAGTGATTTTTCAACAGGCTTTTGTTTGAGCTATTGCGTCTCGTTTTGGTCTCCCTTAGAGTTTAGTTTGGTGTCAATTAGATGATTTTGCCACTGCTGGATTTCTTTAATGTTATGGTCTGGTTTGGTGGTTTCATTTGCTTTATGCAAATGAGTTTATTATATGGCTAGCTGCTCTAGGCCCAGGTGGGAAGAAGGAACATCTGTATCTACTGGTACATGTAGGTGATTTGCAGTAGATTAGTGAGGATTTTTGATTCCCAATTATTTAACAATCACAATGGCAAAATGGCTCCTCTCTAGCCCTATATTTTACTGCCGAAATGAAGAAAATTTGGGGCATCACTAACTAGATTTGTATTTTGGTGTGGAAATCCTATGACCTCTGTTCAGTTCTGGTATGCAAAACAAATTCTTGGGCTCAGACTTCTTCCAAGGCTGCAATGCTATACACACACCTGGGAGTACTTCAGTGGGACTTAACTTCCAAGTAGATGTGCATACGATTATACTCTGTCTTTTGCATCAGACTCTGGCTGGTGGATCGCAGGGATTTTAGTAAAAAGCAAAGTCGATCCTGCAACCCTGATGTTTGTACTCAAGCAGACACGAGCCCTGTAATGGATACTACCAAGGATCAAAGGGATCGAGACCAGAGTGATCCTTCCTTGCACGCATGGCTGCAAAACTCAGCTAGGCTCAGCCGTTCTGCTTGAAAAGTGAAAGTAGGAAAGGAAACACAAGCCCTGTAATGGATACTACTAGCAAGGATCAAAGGGATCGAGACGAGAGAGTGTTTCCTTTTCTTCGCGGGAAGCGGGAGGGGAAGACCTGGCCTCTGTAGAAATTTTTTTGAAACATGTAATTTAAAAATTCCATAGCCATCAAATGCCTGGACCTATAATTCTGAAATTTCTGACACATATCTACCCCTAACCCATCTACAAAGTGAGCAATGTTCAGACTTCTAACTTTTAAAATAAAAAGTTATAGGCGTTTCTTTCCTCATTGTTTCAAAAATACCTTGCCACCACATGCCTGGACCCAGCTGTCTGAAATTTTACACACATATCAAGCCAAGTGGTACCTGTAATGTGCCCATGTTTCCTGTTTGTATCTTCAAAAATAAAAAAGTGGGAGGCGTAACTGTATTTACCCCACCACTACCCATTTTTCTAAAATTAATTGCCACACAAGGCAAGCACCTACGTTTCCGAAATTTCACACACATAGGTCCCAAGGTACCGCCTACAATGTGGCAAAGTTTCATGTGTGTAACTTTAAAAATGACAAAGTTATAGGCATTCCTGGGTATTTATTAAAAAATTAATTGCCACACAAGGCAAGCACCTATGTTTCTGAAATTTCATACACATAGGTCCCAAGGTACCACCTACAATGTGGCAAAGTTTCATGTGTGTAACTTTAAAAATGACAAAGTTATAGGTGTTTCTTTCCTCATTGTTTCAAAAATTAATTGCCACACAAGGAAAGCTCCAATGTTTCTGAAATTTCACACACATATCAAGGCAAGTGGTACCTGTAATGTGCCCAAGTTTCCTGTTTGTATCTTCAAAAATAAAAAAATGGGAGGCGTAACTGTATTTACCCCACTACTACCCATTTTTCTAAAAATTAATTGCCACACAAGACAAGCACCTACGTTTCTGAAATTTCACACACATAGGTCCCAAGGTACACCCTACAATGTGGCAAAGTTTCATGTGTGTAACTTTAAAAATGACAAAGTTATAGGCATTCCTGGGTATTTATTAAAAAATTAATTGCCACAAAATGCATGCACCAATCTTTCTGAAATTTCTCACAGATAACTACCCCTAACCAGTCTACAATGTGCCCAAGTTTCATCCTTCTATCTTTAAAAATGAAAAAGTTATAGGCGTTTTTGTAAAACAATACTTGGCTATGGGAAAAAGCATTCAAAATGGCGTCCGATCCGGATCGGACATCTGGTCCGATCCGATCCGACCAGCCTCCGATCCGATCCGATCCGACCCCCCAGGTCCGATTCCGATCCGCTATCCGATCCGATCCGGGGGGTCAGTGCACATCCCTAGTGCCTATTACTAATAAATGGTATATGTAATTATGTTTATCAGGTGAGAAGATCTAACTGCACTGATGGCAGACTGTTGATTTAATTAACTCTTCTTTAGTTTTGGACATTAATCTCCATAGAATAAAAATGTATCAATTCCCCACATATGATTTACCAGTACATGTTTGAAACAGAAATAGTTCCACACTTCTTCATTCCTTTTAGTCAAGCTTGCTAATTGGCAATTGAGAAATGACTTTGATTCCCCTTAGAGTACACTAAATTTGTGGAAGATTAAAGACACAGAGGAGAGAACTGAGGATTTAGCTAGGATATTTTCAAGAAAATCCAGCTTTTCCATGTATAATTATGAAGCTAATTCTTATCAATTCATTTGACAGTTCTGTTTCATGCATGGCTAATTTAGGATGAATTCCAGCCGTCATTTCTGTTTTTATTTTAAAGCATCTGGTGAAAGCAGGCAGATTTTCTTACATAATCTAGCATTCTTTTCTTTAACATGTTGAACATTTTAGACTAGTGAGTGCTCCAGTCCACTGATTTGGATCCAGTGAAGATTTAGTAATTAATAACCGTGCCTTAATCATTCTTTGAAATGACTGCATTTGTTGTCACTGTTCTTTGTTGTTCCTGTCATTCCTTAATATTTTATGTCATGGGGTTGTATCCTGTGGTGTCCTTACACCAGCGGAATGGACACCACCGATAAATCCAATTTTCCCTCCTCCCTGCAGCCCCCCACACATCCCAAATCTTTTCCAGATGGTTGGGGGACCCTCTGGAGCAGACAATGGGGGGGGGGCATGGGGGAGGAAGGTATGGTAAACTCCTGTTGTGTGAGTGGAGGCTTGTTCATATAATGTTGAATTTAGCTCACGGTAGAGAATTAAATATTCCAAGTATCACTTGGAACTTTAGTTTTGCTTCGTGTTAATGAGATAACTGAGGCTGCAATCTTATACCCGCTTACCTGGGAGTAAGCCCAATTGAAATCATTGGGACTTATTTCTGAGTAGATATGTATAGGGTTACACTGTGACTGGGTTCAGACAACACGATAACCAATGGTGGTTTAAATAGTCAGTGGTTGGTTATTTAATCCACCATGGGCTATCGCATGTGTGGAGGGAGTTTTTTAACCAATGGTTGGTTATTTGGCCGAAATAACCAACACTATGCAGATTTAATTATTTGACGCACGATTGGTGTTGGGTGGAGGACACCGTTGGTTATTTCCTCCGCCAATGTTGGTTATTTCATCAGCCACAGAGTCACAAGGCAAGAGTGGTCAAAGTGGTGGCTGCCACTCTAGTCCAGCTGGCTGGATAGATTTTTGGCAGCAATGGCTGATGGGATACTAGCAGGAGGACTGAGGGGGGAGAGAGGGCGAGGGATGAATGAGTCAACTCAGCATGGACTAATAGTCAACTCAACGTTGATCCTAAGCCACACCACTGTTGATTATTATCATGTTGTGTGGGGAGTACCCCCTAGATAAACAACATTCGAGTTTCTTCAAGATCAAAAGATGTTACTTAATTGTACGAAATATTACAAGATATCAGTGGTTAATGAACTCCCACCCCCACATTTTTGAATGAAATGTCTCGCAATAATGCTGAAATGCTTTTTTTTAGATCCAATTAAAATTTAGTGATTAACTTCCTTGACAATAAATAGCCACTGAGGAGCCTCCGGGGAGTAGGAAGTGGGGTCCTGCAGAATGTCCGTGAAATTTGCCCCTTCAGTTACTATATTTTCCTTTGAAAATCTTAACCTTGTTGGTCTTACATATCCATTATTTAAAACAACAACAGTTTATGTCATTATCTCGAACTGTGCATAAGCTTGACAACATGTTCCCAGTGTTTTGAGGAATAGCTTATCTGTGTTTTTCCGTTTATTTCCACTAGTTGTGATCATGTGTGCCAGCAGTGACGCAATAAGGAACATCATGTTGGCTGCACATCGGCAAGGAATGACCAATGGAGACTATGCGTTCTTCAATATTGAACTATTCAACAGCTCGTCATATGGTAATGTGGTTTCTTTCCTCTGGTGGGTTGCAAGACTTTTATAATCACAATAACATTTTAGAGATTGTTTTAGTTTTTAAGCAGGCCACTGTAAGTCTTAAAATGAGCCATTGCTTCTCCTCACTCTTTAGATTAACACCCTTTTGGATTATGAAGTTAGAAGAAAAACAACCAAAATTAAGGCTTAGAAATTAATTTTATTTATATATATGTTATGTTTGCTTCCCACTCTACCCCAGACAGATGAGCAGGATTTGGTCCCCACAACAACTCTACTAGAGAGGTTACTCTGGAGAGACTGGGACCCTCTTCAGATGATACACTAAGCCTCAGGGGTTAGCATTTTGAGTTTAGTGTGTCATGTGAACCATGACTTAGCATGTTGTATGAACCATTCTTAACCATGGTGGCTAAATAACCACAGTTTAAACACACTCGCTAACCACTTGCTGCAAAAGGGTTAGCAGCCTAACCATGGCTTAGCGCGTCATCTGAACAGGCCGTCTAACTTGTCTGAGACCACCCAGTGTGCTTCATAGCCAAGCCAGCATGGAGCTGAACATGGGTTTCATGCTTAAAGCAATCACTGTAGCTATTACACCATACTATAATGAAATAAGTGGGATAACTGAGCTACCACATGGCAACATGATGCACACACTAGTGTATGTTGGAACAGCCTTTGAACATAACAATGACTACTCATGTACAGCAAGTAACAATTGACAAATAAGCGAAAAGTTCCAGTGCAATCCTATACTTGTCTATTCAGAAGTAAATCTCATTGAATTCAGTGGGCTTACAGGTAAGTGAGTGATTGCAGCATTCCTACATACTGCATTCCTATATACTGGCCTCAGGGCAGTTCAACAATTCTATCAGTTGTTTGACCCACTTTTCTTGGTTAGGGCCCAACTCGTTACATGAGAGCAGAGTATGCTGTAAAAAGTGATTAAAAGATTTTTAAAAATTTTACCAGCCCCATCCTTTGACAGCAAACTTTCGTTGATGCCGTGGCACAGTTTGCGTTGAGACTTAGACAGAGAACGGATTTAACTGTAGCTGAAATAATGGAGTTCCTTGCTAAGCAACACCTTGGGCTAGCATGTTTAGACTCAGGAGAGACTGTCAACTGAGCAAGTGTGTGTGGATTGTGGCTCTTGCATGTTAATTTAATGTACAGTTTCTAAGGTTTGACTTTCACCGCTTGGATTCATTCAGAGTTATTCCAAGGAAGCAAATCGAACTAAATCAGCTGATGCTTTTCAGCTTAACTGGGTAATCACAGCTCAAAACAACTAAAAAAGTTCTCTTTCTTTGTACAAGAACAAGATATTGGCTACTCCAGCCTTCTCTTACATTGTGTGTGCTCTCAAGTGCAACACACTTCACATAATGGATGTGTGTGTGATTATACAATCCTGCAATCTTTAGAGCAGCATGCTGTTTATTGGGTGGCTGAATGTACAGACCTAAATAGGATTACTAGCTGTGCACACATGCACAGGATGGGAGCCTGATACAGAGATGATGATTGTTCAGCAGTTGCAACACTATTAGCCATAAAATGTTGAAGTGCCTGTATTGGTAAATAGGCCTGTAGCTAGAAACAGCCAATCTAATGAGATTGGATGGACCATAATTTCAATGAAGTTGCACTAGTGCAATTTACTATTTATTCATTTATATATTTAGAACTTTTTAAATATATGTATCAGGAGACTTCGCAATAAAAAAAGTATTTATTATAATAATTGGAGACCCAGCTTTTCTCTCCAGCTTGGAGCAGGGACGGTGACAAGGATCATCCTGTTTTCACTGTGCTTCTGAACTATGAAGAAGATCTCCACCTCTTATCCGAGTTCCAAATTTGGAGCTGGGAAGGGGGCAGGGGACTGTTTCACCTTACAAAGGCCGTTTCTACACCAAGCTGTTTGCCTGGGATGGCCCTCGGCTGATCCCTGTGCACCAATGTTGTGTATTAGGTACTTATGAGATCGCCCTCCCTCCCTGTGCACCGATGGTGTGTATTATATACTTCTGGGATCGCCCTCCCTCCCTCTACACCCCTATGGTGTAGAAAGGGCCAAAGTTAGAGCCAAGTACATGGGCAGGATTCTGAAACTGCACTTTGTTAGGCTATCAAAGGCAACCAAAAAATGTAGACCCCAGCCCATTCCCTTCTGTTTTTATGGATAGACTTGTATACTGCCTGTTGACCCTGGAAAGGTGATTCAGAATAAAATACAATCCTAATACAATAAGAAATGAGAACAGTAAAACCATAATAAAAATAAAACAACAGCCAGCAAAGTTTTCATACAGTTAAAACTCATTAAAACCCTGGTGAAAAAAATGTCTTGCTTTACATTGACTGGCAGCAGCCTGCCTAAAAACCATCAATCAAAGGGCTAGTCAAAGCTCTCTTGGGAGAGAGTTCCACAACTGGGGTGCTATCACTGAGCAGACCCTATCTCATGTTATCTCTAGCTGTATTTCCCTTGCTAGCATCACCTCTAATTTTTCTCGTCAACGAATCAAATTTCCAAATGTAAAAGGCGGGCTGCTAGGGAGCAGATTACAACAGTTACGCCCTGGAACTCTAATACCTATAATGCCAGAACATAATGTTATTGCTTATTGCCCTTGGTAGGAACTATTTCTTGGTCCCCAGAGAGATTTATGTTTTCATTTCATTTTTTTATCCTGAACTTCCTGCAAAGAATTCCGGGCTTTTGTCACAAACTTCAACCTCTGAAACAATGTGCTTCCTTTTTGTAATACAATGTATAACCTTTTTTTAAAAAGTCCTTATTATTAATCACATAGGGTACAATTCAGCTACAATTAAGTAATTTTCTAATACCAATTAATTTCAATGAGAGAGACTCGAGCGGGTGCTTTAAGGCTTCCATTGAAATCTGTGGAATTTAAAAGTGGTTAAATCTGGGTGGATTATGCTCCTAGAGTACTTACACTGTATTAGGAAAACAACATGTTTCATATTTCTGGCTACCCCCAGCAACACATAGGGAATACAGCAGCAGGAAAAGGGAAAACGAGTACTTTATGGTAACTGGCTTGGAATTGTAAATATTTTTATTTCTCCCTTAGGAAATGGCTCATGGAAGAGAGGAGACAAATACGACCTTGAAGCAAAGCAAGCGTACTCATCTCTCCAGACAGTCACACTACTGAGGACAGTGAAACCCGAGTTTGAAAAGTTTGCTGTCGAGGTGAAAAGTTCTGTTCAGAAACAAGGAATCAATCATGATGATTACGTAAGTACCTGATTATGAGGCTAGAGCTTTTAGCATCTTTAAAACACACCCGTCTTATTAAATCAAAAGTGACTGTGTATTTTTTTCTGAATTGGACCAAAATGTCTGAATGTTCAAAGTTTCTTCTGGAACTCACTCTGCCCCCCTTTTCTTTGCCAGAGAAAATGATTCTTTCTATTTGTTCAGTCATCTGGAATAGAGTTCTTTTTGTCTTCATCCTCTTCTTGCTCATCATTCTAAGGTATGAAGTCATGATGGTGTAGATCCCAGAACCCTTAATGCTTTTATGTACCAGTTCCTCCTTAGTTTCCCAGTTGTTCCGATTTTAGCACATTTGATTGGGAACCGTGTCTCGAAACACATCTGCAAATCACTTCTTTGTGCTTAGGGAATAAGCCTTTCTGGAACCCAAATGATTGGGGAGGGGAGATTTAGTTCAAATGTATGTATAGAAGGTAAATTTGGTTCTACTGGTAGATGCCTTGGTAATTTGCAGTGGATTGCCACAGTTTTCTGTCTCACAGTGGTTTCACAATAGCAGCAACAACATTTCCCCATCCCCAATTACAGTATACTTCTGAAACAGAGAAAGCTTAGGGTAACCAGGAGTAGATTTTGTATGGAAGGGCTGTCAGGTCTATTCAGATCTGCTATTCAAAACAAATTCCTTCGCTCAACATTTTTTAAGTATAAGTGCATGTCTTTTGAACCAGGCTTCTGGTTGGAAGATCTTGGGGTTCTAGTAAAAAAAACAAAGTAGATCCTGCAAGCCTGAAGTCTGCCAATCACTCTGCTAGGGAAACAGGCTGCTATTTGCCTAGGAGGACTATCCCATAAACTGCACTTTAACCAAAACACAAAGGAACCAAGTACCTGTAACTGCAATCATTTAGTTAAGGTAGCAGAGTGCCCACATAAGGTATTCAAGGGAATAATGGAAATGAAGTCAGAGCTTTTCAGAAATGAAGTTTCAATAAAAAAATACAGTAAAATAGTAATTAAATTGTTAACTATTGAAGGTTTCCCAGCAAAAGAGAGACTAGGAGGATCGGAGGTGGTGCAATTATTCAGTGGGTGGGTCAGGTGATGGGGAAGCTTTAGGCTCCTCGCCTCTCGTCCTCCCTCCCCTCCCCACCCTTAGTGATATCCAGAGGTCCCTACACTCTGCACAGTGAGCAGGGCTCCTTTCTTGTCCGCTCCTTTCTTGTCCATGTCAATAAAGTCTTACAGTGGGAAACTTACTGTTTGATTTGCCTTTTGCAGCCAGATCTCTTTAGCTGCAGTCAAACAAAATTAAAACCACTTTGAGCCAAGGCACCCATGTGGAGATACTCGAAATGGTAGAATTTTGTTCCCTGGCAACACCAAGGTTCTCTCCACTCAAGGCTCTGGTCGCTTCCTCCTTAAAGGATTAGTCTGTGTTATTGCAAGGGATCAGAGGGAGCTTTAGTGGTTATCCAAACCTGAACAGACAGTGTTGCTCATTGGAAGCTAATATCAGGGAGTGATGGAAAAATGTAGAACCAAACAAAGAAGAAAATTACACCAACCAAACAAGGCTTCTCAGATAGTTTGTGGAATCTGTTTTTTGTTTTGTTTTTAACTTTACGGAAGTGTTACAGAATTTTTTTACAGTGTACCAAAATATCCTGAAAAAAGAGCTCCTTTGCACTCATAACTATTCTGAATCTGGAAACATCAGCGATAGGCTGATTCCAGAAGTCTGCCCATTATGGTGGCAGAAAGCTCTGCTACCTGTGGTGTTCTGCAAGTGGTGGGGCCAAAACTGGGGCATTCTTGGGGGAGAGTTGGACGAGACTGTGGATCCACAGGATACTAAGCTCCTTTGTTCTCCCCACATGCTTCCAGACAAGCTCCCAAACTAAGCCTAGAGCTGGATAGAACTGGCATCATTCATTCTTCCCATTGTGGTTAGTTGGGAGAAGATGGAAGAAAAGGGTAGATTGAGCTGCCTCCACCTCCTGCCCTGACCTCAGCAAGCTGGCAGGGGTTTGGATGTGATGGAATGTCCACCATAGAATGTCCTCACCATTACCACCATAAGATTGCTCCATTAGGATATAATGCTCCTGTCATGGCCCAACACCCAGATTCAGAGACAGTCAATTTTGCATCAGAGGAAGTTATGGAACATAGTGATTATGAGGGATGTTCCACTCCCTGGAACATCTCAGGAAGCAAAGGCAACCTCAATAGCAAAGGCTTCTTCAGATGAAGAGAAAGTACAGCTTTACTCCTTCCTCTCAGGGGCTGTGTTTCTTCTATCCCCTGTTCCCAAGAATGTTTTCTTGCCAATATCCTTTGAAACTGATAACTCCTCCTTTGGCCATCTAGAACCATCTTCCCCACTATGCCAAACCCACTTCCACTGTTAGCTTCAGAACAAAGCATCCCTTTAACTGAGAACTGATTTCCTCCAGGGAGGTGAGGCCAAGAATACAGATCTTTTTTTAATTATTATTATTATTTTATTTTCAACATATAATACAACATAAGCATAAAATAATATACTAACACAACCTTAACAACCCCCAGTGCTCCCCTAACCCATTGAGACCTTCTTTTATTCTATTCTATTATAAATTCTTCCAAAATTGTAAAGAATCTTTTAAAGGTGTACAACCTTTCCCCTTTATTAAAACAAACTCTAAAAATGGCCCCCATATATTTTCAAAATCATTCTTCTTAGATAATCCCCTCTTTACTTTTATATTACATGTTAATTTATCATTAATCACGATATTCCATACTTCTTTATACCATTCTTCTATTCTGTAATTTCCTTGTATTTTCCAGTTCTTAGCTATCATTAATCTGGCGGGTGTCAGGAGGTTGTTAATCAAATCCTTCATATTTTGATTCCCATATGCTTTATCAAAAATTGAACGTAAAGCCAAATTTGGATTTGCTTCCACACTGCTTCCCATTATTTCACTTATTTCTTTAAAAATCCTTTTCCAAAATTTTTGTACGTACTCACATGTTCACCACATATGAAAATATGTTCCAACCTCCTGACATCCCCTCCAACATATCTTCGAAATTTTCTTATCTATCTGATGTAATCTTACTGGTGTTAAGTACGACCTCCAAATTATTTTGTAATAATTCTCTTTTATCCTAACTGATAATAACTTTAGCATTCTTGATTCCCATATCCTCCCCCAGTTATAATCACTAATTTGTTTTGTTAAATCATCTTCCCATATTGTTTTAAGAGAATCCTGTTGGTCTCCATCCTCTGTCAATATTTTATATATTTCACTTATCATACCTATTTTACTTTTATTTCCCCCCTCCTTTTCTCTTGATTCTATTAAATCCTCAAATCTTGTATTATCTCTACAATACTTATTTTTCTTTTTCCAATCCTGCGTCCATTGTTCCAATTGTATACATTTGAACCAAGAGATCTTTTGTCCTCTTAATATCTTCTATTTGCTCCTTATTAGAAATTCTTTTCAACCAATCTTTCACTTTAATAATTTTCTGTCCCCTCAATACCCCTTCCATATCTCTTCTTAGATTCCCTGGGAAGTTCTCCAATAATACAACTGGAGTCAGAGGAGAGATTCCTGGTGCTAATTTTTTTATATATTTCCCCCAAATCTCTACAATGTTTTTTAAAAGGGGATTTTTCATTTCCATCAATTGTTTCTTTTGTATTTTGCTAAAAAATATATTTTGCTAAATATATTTAGCAAAAAATATATTTTGCTTATATATATATATATATATATATATATATATCTCCAACCATTCTAAATCGTCTTTTCCTACTATACTATTTATAACATGTCTTAATTGATTAGCTATGTAATACATCTTTATATTTGGAAGTCCCAACCCTCCTTTCTTTTGTGTCTTATACCATTTCCCTTTATTAATCCTTGCTTTTTTATCTCCATTACAATAATTATTCATACTTTGCCAACTATTTATTTCTACTTCTATTATTTTAATTGGTAACATTCTAAACAAAAAAAATATCTTAGGTAATATCTTCATTTTAATAACCGCTATTCTACCAAACCATGAATGCTTTAACTTCCTATAAGCCTCTAACTTTTTCATTATCTGTTTCTTCAAGCTATTAAAATTAATTTCTTCTAACTTTTCTAAACCTTTCGTAATATTAACTCCTAAATAGTGCACTATTTATATCTCCAGGGTAGTATTTCAGCCCTTCTTAAATTCAGACCAGTGCTGGAGCAATAATCCAGGTTACCTGCTCTCTGGTTAGATCCTATTGATTACCCCGAGTCTGACCTCCAGCTCCCCAGTTCGCTTTCCCAGATTTTATTACTTGCATGCCTAACTGGCTGTCTCTGCGACCCATCCATGGCTGGGACTGCCTTACTCCTTGCCACTAGGCCATAACTCCGCTGCAGGCCTTAGTTATGAACAGAACTTCAGAAAAACAGTAGTTCAAAGTGATGCATGAGATCTACTAAATTCACAGGAGATTAATAATGAGTAGGTCATTAGAGTGTGAGCAACATGCACTGTGGATAAATGCAGCCCAAACAATTAATGATTAAAAGGAAAATAATGATTAAATTAGCTTTAAAATCGCTCCACTGGCTGCCAATTAGTTTCCGGACGAAGTATAAAGTGTTGGTTATTACCTTTAAAGCCCTACATGGTTTGGGTCCAGGTTACCTGCGGGATCGCCTTCTCCCATACAATCCGCCCCGCACGCTCAGGTCCTCTGGGAAGAACTTACTGCAGTCGGCCAAGACTAGGCTGACAACCGTTACCCAGAGGACCTTCTCTTCTGCCGCTCCCAGACTGTGGAATGACCTGCCGGAGGAGACTCGTCAACTTAACAGTCTTTTAAAATTTAAGAAAGCTATAAAGACTGTTCTCTTCCGGCAGGCATATCCAGTGGAATTTTAGAATGTTTTAAGGAAGTTTTTAGGATGTTTTAGGATTTTTTATGCAGTTTTAATAATATGTGTCATGTTTTAATCAGTTTTATGTATTTTATTATGTTGTTGTTCCCCGCCTCGATCCAGACAGAGAGGCGGGTAAGAAATAAATTGTTGTTGTTATTATTATTATTATTATTAAAGGAAAATAATTCCTAAGAAAGTGAATAATTAATTTGTGGTAACATCCATTGTTGCGGGTTTCTGCTCTTAAGTTTTTGTAATTTTGTTGCAGCGACGGGGCTATATAAAAATCCATTTTAGCTTTAATAATAAAACGAAATGCATCCTTGATAACAATGTTTTCCTGGATATATTCATACTGTTTTATTTTGTAAAGATGTCACACACCGAATGTAAAGGAAATGTTAAGACACATGTAAAGTTCTTCTGTGAATTCATAGCAGTGTAAAGTTCCTTCACTGCCATCGCTAAAGTAAAATATCACACAATAAGGCAATAACTACACATCTGGAGGGTACCAGATTGGGGAGGGCTGCTTTATAAGTACATATTAATTGCTGTTTTTGTTTTTATAATTTCTGTGGCCCCTCAGAGAACCTCAGTTATGGAATAGCATAAAAATACCATCAATAAATACATTAATCTTTCAGTAAAGAAAGCATGCCAGTTATTCAGTGGTAAATTCACTCAGTTGCCCACTATTACTATTGCAAGACAATACCACTATTACTGGCTTCATTTTTAAGCTGCTGAATCCACCATTTGATAGACAAGGTGTCAAAAATATATTTGGGGGGGGGGTGTTTTCGTTGTTCTAAAAAAACACCCCTACCAGACTTCTTGCCTGTTCTAAGTCACTGAACTGTAATCTTGATTGGTTCATCTTCTTTTTCCCCATGAGAACACCCTCTCCGGAGCTGTTTTAGGAATAAAAGTTTTGTGTCAGCTATGGCACAGCCCTCATTGAAAGCCTACCAAGTCTTTGTAGTTTCAGATAGTGGAAGCAGTCATTTGGAACTAAAAGCTACTTTATGCGGACCTCCACAAAAGGTTAACAGGACACAGTATGTCTAGCACTTCCTGATGCCGCCCACCAAAATGCAAATAATCTTGAGTAGCAACCTTTAAAATGTGCTTTATACACCAGCAAGATTTGGGCTTAAAGTAGCACTGTAATCAGAAAAGAATACAGGGTGTCTAACATCAGTGGTCCGGGGGCCATTTACAACCCTTAGGATACACTTCTGGGACTGTGCTGTTGAATTCAGTGGCGGTAGCAGCAAAAAAACCGACAACCACTGTCCTTTTTGCTGCCACCGCAAATTTCAGCAGCAAATGACAGAGGGTAGTGGGGGTACATGCAACTCAAGGGCTGTGTATTGGCCCCCCCTGGTCTAAAGCCTATCTCGGGAGTTGTGGTTTTTATTTTTCTGGACAAAAAGAAAGAAAATAGCTTTTTCTCCCCTGTCTGGGAGCCATAGAGAGAAGTGTTTGTGTGGGGACACTATAGGCCACTCAGGATGGGCATATAATGGAAATATTTTGCCCCAAAAGACTGAAAATGTGGCTTTGATCTGTAGCTGTCCTCCTAGCATGTGTTGCCAAACTGCTACAAAAACTAGTTACCTCTGTTTAGAAATTAGTTCAGCCATAGTGTTCACAAAGGGGAGAGAGCAGAAAGGAAAGATGGCATTTTGGAATTCTACAAGCAATAAACCCAATTTGGGAATTGAAGCCCATCTTTATATCGGTACTGGAACTTTTTATTAGCCAGCTGTCAATGAAATACGAATTCTAATATATTGTATAGCAGCATTAGGGTCCCAGGGAATGATCTAAAGGCCCATGACCCAAGCAGCACCCTTGCCCCAGAACTAATCAGGTTTGGGTCTGGCTAATGCTGCACTGGGAGATCATCTGGGACTGAGGGTTCATCTACATCTACTGGCCTTCTGGGAGGGGAGGATTCTGGGCGTACCTGCTAACGGGATCGTCCCCCTGTGTCTAAACACCAGTGCATCATCCTGGAAGTAGAGAGGGACGTTCCAGCGTGGCGGGGGGGGGTTCCGGAAGAGGAGACGTGAGTGCTAGGGCACGATCCAGCACCAAAGTAAGTTTTAAAAAGGAAAAAAAAAAGGCGAAAGTCGGACAAATGAGAGGTTGTCCCTGGTTGACCCCGGGATCCCCTGTGCGTCATGTGGTCGTACAGGGATGACCTTGAGCTGATCCCGGGATAACTGGCAGGTGTAGATTAGGCCTGAGTTTCCCGAAAGAAAGCAGAAAATAAACAAATTCATACAGTATGTACAAATAACTGACAAGCCCTTTTTCTTGGCTCCTTAGTTCTAAAAACAGTTCCCTCCTAAGTAACTAATTTTAACAAAATGTATTTAGGATTCCTGATTTAGGTTGAATCTTTTTAGACTATTCAATTTCACAGAGAGTGCCCAAGAGTAGTAGCGCTTTCTAATTAGAATCAGTTTACGTCATATATAGCCATTTGGCGGACATATTATTATTATTATTATTATTATTATTATTATTATTATTATTAGCTTTTCATAAGACCATAGTTGCTTGTGCAGTCAAATCTTGACTGTGGAAAAGTAGCAATGTTTCTTTCAACTCTAAAGCTTTCAGAATGTTCTTTCCTTGCATGCAGAATTGGAACACTGTGTTCCAATATAAAGGAAATGTAAAGTTGACCTAAGCTAAAAATGCCGTTGATACCCATTTAGCTAACTTACAGTGAGCTTTGCAGACACCCTGTTACATTAATGTTCTTATATTGTCCCTGTACTATCCCTATCTTTTCAGTCTACTAACAAGGCACTAGATCAGGTGTTCTCAAACCTTCTACTCCCAGGGCCCACTTCAGAGAGCTGAAAATGACTGAAGCCCACCTCTCACAAAATGGTGACAGATGAAGGCAGAATCTGGCATATTCAGTTGGCAATTAATTGGTGATATCATTTTATATTGATATCTATTCCCTGTATGGAAATTACTAAATTCTTTGCCGCAGCTATTTCCTTACTTCAGCTTTCCTTAAGTAAAGTACACACATTGATCTGGTTTGCTCAATACAGCATGGCTCATTGTGGATTATGGTCTGTTCTAAGATTATGTGAGGATCGTTTAACCCTTGCATTACCCACATTCGCACAACAACCCCCAAATAGGGGTTGGATATGCAAAATGGCGCCTGCACATGCAAAATGGCCTATTGGCTCTGGAGATATCATGACTCAACCTCACCATTTCAGGCAGAATTTGCTGATTTAGAAGCTTTTACATTGTTTTTCTCCTCCCCCCGCCCCCCACATGCTCTCAATAAATACACTTCTTTGTATGATTTCCAATCCTGATTACATGATAACAGGAAAGATGTTGAGACTGGGACGTTGATGATGGAGGCTGCTCCTGCATTTGGCAAAGTTTTTGTAACTGTTGTTATCTCTCATGTCCTGATAGCAGAGACATGGGGAGTTGATTTACTGCTCTTCATCCTGTTTTGGTCCTCACATATCAGGGCCCTTGGGCCTACAGAATACAGTCTTGGCCTTGAAAGGGGACTCTATCCAGAAGGACAGAAAGTAGCTAACTATTCTCCAAAACCATCTGCATAGTCTCTTTTGAGCATCACAGCAGAAACAACAGTAAGCTTCCTTAGATCAACTAATAAAATGCAACCCCAAGCTGCTGCTGATTTATTACGATCAGTAATAGGGACTATTCTAACAGCAGATCTGTAGCACATTTACTTCTCAAGTAGGTAGCTTCTTAATATAGACCAGTTACATAAAGTCTACAGAATATGGCCCGTAGTATATGAAACTTCTTCTCAATAGTGTATTGTTTTGTTGAGGAATGGGACAATGTCTAATGTAAATCTGGTTTCCTCTAGATTTCTAGTATTGACCTTTTCATAATAAGGGCTAAGCACCTGTAAAATATTTTAAATCTATGGATTAGTCAGAGTGTTTGAATAGCTGGTACAACAATAGCCAGATTCTGCTTTAAATACAAAAGCTCAACTGTTTTTTCATCTTATCCACAGATGGTAAAAGGCTGTGTATGTTTACCAAGGCCAAGAGCTTATTCTGTTTGTTTTAAATAACAGAAACTATGTACCTTTTAGAATCAGATGACATGCATGGTTTCTTTTTTGTTTGGGGAATTAGGAAAGGTGCGTATGATTATTGCTTGCAAGGTGCTACTTCCTTGCAAAGGAGATAGTAGCTGTAGGAAGACAATTGGATTCTCCCAGCTCACCCACCCCATGCAGACACGCACACACCCAAGGACACACTGGCTGGAGAACAGTTGCCTTGCAGAAACTAATTAAATTAGTTTCAGTCTTCGTGCGATGAAACCAATATTGGGAGAAAAGAAACCCTTACTATCGTGATGTATGAGGTCTGAAAAGGGATATATTTTAAATGTGCATAACAAAATGGATGCACGACTATTTTAATGAACAATACCTGTAAAACATAAGGAGAATCCCAGAATAAAAATAAATTCTGACATATCTGGTTTACCAAAATGGTTTTTCAGAAGTTCAGGCATAGTCCACTTTTTATTAAATAATTCTGGACTCTTACAGGAAATTGGCTTAGGCTTTGCTTTTCAAAATTCTTAATGCTACCTCTGTTACTGGTTTTGGGGGTAGAATTTAATAAATGCTGCTTTTATTTCTGAACCAGTATTCTGAGTTGGAATGATTTTATAACCTTGGCTATTTGGCCTTTTGAGGTTAGCAGGCCACCCATGGGTTGTTTTTTTCTTCTCATTTAAAAGCTTGGGAGGAAATTAACAAATTTAACAAACATTTCAACGGGATTGGTTTGACGGAGGGGTGCATTGTTTGGTGGAATCAGAGATTGTCACTTGAAAAGGCCTTTCCTCACCACTAATGTCTGAGAGAACGAACATCAAGACTTCTTGCTACATAATTCCCTTGCCCAAAGAATATGAAGCAATGCATTAAATATTTTACTACAGATAGTCTTTTTCCCCCTAATGAGCAGATGAGGTAGACAGCATTCCTGTGTGAGAGATGGTGGAACTGGTACTCCTCTGAAGTAATCCTTTAGAATTGTGTCGATTGTCTACAAAAACTGCACAGGAGGCAACAGAAATTGGAATGCTCATGAGGTGATCCATGATTTCCATGCCAAATTCTCCCATTTTTTTTCTTTCTTCTAATTCCCCCAATTTCTCTCTCTCTCTCTCTCTCTCTCACACACACACACACACACAGCCTTAACATTATCTTTTAATTGTGACTCTACAGTCACAGAGATTGGAGGCCCAAGTGCTTCAGTAAAAGCCCTGAAAGAGAATGCAGAAATGCAACATGTTCAATGGTGTGTGCTCCACTTGTCTTTCCCCAAACCAGCCAAGTAGGATTAATGACAGGCAGGCTTTTGTGTCCTCTTTTAAATGCATCAGAAGAGAAAAGAAAGAAAATAAAGAGGCTGTGGGCCAGGGAATAATTTGTACAAATGAATAGATCTATTCAGTGTCTGAAGTGCTTTGCTAATTGTCTCTGAGGAAAAAAGAAAAGCAAACCACAAATTGGCTTTTGGTGACATGAAAAAAATGAATTCACCTGTCTGTTAATTAGAAATTTGGGGCATGACTCTACAGCCACTAAAGTCAGCAGAAGCTGTCCCACTGGCTTCATTAGAAGGATTAAACCCGAGTTACTCAAGAAAATGATTTTCTTCTTTGTTTTCTTTATGCCTCCATGTTATGAACCCTTAATGCATCTTGCACCTTTGATTTTATAGATGTGTTTCAGCATTATTTTTATCCACTTAGCAATCCTCAGAATGGTATTATGTTGACATCTTTTTCTTTGAACACAGTTCTTAGAGGCATTTAGTGCAAGTCTTTGGAATTTCAAATTTGCATAGCCCACCTCCTTCTCCCATTGTGGGTTCAGCCTTCAGTTGTACTCCAAGTGAAGGAACCTATATTGATATTTGAGTCCATTCTGTGGTCTGATTCTCTAACGAAAAGCTGTGTGTTTTGAGCTCATTGCATCTGTTAGATACTAAAAATGTCTGTTCCAATGAGAAATCTCCCAAGGCAATGAGACCTTTTCAGTACTGTGATCTTTTATAGCTGTGATTAGGCTTTATATATTTAGGAAGGTTAGGTTTGACTGGTTGATTGCCTGCATGCTTCCAGTACAAATTCTTTGGCTGCCTAAACATCACTATTAATTTTCAGACAGCTGCCAGTTCTGAAATCTGACATTTAGCTCAAAACTAGACACTTTTCTAAATGAATCTTTGTGTTGATGTTTCAAGCTGCTGCTGCTGCTGCTGCTGCTGCTTCTTCTTCTTCTTCTTCTTCTTCTTCTTTAAAAATCAAATGCCAGCTGCAGGGGGGGGGGTGATAATTATCAGTATCACAACAAGCAGGGAGGGAGAATGCAAATAGCAACTTCACAAGAGGGATTTTCATTAGTTCCACAGTAGGGAAGGAAACAGTTAAAAAACGGCCGGCCTGCTGCAGTCCCAATATTTATCACCCTACACACACACACACAGTTGCTATTTGCATTTTAACTTGCACATTAAATGCAAAGACACATTTAACATAATTCCTAGTTTGGCTCTTAGTGCTGCCTCTTTTAAATATATAAGAATTACCACTTTAAGAATTCTGGAGGAGATGTTTTTAACAAATTCATGTCAAGCTGCAGTAGTGCACAGTGCTATTGCAGGCTCTCTAGCAAACAGCACAATATGTTTGTACTGTGATAAATGCACATTACATTGTAAGAAATGCCCTGCTGGATATCAGACCAAAGGTCCATCTTTTCCACCATACTGTTTCCAACTCTGGCCAGTCAGATGCTTCCAGGAAACACAAAAGCAGGGCATGAAGGCTGTCTCCTCTTGTTGTTTTCCTCCAGCAACTGGTATTCGGAGATATATTGCCTCTGAACACAGAGCTTCCATTTAGTTACCATGACTAATAGCTTTTGATAGGCCTATACTCCATGACTGTGTCTAATCCTTTTTAAGGCAATCTAAATCTCCTTTAAAGCACTTGAATTTGCAGTGCTAGATCCAGCTTTTCTTGCTTTTGTTGTTTTGAATTTCTTTTGGTGGTGGTGGGGGAAGCATAGCATCCTTGGCCCATTACAAAATTAAAGGTGTGTGTTTATGTAGGAATTCTTCATGTATTTGCATACACACACAATTCCTCCTCCAAAGTCTCAGTGTTGGTTAAACCTCCTAAAAAGTCTAAACATATAGAATCGCAATTTAAAATAGATAAAACTTATACAACCAGAGAAAGAACAACGCCTCAGATAGCAACAATACAATACCAATCCTCTTATTTGAATACTAGTTCAGTCCTCATCTACTAAAAGCCAATACAAACTCAGTCTTACACTAGTTTGATTACATTTGCATTCCCGTCATTCTAATAAGTGCAATTCCAATTTCGTAGGCGCCCTCAGGCCATTATTGTGATCCTGTATCTCTGTAAAACTTCATAAAGAGCACTTCCATATGCCCAATCTTTTGATTACCTGCATTTCAAATGTAATGTCATACAGCCTCAATTTGAGTGCAATACTTAAGCATGCTAGTTCTGTTTGTATTGAGTGGCTTGAAGAACCTACATTATTTATTCCATTCAAATCAGAGCACACATTGTGTGCTATGGCTTTTAGAAATCTTAGGCCCATTTCACAATTAGGGCAGCTCCCTGTCATCACTTCAGGAGTGTGTGATGTCACCATAGGGGTTGCATGAAGAAGTCATTCATGTGAACCAGTGATTCCATGTATGAGTGTATATGCAATTCCTACAATGGAAGGAGGTCATAATATGATGCTGTCCATTGGCCATAGCAGTATACTTTTAGCTAAGATTTTCTTTGTTTGTCATTGCACCAACTAAAGGAGAATAACTAGCTCCATGAAGCTGGGTAGGATACTGATGAAGCATTCCCACCTCAACACTTATTTGCCCCCATTTTGCCTTTCATGGTACAGGCCTACCACAGATTCCTCTTCGGTGGCACTAGTATAAAGGTGCACTGTTATCAAAGCCCTTAGTTGTGATTCTGTTCAGTTCACAGCCTCCTTACAGAAGATAGAATTGTGCCCTTAGATTAATATGTGGAAGGTATCAGTGGCTCAAAGTGCAACCTACTTTTCATTATATCTTCTGAGGGACCCTTGTTTGGAATTAACAAATATTGACATTGTGCCCTGCTTATGAACCCTGTTGAGTATGTCTGGCTACAGTTGACAGAGACAGAATAAATGGGAGAAAAAAACTTGGTTTTCTTTTGCACTTTGCAACAAAAAAGTGACATAAGCTTCATTCTAGCAGTTTTGGGAAGAAATAGGATGTCTGATGTGGAGCCAAGGAGTTCATCCCTTCTAGAGACATCAAGATTCAGAACCTATTTAAATCCATGGAAAAAAGCCCATCCCATTGTCTTTGTATCTGGTCATAAATCTGATAAAGTGGCAGTTTAATTTTAAATAGTAAGAAAACAATATGAAGAGCCTGAGGAGTGGGTATATTTATGGGATTTATTGTTCAGTAAGCTGGCAAGCAAATGGTGTCAGGAGCTTACAGCCATTATTTTCTGGCTAATCACTTCAAAAAGAGTGGTAATAAAAAGGATACAATGGGGAACCCTAATAAGAACTACTGCTTGTGAAGAAGAGAATTTGCTTCCTTGTTTGTAAGCCATTTGTCATTGTAATATATCTCCCATTTTTATTGTAATGCTCTTACACGGATCAGAGGCAGGATTAATTTATACTTATTTTCAGCCGCATTAAAAGGACAACTCATGGCTGTACCAAAATCAGTAAATGTTGGACTTTGAAATTTAAGGGGAAAACTCAAATGAAACAGGGATTTTCCTCCTAGGGATACAAAAACAAATACATTAGTGGAAACACCTACAGTGGTTTGTGAGTTATGACTGAACTGTAGACACAAAAGCTGGGAAATACTACTACTACTACTACTAATTTTATTTCTTACCCGTCTCTCCCTTTGGATCGAGGCAGGGAACAACATTAGTACAATAACAATATAGACCAGATACATAAATCAATTAAAAGAGCATATAAAACAATCAACACATTTTAAAATTCTTGGTTTAAAGTTCATCTGGGTAGGCCTGCCGGAAGAGGCTAGTTTTTATAGCTGCCTTAACCTACCAGCTGGGCATCCATAATATGGAGGCTTGCCTGAATATTTTACTATATTCCCTTCACATCCACTTTACAATCTTCACTGAAATCAGTTGATACTGTAAACATCTAATGAGGCAGAAAATCAGACTATTTACTATAAATACAATTAAGATATAGAAAGTTTAGATACATAAAGTTCTGGGTAGTTTGCAGCTGCAATTTGGCTGTTCCCTCTTTATATCATATTTTATATGCTTTTCAGCATAATGCTGTAGTATTTGTATTTTGTGAAGTCAAATTTTTAGCCCTTTGGGGAACCATAGTATCAATATGCTTGACTTGAAGGAATGTGAAATTAACTACCACAATGTTTCATTCATGTTGTTTACTTAAGTTCATTGGAAGTTTCTTTAGATTTTGTACAAAGCAGGGGGGCTGCTAAAGACAATAAACAGTAATATGATTATACTCTTTTTGTTATTCAAATACAATAAGATAATACTATGGACCTTTTTGTTATGCCCTGCACTGCTGGAGTGGAGGGAGAAAACTGAAATCAGTGGTAAAAAAAAATGGTTTTACCAAAACGAGCATCACTCCTTTGCAGCTATTTTTGCTAAGTATCACCTACATTGGATATTGCTCATGCTGTTGATATATGGACATATAAAAATCTGTTTCATACTTAGTTAGCTCATTGGCTCATCTAGGCCAGTCTGTCTAGTTGGATTGGCAGCAGCTGTCCAGGGTCTTGGGCAAGAGATTTTTCTCCCCACCCTTATGTGTGATAAGGTTGGGTAAAGGCTGCAGGCTTGCACACTTCCTCTCTGCTTCTGCTGCCAATATTTCCCATAGTGACCTCATCTGACTCTTTGATAATCTTTAAAATAGACTGCTGAAGGAAATACCATTGACCTTAGAAGGAGATAAGGGCTCATCAACATGCACAAATATTGCAGAAGCATCTTAAGTGTTTTGCAGTGTACAGAGGTTCTGTGATTTTATCACAAATGGTACTTCTTCATGGTCCCTGAGTACCATTTATTATATATGTGCCCAACTCTTATATTGTAAAATGAAAGCTAAATTTCAAGTATTCAGTGCCCATAGTCCATTTCAATCTGGCTTCAGGCCTGATTATGGGACAGAGACTGTTTTGGTCTCCTTGGTGGACTATCTACACCGGGAATTGGTCAAAAATGTGTCCCCTGATGGTTCTGCTGGATCTCTCAGCAGCCATCGGCTATGGTATCCTCCTAGGGCATCTCGAAGATGGAACTGGGAGGCACTGTTATACAGTGGCTCTGGTCCTTCTTGAAGGACTGATTTCAAAACGTGGTGCTGGGGGATTCCTGTTTAATGACAGGGCTGTTGGCCTGCGATATCCTTCAGGGTTCCATCTTATTGTACATGCTATTTAACATTTTGGGAGTTGGTATTACTGGTATGCTGATGACACCCAACTCTATCTCTCCTTTTCATCTAAATCTAAGGAAGCTGTCTATTATCTGATGTCAGTAATGGACTAGACTTGGGCAAACAAGTTGAAGCTTAATCCAGACAAGGCAGAAGTGTTCCTGGTCAATCAAAAGGCAGATCAAGAAATAGGGACTCAAGTATGCTGGATGGGGTTACAATCTCCCTAAAGGCTCAGGCTCACAATTTGGGTATACTTCTGGACTCAGCCCTGAACCTGGATGCGGCAGCTGTGCAGGGTCGTCATTTTGCCTTGTGTGCATTCCTGCCTGGGGATGCTGTATTTGAAGTTTTGTCCCTCTCCTGCAAACTTCCATGGAGTTATAGCCACCACCACCCTTTTTGGTGAAAAAGTGCTTTTGCTCAGGTGGCGTCAGCATGCAGGGTTTTCAATGGCCTTCATGTGCATCCCCGCTAGGGGAGGCTATGTATGAAGTTTAGTTCTAATCCTGCAAACTTCCAAGGGTTTATTTGTGCCACCCCCTTTTTGGTTCACCCAGGGGTTCCATTCTTTTTGTGTATAAGCACGTGGGGATTTGATCATGCATCAGGTGCCTCTTGACTAGGGGAGACTGTATGAAGTTTTGTCCCAATTCTGCAAACTACCAGCGTTTTGGAGCCTCCCCCCCCCCCCCCGTACTTTACTCCATACTTGTCCCCTCTCATTGGGATGTTGTGGAAGGTTAAAACAGGCTGCTGTGATGTTGTCAGTGGGTGAAACAGTGCCACTGCTGGGGCGGGAGGACTGCGGCAGGACAGGGGGCGGGTGTGTACCAGTCAGATTACATACTCCGCTTGATTAGCATCTGTGAACAAGAGCAGAAAGGCCTCCATTTGCTCCAACACATCTTGTAATTGGTATAATCCTCTCTGTTTTTTTTTAATGTTCCAATAAATGAATGTTTTAAATACTTGACTATCATTTGAGAATATTTGATCAATACCATTCCTAGCTGAGGTTGCTAGAGGAATGCTAGATGGTTAGTAATACTGTTTTGGCCGTCATTTCTTTCCATAACTATTTTTCAACAATCTTCTTGCAGGTTTAGAATGACTAGAAGGATGATTCATTTATTTCTCTTATCTTAGAATCAAACACATTCTTACTCATTGAAACACATAGACACATGGGGAAAATGTCACCATGCTAGGATGAACGGATGGAAAGGAGGACAGGGCTCCTGTATCTTTAACAGTTGAACAGAAAAGGTGCTGCATGCAGCTCCTGGTGAAATTCCCTCTTCATCACAATAGTTAAAGCTGCAGGAGCCCTGCCCTCTTTTGTATCTGGTCACTTTAGCTATACTCCTACAGCTTTAATTGTTATGATGAAGAGGGAATTTCACCAGGTGCTGCATACCTACAAATGACACCTGCTGAAATTCCCTTTTCTATGCAATTGTTAAAGATAAAGGATCCCTGTCCTCCTTTCCATTTGGTCACCCTACACCATGCTAGTGCTAATGACAATGCACCAGCATAAACCAACACTAGTGCACCATCATTATCGCTTGATTGGCAAGGGGAAGTGCACTAACATTGCTTTACGATTAGCGCGACTTCGTTAGCACTATCACGGTGACAGCACTGGGTACTGCCCCTCGCTACTGATTTCATTTCCCATTAGTACACAATGATGGCTATTTTAGTGAAAAAGTGTATCCTAGGGATCACAGCATTTTCTAGCGTGGCCAGTTGCAAAAGAGGACTGAGCTTCTGCACCTTTGATAGTTCTGTAGAAAAGGGAATTTGAGCAAGTATACCATGTCATGCCAGCTACCCCTGTTGAAATTTTCTCATGTGCACAACTATTAAAGATGCAGGAGCCCTTTCTTCATTTTCTTTCGGCCCTCTACCATTTTTGCTACTAGAACAGGAAAAAGAGAAGCACACATGTCTAAACGCCAATCTAGTTATAACAGTAAATGTATCTAACATGCAAGCTTTTAAAATGCAGGTTGCACCAGCTGGGTAGGCTGATGATTAATAGGGTCGGAGCAGGTATGGGGAGTGAATTTAACCCTTTCCTGCCCAGCTGCACATTGAAGAAAATTCCTCTGAAGTTAATATTTCCATCTGCTAAACCCCTCTTTATTGTGCCAAAGGACCGTAGTTAGAGCTGTTACTTGGCAACAGGCAGCAAAGAAAGATTTGACTCCATCACGGAATGAGTAAGTTCAAGGGTCGTAATCCCACTCATGCGCACTGAAGGTCTTTGGCGGGTCCTGCTGCGTAAGAGGTGGTGGCCAAAGAATGACACCAGCATACAGCAAAGAGGAAGGCACAAAATGCTGCCTGAATAATTCTGGCACTATATGGATATTTTTTTTTTCTGTTCCTGAATTTTATCACAAGATTATTAGCAAGCCACTTTGAGAATTTCTCGGGGCTATAAAATAAGATATTTTCATTCTGTTTTTTTTAAAAAAATTATCTGCAAATACAACAATAACAAACAAACAAAAAACATAAGGAGGGACCACAAAAGAGAGAAGGGGAAAAAAACAAATCATACAACATATTGGACTGTATTCCAACTCTTCATTTCATTCCTCTCTGACATTCTGAACATTTACTTTGCTACATTCCAAAAGGCTTTTATAAACAGCTATTGTAGGCTTAGCTTTCTGTGAAGAACCAATTAATTCCTCCACCAGTGCAGGAATTCTAAGTAAATAAATGTCTTTTAATTGGGAAATAATCCCCCCTTGATACAACTGTTCTCCAGAAGTCTGCTGTGGTGAATGGTCAACAGAGTAATTGCACGGGGACCCATACTGGAATACTACAAGGCAGTTTGTTAATTTCATATATATTACAGCTCAGAAATATAGAAGCTACACTTGAGAGGAATTAATAATTTAACAGGTGATTTATAAAACTGTTAAGGCAGCAACTAACTTTGAGCAGCAATAGATCTAAAGCCCATTTATTTATTTACAATATTTATATACCGCTCCCCATTCAAGAATTTCGGAGCGGTGGAGAAATCCAGTAAAAGAATAAAACAGATTTTTTTTAAAAAAAATTGTGCAATAAAACTGCAGCTGGTCATTAAGGGAAGGTTTCCTGGAACAACGACATTTTCAGGAGGCGCCAGAAGGAATACAAAGTTGGCGCCTGCCTGACTGCCAGAAGCCGGGAATTCCACAGGATGGGGGCGACCACACGGAAGGCTCTTCCCCTGGTGGACTCCAATCGGACAGCAGGTCCATGTGGAACCACCAAGAGGATGCCCTCGGTGACCAGGCAGGTTGATAGGGGAGAAGGTGCTCTCTCGGGTACCCTGGTCCCAAGTTGTTTAGGGCTTTGCCAGGATGCAGTTTCAGTTTATTGGCCCTCGTTAAACTAATGCAGCTCTGATCCATGACTTTAAAACATTAAAGCAACCATATAGGTTTGAGAAAAGTGGAATCTTATACCTGTTGGGCCAGATCAGAAATCTTCCAGATGCCCTCATCTTACCTTTTGGAGGGCAGATAGGAGATTTACCCTCCTTACCATTTCAGAGAATGTTTCCTGGAATTAGTAAGCAAAGGGCCCAAACAAGCCAATACTGATGGAGGATTAAGTGTGTGTATAGAAAAGAGAATGTGTATTCTTGTATGTGTATAAGAGTTAGAAGTGCAATATAGAGGCTTCAGTGCTAAGTGGCTGGTTTACAACGCACATTGCCACCCTTAGGATTCAACTAGATGGTGCAAGTTTTTGAAATGCAAATTGCATGAGCTGGGAGTGGATCGGAGCAGGCATGGAGAGGGGATTTAACCCTTTCTTCCCCTGCTGTGGCTCTTAGGAAATTCACGAATTCAAATAGTACAACCTGTCTGTATTTGTTTTTTGTTCTGTTTTCACACACCTGAAGAACACCACAATTATTTTTTTTAAAAACAACAACCCATCTTATTTCATCATGAGTTTTGCTTAAATTTTTCAATGTGTACTTGAAATGTATGACTGGGTGAGGGAGATTTAAGACAAAACAAACCATAAAGTGAAAAATTATGCCACAAATCTGGTATTAGAGACAAACCTATCAATCTAATGGCCGCTCACGTCTTTTCTGGGTCTGCAGGTGGTTGCCCAACAGGTCAAGTGTAGTAAATGGAACCCTGGGAGAGTGGAAGCACAGCTGGATTCCTTGTAGCCCAGTGCTGACAGTACTACTATAAAACACAAAACGATTTGTTTGCTTTGGGGATTTGTAGTGGAAAGTGACATTTCATTTAGCTCATGCCATTTACTGAAAGAAAGAGCCACAAAAGATGGGGATTTTTTTTTTCCTGTCCACTTCAGAAAACATGCTATAGAACAGGATTGCTCTGTTATTCAAGTCCCAGCAAAGGGGGAGTCTGTTGAGCAAGGTCCAGAATCAGCAGGCGCAGGGAGGTAGAAAGCTGGGGGAGTGTAATCATTAAACAAACAAATCAACCAGCAGAGCCAGAAAAAAAACGTTCTCTCTCTCGAAAACAGCATAATGGGGGGGGAGAGTATTTTCATAACCAATGAGGAGTTCTGTGTAAAAAGGCAATTAAACAGTTGTGCTGTCTGTGTCATGAGCGATGCCAGATTATTACAGCACTAATCCTATCAGGACCTAAAAAGAGGAAATAGAAGTAGTAGATTATGAACATGTATCTCAAGCAGAGTAATTGTAGACCCAAAGTCAGTCCAGGAGAGACCCCAGGTTTGTATAAAACCTGCTGCTAGAAGGAGGCATCAGACATGTCTGTTTACTCTCTGCTGACAACTGATTCCTAGGGGCAGTCTGAGATTTTCCCTGCTGCCTCCAGTTAAGTTTCTATAACCATGTGGACTGAACTGAAAGCTGTCTTATCCTTGCCATTCGCTGTGTGCATTTAATACTTAAGTTGCCTGGTGATGTTGGAGACTATTTCATGGGCTGAGAACTTCTCATGAGGTACATTTTTTTGGAATGCATTAGCTGCGTTCAAATAATGCAGTGGTCAGTGGTGGGTTAATAGTCAACTGCACGGTTAATTATCGTGTAGATCCCGCCTCGATCCGTAGGGAGAGGCGGGTTATAAATAATAATAATAATAATAATAATTATTATTATTAAGGCCAGTGTCGAGTTGTCTATTAGTCAACAGTGTGTTTGATTGACACCCCCCACCCCTTCCCACCCTCAGTCCTCCTGCTATTATCCAATCAGCCATTGCGAGTTCTGCCGGTTGGACTACAGCGGCAGCCATCACTTTGGTCACTCTTGCTAGGGGACTGTGTAGTCACCGAAAATAACCAACTGTGTGTGACGACATAGTTAACGGTGCCCAACACACAACATGATAACCAACGGTTGTTCAAATAATCAACTCTGCACGGCATTGGTTAATTGTGTTGGTTATTTTGGCCGAATAACTAAACATGGTATCCCAACAGACTACACAATAACCAACCATTGACTATTTAACACACCGTTGGTTATCGTGTTGTCCGAACCCAGTCAATGTCTTCTAAAAGCCCCCAAACTGAAATCAAAATAGCCTGTTTGTCACTGTCAGATGAGAAGGAAGCATTATAATACGGTGGGTAGAAGGTAGATTGGGATCTACTTGTAGACCACTGGGTGATTTGAAGTAGGTTGTCAAAAATGTCTGACTTCCAATTGTTTAACAATGGAAACAACTAAATTATACTGCTGAAATAAAGAAACTTCAAAGTGAGGAACTAGGAGTGATTTTTTATGTAGAAAGACTGTGGGTTCAGTTTGGGTATTCAAAACAAATTCCTGAGTTCAAAATTCTTTACTTCCTTTGCACGTGACTCTGGGTGGTTGCTCTTGGGATTCTAGTCAAAAAACAAAGTTGATGCCAGAAACCTGACGTCTGTCCACCTGGGCACTATGACACTCAAGGACAGCTCCAGTTAGGCTTTCTTATACTTAGGGAATCCCAGAGAGCAGTCGCAATAACCACTCTCCATTCTGTTAAAATATAAGTTATAGAGGTCAAGATTTAATTTTCTGCTGCAGACTTCAGATATTTTTAGAAAATTAATTATAGCTCACTATTTACACTGCAGTGAATGAAACCTGTATTGGAATAAACATTTGAAATTTCCTGCAAAGTCTATCTGTGTGTTCAATCCCTACATGTAAACTTAATGTCATAATACACCAGTAATAATTCAATCGAAGTTCATACCTTTCAGGAATTTTGTAAAGCGAAATTAAATGATTTAAATACTGCAATGAGGGCTACAGGACAAAACTTGCACATCCAGTGGCATTTGTCACACACCTGAATTTATATACTTGATTCCATGTGGGATTTGGATCAGTAAGAAGAAAACTATCCAATTTTGTTTTACCGCTACCTACGAAATACATGTATTCTTTGGTTTTATTTTATTCTGCAATGGTTGTTTGATCGTGATTGGTTAATCGTTTATATCAAATTGCATTTTTGCTGAACTTTGCAAATAGCTCCTTTGTTATGGCTCAATATAGAAATGAAGTTTAGCTTTGCATTGCTTTTAGGTCAACATGTTTGTGGAAGGATTCCATGATGCAATTGTCCTATATGTGCTGGCTTTACGGGAAGTTCTGAAGAATGGCTTCACGAAGAAAGATGGAGAAAAGATTGTTCATCAGACATGGAACAGGACTTTCGAAGGTAGGAGCATCCAAGTGTTCTCTGCGACTTTGTTTTAGTTCCATCTTTAAAAAGGCTGTAACATTTTTACTTTTGGGGACATAATAAAGGGAATAGTTCCCAGGTTTTGTGGATCAGACTTTCTAGCTAATGAAAATGAAAATCTGATACCTCCTGCTGATATCAAGCCATGAGGTGAAAAATTATTTTATTTATATATTTATCAGTAATACTTATATACTGCTTACTTATTGTAGTAAAATCTCTAAATGGTTTACATACAAAAATATTTGTTAGACGCCTATCAAACAAGTTTCATAGGCATTGGACAAAATTGTTTAATAACATTTAATATACAAATACCAACACTGCAAAATATAATACAAATTGCAGGCGTTAAAACAACCAGTAAATATGGGACCTAAAACCAACAACGGTGCCACAGGGACTAAAACTGAGTGCTATTTTTCTTAGTAGAAAGGTGAGATACAAATCAAATAAATTCCTGTTTCTTGCTCCACAAGCTGGGACCACCACCGATTCCATGCAAGCAGCACCCACCTCTTATGCAACCAGGGATATAGCACTTCCTTTAGCGAGAATGGAATCACCAGTGGTCCCCACTTGCCGAATGGCCCGCTTGAATACAGCCCAAAATACCAAGATTTTAAAAGGCCTCAGAGAACAAAAAAAGTATTTGCTGTCTTTTCGACGCCAAATGAACTTTCCGAAGGAAAGCACTCCATAGCCAGGAGACCACCACCAAAAATGCTCTTTCTCTCATGGCCACCCTCCGAACGTCAGGTTGAAGTAGCACTCGGAGAAGGACCACTGTATAGGGCATTAGAGGAAGGGTAGGCGTATGTGGAGGAGGTGTCCATCAGGGACAAAGGTTGAACTTCATAGGTCAAGCCCAACACTTTGAATTGGGTCAGGAAACAAATTGGAAATTGGTGTAAGTGAGAAAGGGGTATCAAGGGAGTATCTACCTTGATTAAAGTCTCTCCTCATACTATTCTGTACACTACACAAAGGAAAGTTAATGGAAAAGAGTGGGCCCTTGAACAATGTAGCCCCTTTAAAGAATGAGGTAGAAAAGTATGACCCTTAACTTCTGGTATGACATTCTTGATTTTTTTTTTTAAGTTGTAACTTTCAAGAAGGAGGTAAGAAAATCTAACTTTTCCAGATGCAGTGAGAGTTTTTCATCACCTGCATCACTCCTTCACATACCACCTTCTGCGTCTTGTGCTATGTTTGGAAAGCGCCCTCCTGCTTCTGGCTGACTACACAGATAACAGGGACAGCATACACAAAACAGGAAGGCTGTGCCATATTTAAACAGGGTACGCAGATAACATGCACACACACTGCACCTTAAGAAACTACATTAAATAGTCTCCTGTTGTGTACGCGTTTATAGTATCGCTGTCACAAATTTTCTGCACAAAGAAATCCTTTATAATAAGAGTTTAGCAGTTGCCATAAGGGTTCTTGGCTCCTTCCTTGTTTTTAAAGATTGTGTGTGCCTATATTAGCTTGCTTCATTGCATTACTTCATCTTTTCCATTTAGCATTTTTATCTTAAAAGCCGGGCTTGATAAACGTGCACAAGCGCCAGTTCCAGCCTCCCTTCGTTGTCAGTGTTGTGTTAACTTTAAAACTGCATTTTGCGGGGGGGGGGGGGGCGCATTCGGAGATACTTCAAGACTTCAATTTGCCAAATGCAGCCATGGTTTTCTGTGCCCAAGCTGTTGCTCTCCCACCTCCCAATACAGAAAAACCTAGAATCTCTCACACAAGTGAATTAAATTGCATAAGGTCAGCAGGACCTTACTGCTAAGACGAAGCTTCTCTTGCCAGATCCATCTGTCTTTTCTTACAGGGTAAGATTACCAAGATTTCCAGTGGAAGTACTTAAACTAAGGGAAATGTTTCCTTTAGATAAGAACCCAACAATGAGTTCAGAAACTGGAACAGCTATGAAAAACATAATGGGCCATTTTCTCAGCTGCAGTGAGTTTTTCTTCCTGAGAGTGCAAAGGAGGCATTGGGTTGAAAGTGAGGATGCTGGAGGATTTCATTCATTCTGAAAAACAACCTAATTCACACTTCCTGGACTAATATGGGGATCGGAATGCAGTTGTCCTTCAGAATGCATACTTCTAAGTTTGCTGCGCAGCTCTGAGGTCAAAATGTGTAAAAAATACACTTTTTAGAAGTGTATTTTTTCAGCCTGAACTACTTTGCAGAGTTGCTGGGAATATAGAAAAGAACTATGTATGTTGTGAGGGACTTCCAGTTTCATACTTGACAGGCTTAGCCACAACTACACTGTGCCAGCTCTGAGGTTATTGATGCATTAGGACTCTGTTCTTGCCTTTTGGCTTCAAACAAGCCATGTCCAATAATAGGTGCATCTTCCAATCTTTCCTCCTTAAAGCCTTTTCTATATTATTTCAGTACCATAGGGGTTTTGGAGTAGGACCTCATTTTACTTTCCCCTCACCCCCACTTATTCCTTCAAATAGGCTGAGATTATTTGATTTTCTTTTTAAAAAAGAATAAATGTTAGGAATTTTAGGAATGCAGACACAGAGGTGAAATTACAATTTCTTTTGGAATGCCAACAGAAGTGCTGGGAGACTGATGAGGTTTCCTGCCATATCAGTCCATAAAAATTCTGCCCGCTCCATTTTTTGTTATTCTTGGAAGCATTCTACATTTTCAACTCTCTCTTTTTTTAATTTTGTACATGCAATCCTTTAGGCATTGCAGGGCAGGTATCCATAGATGCCAATGGAGAAAGAATTGGGGATTTCTCTGTAATTGCAATGACTGATCCAGAAACCGGAACACAGCAGGTAAGCACGGGAATAAAACTTAATTCTAAATGGTAGGCTGAAACAAGGAGTACAAGGCAGTTCAGGTCAGGAAAGCAAAGTTGTATGTCAGTCAGGTCAGCCTGATTGAATTTAAGTAAATGGAGCTTCATTGCATTCACTGAAGTATCCTGGAAGAGCTAGCTGGGCCAATTTCATCACTATCGTCATCAGTAGTGGTAGTAGTAGTAGTAGAAGAAGACAGGTGGATGTGGGTTACCCCATTTTATCCTCATAGCTGAAGTAAGGTGACTGTCCTAAAATCACCCAGTGAATTTCATGACTGTTCTCCTAATCTGTGGAGCACCCTTGCAATGGTTGTGTGTTTGGGCCTGTCATTTCTGTCCTTCAAAAAAGGTTTGAAAACTTATCTCTTTCAAAAGGCCTTCGACTGAGATGATTTTATTAAGTTTGCCATTGGCTTTTAGGCTACTGTTTATTGGTATTAGTAGTGTTGAATTGTTTGAACTTGGTTGTAAAGTGTTTGTTGACTGTAGATATGTTTAATGGGTTTGCTCTGAAAGATTGCTATTTGTCAACTGTTATTTTATACAATATATTATTGGAATTGTGATTTTGTGGTGTTCTGTAAGCTGCGATGAGAAGACCCTGTCCTAAAAGGTGGCCTAATGACATCTAAAATCAATTGTAAGCCTGCAAGCAGAAATTGTGCTGTTTTTAATCTTTGTATAGCATCTAGAAAACATTAGGCACAATGATATTTACAGCAACAATTGAATGGAGATTTTAACTCTGATCTCCCTAGCCTAAGTCCAACACACTAATTGCCATAGCACATAGGCTCTCTGCTATCATATTTGACAACACTCATAGAAAATTGGCATGGACTTAGAAAAGGCTTCATAATAGCAAATATGAAGCCTGGGGAAGACTCAGATTTAGTCAGTTTACCTTTTCCTCAATATCCATGGAAGATATTCCTGGACATTGTTAAACAATTGATTTGCAAGCACTTAGAAAATGGGTTACTGATGGCTGCTATGGATTCCCCCCCTCAATCTCCTCTTTTATTTTTATAAAACATTATGAGTCCCCAGTTAATATGAAATTATGCCAAACCATCTAAATTTATTTTTTAAGGCGCAATACTATGCATGTTTAGATAGAAAAAAGTGCCCTACAACTGTCAATATTCCCCCGCCAGCTATGTAGAATGCAGGAAGTCAAAATATTTCTTGATTTTACCATGATCAATATATATTATGTCTCTTGAATTCTCCATTTCTACTAAACTTATTAAAGAAAGAGTTCAGTTATTTTATTGATGTAAATCTTATTAAGTTATATGTGGGATGAGGTCCTTTTTACTAAACTTTTACCAATAACTTTAGTAAAGTTTGATGCGTGTGGATTAGAAGAACCTGCCATTAACAGATACTTGAACTCAACATCATGAGTAAAGTGAAAGAATATGTGGTACCCTTACAGGTGATAGAAAATTCTAAGGGACTGCAAATATTGTAGAAGATGGGCTGAAAACTAACCATGATGACTGGCTAGGCAAGTCATCAAAAAGGTGAGGACAAAGGAGAGGCGTGGGGGGAGCCCCAGAAAAAAAACACAGGGAAAATTAGGGGGAGGAACATTTTCCTCCAATTTTTCCCCCAAGAATTGTTTTTCTATTTTTCTGAAAAATTGGGAAAATGGAACAGCTTTAGATTTTGAAATATTTTCTTTTAGAATTTAGGACAAGGTATTTATATATTGCTATCCAGCCTTTACTCCCCGTTTTTTATAAAAAGATTCAAGATCTAAAATGTCTGGAAGTAATGAAGCCATGGGAAAAAATGTTTTGTAATCCTCTCTGTAAAATTCTCAGCATAGTTATTCCTTCCATTTCTTATTAAAATTATTGATCCAATGTCTCTTTTACTGATAGACATTTTGGGATGTTCCAAGACATGCTCAGTTTCCCAACATGTGAATAGAGTCACCAAATCATAATATAGAAGACAATGTGCAATCTTAGCAGTTTGGGTTTTGTTCAAGAGTCTGTGCATTTATACACATGGGCTGCACGGAACCACAAATCGGGAAACTTCTATAGAAACTTCTATAACCGTTCCTCCACAATCCCAATGCGCATGTCCCTAGTGGGTTTCTGCTTCGTCCCTTAGTTCATTGAGACTGACATTGTAGCCTTGGAAACAAGAGGAACCTTCTGTACCCAATATCGAATTCGAGTATGGATGGGTTGTGCTAATGCACAGATGACCGCTCAAAGAACTACAGTTATAGATCTTTCTCCTTTGTGGTCTTTGTGCATCACACATATTGACAAGTAGCAAGCTGACTTACCAAAGGTGAGTCGGTATCCTACTGCAGAATGGAGGATTGGACTGCGTGACTGAAGGAGCAATCAGCCCTGGCCCAAACATCTAGTTGACAGTACCGAAGAGTAGATGGCCTTGACCAGTTGGCACCATGGAAGGGATGGTGCCCCCGCTCCCCTCTCAAATGTGATCAACGTTGCTACGGCATGTGTAGAGTGAGCTTGGCCTGGGAAAGACAGTTCAAGTCCAGTCTCCCCATACGCTAGCTCAATTGTCTTTATGATCCATGAAGCAAAGTACTGAATCAAGACCGGGTGCCTTTTGCACTTGTCACCATAGCAGACGAAGAGGCGGGGTGACAATCAGAGCCCTTTGGTCCTCAACTTATGGAATGCTTATGTCAGTGGACATCCAGAGCTGACTTGAGGAGTAGATGGCAAAGAGAAAAAAAAGCCGGTAAAATAATGTCCTTACCTGGTTCAGGTGAAAATCCAAAAGCACCTTAGGCAGAAAAGCAGGATCAGGTCATGGGACCACCTTGCCCCTTTGAAAGCTTAAGGTAGGGAGGGTCCACACGTAAAGTGCACAGAATGCTATCTTCCACGACAACAGGCAAAGAAGATCCACCATTGCCAGGGGTTTGGACGAAAGCACCAGCATGGTACTGTGTGACTGATTGGAGTTAGTGCGTTACAGATTTCCTGGAGAAATTGATTCACTGTAGTTGAAAATCCTTAAACTGGAAGGTGAAAGGCAGAAACCACAGCCAGGTAAACCACAGCTCCCCTCTCTTCATCCTCCTGGCCTGCCGGTGCTGCTGCCACTGCAATAGCTGGGTTGGGAAGAGGAGAAAGGAGCAACCCTTCTCCTCTTCTCATCCTAGTTGTCATGGTGCTGGCAGGGCAGGAAGAGGAAGAGAGGGGTTTCCTTCTCATTCTCCTCCTGTCCCACCCTGGTAGCCAGAAATGGAAGAGGAAAAGAGAGCAGCCTTCTTCTCTTCCCATCCTGGGTATTGTGGTGCTGGCGGGATAGGAGGAGGACGAGAGAGGCTTCCCTCTCGTTCTCCTCCTGTCTGGCCACTGCCATCACAGTAGACAGGATGGGAAGTGGAGAAAGGAGTGCCCCTTCTCTTCCCATCCTGGCTACCACAGTGCTGGTGGGGCAGGAGGAGAACAAGAGGGGCTTCCCCTGGCGGCTGCCTTGTCCCCTATGTTTCTTTAAGCGGCCATTTACACAACTTGGGAATTATGGAAGTAATCGAGCCATCAATATGTGCATATTGGCGGCTTGGTTAGGGGGACAGATGGCCCGCTGTGCCTCTCAACCACTCATCGGGATGTCCCACAGCTTGCTCAGCTCACGCAGATGGACAGGAAGGACAGCTCAGCAGGCGCCTGCCTGCACAATTGGATGGAGATGACACTGTCCATCCCTAGATGAAAGTTTAAAGCCCTTGTCAAAAAGTGACAACAGAAAAAGTAAAACTTGATGCAAGGAGACCTAACAGGATTGAAGTCCTCGGAGTCTGAGAAAGAACAAAATGCAATCAATTTCCTAGCATAGGACTGTCGTGTGGAGGGTTTGTGAGTGGCATTGATGATCTTTTCAATTGAGGCCAGAATGTCCTTGGTACCAGTCTCCAGATCCTCTACGCCGTCATTAGAAGGTCCAAGTGATGAACTCTGCCCTTCTCTCTAGTAAGGAGGTGCAGCACTGTAGGAAGCTGATCAAATTCTCCTCATGCTAGTCGCAAAAGTGGAGCAAACCAAGGTTGGTAGGGCCACCATGGAATGATGAGAATACTCCATTTGCTGTCTGTCCTGATCTTTGTCAGGACCTTGGTAATTAATGGAAAGATGTAAAACAGGGTCCCGTGAAGCGAACAGAAAGGTGTTGCCCATTGAACCCAGTTTCAGGCCTACCCGGCTGCAGAACACCAGGCAAAATACATTGTCCATGTGGACAAAAAGGTCGATCTCTGGAGAAGGTAGCTCCATCTCTTATTCGTGGGAGGTCAGCATTGTCCAAATGAGCCATTCGGCAAGCATATTGTCTACACGAGCAACATGGATTGCCATCAGTCCAATTTGATGGGACACGTATCAGTGGAAGATTTGAAGAGTAAGGGCAAGCAGGGAAAGCGATCTTGTTTCTCCCTGTTTGTTCAAGTACTCAATGACAGTGGTATTGTCCAAGGTTATCTGAACCAGTTTGCCCACCCGGTCCAGCTCAAACACCCTGAGTGCCTTGTTGACTGCCCTCAACTATAGTAAGTTGATGTGCTTGGTGACTTAATTGGGTGACCACCTACTGTGCACCATAAGCCCCCGCAGTGGGCTCCCCATCCTTACAGTGATGCATCTGTAATTACTACATGGGGTGGAGAGGGCTGAAGGAACAGCACACCTCTCACAAGAATGTTTGGCACCATTCACCATCGTAGCAACTCCTTTACCTCCAAAGAAGGTTTGGTACGGCAAGCCTCCCTGTCAATATCAAAGTTGTGGACAAGTCAATTCTGCAATGGTCTCATACACAGGTGGGCATAGTGAACATAAGAAGAGCCATGCTGGATCAGACCAAGGGTCCATCTAGTCCAGCACTCTGTTCACACAGTGGCCAACCAGGTGTCGAACAGGGAACCACAAACAGGACATGGTGCAACAGCACCCTCCCACTCATGTTCCCCAGCAATTAGTGTATACAGACTTATTGCCTCTGATACTGGAGGTTGCACTTAGCCATCAGGATTAATGAATTACCATGGTCATCGCAGCCATCAGATTAAGGAGCCGCTGGACCTTGAACACCGTCATTCAGATGTTAAACTAACAACCTATAAATTCCTGTATTTTTCTTGGATAACTTTGTATAAATTGGTGTTACATTGGCCACTCTCCAGTCCTCTGGCACAGAGACCAAATCGTAGGGACACGTTACATATTTTCGTTAAAAGATAAGCAATTTTACATTTGAGTTCTTTATTAATTCTCGGATAGATGCCATGTGGACTATGCGATTAATTTATTTGCAGCTTGTCACCTCTATTTGCTTCAGCATCTCTGACTCCCTTCCTGAAAATGTCAGTTCAAGCACAGGCATACATCCTCAGCAGTGAAGACGGATGCAAATAATTAGTTCAGCTTCTCTGCAATCCCCTTATCCTTTAGAACTCCTTTAACTCCCTCGCCTTTGGGTGATGGAGAACATTCTGACCCGTGCCAGATTTTTTGTGCATAATTCTCCACTTTTATACCAACTTCATAGCTGTCAGTGCATTTCTGGGTACAATTCAGTGTCCATTTTTATTTGTAAAGCCTTAAATGGCTTAGGATGTCTAAAGGACTGTCTTCTTCCATACAAGCCAGCCGATCCATTGAGGTCAGTTGGGGAACCTTCTGTGGACTTTGCTTTTGAGGTGCAGCTGGTGAGAATGTGTGAAAAGTCCTTCTCAGATGTAGTGCTCAGAACAGGGAACTCCTTTCCCCAGGAGATACATCTGGCTCTTTCTTTACAAGTGTTCTGCCACCAATTGAGGACATTTTTTTCTTTTAGCACACCTTTGGTCCGTCTGTCGCCTGAATTCATTTGTATTATGTGATTGCTGTTACCTGCTGTGCTGTTTTGTGTGTGTTTGTGTGTCTTGTTGAATTAGTTTATGCTTTAATTTTTTAAAATTGTGTTTGCTGTTTTCATTGTTGTTGTTAGTCATCTTGAGCACTTAATATCAATTGGAAAGATGAGGTACAAATCTCCTATTAAACAAATATGATAATGTGGTACAGAAGTCTATGGGTGCTTCAAACATTTATGAAGCTGCGACCATTACCATAATTTATGAAACTAGGAACACATGTTGGGACCATATAGTCCTCTACTACACTTTGTCTCCCTTGCACTCTGGCTTTGCAACTTTAATCCTGGTTAAAGCAAACCATTGTTTTTGGATACTGGATAATAAACTAAAATTAAGCCACAGTTTCCTAGTTTTGATATAATGGGAAAATATGGTTTAATTTAATCAGAATTGAAGTGCCAAAGAAGGGTGAAGGAGCGTGCAGGTCCAATGTTCATTCCTAGCTTCATAAAACATAGTTTATGAAACTGCAATTATTAAGTCCAAACTGATCCTGTCTAGAATTCCATGAGAAAATGTCATTCCATTCAACTGCAGTGTGGAATATAGTTTATAGCTGAGGGGTCATACATCTCAAAGAGAATGTTGATTAAAAACATTACTGTTAAGTAATAGTTTGCTGTGGAAACTGCTAATGTTAGAAAAATAATTGTAGATCTCAGCCTTATAAATGATAAAGCCACTGATGTGGTTAGATTTGGCGTGGACCAGAGTGTATTACTGTCTTGGTGTTATATATTTTTGAATGTGTTTGTAATATTGTAAGGGTTTTGGCCACTAAAAATTGACTAAGCGATGAAATGGAAGATGTCAGAAAGAACTCTAAAGACAATAAAAGCTCCAGAAGTCATCTGAGGAAAGCTGCAGGACACGGCATATTAATCCAAAGTCTAGAAAAAAATGAAATTATACAGGAAGAACCGTATTGACCCTAATCTCTACAGATGTTCATGTGCAGTTCTAATCTATGACAGGAAACACAACAGTTGCACAATTGGTCTTTTTGTATATTTAGTATATCCTTTCCGTTTCCCTTTAAAAGCCTCATTTCAGATTCTGGTTTCTTTTCCTTTTGCATTGGTTGATATCATTCATGCTGCTGGGATTGCCCCTGTCCTGATTTATAGTGCTGACCTGTCTTTGATGACAGTGGTAGTGTTTGTTTATTTCGCAGGTTCCTTCCCACTGGTCATGAAAACTTTAGTTCCTAACTGGGAAGGAGCCAGGTTTGACCAGCAAATCCTTATCTGACAACCTGGTGTTTAGAACACGAAGTTTACTTTAAAAAATATAGCTAAAGTGAAATTAAATAAACAAGTATTTTAGAAGAATTTCAAATACAGCTGTGGGAAAAACAAAGTAATGGAGGGGGGGGGGGGGAGGAAAGCCAAGACACATAACAGAGAGCTCTGACAAACCACACACAAATAGGTGACACACTGGCTGAATTCGGACAACACGATAGTCAATGGTGGAGTAATAATCAATTTTACAGTTGTTCATCTAGGGGGTACTCCCCACACAACATGGTAATAAATAATCAACTGTGGTGTGGATTAGGATCTGCGCTGAGTTGACTATGGCAGCATTCGGACGACACGATAGTCAATACAACTGACGATTGTTCAACCCACCCGTTGCTTATTGTGTCGTCCGAATTCAGCCACTGATAGGCCTTTTGCCATAGCTTTGAGAAGCCTCTTTGTGTTTGGCTTCATGAATATTAAGAGTTGATAGGCTGGGAATGTGGTTCACTTTCAAGATTTTTTCCCAGGTCCACATCATTTCGGTAACATTGCTTTCCTGCAAAGCTGATAGGAGGTTGGTTGCTGCTGTTGTTCTTATATCCTATCCTTTCACCAAGGTATTCAGAGGAACTCTGCATTTTATGTTTTACTTTGGTCTGTTCAATGATGTTTCTGATATGCTTCCTTCCTCAACACTTCAGAATGGAGCAAAGTGGGCCTGTTCAAACAGCACGCTAAGCCATGGTTAGGCTGCTAACCCTTTTACAGCAAATGGTTAGTGAGCATGTTAAAATGTGGTTATGTAGCCACCATGGTTAGGAATGTTTCACACGAAACACTAAGTCATGGTTCACTGACACGCTAAGCCATAATGTTTAGCTCAAAATGCTTAACCACCATGGCTTAGCGTGTCATCTGAACATGGGTGGAGAGATTTATGATCTAACTTATCTGTCCCCAGCAATAAAACAGGTTATATGTTATATGCAGCAGATATATCTGTTTTCTTTCTTCTCTCAGGTGTGATTGGAAAGGTGTTGTCATTTTTTTTTCCTGCACAGGTTATTGGGAATTATTATGGAAAACAGGGGCGGCTTGAAATGTTTCCAAATGTAAATTACCCCTGGGAACATAAGCTAGGAATAGATGACAGCCGAGGTTTGGAGCACCCAAGCAATGCACCCTGCAAATCATGTAAGTTTAGTGAGGTTAACTTCTGCTTTTCAAAACTTTACAGCAGTCCATATGGGGGGATTGTACTTGTTCTTAGATATACTTTTGCATATTGATGCCTTTTAACCAGTGGGAGAATAATGTGTACATTCAAACATGTGCACAATTGATGCATACATTTGGAAAAAATATGAAAATTAGCATGAAATTTCATGCAAAAAGAAGAAATAAAGATTGTAGTTGATATAGATTCAAGACAGAGCGAGCATTGAAGTGGAATTTGGAGAAATTCAATAATCTTGAGTTTTGCTTGCACGCACATCCCTAACTGTGAAGCACAAGCAAAGTGAATATATGCAAACGGTTTTGAATATTTTATTGGTAATGGCCTCAAGATTTCCTAAATAGTGGGTTGCAAACTCGCTGATATCACTGAGAAAAGGGAATGAGCCCTGGCTGTTGAGGGCCTACCAACCTTGGGCTGCAAATGGAGCTGAATGGGGAAAAGGGGTGTAGGGGAGCAGTAGAAGAGAGAAGAGATAGGAGCTACAACTCGGATGAAGCAGTTGTGAGGTGGGAGTAAGTACTGAACAGACACAAGAGTAAATCAGGCCACAAGTTCATTAGATTACAGCTTCTGAACATACTTGTCATGGCATGGGCAAGGGACCCCAAACATTTAGCCTGACTGTGGAAGAGGTGTATGGGGAAGAAGGTCAACATAAGGCTGTAGATGTCATAGGTTACTTCTTCCTACCTCCTGTGAACAACCATGGATGTGGCAGCTACTGCGTTCCCATAAATGAGCCAGATAATGAGCCATTATATAGGCTGATCATATGAAAAGGAGGACAGGGCTCCTGTATCTTTAACAGTTTCATAGAAAAGGGAATTTCAGCAGATGTCATTTGTATATAAGCAGAACCTGGTGAAATTCCCTCTTCATCACAAAGTCAAAGCTGCAGAAACCCTGCCCTCTTTTGTACATGATCAAGAGACAGGGCTCCTGCAGCTTTAACTGTTGTGATGAAGAGGGAATTTCACCAGGTTATATATGCATACAAACAACACCTGCTGAAATTCCCTGTCCTTTGCAACTGTTAAAGATACAGGAGCCCTGTCCTCCTTTTCATATGGTCACCCTACATTATATCCTAGGGCCCATAAGTGCCCCCCTAAGGCAGCATGTGGAAAACGCATCTCCAGCACCCCAGTATCAGAGCTAATTGTAATAAAGTTATTGAAGCAAGGACACAAAAGCACTGGTGAAACAAATATGTTTGCTATGAAGAAGGCAAAAAGCCTGAAACCGAATGGCCATGCAGGAAAATGTTGTCACCCAGCTACTGGCAATCAGACCACAGCAAAGGAAGCAAGCAGTCAAAAGAAACAACTAAAAATTAGGGAAAGCAGCAGGGTAGGCAAGGAACGTGCTGGTTAGAGTCCAGGTATGGGGCCTGAATATAGAGCCCAGGAGAGTACTGGATGGATGTCGCTCCCTTTCCAGTCTGCCCTGAGGCTCTACCCACACAAGGGCAACTGGCCTGTGCGTTGGCCCCACAATACAGCCAAGGTGGCCAGACCACTTGTCCTTCCACTCACCGAGGTGCCTGGGGATTCCAACAAGCAGGCCCTAAGATGTGCTCTTCTGTTTCTCTTGGCCTGCTTCGTAAAGGCCTGGCAGTGGGTACAGGAGCCCACCCTGTGTGCCTCTCCAAGGCAGAGAAGGCAGTTGGTGTGCCTATTGGTTAACGGTGTCTTCCCACCACAGTCGATGCAGTTTTTGTAGAAGCCATGCAACCCGAAGAAGCAGTGAAATACAGAAGAAGCAGTCAAAGAAAATAGGAAAGGAAGAGAAGAAAAGTGAACTCTTGTTCAGCATCCCAGGAGGGGACAGTAGAATGCGTTGGGATTTTGCCGTCTAGCGAGAGAATATTCCAAATGCTGCTTGTTGCTGCGGTGGGTGAAAAGAAACTGAGAGGCAGATGGGAGCCATGCCCGGGGCATGCGCAGAGGAGGTGGGTGGGGCTCCTGTCTAAAACTCTGTTTAGCTCTAGAGTTCTGAATGACTGTTCTCCGCAGATGCATAACCCATATGCGTGAGTCACAGACACTCCGAAGAAGCCTGCCTTTCTCTTAAAAGCAGGGTCGGGGCATCGCTATTACACTCATTAGTGGGGTTCCCTGAATTTGGGAGGGGATTTTATTGTTTTTTTTTAATAACAACCCCAAACTAAACATAAAAGCTATAAAAAGATCATAGAAGCAGCTACACCTAGCTAAAAATAGATTTTTTAATAGGTTGGTTTATCATACTGTATTGGTCATTTATTCAGTGGTTCTGTTTGTTTGAACATACTTTTTGTGAATTGCTCGTTTACTTCTTTGTAACTTTTCAAGCAGGTGGCCTTGGAGAATCAGCAGTTACTGGAATTGTTGTGGGTGCCTTGTTAGGAGCAGGATTGTTGATGGCCTTCTATTTTTTCAGGTTGGTTCACCTTATATTACGTTACTTACATGTATCTTTACCATACTTGCCCCCTTAAAATCATGTCATTTTTATCCCAAAGGAAAGCACCGGAAAAAGACAGGCATCAAAAATTAGTATCCATGCTCTGTCATCATGTGTAACAAAACTTCCACTGGAGTGAATCTGCACTCTGTCTTCCTCGTGCAACCACTCCCAGCTACCACGGAGGCTACGCAGTTGCACAGATAATAACAGGAGTCTGAATCAAGGTTTACGATTATGGCAGATAAAGCTACAGATCGATCATTAAAGTTGCTACCAAATATATTAGTGCATAGCCCAGGTTACATTTCCTCAATGATCATAGACACACCAGTGAAGGAACTGTGGATATAGTAACATTTTGAATAAACTGGCCCTTAGTCTGTGTTCTCCTTTGGGTGCAATTTAAAATCAACAAGTAAATAAACAAAAACATTTTGTATTCTATCATTGTTTATTTCTCTCAGCGTACTGCTTTGGCAACTGCTTCTTTCTGGAGCCAATTTTTCATTATAAGCAGTTATTTTAGAAACAAAGTTATGTGTACAGCAACTAACAACTGATTTTTGTGATGTGAACAATCACAGGTTTCAGATATAAAATATTTTCCCCCTGGTCACTACAGTTAAAACTGGACCATGGAGAAAACTTATTGCTGCATGGAAATAAGCTTAAAACAAAACATTATTTCATACAGTGAAGGGAAATCCTTAAGGCTCCTATAGGTGGTAGGTTTGTGATTAAGATAAAAAATGGTGTAAGTGTTCCTTTATAAATGCCCTTTGTATATTGGCATATCCAAATCCTTTACATTTTTCATTTCCACAAAATTAGTTTAGCTTAGTTTCTTTTTCTAAATGCCGAGATGGCATTATTTAAATTGCATCAATATCTTTTCCCCTGCCTTTGACATCTGGGACCTATTTCCGTTCTTTTAGTAATCAGGGCAGTTTTTTAAAATCTCTGTTAAAATGAACCCCAAAAGTTAATAAATGGTGATTAATACTCCTTTACTATGCTTGTGGGATCATATTGTAAAAAAAGAAAGAAAGAAAGAAGTCAAACGGGGACATGTTTTAAAAAAAGTGTTATGTGGTACTAATAATGATAGTCCCAATGAAAACATACATGTTGCTGAATATCAACCTAATAATTCTTTTCCCTACCTTAAAATTAATAATCCAAACAAATTATTTTTATGAATTCAGAATTGAGTGGAACGCAACAAGATATTGCAGTGTGGAGTGCTCCTTGTATAGTCTTGCAGCCAGTGATGTATTCTTACAGGATACTCAATTCCAGCTCTCCTCCCCAGTTTTCTGTTTCGCATACCCCCAACACACACACAGCATTCTGTGGGCACTTTAAGCCATTTTGTCAGCAGGGAGAAGTTGCCCCCTTTAGGTTCCCCTCCCCCCAATTTTTTAAAAAAACTTCTTGAAAACTAATGGTTCCCCTGACCATATTGATACCTCGCTCTTGCTTCTCAGGAGGGCCATGTTGTCTATGAAGCCGCCATCGCTTAGCATTTGAATTCCCTATTCATATAATGATACTAACAAAAAATAAGGATTTGCATAGTAATATTAATTAGCCAAGAAGATATGCTTGAATATTTAGATTAGGGTGACCAGATAAAATCCAGGTCAGGGCTCATGTAACTTTAACAGTTGTAGAGAAAAGGGAATTTCAGCCAATGTCATTTGTATGCAATTAGTTCCTGGTGAAATTCCCTCTTCATCACAACAGTTAAAGTTGCAGGCACTACACTAGAGTGATCATATACAAAAGAAGGCAGGGCCTCTGCAACTTTAACTGTTGTGATGAAGAGGGAATTTCACCAGGAACTAATTGCATACAAATGACACTGGCTGAAATTCCCTTTTTTCTACAGCTGTTAAAGTTACATGAGCCCTGACCTGGATTTTATCTGGTCAGCCTAATTTAGATTTAATTAGATTGTGGATTGGAATTCAGTGTAGCATTCCTGATTTCACTGGAGATAAAGAATACAGAAGGCAAATGTCATGTAGCTGTGTGAGACTGCAAGATATCTCACCAGTTTATCAAGGGGAAGGCCTGTGCAGCGTGAACTAAGAATTAGTTCACTATTTTCAGCCGTAACTTCAAAGCGTCAGTTGTACTTTATACTGGCTTCCTCATCACTTAGTTTCAGTTTGTGAAAGAAGGGGAAGTTTATCTGAAGTAGTTTGAATATGATTTAACTTTTAGACTAGGCAGAAATGCTCCAAGGCACACCCCTTTAATCTTTTGGCAGTGATATTCATTCATTTTATTTATTATGAGAAACATATCTGTCTTTCACAGACATTCTTTTTGTGGTGGGAGTTCTATTACTTATCCTAATGTGGTGGAGGAGGCTCTTTTATTTTCTGTTCCCCATTCCTTTCATGCAGAAAAAAATACAAAATAACTATTGAGAGGAGAAGTCAGCTGGAAGAATACAACATCGGGAAGCATCGGCAATTACGAGAAGACTCCATAAGGTCTCACTTTTCTGCTGCATGAAGTACAGAAAAACAAATTGCTGTTGTGGAGGAAATCTGTGGACAAGTGGATGCTACCAAAGACAGCTACAGAACAGAAGCTCATTAACGACTCAGCATTTTAAAAGTAGAGTAACTTTGTCTTACTTTCTTTCAGAAACTCAGGAAAGATTTACTAGCCACATTATGCCGAATGGCCTTTTTATCTTGTGGAAAGGAAAATGACAAAAGGGCAGTTTCTCTTTTGGCAAGATGCTTTTAACTCTTTGTTTGTATTATAGGGGTGTTCCAGATGAGGCGTTTACAGCGCCATGGCCTTGCCTCATTCATGGAAGTTCATGGTGGGTCCAGATGTCATTGTCTTCTCCTCATGACCCTCTTGTGTTTTCTTACCACTTCTTCCACCTTTTTCCTTAATGCAGAAAACCCATTAACTAGAAAAAGGCAGAACAGATAGCTCTACAGCCCTCTATCTGGAAACACCCTAAGACAGGTTGCTCCAGTCAGCTCTTTTGTGGCTTGGAATGTGAGGTTCTTCCTGATGCCATCTTTTGAACTTCAGATAATCCTTTGTTAGCTGCATCTCACACCAGGTTATAAAGTGATTTCAGAAACACAGGCGCTTCTTCATAGCAAGAACATAAATAGGTTCAGTGTCGAATGGCGGGGGCAAGATAGAAAGGAAAGAGATGTGTAGGTAGTACAATACAATATAGGAAAAGAGTGGGTATGCATTTGTTCCTTGAACATAAGGAACCCCAAGACTGAGGAAAGGGAGGATTTGATTCTAAGTGGACCTATTTATACTTTGCATTGGTTTTGGAGATCTTTCCCATAGTGATCCCTATGAAAAGATTCCTTCACAAATGTGTTTAGGATTGTGTAAACGGGGCAACTGCTTTCCACTGTTCTTGAGAAAGGAAACGGGGGCTTACAAGAAATTACATGTACTTGGAATTTTTATTTTCAGGAAGTCCCCCTGTCTGGATCATTTCCACAACCTATGTACAGGCATCCTGTCACAAACATCACTATGGGATTACGTATTCACTGGCACATGACTTCTACTTTAGATCCTATGAATGTTTCTTGTTTAAGAAAAGTACAAAACATTTGCAGAAAAGAGGCAGAGACTTAACCCATGGTCTATGCATAAAGTAGCATGAGGTGGTCAAATCGTGAGGTAAAATGAACTTGCCACTTCAGAGTGCAGGTATGTGAGGTAGGATTCCATTTCTGAGTGCTCTCTTATAAACTCCTAAAAGTTTTGATTTTTTTTAAAACTAGTACTTTGGAGAAGAAGGTTCTAGATAGCCCTCTCACTGCTATGCTAGGTTTCTACTTGAAGATTTTTTTCTTTTTACATAGGTGTTCAAACATGTGATTTCCCCCACCTGCAATTTGAAGTGGTATAGTCCATTCTGCTTTATATGTAGACCAGGTCTTACTCTTGCCAATGGCTGGAAATAAAATTCCAAAGCACCTTATGTTGATCTCTGTACATAGATGCATCCATCCATACAAACAGTTGAAAGTTCAGGTGGCATTTTGGTTCCATCTCTGCTCTCCTCCCTCCCCACCAGGTTTCCCTGTTGCTCCTTCAACCTTTGGTTGCCACCACTGAAATTTAAGCTGGTGAACAAGATGAAAATGTTTACTTGCACAATTGTGTGGGGTTGTGACAGCCATGCAGATGACACAATCCTAGTGACTGTGTAAAGCAACTATTTTTGAAAACCAGGCCATTACTCAGCAGTATGTTGCATTGAAAGCTGTGGTACTTACTTCTGAGTAAATGAATATAGAATCAGGATGCAATATAGCATTCCTGCTCTGAATTCTTCAATAGGAAGCAAATACTCCACTGCCAATTTTGAGATTTGTGTGTGGCCCAAACTATGTAAATATTAAGTATCAGAATTGTTTTGTACAGTTCACGCAACTGAATTTTTGTTGTTGTTGTTGTTGTTATATAAATGATGACATTCCAGGTTAACATGGTATTTTAGGTATTCTTATCTTATATTTTTCTATTAGGGAAAAAGTCTATTTTGGGTTGTTTTCATTTTGTAAAGTCAGGGTAAAAGTACATTTGAAGAGCTATTTTTCTTTTCTTTTTAGTGTGAATAATAATGAGCAAAGACCTTTTTAGGTATATATAAAAGTATTATCTTTTACCTTTGCATATTGGCCAGTGTTCCTCCTCCTCTTCTTAGACATGGCTTTCTGATTCACTGGCAAGATTCCACTGATTTTGCAGGAGTTGAGGGTTCATGCTAATATTCCCAGACATTCTCCAGCAGGCTTTAACATTAACATCGACACTCTTATCCATGTTGTTTTTTAAAAATCCTTTTAGGCCAGTCCCTTATCCCTGCCAAACTTTCAACCATCAGGGAGCCCTTTCCAGATCATCTGTCGAGATCATCTTGCCAATAAAACCAGCTAGTGACAGCCTGAGATGCTGTGCACGTACTGGGCCCTCCTAGCCATTCACAGTACCTGCAAGGTGCTACCTCCAGTGGTCCCCTGCCTTTACTGCCATCTCATGTCTCCTACAGGGAAGGGTGTTAGCTCTATCGCTATACATCCCGATTCACCATTTAGCAGAAGTGGCCTCCTTTTGTCTCTTCTCAGTACACCCACTCACTAGTTGCTAAACCCAGAACATTGCAGAAGATTCTGGGGCATATTCTACTCATGCACCACACTGGCCAGTCCTGTTTGGCCTTGCCAATACCCAGCATTAAATGGAATATGTAACCAAGAGCTACAACACAACCAACCTTCTCCTGTGGCTGCACATTACAGGGCAAGATGGAGGACCAGCTGTGTTTCAGGGAAGCTTGTCTATTCTTGCTGACCTTCTTACTAAGGACACCCTGATAACTTCCAGGGAACCCCAGAGTTCCTTGGAAAACAGTTTGAAAACCACTTGTTTACATTGTAAGTAATCAGTTTTCCCTCCAATAATCTGCTGCTCTTCCCCTAAATTGGTGTGTATTTTTATTGTATATTATTATTATTATTATTATTATTATTGCAATTCCTTCAGCTTTTAAAAGTGGTTCTCCAGCATTAATACTATTCTTAGTTTTCAAACTTTTTAAGGGAATAATGAAAACCCTCCACTAAAACTTGCTTCACTAAAATGCATCATGCCTGCACACACACACACACACACACACACACACATATATATATATATATATATATATATATATATATACATACAAAATAAACAGGACAATCTAGCACAAGGCTCAGTGTGCTTAAGTTGAAATTAAATTGAAATTAAAGCAAATTGTTTTGTTCAGTTGAAATCAGAGAATACACTGGATTGTGACCAAAATTTAGAAATAGTATACAGAAGGAAGTGCTGAAATTTAATTTAAGAACTGCACAAGCCTCTAAATGCTCACACTGAGCCAACTGAAGGAGACAATATATTAGGTTGGATACACGTTTTATTGAACCAGCAGCTGTTGGTGGGAGTGTCTGGTTTTCCAACACTATACAGCCCCTCAGGATGTTCAATTGTTCACTTTTGCCAACAGAAGTTGGACCAATAAAAAGAACAATCTTATCAATTTCTTCTCTTCTTTAGTTCTATTGAAGTCAGAAAATTGGTACAAGAATAATATATCCACAGAACCACGTAATGTATTGTCCTTTATAATTAACACCAGTAAACAGATAGAACTCCAGCTATACAGCCAGTGTAGTGGACAGAGTATTGGACTGGGAGTCAGGAGATCTGGGTTCTAATCCCCACTTGGCCATGGAAGCTCACTGGGTGACTTTGGCCCAGTAATAGACTCTCAGCACAACTTACCTCCCAGGGTTGTTGTTGTGAGGATAAAATGCAGAGGAGGAGGATTATGTATGCTGCCTTGGGTTCCTTGGAGGAAAAAAGGCAGGATATAAATTAAATAAATAAACAGTACTCTGGTATACAAACAGAAATCTGCCTGAAAAACCATGCTCCCAAATCTTTATAAAATTATCTTATTTTGACAGTACAGTGGCACACAGGTCTTTGGTATATTAAGCAAAAAACCCACTTCTTCATGGGTTCTTCTTCATGGGCTCTGTGCATCACACATATGGGCTCTGCGCCTGCGCGAAGCCTCTCTTCGGGAAAGTCTGATTTTTGTCACTTAATGTGTGCTGTATTGTTTCCTTGCAGCCTCCAGGACAGCCAAGACTTACTTCTGAGTAGATGTAAGATTGTGCTTTAACTCTGCAACCCTAGGCACACTTACTTGAGAGTATGCCCTATTGAACACAATGGGACTTATTTCTGATTAGACATAAGATTGTGCTATCCTCGGCACACTTACTTGGGAGTATGCCCCTTGAACCTAAAGGGGTGCTCTTAGAGGAGGCAATTTACCCTCTTCTCCTCCGATCTTGGCAAGTTCATAGCACAATGACATTCAGAGTTTATTTCACAGTATCTCCAATCTTTTTGAAAAGGAATAAGGGGGAGGAGAGTTCGGAGACATCCTGGCTTGTCAACATCATGTAATCTACCTGCAAACTTCCATGAGTGGCCAGTCATGAGCGTGCTATACATCGCTCATTCAGAGAAGCCCTTTAAATCTGATGACACTTATCCAATCAATTACTAAGGGGTTTCAAATTCAGAGCATTCATATTCTACCATACTACTAAATAACAAAGGCCATGCTTTGGTTTCTTTTTACAGTCCCAGAAATAGCTATATTTTGCAAGTCAGCCCCATAACTTGTTTGTGAATTCTTCATTTTTAAAGTACTTGCTAAACTTAGCACACAATCCTAAATATGCACAGAATTGTGCCCTTAATTAAGGTGACCATATGAAAAGGAAGACAGGGCTCCAGTATTTTTAACAGTTGCATAGAAAAGGGAATTTCACTAAGTGTCATTTGTATGCAGCCAGCACCTGGTGAAATTCTCTCTTCATCACAACAGTTAAAGCTGCAGGAGCCCTGCCCTTTTTTGTATCTGGTCACTCTAGTATCGCTCCTGCTATACTAAATAGGAAACCTTGTTTAATGTAGATTGCTTGTATTTAATCTGGAAAATAAAGTCAAAATGAGGCTTCTTACTGCTGCATACAAACATTTTAGAGAATACTGACATTTTTTAAAGGTGCACCTTTCACATTTTACATAAACCACTAATGCTAATGTTCTACATCAAACACAAATATTCTAGTGATGTTGATACTGCTGAGGTCCATACATTAAGCTACAACACTTATATTATGGGGGTTCAATGGGTGCTGTAATATATTAAAAGAAACATGCGTGCTTGGTGTTTCCACTTTGTATCTTTTTTCTTAAAAGACACTTGAGCAAGTAAAGAAGAAAATGTATTCTATAGGGCATTTTCAAAGAGACTTAAAAAAATCTAAATTGGAATGTACAAGTTCACAGAATTATACCAAACCATGGACAGTGTCCTTAACCCACATATTCTTAACTGAATGAGTAGCTACTTCTTCTGAGGAGTATGTCACATGGAGATCAGAATACATAACTACATCTTTATTATCTGTCCGACCAGGTGGCAACTAATATATGCTAGAATAAAAGTTATTCTATCTGAATTCTTGATTCTGCTGAACAATGGAGCTTTCAAATTATTACAAAACAGTCCTGAGAAGCCAATGGATGCTATTCCTGAGTAAACTCTTATGGACTACAGGGTATTACAAATTCACAGTGTGTCCTTTCTGTATCTGCAGCAACGTTGTGCCAACGATGGAAAATAATGTTTGATCATTTATTAAAGATGACCATATGTTCATTTTTAGTATTACAAACTGCTTTTGGTGCCATTTTGGCAGATGTGCAGTTTCTGAATTCTTAAACAAAGAAAAAACATTTAAAGCCTAGAGGGACTGACTATGCTGTAATAAATGGAATTAGAATTTTGCCATTGACTTCAATGAGAGAAGAGCCAGACTAAACATTCTAATTTCAGTGGTATCCCAAGAGCCATGTCTCTCAGTTGCTACAGTCAAAAGAAGTCAACTTCATATCCTCACATGATTGGCTTTTGCATATCTGGACTTTTTCCTTTGAGTTCTATGTATCAAACCACTAAATTACTTTTGCCTGTTTTCCCAAGTATGAAATAGGAGAGATGCATGAGTAGATCTTTTGATTACACCCGCTGTCATATTCTTTCACAGGTGAGTTCCCACAGATCATTATATGCAAAGGGTATCTGCTCAAAAGCCAGAAAGGGTTGGCAAGGAATGGGAGGAACAATGATGGCAAAGTTCACTTGAACCCGCTCAGAAACAAACTTGGGTGGCCCAGAAAACCCACGTCAAAAGGAGAGGCAAGTTTTACAAGTCTGAAATTCCTCTCCTGTCTAGATCAAGATCCAAACAAAAGAAATTCCCAATTCTCCCCTACCCATCTCTGCCATCCTCTCATCAACATCTATACCTGCCCCCCTCTCCACCCTAAACATACTAGCCCCCTTCCTATCCCTGTTCTGGAACTGAAGAAGTATTTTAAAAAACTACAGATCCCATAGTTCATCATGTGCCATCACTATGAGGGCAATGGAGAGGAGAAACCCTCCCTTTTTACTATTTCTCTGCTGGCAACAATGAGGGAAGGAAAGGGGGAGATGACAGAATTCTGAGCTCATGGTTTGGTTCAGGAATTTTTCCCCCTGCAGGAAACCTCAGAAAATTTCTGAGCCAAACAGGAGAGCCTCAGAAGACTAACGTATCTTCAGCTGGGAACAGCTTGACATTATGTGCCTTACTCATAAATTGACATGTGCACAGATGACAATTGTAATATTGGGTGCTGCCCTTAAAATGCAATCCACAAGCCATTTAACTGCTTCGTTTTGTCATGCCTACTTAATATAAGAAGGGGCTGTCTATATGCTCTGGAAGCCCCGGAGTGGCTCCTAATCTGTGCTGCATCAGTTATATGGCACAGCCACCGATTCGGAGCCATCCAGGGGTAAAGAGCCGAAGATCCACAACAGAAAATTCGGGGACTTAACATGACTTTTCTTGCCCGAGCAAGGTCAGCACAGCTCTTGTGCAATTTGCCCTCTCTCTAGTATTGCTCCGGGGGCGTTCCCAGGTGGAAGGTGACCTCCCATTGGCTGTCGGAAGCCGGAGGAGGGAACGAGCCCAGTGAGCCTAATGGCTGCTGGAAAGCTTGCACTGCCTCCCCCAGTGGGGATTATTTGCTGCCACCCCACACCAGCGATACCACGGGGTTTGGCAGCAGAGGGGTGCCAACTCAGTGCCATGAAGACAGCCTCTAAAGTAAACATTTTTTTAAAAGAACATAATGTTAAATGGCTTGTCTTAACAATTTAGGAAGACCAACTGAGACCCTATTTGGATTTTAGATTATATTATTTGAAATTATTACTTGGGAGATTAGGTTGTCAGCAAATCTAATTGTTTCCTGGTAGCAATACTGGATTCAAACTTTTTTTTAATCATTTGTGAAAGATGAATAGACCTTCCTGACTATTGGAGAGGAAAACAGGACAATTTTGGTCATAAGACAGATTTGGCTGGTTCCTTGGGCAAAGTATGTAGTTAGGGTAATTATGTATGTAATTATCACAAAACTAAAAGGACTCAGGATAGCGATTGTGGAGGCTTAACTTTGTCTCCCCTCCCTGTTTATTGCGGGCAATGTTATGATTGTAGAAAATATACTGTATAATTTAGAAGTGTAATATTGGTTTGGTTAAAAAATATATAAAAAATGAAAAGTTGCACAGTATGTTGTGCTGATGTAAGTAGAATATTTGCATATGATGTGATTTTATTTATTGTATTTCTTTAGAAACAGAATTCATGACATGGGATATAACCTCTCTGTGTTGTATTTTTATTTTACAAATTGCTTATTTCAAAATATTATTGGTGTCAATTGACTATTTAATGTGTACATTTTCTTGTAAACATTTCAGGTAGTACAGATTGTCATATTCCCATATTATAACAAAAGACTCCCATTAAAGACAAATTATACCTATTAATGTGTTCTCCCGATATTAAGAGAATCCTTGCTCTATGGACTGCAATTGTACAACACTGTTCTGTGGAAAGCAACCTATTTTAAAGGGGTGGTTGAAAATTCTTCAGCTGAGAAACAGCCACTTTACTAATACCACCCACAAATTCCACATCACAACGTGAACCCAGACCATGCTGTAAAATGTGCTGTTCTTTAGATTACAGTGCACTTTATCACTTAATGGCATGAACTATAAATGGATAATGAAATCAAGTGGTAGTACAATTAGCATTTCCCTAGGAATACCAGGCAGTTGTTCAAAATAACAGCTTGACATGTGTGGCAAAAACCATTCTTATATTTATTGTCTTATGGGATTTCAACATACACGCCTAGGCCACCTTGACTGGTGTGGTTATGGGGCACTGTTCACCAGTGGTTCTGGTCAGTCCTGGGAAGTCAAGCCCTGTACAAGCTTGGGCATGAGTAGAACTCCTTTTCAGATTCAACATGGCAAGGTCTGAACTGAAGGGGCGGGGCGCACCTGTTAGTAAACCCACTTTACCCACTCAAAGCCCTCACACGTTCAAGTGAATGTCTGAAGAGGGTTTCAATCACATAAGGCGTTAAGCCCAAGGTCTAGCTGGCATCAGGCTTCCATGAAGCCCAGATCTGACACAAGGCAATGGTCCCATGGATCAGAGGCAGGAGGTGTAGCTGTAAACAGCTTGGAAGTCATTTCAAGACTGGGAAACAGGAACAGAAGGCCAAGGACAGGAGGTGTAGTCACAGACGAGGTAGAAGAAAAAACATGAAATTGGAGAGGAGAAACTGGGGCAAGGCAAGTTAAAAAGTTAATATGATAAGTTGCTCAGATTGCTGGACCAGTCTAGGAGAAAGAGCTTTATAGAGCCTGATCCCTCAAGCTGTGGGTCAGCAGAACAACACTCAAGCCAATAGTGCAGCCTAGAGGGCTCCTTTGCCTTAAAGAACCTGGTCTAACTGGCTCATTAAAAGTCCAGAATGCTGGTAGTACAGGGCACAAGGTGCTGAAGGCAGCTGTACGAGGCCCCACATTTGAGTTCCTCCCCAATCTTACAGCAGTTGGTACTGAGAAACTAATTCCAACCCATGCCCTTTGGCCTGCAGCTGCCACTAGTTTCCATCTAGTTTCCCATGCTTTTCAACATCTACATGAAGCCACCAGATGAAGTCTTTTGGAGGTTTGTTCTCAAGTATCATCCATATGCTGATGACAGCTTTGCCTGTCTTTTCCAACATCTGATTTCAGGGGGGCAGTAGATGGGACAAGTCGGTGTCTGGCCTCAGTTCAGGATGGATGAGGGTATACGAACTGAAACGTAAGAGAATATATTAGGAATTCTGATAGGCTGGGAGAGATTATGCAGCCTATTCAAGATGCAGCTACACTTCTTCTGAAGGAACAGGAATTCAGCTTGAGAATGCGCTGAGTATCCAATTCTTCCCTTAGATAATCAGGTGGCTGTAATGACAAGGAGTGCCTTTCACCAGTTTCTGCTGCCTTCACCAGCAGAAGGCAGACCTAGCCTCAGTTACCCTTACTCGGGAGCCCTGCAATGCTCTCCATAAGGGGCTGCCTTAAAAACATACTGCAAACTTCATTTGCTCCAAAATGGAGCATACTTTTGTGAACCACCTAGAGAGTTTAGGCTATGGGGCAGTATTAAAATATAAAATGAATAAATCTGTTGTTACGAGTCCCAAGAAATTCCAATCATATATCTTCATTGGTTGCATATTCATTTTTGCAAGCAATTAAAGTGTTAGTTGTGACCTTTAAAGCCTTAAACGTTTTGGTCAACTGCTCCCACATAGCCTGTCTGGCACTTAAAATCAACCCGAGAGGCATTTTTAATTCATAGCCTTGAGTATCCATATCTTGGATTTTCTATCTAGAGCACATTTTATACTGAAAAATCTTGTTCAGATGCACACTAATGTATTGAATATTTAGACACATATTCAACTCAGAATTTTAGCCAGAGGACACTGAAAAATGTGCTGCTGTTTTGGAGAGGCATGCATTTCATTTGATCTAATTACACCTGGCAAACAGTTTTGTAGCAACTAGTAGCAAATTTGGCATATCAAATGAACCCCCTGAAACCTGCCTGGGTAAATTCATTGCATTTCTGAGCAATTGGTTTGTTTTGGTTTCTAAACCCTATGCACTGTTTTCTGGAGTTGAAGGGACTCACAGCGTGATAAGGTAAAGGATATGGGAGCAACAGACTAGCAATGGTGCTCAACAATTTGATGTTGCCAAACAAAAAAGAGAACACAGACATACCAAAAATTGAGCATGGACATTCTTCCTTTATTTTCTCATCTGATTAACATTTTCCACACATGCTTTATAGCTCTAGTTTGGGGAGCTCTGCTATTCTATCCTTTGTAGGTCTCTGGGGGATAGTGCATCTAGGAACTCCCCAAAAATGCTTCTTTCCTGAACTTTAAACGTTCTTGCTTGTGAATCACATGCATAAGCAACAAGTTGAAGTAGTTTTTAGCTCTGTGTTGTCTCTGTGTGTACTGTCTGTGTGTCTTTATGTAACTGGTTGTTACTAGGCTGACCATCTGAAAAGGAGGACAGGGCTCATATAACTTTAATAGTTGTAGAGAAAAGGGAATTTCAGCCAATGTCATTTGTATGCAATTAGTTCCTGGTGATATTCCCTCTTCATCACAACGGTTAAAGGTGCAGGCACTATACTAGAGTGACCATATACAAAAGAAGGCAGGGCCCCTGCAACGTTAACTGTTGTGTTGAAGAGAGAATTTCACTAGGAACTAATTGCATACAAATGGCAATGGCTGAAATTCCCTTTTCTCTACAACTGTTAAAGTTACATGAGCCCTGTCCTCCTTTTCATATGGTCAGCCTAGGTTGTTACATTTTCTATACTGTATTTTTTAAATTGTTTTAATCTTTGTAAAATGCCCAAAAAGCTTTGGCTATGAGGTGGGATAGAAATGAAAACAGCAGCAGCAGCAGCAACAACCACCATTTCATTTTCTGGCGAAAGGCTCTAAAAATAATCTCTTTGTTATGATCAAGCTTTGTTGACTTTTGGGAAATTCATAATGGCTTTGCCACTCACTGAGACAATAGTTACTTAGGCTGACCAGATAAAATCCAGATCAGGGCTCATGTAACTTTAACAGTTGTAGAGGAAAGGAAATTTCAGCCAGTGTCATTTGTATGCAATTAGTTCCTGGTGATATTCCCTCTTCATCACCACAGTTAAAGGTGCAGGCACTATACTAGAGTGACCATATACAAAAGAAGGCAGGGCCCCTGCAACTTTAACTGTTGTGTTGAAGAGAGAATTTCACTAGGAACTAATTGCATACAAATGGCAATGGCTGAAATTCCCTTTTCTCTACAACTGTTAAAGTTACATGAGCCCTGTCCTCCTTTTCATATGGTCAGCCTAGGTTGTTACATTTTCTATACTGTATTTTTTAAATTGTTTTAATCTTTGTAAAGTGCCCAAAAAGCTTTGGCTATGAGGTGGGATAGAAATGAAAACAGCAGCAGCAGCAGCAACAACCACCATTTCATTTTCTGGCGAAAGGCTCTAAAAATAATCTCTTTGTTATGATCAAGCTTTGTTGACTTTTGGGAAATTCATAATGGCTTTGCCACTCACTGAGACAATAGTTACTTAGGCTGACCAGATAAAATCCAGATCAGGGCTCATGTAACTTTAACAGTTGTAGAGGAAAGGAAATTTCAGCCAGTGTCATTTGTATGCAATTAGTTCCTGGTGATATTCCCTCTTCATCACCACAGTTAAAGGTGCAGGCACTATACTAGAGTGACCATATACAAAAGAAGGCAGGGCCCCTGCAACTTTAACTGTTGTGATGAAGAGGAAATTTCACCAGGAACTAATTGCATACAAATGACACTGGCTGAAATTCCCTTTTCTCTACAACTGTTAAAGTTACATGAGCCCTGACCTGGATTTTATCTGGTCAGCCTACAATAGTTGAATATCTACAGAAAACCACACACTTTTATAGATTGGGCAGATTGTTTCTACCAGCAGCTCATATTATTTGAGAGGTGCACCGTAGTTAAATTCTCCTCCAAAGAAGGGACATTGACTGAAGCAGGATTGATGAAAATATGATTTCCAATGATACACAAAGCTGTCCAGAGGTCTAGGAGAATCAACAGGATTGCACTCCTGACAGAGGTTATCCATCAAGGATATAAGTGTGTGTGTGTGTGTGTGTGTGTGTATCACTAAAATCACGTTCATTACCATAGGATTAGAAGGTACCCAATGAAAATACAGACGGTTCACTCTAACTTCTGTCCCAGGAAAATTGATGGAAATGATGATGAAGGTTATAATTGTTAAATATATATAATACTGAGCACAGTGCCATGATGGCAAACCATTATTTGGAATTAGGATAGTTTCCAGAATTGACCCCAGTCACACAAGGAAGGGCTTCAAGTGACGTTTTTCTTCCCTTAAATGTCTTTCCTCCTTTCCTGTGGACAGAAGAAACCTCATCCAGAAGACAGGACAACAGGCCAAGTGCAAATCAAACTTATAGCCCTTAGGCAGAACTGGATTATTTTAATGGTTAGTAAAAGGCCCAATGTGTAAAAATGGTAAAATCAGCTTAGAAATGTACTTGAGATTCAAGCAATGGTGCAGCGAGTTCGCAGATTCCTTCTCAGAACGCCTGATGTTCCCTGAATGTTTATAGGTAGGTATGTCACCGCACAAGAATAAATATCTTAAAGGCTTCATTAATAATCCTTTCCACAGTTGAAGGCAGGGACCTGAAAGACATATAGATGCATCAACACCTCCAGGGTAGGGCTGAAACTGGCAGAAACACTGAAATACTTTGCCTAGATCAGGGATGAGCTGAAAATTCCTTCCCAGTTGCGGCTGGGCAACAGGCGGAGGGACAATTATCTGAACAGCTGATTCAAAAATCCTGATGTTTTCCTTCCCTGAACTCCTCCCTTGTACTCTTCTCAAGAAAGCAAAATGCTAAGAACAAAACAAAATGCCATACTATGTGCTTGTACATGGACAGGCAGGATAGATTGCTTTCGTGATTATTTTGCCGTTGTTACAATTCACCCTAATTCTCCTACTATGTACTTTCATCTCCTTTAGTTTTTGTCTCTGCATTTTGTATTCTTTCCTGAAAACCAATTCATATAGCCATTTGGAGGCCTTATTTTTTTCTATTCAACACCTGTTGAGCATTCATGTAAACACTTATGTGAATCTGCCCTCCTCTATGAACAGAAATATGTATCTAAATTAGAATCTGGGAAAACAGCATAAAAAATCAAGGTGTGAAGTGATTATTGACACATTTTTTAAATATCTGCATTGAGATGGATGCCCAGTGGTCTCACTTCCAATGCCATTTTATGGACCTCAAGAATTGTTCATTCTCCCACCCACCCATCCCAGTTTTCATTTTTGAAAAATGTGTATTTAATACTAGTGATAAAAAAACTAAAACAATTTGTTCAGCAAGCACCTCTATTTATGTTAACCTGTTTTTGTTAGGTTAATTATATGGGCTTTTGGTCCCATCTATGTACTGGCTAAACGTGTGAGCCAGGTAATCCCCAATTCAAATATCACCTCATGCCATATGGTAGGGTAACCAGATAAAATCCAGGTCAGGGCCCATGTAACTTTAACAGTTGTAGAGAAAAGGGAATTTCAGCCAGTGTCATTTGTATGCAATTAGTTCCTGGTGAAATTCCCTCTTCATCACAACTGTTAAAGTTGTAGGGGCCCTGCCTTCTTTTGTATATGGTCACTCTAGTATAGTGCATGCATTGTGATGAAGAGGGAATATCATCAGGAACTAATTGCATACAAATGACACTGGCTGAAATTCCCTTTTCTCTACAACTGTTAAAGTTATAGGAGCCCTGACCTGGATTTTATCTGGTCAGCCTACCATATGGTATAATCTTAGATAAGTCACCTTTCTCTCAGATCCACATCTACATCATCAGCAATATTGGATGTAACATGTTAGATGCACAGGGGACATCAGTGGCATGGGGGCATTTTTACATCTCCAGCTGGTACAGCAACTATGATCTTTCCTATTAAAGCCAACCCTCACCAATGTCATCCATGCCCTAGTGTCATCCAGATTAGACTACTGTAAGACCCTGTACATGGGGCTGCCCTTGAAAAGAATCTAGAAACAACAAAAGTGAAACTAAAGCTAAATAGATTCTAGCTAAATGCCTTATAGATTTGAAAGGTTCTGTATACAAGCTAAGTATTAAGATAATGATAAATGTGTGCTAAAAAAATACAACTAGAAAAAAAGTGGTCAAACTCTTGATCATCAAGCCCATCTTCAGAATTCAGGCCTTTGGGTCTGTGATTGACCCTCAATAGCTGGAGTTCTAAGAAGAATGTGGTTGTTTTGCTGTCCAACTATTAAAATATGACCAGGAATAATAATAGCTAGAAAAATGCTGTCATAAGTCTAGACTATGTTCAGCTTAGAACATGCTCTGGCTGTTTTGGCTTCAACTACAGAACCCAGGGATCCCAGGGGGAAGAAGGCAGCTGTATACACGCAAATACTCAGCTTGCTGTCAGTGGAGTTCTGACTGTCTTTGGCTATAAGTTCTGCTATCACACCCTAGTTGTTTTTATTATTAGTTGAATTGCAATTCCTAAGCTTATTTTTAAAATACACGTGTTACTAAAGGAAAGGATGTATCACACATATGGACAAGAGTTATTTATGTAGGGATTCCCTTGCCTGACACTACATGAGCCATTTGATCCTTCCCCATTGTCCACACTGCACTGACAATCAAAGGGAAGTCACTTGTGCAGCTCCATCCTTTACAGACATGCTGGGAAAGGAAGAGAGGGAGGGAGAAGAAGCAATGAGTTACCGGGCACATGAGGCAATGGAAATGAGTTTAATTGGCTTGCATTTATCCACTACAGTTCATCTTGTCAACAAGAGGCAAATTCATTCATAGTAAGCTGACCTGTACAATTAAGGTTCATGTGTTTGCTAACCACTCTATCCCTATGGTGCAATAAGAACATGATTGGGGGGAAAGCAGAGGGGGGGGGGGACTCATCCTTCCCTTAAAATTCCTGTAAAAATCCACAAACAAGAAAAACAAAGATAAACTTTTGCCAGATACGACAATTCACATCCCAACCGATCCCCAAGAAAAGAAGGACAAAGAAAAGCATCGTCATCATCATTTGACAGATCTTTGAGACATTGCTTAAAGACTTACTGGAAGGTGGTAAAATAAAAATAGCAACCCTAGGCTATCATAAATAACTACTGAACAGAACAGAAATTGTTAATGACAAACAGAAAGGAAAGGGGGGAAATAACTTTGATGTTTCTTCTCTTTAGAATGGTCATATTTCATTCTTTTTTTTATATAACAACTTATGTTAATTATCCCTTTATTTATCTTCACTTAAGTCCAAAATATAGATACTAGGTTACTAACTGGGACTAGCCAAAGAGATCAGGAGCCTATCTACACTACTGCTTTAAAACGGTTTATAACAGTTTTAAACCAGTTAATAACGGTTATTAACCGGGTTAAAACTGTTATAAACTGTTTTAAAACAGTAGTGTAGATAGGCTCTAGGTCTTGACAGTTCTTTAAGAGTGGCACTGGTTCAAAGTGCTGACGGTTTCCTGTCAAGCCCTAAATTAGTTGAGACCTGGGCATCCAAAGGGCTGCCTCTTCCACATAAGCATGGGCAAATGTTAAGTAGGGATGTTGCAAGAAATTAAGCAAGAGCAAATCCCCCATACAATTATGTGTATGTGGGGGGGGGGAGGTGCAAGTCCAACAGAGCCAGCTGCAAGCGGGCAACAAGCAGAACCCTCTTATCCTGCACCTCAAATACCTTCTGCTGTCTTCACTGCCACTGCCTCCCCATTCTCCTCACTGCCAAAGGCCTCCAAACATATCTGGGGCAGAGGAAGGAGAAGAAGGAAGAGGTAAGGGATGCTCCAGCTCCTAACACTGGGAGGCCTTCTGCTCAGCAGAAATTGATGCAAATAATGACATGCTCCCATTGGGCACTTATAGTCCCAGTCTCCTCTGTGGTAGGAAAGTGCACTCTACTGAGGACTTGGAGCATTTGTGGCTTCCTTCACTGCTGCTGCCTCCCCACTCTCCTCTCCCACAGGTAGGTCTGGGGGTGGGTCAAGGGTAGGGGGAGGCAGTGGTGGTAATGCAGATGTTCTGTGGGCACTTATAGTGCACCCAGAACACCTATCTTTATTTTTTTTATTATTATTTTTTTGCACACCCTCGCTTGGAGCATGCACAAAGGACCGAGCCCCTTTGAGGGCAAGTATAGGGATGTCTATGAATCCCTAATGTTCAGAGGCCTTCCACCAACTTCTAGAGCTGTGCAGGTAGGGTCAGGGGAGAAGGCCTTCTCAGTAGTGGTGCCCCGTATCTGGAATTCCCTCACCATGGAAGCTTGCTTGGCGATGAACCTGTTGTTTTTCTGGTATAAAATCAAGACTTTATTAAAACTTGCCCAGACCAGAATATTATTTAGTTTTTAGCATCATGGACAATTATTATTATTATTATTATTATTATTATTATTATTATCCTGCCTTTTCCCCCAGGGTTGGGACTCAAACTGTTATTTATATTAACAGCTCTAAATGTATAAAAGGTGTTTATTCTTCTGCAGTTTTTAACTTGTATTATAACCTTGTATTGCAATCTCTGTGTTTTTATTAGAATAAATGCTGCCTGAGAGGTTTGTTTTTTTTTAAACTGAAGGACTGCTTCTTAATATTGCAAATAAATAAATAAATAAATAGGCCTGTACAAAAATGCTATTAACAGTGGGGATTAAAAGTCATATAGATGGGGCAGGGAGGGCTGATATCAGAGACTTCTTTGTTATGGAGACATGTCAGTTCAACTCTTTACACTGTGCAGATCTATGTACCTAAGGCAAGTTTATAGCTAAAAATCCATTCCCATTGGGGATTTAGATCAACTTGTAAATCAAGGCAGACTTTTTCAGTAAGCCTCCATGTCTTCATTTATTTTCTGCTCTCATGTATAGGAGCAAATTCTTACTAATGCACTCTATAAATGAGTTTTTCTAAATAGAACCATCTTCTTCACGCTTGGTCTCATATATTTCATGCTCAAGGATATTAACTTAGCTCCCTTGGTAGTTTAGAAAGGTTCTCTAGGCCTCCATGTAGAATTTCATGAAAATTACGTTGAAAGACAAGGATTTCCATTTTTCTAATTTGCTGATCAACTTAACCTTTCCTTTTAGTTTGATTTAGACAGTGCTATTGAATTCTTGGCATAGATTTATATCCCAATAGGTTTTTCATGTAGAGATTTGGGTTGATTAGCATCCCATGACGGAATCTGGGACAAAAAAAATCCTTGAGAAGATTTTTATATGGGGCATAAAAGTTGCAATAATTTCACCCAATGCGAGGCACCCACATGCCCACCCCCACCAATGAGATAAATAGTCTGAATAGTTCAGTTGGCTATCAGTTGTTACTCTATTTGCAATATACATCGTTACTAGGTGGTCCAACTTATTCACACTACATTTAGGCTGCAATCCTATACTCACTTTCCTGGGAGTAAACCCCATTGAACTCAATGGGACTTATTTTGTGTAGTCTCTGTGCATCACACATATGGGCTCCGTGCCTGCGCTGAGCCTTGCTTCGGGAATATTTCTAGCTGAGGAGAAAACGTTTTAGGCGGGAACACTTCCCCTACCGTCTACTGCGCACACTCCAGAGTGTTCCTGCGTTTCCCCTCAGTTCCTTCCTGCGTTTCCCCTCAGTTCCTTTATGAACACCTAGCTAGTGCCTTCGTAGGGAAGTTACTCTTCATAGCGTCGAATTCTTTCTATATTGTTCGGTGCTCAGCTGAGTTTTTTTCTGTAAATATTTTTCTATCCTATATTCTTTGTCGTTTTTTCTACTAAAAAATTAAAAATGATTAGGGTGACCAGATAAAATCCAGGTCAGGGCTCATGTAACTTTAACAGTTGTAGAGAAAAGGGAATTTCAGCCAGTGTCATTTGTATGCAATTAGTTCCTGGTGAAATTCCCTCTTCATCACAACAGTTAAAGTTGCAGGGGCCCTGCCTTCTTTTGTATATGGTCACTCTAGTATAGTGTATGCACCTTTAACTGTTGTGATGAAGAAGGAATTAAACCAGGAACTAATTGCATACAAATGACACTGGCTGAAATTCCCTTTTCTCTACAACTGTTAAAGTTACATGAGCCCTGACCTGGATTTTATCTGATCTCCCTAAGCTAAGGAGATTAATTGTAACAACAAAGAAGCAGGTACAAAACATAGGACCTGTAACATTTTTAAAGGGTCAACTCATGTCCTACGTATGAACAAAAATAATCTATAAGAAATTGGACTCCCTGATTTTAATTTCCTTCTGACTCCCTTTCTGAGCATGGGTAATAATTTAGTAAGTACTTTTAATCTTTGTATTATATGGTTTTGTTCTTTGACTTTAAATAAAAAGTAAGGAAAGTAGTAAGAAGATGACATGGATGGTATAATATTGTTTACCAAAGGCAATCTCTTAAAAGGTTGAATCTCCTGTGAGTTTGACAACATAATCATACTCTTTCCTATGTTAATTATACAGCACAACTTTACTTGGTAGCAAGTCTTGCTTTACTCCTTAGTAAATGTGCTTGGGATTGCAGCCTTTCAATTCAGTCCTATCCATGCCTGCTCAAATGTAAGCCTTATTGAGTTTAATGGGAATTACTCCCATGAAACAAAATATAGGATTGCAGCCTTAGCATAGCAAATTTATGGTTTAGGAATGATACCTATGATTGAATACAATGCTAAGCAACATTTTTCCCACACAGAAGCCAAAGGGAATTTAGGCCCAAAGCCTTGCAAGCAGCATGCGTCAATCTAAACAAAATGTTTCAAGCACACTCAAGTCTCATATAGTAAAAAAAAAAAAAAAAGATTCTAGTATTTTTACTAAACATGCAGTTGAACCAATCACAAAGGCACCTCGGGTGCATATAATTGGAATTTCCACTGCCATCATCAGGACTTGTTTCCAAATAAATATATTAAGGGATGGGGTGTAAATACTTAAAAGAACCAAATCCAAAACTGATATGATCTCCCTCAAAATCAAACCATTAAGCACAAACAGGCAAAGCAATAATGTAGGGTGACCATATGGAAAGGAGGACAGGGCTCCTGTATCTTTAACAGTTGTATTGAAAAAGGAATTTCAGCAGGTGTCATTTTTATGCAGGCAGCACTTTGTGAAATTCCTTCTTCATCACAACAGCTAAAGCTACAGGAGTGACCAGATACAAAGGAGGGGAGGGCTCCTGGAACTTTAACTGTTGTGATGAAGAGGGAATTTCAACAGGTGCTGCATGCATACAAATGACACCTGCTGAAATTCCCTTTTCTATTCATTTGTTAAAGATACAGGAGCCCTGTCCTCCTTTTCATATGGTCACTCTAAATAATGTGAAGTGCTACTGCTGAGGCCTTAATATATTTCTGCGGATTCAGGTTTCCTGCAGCTGTCCTGGATGAACATCTTTCTTGTTGCCAGTGGGAATTCCGTATTGAACAATATATTTTGACAAGCAGTGCTCAGGGACAAAGCCTTTTGTTTTTGGTTTTTTCTCCCATGAACAGCAGCCTCATTTTACCAACTAACTAAAGTAAGCAGACTCTGTATTGATTGATATTTTCTGGCAAAAAATAAATAAAACATGGACATATTCCTAGTTATTGTACATTGGTATGAAATTAGGGTTGTTGTTCCTTAAGGAGTCATAGGAGAGATATGAGCCAACATAAACTATTTTAGTAATTATAATCTCTAGCCCAAATCCAACTGTAGCTGGGGAAGGAGACATGTGTTTTTGACTGCATCAAATACATCCAGTAAGTTCATTGGGAACAGATGAGCATTACCATGAACATCCACATCAATTGCAAGATCTCCCTTACTGGATCGGGATGATTTGCTGTACATAGTATTGCTGATGTTATTATGTCAAAGATTCGCTCTCAGTCTTTAAAAATTATGGTATAAGCACAGGACAAACTGTACAAGATGGCCAAATTGAAGCAATGTTAAGAGTCCATGCCAGTTTGGTTCAACTGACTTCAGTCCACTGTGAACGTCCTTAGCACTGGTCTAGCTGAAATGAGGTTTTTCAACTCTCATTACTTTCAATGGACAATTCCACAGAAGCTACAGCCAGTAGGGAATCAGCACAAAACCAAGTACTTGCCTTGTATGAGCTATGGATTTGGCTGAACAACATTTATGTAATAATTTGTCAAGTTTTAAATTATAGGTTTTAAAGTATATGAGCCGATCTACACATTAGCTTTGTAACGTTTTATAAGGGTTATGAAAACTCGTTGGGCTACATGACGCACTCCCTTGAACGTTGTATACCTGAGGTTTTTTAAAACTCACTTCAGCTATGTACAACAGTTTTTACTTTTAATAAATCGTTTTAAGTAAAATAATGTGTCCTTCCTTACCATTTGTGATTTGTAGGGGCAGTGCTTCGTTTACCAGCACCCAAATGCTTAGCTGTTGATTGGTGGGGAAGAAAGAGGGGCTAAGGAGGAAGTGGGCAAGTGAACTACAACACCCACAATGTTTAGCCCTTTACTCATTGAAAGCTAGGGAATAAAAAGGGAACTAAGGAAGAAGTGGGCGAGTGAACTACAGCGCCCACAATGCCTTGCCCTAAACTCATTGTAAAAACGAAACTGAAAGAGACGGACAGAAGAGTGTGAGACTGCACACACCGCTTTGAAGACTGAAGAATTTTTCTCCGGTAACGTGGATACTCCTTAATATGGCCTAAGATGTTTTAGAACGCACCTATTTGGAACATTTTAAAATATTATTTAAAACGTTCCAAGGTACTGTGTAGATAGGCTCCGAGTTGCAGTATGCCTGTGTGTAGCAGCGCTGGCATAAAACTGCTCAAGAGTAGAAGTGTGACAACTTTAAACCTGCATGGAATACAGATTCTGTCACCTCTAGCAGACACTGAATTACTGGGAAGCATCCAGACAGTGTCTTGCTCTACAAATAAGCCCCTTTGCCTCCAAGCTTTGGCAGCAAACCATTTGTATTTCATGCAAGTGTCAGATGTTATTTGAATCAAAATATTTTAAATGGACTCTGTCTGTACATATGTCCACAGTGCTGCTACAGCACTCAGTGTGTTTGAATGGATATTCAAAGAGTCAAAGATGTGACTTCCAGCGTCACGGATTGGAAATTTGGGGTCAGTGAGTACAGAGGCATGAGAATACATTGCACCTCCACAAAAATCCAGCTTCCATGTGTAAAGAGTCCACCTGGAGTGCACAAAAAAGGAAGTGCGTCAACACCTGGCTGAAGTTATATGTAGATTATCTCACAGCTTTAAGGCTGCAATAAGAATAAATGTACTGGTGGCAAATATAATTTCCTGCAGACAGTTTAAAGGAATGGAATGGGCCATGCAAAAAGGCATGTATAATACTGCAGTGCAAATTTGAGCATGAAATTGCATGACCAGCTTCTCAAATTAGAGATGACAGCATGAGAGAGACCCTCTGAGGATCAGGTTGCCAATTCTTAGAAATATTTTGTAATTTGCAATTTTCTGCAAGCTTAAAGGAGGTTTGGTTGTCAAGCATATTTCTGTTTGTATGATAAAGCAGAGAGAGAGAGAGAGAAACTTTTCAAAGCCAAATTTGCACTCACAATTTTGCCACCACCGGGAGGTACATAGGAAGCTGACTTATGCCAGATCACACTGTTTGTTCATCTAGCCCAGACTCTAGCCCAGACTTCAGGATTACAGGTCCTACGTGTGTTTTTTTGTTTTGTTTTTACTAGAATCAAGAGATCCACTAACTGGAGCCTCATGCAAAAGACATACACCTGGGGCATCTCTACATTAAGGGGAAATCACGATGCCTTACCGGGGCTTTGTGCTTCCTGCTTCTTTTCTGTGATTGTAATGGGCTGCATTACACGAGTGGAAAAGGGAGAACATATGGTCTGTAACTGAAAACTTCCCCTTCTGTTGGTGCTCATATATATATGGGACACCGCCTTCTAGTGGGTGCTTTGTAGTGCAACTTTGGCTGCACACATTAGGAAATCCTGCGATATTTCAGAAGAATTGAGATATCCAGGTGGGTTATTTTAGGACAGGATAACCGAGGGAAGGCACGGGAGATGTGCAGGAGGTTGATGACGCCGTCTAAAGGACCCACAAGCTTCCGTGAGTGGCCAGTCATGAGCGTGCCATATATTGCCATTGTAGAGATGCTCTTAGAATTATAGAATTCTAAATCCAGGAATTTGCTTTGAATATCAGAACTGGACCTCAAACCCTCCTCACAAAAACCCACTCCTAATTACTTTCTTCATTTCAGCAGTATAATTTAGGGTGGGAGAGGATTAATTTTGTTGCTGCTATTGTTAAAAAAAATGGAAGGGAGAAAACCTTGATGATGTACTGCAAATCTACCAGGCTGCCTACAATTCCACACTGACTGGCAGTGGATCTCTGGCATCTCACGTCTTTCCCATCACCTGATACATGAACTGGGACCTTCTGTATATAAAGCATCCCTGAGCTATGGATGGTGAGCCTAGGAGGATAGGAACAATTACATCTGCCTGGAAGAAGATGGGCCAGGCAGGGTAGATCAGGGCTGTGAGTAGATCAGGTAAATCAAAAATTAACAAACAAGAAAACTTTTGGAAACAGGTGCCAAAATAACTGACCAAGGAGGCATTTTTGTATGTGAGCAAATGAGAACAAAATTTAAACGTGTGAGTCATTTTGGCTTAGCCCTGGTTCTGCCTCATTTCTGCTGTAATGTATTTTTTTTAGAGAATTTATCCACTTATTCCTTCATCAAATATATCCAATTTGTTTTTTTTATTATTATTTTTAAAAAGAAACATGAATATTGAAGCTGTATGGTATTCTTAAAACAATTATTACATATTTGTCTTTTATTAAAAACATTAATATTGCCATAGGGGGGGAAAGAAAAGAAATCTTTATAGAAAAAATAGATTGTAAACACAGTCAAAGCTAATTTGCTGGAAGCAAAACTGTATGTGTCTATGGCATAATGCCATGTTTCTTTTTGATTAGGAAGATTAAGTCTGGGATACATTCTGAAAACAGGAAGACATGGCAAAAGCTTTCTTTCAATTAAATAGTTCCCATATAAACACAGGAATTCCACTGCCATCAATCTCAGGAGTCTCAGGCAGGGCAAATTGGCTGGGTAACAAGATTTGTTTTGTACAAGCAAAAAAAATACCACCCCCCCCCCACTCTATGATTTATCCCACTTTTTGTCATTGCTCCTACCTTCTGCCTTCTCTTCTCACTGACGAACATTATCCGCCTTTAATGACAATCTGGATCAGCCCCCACCCCCTACTATTTGCACCGAAAGAAAAGCTTATATTGGCGTAAACAGAAGCTTTTCTTCCATTGCAAAGGAGGTGCGCCACTGTCCTCCCCCCGAATTTAGATGGAAGCCAGATCTACACCAAGCAGGACATGAGACTTTGAAAGTGGTTTGAAAGCGGTATATGGAATGCGTCATGAGCCCCAACAGTTGTCAATACTGTTATAAAGCAGTAGTATAGATCCTGCCTGGAACAGCAGCTGAAGTAAAGCCTCTCTAAACCCCTGCCCCGCCATGGTCCTGATCCAGGTCAGGGTATGCCTTTAGTTTTTTAAAGTCATTCGTGCAATTGCCATTCAGTTAATAGATGGGGGGAAATGAAAATAGTGGGCCTGAAAGGCCATGAAATTCAATCAGAGCTCCATCAGGAGAGTGTTTTATTGCACGCTCGTTGCTGGACTTCCATAGATTTTTGCGGGTCTCTCTCACAACATCGTCTGCCTCCCGTGCGCCTCCCACTCATTCTGGCCTTCCTCGCGCTACAAAAAAACCACCCAGAAAGTCCAATATATTTTTAAAAACAGAAGTTACCGCTATCTCCTGCTGTGTGCAGAAGCAGCGTGAGCAGAACAGCCCACTGACTGGGCTGCGTGCATGTTGTTTACTTCCCCTTTTGAAAGAGGAAGTATCAAGCAACAAAAGCGGGGGCAGAAAAGCAATGGTAGGGAAGCGTGATTTCCCCCATCTGATGAAGCTCTAGTCTGTGACATTTCTATGTGAAGCTCAAATGTGATCAAGATAAGCACAGTGGCCATACACAACAGCCGTAACTGATGAAAAGACAATCTTCCTAGATTTGTTATGTAGGTGACAACAACTGGTATTCTGCCACCTTCTTTGCTAGGTTTGTCTTGTAGTAGGCTACCAGTAGTAAGTAATAAAGCCAGGAAGATTATATTATTACCAAATTTGATTGCTGTATACGGTCACTGTGCTTATTTTGTATATATGTGAAGTTTGCATAGACGTGCCATTATTGCACTTGCATCCCATGGCTTTTGGACTCCACTGTTTATACTTATATAAAAACTCTACCTACATATATGCAGTTGCAGACTTTTAACCTTTCACAATATCCCAATGAGCCTTGTTCCCCGCCCCTGTCCATGCTCCCTGCTCAGGGAAGTTTCCTAAAGAAATCTTCCTTGGACCCTGAAAATCTTAACAACTACAGGCCAGTAGCAAATGTTCCATTCTTGGGCAAGGTCCTTGAGTGGGTGGTTGCGAGCCAGCTCCAGGCACTCTTGGATTAGACCGATTATCTGGATCTATTTCAGTCAGGTTTCAGGCCTGGCTTTGGTACAGAAACAGCCTTGGTCGCCCTGTATGATGGCCTATGTCGGGAGAAAGACAGGGGGAGTGTGACTCTGTTGATTCTCCTTGATCTCTCAGCGACCATGGTATCCTTCTGGGACGACTGGCTGAGTTGGGAGTGGGAGGCATTGCATTGCGGTGGTTCTGCTCCTACTTGGCGGGTCAGCTCCAGAAGGTGGTGCTTGGGGAACATTGCTCAGCTCCGTGGATTCTCCAGTATGGGGTTCCGCAGGGATCAGTCTTGTCCCCCATGCTGTTCAACATCTACATGAAACCGTTGGGTGCGGTCATCCGGACGTTTGGAGTGTGTTGTCATCAGTACGCTGATGACATGCAACTCTACTTCTCCTTTTCAGCTTCATCAGGGGAGGCTGTGGATGTGCTGAACCGGTGCCTGGTTGCGACAATGGACTGGATGAGGGCTAATAAACTGAAACTCAATCCAGACAAGACTGAGAAGCTGTTAGTGGGTGGTTCTGCTGACTGGATGGTGGGTCTTCAACCTGTTCTGGATGGGGTTGCACTCCCCTTGAAGGGAGAAGGTTTGTAGCTTGGGGGTTCTCCTAGAACCATCTCTGTCACTTGAGGCTTAGGTGGCCTCAGTGGCAAGGAGTGCTTTCTAACAACTTTGGTTGGTGGCCCAGCTAGGCCCCTATCTGGACAGGGATAACCTGGCTTCAGTTGTCCATGCTCTGGTAACCTCCAAGTTAGATTACTGCAATGCACTCTACCTGGGGCTGCCTTTGAAGACAGTTCGGAAGCTGCAGCTTGTGCAAAATGCAGCGGCCAGATTGATAACTGGGACCAGAAGGTTCAAGCATATAAGACCTACTCTGGCTCAAGCATATAAGACCTACTCTGGCCTGCTTACATTAGCTGCTTGTATGTTTCCGAGCCCGATTCAAAGTGCTGGTTTTAGCCTATAAAGCCTTACACGGTTTGGGACCACAATACCTGATGGAACGCCTTTCCCGACATGAACCTACCCGAACACTACGTTCAACATCTAAGGCCTATTGTTTTTGCTGCAACTAACATGGCTACCCCTCTGGTTTAGGTTAGGCTGACCAGATAAAATCCAGGTCAGGGCTCATGTAACTTTAACAGTTGTAGAGAAAAGGGAATTTCGGCCAGTGTCATTTGTATGCAATTAGTTCCTGGTGAAATCCCCTCTTCATCACAACAGTTAAAGGTGCAGGCACTATACTAGAGTGACCATATACAAAAGAAGGCAGGGCCCCTGCACCTTTAACTGTTGTGATGAAGAGGGGATTTCACCAGGAACTAATTGCATACAAATGACACTGGCTGAAATTCCCTTTTCTCTACAACTGTTAAAGTTACATGAGCCCTGACCTGGATTTTATCTGGTCAGCCTAGTCTAGGTCAGATTATAAATGAAGAGTATATCCAGCTGTACATCATTTTAGCAGTGAGCCTACTATGGAAGTTGTCACATACATGTAGCCTTCTTCCCAGCAATGGATTCAGAGGCAACCTGTTTTTTTACTTTTCGGCAGCAGTTTTGTTCAACACTTGCGGTCAGACTATGTCAGTCACAAGGCTACCTTCATTCTCAGAGCAGGGTTATGCAAAGCACTGATTGGCAAGATCTGGTGTCAAGCACAAAGCCACTCACTCTTCAAGAGCAGTTATTGTTTCTTTATATAATTTTTTTAAATCAATGCAGGCACTTAATGACTAAGGGGGCAGGGCAAGCAAACAACCTGCCTGTGAATAGGGATGCACAAATCTGTCAACCTCGATTTTGCTTAGGTTCTTATTTTTCCACTGCTAAATTTATTCTGTCCTTTCCACATTGATTGCAAACCTTTTTTTTTAATAATGTACAAACGTCTGTATATATTGTGTGCGTTTTTCAAAATAAATGCATTTTGGTGTGTATTTTGCAAATTTATGCATACTTGTGCACACTTTTTCAAATGTACCGTTTTTTTAGTGATTTTTCAATGACAAAGCATTTTTGTGCATATTTCCCCAAATATAGACATTTTGAATGCACTGCAAAACTGAACAAATATCTTACTCATCCCTAATGGTGAAACACCGGAGAAGGGGCAAAGAGGAAGGGACAATCAATGTTCAACTCAAAGGTTGTACATGTGCCTTTACAAGAGTGCAGGAAAGACTAGCAGTACTCACCCATATCAACTCCTCCACCTGCTCCTATTCACAGGTATGTCTGCACACAGCCAAAATAGATAATGGAAGAGTGATGGTTCCTCATTAATGGCACCTCACAGTGAATATTCCCATTGAGACTATTCATTATATTTATACCTCACCTTGTAGCCAAGATTGGCTCTTATTGTGACTTTCAATTAAACCGCAAAGAGTAACAATATATTAGGGATAATATCCCTAATATATCCCTAAAATAAAAGCAGTAATCAGTGCTCCAAAGTGGTAGACAACATGGGTTCAAAATGAATCAGGAAGTCCCATTTGCCCCCCCCCCAAAGGTCACTCTGCAATTATCTCTATGGCTAGTAGTGTTTCCAGAACGTCAATCAGATTAAAGAGACTGAAAGGTGGTAGAAGCTCAAAAGCTGGCAGAATTTTGACATTTTGGGCTCATCTACACCTAAGGGTGTGGAGGGAGGGAGGGGGAGGATCGCGGACTTACCTGCTTCCGCGATCCTCCCCCAGGGTCTACACGGCAGCACGATATCCCAGAAGGGAAGAAGGCTGTCGCGGCCGCCATTCTTCTTTTTTTTAAAAAAAAGAAGACGAGGAGCCACGAGGAGCCAATCCAGCAAAAAAAGGTAAAAAACAACAACCATGAGGAACCACATTGTTTATGGATTCTATGTTGCTTATTGGTGATGATGGGAATTGTTTTAGAATGATACCAAGAATATTTCAGTATTGAACTGAATAACCACTTATTATATTTGCAACCCTAGGAATATCCCCAATCCTGAGAACAACAGTTACAAAGAGGAACTGCCCATGTTCCTTTATAAACAGTGTTGGGGAAGGATTATGCATGATTGATTAGCTGTAATGGCTTCCTCTGCCTCATCTCTGATGTCATGAAACTTTTAAGAACCAGCTTTTCCCTTGACAGAATAAACAATCCCAATATTCACATCAAGGTAATTTGCGTCAATGAATCCTGTTAGCATTTACACAATCCTTTTTGTAATGTGAACAAAAAATATTTTTTAAAATGTCAAAGTGATCTCAGAGATAGTGAGCTGACATACCCCCAATATCAAATTGTGCATGGGAAGGTTTTGCATGGGAAGATGCTTGAGGAAATAGCATTGCCAGCCTGCCCATACCCAGGTCATAAAAAACAACCCTCTCAGGAATGCATACCTATCTACATATGACACACCAGTTTTCATTGCCTTTGATCTTTCTGAAACTCAGTATAAAATCACTCCTTAAGTTAACTATGTTAGCAATTTCAATTTCCAAATGCTGTTATTCTTTTGGTGAGGTTGTATTCATACTGCACACTACAGAAAACAGGTTTTAGAAGTTATGATTTCGGAGACTGAATACAGTAAGCCAGCACTGATTAGGTTAAAGCAATGAAGACCAATATTTTGGGAAGTGCCACAAGTCTAGCATAGATCACAGGAAATAATCAAATGTCCGTCCTTCCCTCCCTCCCTCTCTTAACTTAGGCCCTTTCCGCACCAGGCAGTTTGCCTGGGAAGGACCCCGGCTGCTCCCAGTGCTCCGATGGTATTAGGTAATTCTGGGATCACCCTCCCTCTACACCCAGGGGCTATCCCAGGCAAAACGCCTGGTGTAGAAAGGGCCTTGGTGTCTAGGAATAGTTTTACCTCTGGTCTAGTAAACCAAGGAACAGAGTCATAGAATCATAGAACAGTAGAGTTGAAAGGGGCCTATAAGACCTTTGAGTCCAACTCCCTGCTCAATGCAGGAATCCACCTTAAAGCATCCCTGACATATGGCTGTCCAGTTGCATCTTGAAAGTCTCTAGTGTGGGAGAGCCCACAACCTCCCTAGGCAATTGGTTACATTGTCGTACTGCTCTAACAGTCAGGAAGATTTTCCTGATGTCCAGCTGGAATCTGGCTTCCTGTAACTTGAGACCATTATTCTGTGTCCTGCACTCTGGGATGATCAAGAAGAGATCCTGGCCCTCCTCTGTGTGACAACCTTTCAACTATTTGAAGAGTGCTATCATGTCTCCCCTCAGTCTTCTCTTCTCCAGGCTAAACATGCCCAGTTCTTTCAGTCTCTCTTCATAGGGCTTTGTTTCCAGACCCCTGATCATCCTTGTTGCCTTCCCCTAAACACGCTCCAGCTAATCTGCATCCTTCTTGAAGTGTGGTGCCCACAAGGTGGGGCCTAACCAGTGCCAAATAAAGGGGAACCAGTACCTCACATTATTTGGAAGCTATACTTCTATTAATGCAGCCCAAAATAGCATTTGCTTTTTTTTCAGCCACATCACACTGTTGGCTCATATTGAGCTTGTGATCTACAACAATTCCAAGATCCTTCTCGCTTGCCGAATTGCTGAGCCAAGTATCTCCCATCTTGTAACTGTTTCTGTTGCATTTGGTTTCTTTTTCCTAGGTGTAGAACTTGGCATTTATCCCTATTAACTTCCATTCTGTTGTTTTTAGTCCAGCACTCCAGCCTATCAAGATCACTTTGAAGTTTGTTTCTGTCTGTTTCTGGGTATTAGTTATCCCACCCAATTTTGTGTCCTCTGCAAAGCTGATAAGCATTCCTTGCACCTCCTCATCCAAGTCATTAATAAAAATGTTGAAGAGCACTGAGCCCAGGACTGAGCCCTGCAGTACCCCACTCATTACCTCACCCCAGTCTGAGAAGGTACCATTGATAGGCACTCTTTGAGTCCGATTCTGTAGCCAACTGTGGATCCACCTAATAGTTGTTCCATCTAGCCTACTTTTAGCTAGCTTATTGATCAGAATGTCATGGGGTACTTTGTCAAAAGCTTTGCTGAAGTCAAAATATATTATGCCCACAATGTTCCCACAGTCCACAAGGGAGGTTGCTCGATCAAAGAATGAGATCAGATTAATCTGGCAGATTAATGCTGGCTTCTAGTAATCACTAGAAATCTGTACTAGTGATTACTAGTAATCACTAGTAATCTGCTCCAAAATTTTCCCAGGGGTTGATGTCAGCCTAACTGGTCTGTAGTTCCCAGGTTCCTCCTTTTTGCCCTTCTTGAAGATAGGGACAACATTAGCCCTCCTCCAGTCATAGGGCACCAGTCTTCCATGATTTCGCAAAGATAATAGACAGTGGTTCTGAGAGTTCTTCTGCCAGCTTCTCTATGATGCAGTTCATCCAGTCCTGGAGATTTGAAGTCGTTCAAAGAAATTAGGTGTTCCTTAACCATTTGTTTATCAGTCTCAAACTGCAGTCCTTCCCCTTCAGCTTGTAGTTCACTTTTCCCAGGAGGGATCATAGACCCACTTTGGGGAGAAGATTGAGCCAAAGTAGGAAGAGCACTTCAGCCTTTTCTTTGTCATCTGTTATCAATTTGCCATTCTCATTAAGCAATTGAACCATTTCTTTCTCTGTCTTTTACTATGCACATACCTGAAGAAAGCTTTTTCGTTGCTTTTAGCTGTCTTCTATCTTTTTTCCTTGTTTGTAATTGTACCTTTAAAATTTCCTTTTTAAAAAACTCCCACCCATCTTGGACTCCTTTTCTCATTAGGGCCACTTGCCATGGGAGCTTACTTATCATAGTTCTGAGTTTATTAAAATCAGCTTTCCTAAAATCCAGAGTATGGGTATGGCTACACTCAGCTTTTGCTTCCTTTAAATCAAGAACTCAAGTACGGTGTGGTCATTTCCCTCCAGAGTTCCCATAACTGCCACTTTATCCACTAAGTCATCCCTATTGGTCAGTATCAAGTCAACCATAGCTGATACTCTATTTCCTTCCTCCACTTTCTGTAGGAGAAAGTTATCCGCCACACATGTCAGGAATTTCCTGGCAGAAGAAATTTATTCAGGAATTTGTCTCCCAATAGATATCGGAGTAATTGAAGTCCCCCATCACTACTACCTCACACTTCCTTGAAACACTGGCAATTTGCTTTTCAAAGGTTTCACTCATCTTCTCCATGATTGGGTGGTCGGTAGTAGACTCTGACTATCATGCTCCCTTTATTCCTTGCCCCATTTATTTTAATCTAGATGCTCTCAATAGGACTACCAGGCTCATGTGCAGGGATAAGTATTCTTAACATATAGTGCAACTCTGCCTCCCTTTCTATTTCTTCTGTTCTTTTTGAACAAATTATACCCTTCAATTGCTGTATTCCACTCATGGGAGTCATCCCACCAAGTTTCAGTTATACCTATCAAATCATATCTGCCTTCATGTATTAAGAGTTCAAGTTCGTTCTGTTTGTTTCCCATACTCTGGGCATTAGTATATAGACACTGAAGTTCATGTGCTTTATAGTCTGGCTTCTTTCCTACATTATTGTGAAATTTGGGGCACTACAGCATATCTGGTGAGTCCATGGGTCTTCGCTAGGGCTGTGACTGGATCCAGAATCTGAGTTGGATTGGGGTGATCTGGACCTCCGGATCCGGATCGGATCAAGCCCAGATTGGGCCAGATCAGATCCGCGATCCGGTTCGGATCCAGGTCCATCCACAGCACTCCCTCCCTCTCTCCCCAGAAAGACCTCCCTCTCCCCACTCTCCCCACTCTCCCCACTTACCTGCTGCTTCCTCATCACCGCCGGCGCTGCTTCCACCTCTGCTTCTGTCTCTCACCACTATCTCAATGCGTCTGCCAAGAGCCAGGCCTCGCGGCCTAGTTCTCATTAGGGCGACGCATTTCCTGGTTGCGCCAAGTGATATCATCGAAGGCAACCAATAAGGCACAATGGTTAGGTCAGAGCATGGCACTTCAAAGCGTCAAGCATCGCAAAGGGAGGATTGGAAGGAGGGGGACTTCTACATCTGTGACCACACGTCATCCGAACACACAATCAGTGGCCATGGAGTTCCGGAGCAGAGCGAAAGCAGAAGTCTACTGCACACCTTCCAGAGAGGGAATGAGAAAGCACTGAGGGGTGGGAGGGACGCTGCTCGGTCATTCCGATGGCACGGTTTGTGGATGCATGGGGACTGCAAGGTGGTAATGCCAGACGGTCTACTCCAGGCATGCAATGCGATGCATAACATCGCACATGGTTTGTTCCATAGCGCTGAGGCGATGTGCCACCTTTCCCTGCTGCCTGCTGAGAATAGCTACATGGAGGAACAGCAGCTTGACTGGGGTGGGGAAGAGAAGGAGGGGGGAAAGGAGAAAAGCAGCCATCAGTGTCAAGGAGTTGTTAAGGGTAGCCATAACCCCACTCCCACCTGTTCATTCACCCACCTATTTGCCGCAGAGCCCTGTGGCGATGCCGTTGGGCGAACGCCTCCCTGACAAGACTATGGCTGCCTCTACAAGAGAGGTTTAATGCGCTTTGAAGGTTCATTAAAAATTTTACCTCTACAAGAACGGAGCGCAAATCGGGCGTAGAGGCGCGTTATCTCTCCGATAATGCGCATTTTCGAATGCGCGTTAAATCGCGAGTTTTATTTTGCTCCGGCCGTTAAAGCGCATTTTTCCCGTGTGAACAAGCGCTTATGCGCATTAACTTCTTGTAAAGCGCTTTTTGGACATCTATTAATGCGTTTCGCCGCCTCTCGCCGCCTCCCGTGCAGAGGAATTAGGAGTAAATGCGCGTCTGTGATATAGCGCATAATCGCCGAACCGGGCGCAAAAGCGAATCCTTGTAGAGGGAGCCTCTGCTGGCCACGGAAGTGCCCAGCATAACTAAAGTGTGGTGGCATCTCAACGGGCTGTTCCTTGACTGAGGGGCACTTTTGCTGAAAATGGCACATCTCTCTGTGAAGAGCAACATTGTAACTGAAGGGCAACAGAACTACGTGGCCTTCAGTGGGCAGATGTGCTAAGGAGGCGGTTGCTACATCAGCAAAAACTGATAACAGCGCCTTGAGAAAGCAGGGGGGTGTACTGAGGAGGAAACGCAGCAGACAGGACAGGGGGAATAGATCCAATCAGAAACAAAAAACAAAAAAACACCACCCGTGTAAATGACAAGAACATAGAAATTCCCCTTCCTTTTGCAGCCATCATGACACAGCTCAACACGTGGATGGAGAAGTGGGAGGGGTGGCCAGGTAGAGGAAGAGAAGGGGCAGTCATTCACTTATGACATCACCAGCCCTGCCCTCCAAACTATGCCCACTATTAGCATTAATCCGAATGGTCACTACATTGGTCACATTAAGAAACTGCGCTCTAACTGCGGAGATAAATTTAAAATCGAGGTAAATCGACACCTCGAGAATGCGCCTTATCGTAGACTTCAAATCGAGTGTACGTCTGATTTGCGCCCCGCTCGTCTTTCCGAAATGCCGCCAGTGTGCATTCAATGAGGTGCAAATAAGCCATCTAGAGGCACTCCAAGTCTTAAAGAAAAGGGTTGGACAGGTATAAGCACATCTTGAGGTGAATGCTTGCATATGCAGCAGCTGTTGTCATGAAAGATTCAGTTCTTTGATTATGGCATGAAGAATAGCTGTTGACCAGATATTGCATGGTATGTCTTACAAAGATGGAGAAGCCTTTAAACCTGATTCACACTCGGAGTCTGGGCCGAGCTTGTTTATGGTAGGCTTAATTTCAGTGGCATATGCTAGTCATGTAAAACTTAAAAACTGTTTCTTGTCACAAATGGAGCAAAGCAGGATTGCCCCCTTTCAGCTTTCTCCTGTGTTGTTAGCTATCTTTAAGAATACCAACCAGAGAGTTTCAATTCCATCCTGGTTGTAGTATTTTTAACCACTATAACCATAAAATCAAGACCAAATGTACTGAGTTGCTTATTTGGGATTGCCTCTTTGCTAACTTGTCCTTCAGATTTAGATGTTTCTTTGAACCAGGGTTAGGAGCCAACACATTATATCATGATACAGCACTTAGATCAGGGGCTCCATCACACCAGCATTTTATCACACTTTCATCATGCCTGGTTTGCGCAGTACTCACATGACGCCGTGCCTGTCCTGCAGTCACCCCACCTCTTCCCCTCCATTTCCCATTTTTTCCTAAAGCAGGAAAGTCCAGTTTATTTCCTTCATGTGGGATTAAAGCGCCCTTCCCCATGTATTGCTGTCCTCAAGCTATGTCCTTTGTTGGGGGCGTGTGCTTTGAAGAGAGGTCTTGCTGACGAAAGAGGAGGGCAGGGCGGTTCTCCTCCTCCAGCACGCTGTGTCGAACAAACAGGTTTATGCTGACTCAGTTGAACAGACTTTTGCTGCTCCAACCCCACTCTCATTGCCCACAGAAACAGCACCCAGCTGACGAAACGTTAAATCAGGAAAATGCTAGACAACAAAGCCAGACCGAGGGGGAGAAGGCACCCACATCCAACACAAAGTCCATCAACAACAAGAACCAATGAACTGGAGGGGGAAGGAGAAGGGGTGGGGTGGGGTGGGGTGGGCCAGGTGAAGTGGAGTGGAGTGGAGTGGGAGAGCAAACAAGCGAAAGGAGATTTCACTGGTACAGTGGCGATACCACAAACACGTGTGAAAGAGACCATTAGTTTGACACGCTAATGAAACGGAGGCGGAAATCGCGGAGGCAAACCAGGAAAAACAGTAGGTGTGACGGAGCCCCAGGTCTTTTCTTGATCTAGCTTATCACATTAAAAAAAATCATAAGTATCCTAACAAATGAATGAATTCAATGCTTCTTATAGCTCAGGCAGTTACCAAAGACCTCACACAGTTTGGGAGGACAGACATACCACCCACATGATCCTGGGGTTATGACCATGACAATGATCTTAACCTTTCTTCATGCATAAGGTCATGGGAAACAGTTGCAGATCAAGCTCCTAGACTTTAGGAAGCTAGGACACAAAACAAGGCAGATTGCTGCTATTTCTTTGTTAATCAATAGATGCCTTTCAAATAGCATAAAGAACGTTCTAACTATCCCCATTTTCCTTACTAGTGTCTCTATTTTCACTTTGAGTATTCAGTTATCTTTATCTGTGGCTAGGCTTCTTTCCCTTGCCATAAAGCTGATTTTATCCTACTGTTTTCCCCTTTGGTATTTTAATTCTTTATTAACTGAGCCTAAAACCAGAATTACTAACCAGTTAGTGATACTCAAATTACTTATTCTAGAGTAGTTTCATGGATGTCTCATTGAAGCCAGTGGAATTACTGAACACTAGTGTGGAAGAAGAAACTGAGTTGAGGAATGCAGCCTACAAAAGCCAATGTTTCCTATGAAGTACTCATTATAGCTCGAGTAAAGTTCTCGTTCTGTCACAATAAAAATATCAGGCATAGTGAAATTAATTCAAAACCAGAACATCAATCCCCCTTAAGAAATAATTTTGAATCAACACACTGAATTTAGCGTAGTGAACTTGGTGGCTGCTGCAGTGTCAGAGGCTGCAGTGTCAGAGGCTGAATTCGGACGACACAATAAGCAACTGGGGGGGTGGGGGGAACAATCGTCAGTTGTATTGACTATCGTGTCGTCCGAATGCTGCCATAGTCAACTCAGCGCTGATCCTAATCCACACCACAGTTGATTATTGATTACCATGTTGTGTGGGGAGTACCCCCTAGATGAACAACTGTAAAGTTGATTATTACCCCACCATTGACTATTGTGTTGTCTGAATTCAGCCAGAGAATCCTAGTTTTGAGGCCTGGGTCCTAAGATCTACATTTTGAGACCTCGTTACTAAGATCTACATCTGTGCTGATATTTCCCCCCCAAATGCAATTGCTGCTCTGTGGGCTCATGTTAATTATACAATGCATTATCTGCAGTATTTATAATGTGATCAAGTGCCATACGCCAATGAATAGTGTTGTGATTGTGGGAGAAGTTGGAGGAATTTGAAAGGTCATGTGAGTGTTATCAGCTGTGTTTAAAGCATGAGCATATTCCATAAGCCACAGTATAGTGCTGCAGTGGAAGGTTATGGTTGTTGTTGTTATTGTTGTTGTTTTAACTCCAGTAACTGCATGCACACCTTTACAGCTATGCAGCAATGCAGGTTTAAAAATAAATGGTAAGGTTAGTCAAAGCTGCGCACTAAAAAATAGCCTTCAAAAATCAGGGATTTTCTTCCCACAAATCTCTTCCCCACTTCACTCTGACAACCCTGCCTGAGGTCAGCTTCTCCTTTATTTCCCCCCACTCCTTTCCTTCTTTTTTAAAATCGCACTCTTCCACAATGCTCAAAGAAGATGCAGCAGACCAAGACCAAACCCCTCTCATAGGTAGGCAGGTTCCATCTAACTGACCAAGCAGCTGCAGGGATCCCCTAAAAGCAGGGAAAGAAGAGGAGAAAGATATGGGTGGGGAAGGCAGGAGGGAATGCTGCAAAACAGGTACTACTACAAGCGCCATCACACCTAATTCCCCTCCCCCGATTTGCCTCCACGTTTTTTTTAACCTCTGATGCATAAGTGTGTCAAGCTTATGAACTATTTCACCTGAATAGCTGCTCTTTCGCTCGTTTGCTCTTCCACTCCCCTCCACCCCTCCCCTTCTCTTTCTCCCTCCAGTCAGGTCCTGTCAGATGAGCACTTCAACCAGACCGCCTTTCTGCTGGGCAAAAATGGAGCGACCCTTTAGTCTGGCACTTTGGGGGCACTGAGGGAGTAAAAACCTGCCTCTGAAGAGATTTGTGGGTTGTACAATTTCTAAAAACCCTTTGGAGCCTGGGATGCAAGGTTTGAGTTTTATATTGAGGCTTGGAGCCGGCTGCTGGGAGAGATCGCTTTTCCCTGCCAGGACCTGATGCAATCCATTCAAGCCCCCAGTCCCTTTAAAACTACCAGGCAGCTTAGGGCGCATTAAAAGCTCTTAGGGAAAATACTTCAGACTTTTAGCGTTCTAGGAAAACACAGAAAAGGCTGGGGAAGAAGCAGGGTGTCAGCAGGACAGGCATGTGACTACCGTGCTGCAAATTTGCCCACCAGGCATGGCGAGAGTGCACTAAATTGCTGGTGTGATGGAGCTCAAAAGCTTTAAAACCGCTCCTGTTGATAAGAATTATAATATCGCTACATTGGAACACACCTGAGTAGGTAGCATACAGAAACCATGTTGTTTGTTGTTGTTTTCAAAAAATCATAAAAGCCATTTGGGGGGAAATGGGATACTGAGGGAGAAATAGTGTCAGGACTACAGGTTGGGGAGTGCTTTGTTTGCCACGCGAGTGAGCCAGTTGTTATAGTACCAAGATAAAACACCAGTGCAGATTGGCAAGACAGTGAGAATTAATGGAATTCAACTGCTTAGAATTAACTGGAATTAATTATCATGTTTGAAAATAGAATTAATTATCTTTTTTAATTGATAGGAATGCTTGTGAAAGCATACAGCTGGAAAGCATAGTTTGATAGCTGGTCATCCATTTAGATTTTTCAGAGCAAACTCATGGAGGGGAAGAAGATAGTATATTTGGGGCAGGCTCCTCCTGCTCAATGAACTGTTCTAAAAGATCTAAGTGAATGACAAATGCCAATATGATGTTTGTTACACATATATACATTCCTTACCACACAAATAATTCAAAGCATTTGCATGGACAAATTATATCGTGACTGAACTGTCAGAAAAGTCACATCCAAGGGTTTCTCCTGCACTCTTCTGCTTGTCCCTGTCCATTAGCGTTACCATTCATTAATCTGTCCTTTTCTCTTCATAGCACTCTCTCAAATAAATTATCTGTTGAATGTAGAATGACAATAATAAGAAAATAATGTTAGCTGAGTTGGTTTAGCTGGCAGCTGATCTGTTACACTCCAAAATATATCAACATAGTATTAGAAAAACCAGTCTGAGGAACAAATGGAACATTTGGGGGTGGAGGGAATCCCACAGATCACAAAATCCTGATGAGTGATCAACAAGAATGCACTCCACCCTTTGGAAACCAGAAGAATGTTGAACACATGGAATTAGAACATTCCCTACTACCATGCTACATTTTTTCCTTTAGTGCTCACACATCTCATTGACTTCCATTGCAGACCATATACACTAACTTTTCATCCCTGGGCAGTACTCTCCCAAAAGCAATTTGGAACTTGAACAGACAGCGTGACGGCAAAATGTGAACCATACACTGCTTGATCCTGGGCATGGGATTTGTTTTAGCTTCAGGGGTATTTATTTCATCATACAATGAAACACGGGACAAAGAGAAACACCCCCCCCCCCCAAATATACTTATGAAATCAGAAGTTCTCAGAAGTTTAAGGATCCTATTTCTGCCTCTCTACAATTTTGCCTACATTATCATTACTCTAAAAATCCTAAGCTTTAGTAATGGATGTATAGTTGGAAAATCTAGGCAGGCCACAGGTGTATAATACAAATTGGAGTAGAAATTGGCACAGTGGCTATACCTACAACGACACATGTGCCAGATCCACACATACCAAGCATTTTTTTACTTGTGTGTAAATGCATATATGTGTAAGAAGTAGCTTAAGGGCCAGTGCAGCCAAGAATATGGACTGCTGTGCCAAAAATGAATGGATAACCTCGCTCACAATCCTCTGTGCAGGTGTAAACATGTGCAACAGAATAGATTTGTTTGGTATTTCCCCCCCTTTTTCCTTTATTGTGAATATCAAAAAACAGAACAACAAAAAACAAATTGTGAAAAAAGAGGGGGAAAACCACATTACATATACAGCGATGACATCACTTTTTCATCAGATTTTTTTTTTAAAAGGAGGGAATTATGCATACATTTCAAAAAAATCAGACCATATAGCCATATATTTATCCATTCGCAAGTTGCGCCTGTATATCACCCGTTCAAATGTCGATAAGGTTATTAAGTCCTTAATCCATTGCATTATGGGAGGTAAGCATTTATCCTTCCAATATGATAGTACAAGTTTTTTAGCTGTCATAAGGGCTCTGAAAATCCATTTGTGTTGACCCTGTGTTAGTTTCCAAGAGACCGGCAGGTAGTTTAGAGGGACATGCACGTCTTTCCATATTAAAGATTGATTCAGAACAAGATTTATCCTTATTTTAACCTCCTCCCAAGAGAAGACTACTGAGCATTGCCAAAACATATAAATTAAAGAAGCATTAGGTGCGTTACATCTCCAACAATTATGTAAGTTAGATAGCCCCTTGTTGAAAAGGCGTTGTGGGGTCCAGTAGACCCGGAACAGGATTTTTTGCTGAATAAGACATAGCCTAAGATCAATAGAAACTTCAGATACAGTCTTTAAAGCAACAGTCCATTGATTGGGCAAAATAGGACACTCCAATTCTCGATTCCAATCCTGTCTTAAACTATGAGTATCGTATTTATTTACTACTACTAAATATTTATATATATGGGTTGAGTCTGCTCAACTGCTATAAGTGTTTGTAACAGTAATGGAGGCTCTGAGGCCGTAAAAGCAGTCGGCCCAAACCTAGATTTCAGCAAGTGTTGCAATTGTAAGTATTGCCATTCAGCCGTAGCAGGTAAATTATATTTATATGTGGATTTTTGGGTGAGTAGCAATAGCACTAATTTCATTAAGGTGGTCCTCATCAATTCCCTTCTGCAATATTTTTACCCTCAATACAACTGAATGGTATTCTGTAACAATGATAATAGGCATAATTAAGTAGGGGACTTCTCTCCCCTTATATTAGACACACTGGAGCACACTTGCTTTGTCCTGAACCATAAATAGTATCAGCAGTAGTTTTGTAAAAGATTTCATTCCCATCTAAAATTAGCATGAAGAAAGTTTTGTAAATGATCACTTTAAATTTATAATCTAAATGTACGCGGCAGTATTTAATTGGGACTGTTCTATATTCTACAGAAAATCTTATTGCATAACAGTTGTCACAGAGTTGAACATATTCAATATTTTTTCTTTTAATAAATCGTAAGGACAGCATTGAAGATAAATACAACACATGTGAAAAATTCCATTTGCTTTTCACTACAGAATTCAGATTCAAGTGTTACAGGACCCTAACGTCTGTTTCATTATAAAAACAATGATTCCAAACAAACCAAATCCACCCTTCAAGGCTTCTCTATTTTGGAAGTATTGTAACTTCAGTACAAAAATGCAGAAACAGGTCCAACTCTGACATTTTTGGATTGATTTACTTTCACAAGATCCAGTTAAAAATTACACATGACATATTCCATATGTGATGGTTCCAAAAACTTAGCAAATCCTTCCAAATATGGGGGCTTGGGGAATGCCTGTTATTTCCACCAGCAAATGGAAACAAAAATTGTTTCTGATGTCTTCTGAGGAACATTTAACACTGTCTATCACTTAACATGGATGAAGGCTGCAAACTATGACAGCACAATTGTTTTAGACATGTCTACTCAGATGTAAGTCACATTCTATTCAATGGAGCTCACTCCTATCCAAGTGGGTAAAGGATTGCAGCCTAACATCACTTAAATTTAAGTTAACACTATGTAAGCTTTTAAAAATACAACAAAAACAGCAGTGAAATTTACAGCCTAGTTAAAGTGATGAGGCGTACTTATCATGGAAAACAGAACCACATAATATATCTCTGATCTGTATGTTAGTTGGATTGCAATCAATGATGTTGACTTCCTGATAAATCCATACCTGATTTTTACTTAAACATATATAAATATGTTTCAGGTTTGGATGTCTTGGTCCAATTCAGTTTTCTTTTCCATAAGTATGAACAGAAGAGATATAATTCAGGAGTCCAAATGGGGGGGAAATTACACTTACTGGCCATAATGCACAATCTATTTACTCTGAAACAAATTCATTTTATTTAGTGGAATTGCTCGTTTTATGTTTAAAACTTTTGAACAGCTTTCATGTAAAATAACTGAATAGTTGTGTAAGAAGTACATACCACTTATACGAACCTGTTCTGAAGACAGGGCTGTAACTGCTATGGGGGGGGGGGGGAGAAATCTGTGCTACAATGTTACACACACACATTGGAGGTCCTGTGTTAACATGAGTTGAAGCAGCTACCTTAGAATATAAGAACTGCATATGTATCATGCACAGAGCTCTCTGTACAAATAAATCACAAAATAATCCAAAGATGTTCACATTTTATATATTCAGAGAACCCTTTCCACATTGCTTTGTCTGCTGAGGAACCCCAGCTCATCTGTCATTGATCAGCAGATGGGGAAATCTCGTTTCCCTACCGTTGCTTTGCCTCCTGCAGCTGTCCCACAATAGGGATGAGAAGCTTCCTCTTTCTTCACATGGGGAAGAAAGAGGAAGCAAGCACCGACCACCTGGCCCATTCGGTGGGTGTTTTTATCATGCTGCTCCTCCTGCACACAGCAGGAAATGGAAGCCAGTTTCACTACAGCCCCAAAAATCGGATATTCTCTGTCTTATTTTATGATGGAAAAAGGACCAGAAGGAGCAGGAGGTGTGCAAGAGGCAGATGGCATCATCGAAAGGACCCGCGAAAAAAATGTGAGTGGCCAGTAACAAGCCTGCTATAAAACATTCATCTGATGAGCCCCTATCTAGCAGCAGAAGAATGGCATGACGGATTGTGTCATCTGTCCCCCCTGTTCTGACTTCCTTTTAACTCTTGAGGAGACCAACTGATTCTCAAGTAGGGGGCTGTCTTCATGGGGGGTTTCCTGTGGCTTGGGTGCATAGTCAGGTCCTTTGTGACACATGACATGGCCGGCGTGCACCTAACCAGCTGCTTCCACTTCAAAACTTCACAGTATCGGAGTTATTTTACTGCGTTCTTTTGAGTTGAGGCAGCTCTCTTGCTCTGCAATGTGCCCACATTCCTCTGCATTAAATCCTGGGTGTGTCTGTGACACGTGGTCAAGGGGTGGGACTGCCCCTTCCCCGCTCCCCACCACTCCTTTTCCCATTCAATTAAGAGCCGTAATTAGGTGTTTCCTAATTGCAGCCTTACTTCAGTTCTCTGATGTTGCATTAGTTCGCTTATCTGGTGGTGTATTATTTAGCTTCGATGATGGTGTGCTATTTAGCTTTGCTTCACTGATGGTGTGTTAATTAGCTTGGAGTAAATAGAATAGGAACTTATTAATCAGTGACTGTTTGCTGGCATAGGGCAAAATTGGAGTGGTGGGATGGTCTCAAGGGGTGGGACTGCCCCTTCCCCACATCACTCCTTTTCCTAGCCCTCTTCCATTGTCATTTAGCTTCTCTGTTGTCTTACTTCACTTCTCTGATGTTATGATAATTAACTTCTCTGAAGCTACATTTGTTCACACCAATCCATATCTGAAACTGTGCATTTCGGAGGGAGCTTTTATTCTTTACTCTGCTGTTGCACAGCTGCACATCTCTGGTTTATAAAAGTAGAGATCTGCCACATTAGTTCCTTCCCATTCCCATTCATACAAAGTAGCAGGGGGAGCCTGGAGAGGGGCAGGTAACAAGCCTCTCTCATTGATGACGTTGGTTCTACCCTGCCTCTCCCACCTAGAAGTATGTTTTTCCTGGCACCAAAAAGAACAGGTTTTAGGGATGGCTGGCTCCACCATGTAATGTTGACAGAGCAGAGCCGATTTCATCATACTGCACAGAATAAGAGCAACGCACTTTCCTCCCGTGCTCGTCAATATGAGGCCCTTATCTGCTTGGAACATAGTGGCTAGTGTGCGACTAAGGCTATTGTGTCCCCCCCCCCCCCCATGTGGATAAAATGTGTCATCAGTGCCTTGTGAGTGTGCTCAAGGCTGGGTTATAAAGACACAACCACCTGCTGGCAGTTTGTTTATTTATTTAAAATAATTTTTGGCTGTCTTTTGTATCTTGAATAGAACTTTTCTTTATATGTTTACTGTAGCATTTTTGTTGTTATAAATGTTTATATTGCTTGTTGATATTTAATTTGACACCATTGTATTTGTTTCTGTATGATGATGTTGTCAGTCACTTTACACTTCTTTTTGGAGAGAGGAGTACAAATAAATTAAGATAATCTGCTCTGTGTATCCCCACTGTGAGAGATATGTGTAACTTCACTGTATAAGCAAAGGCCATCTTGATTGTTACGCCTACACTTTGGAATGCCCTCCCTTGGACGATCAATTTAGCTCCATCCCTACTTTCCTTTCAGTCAACAGCAAAGACATGGCTCTTTCAAGTCTTCAAGTTCAATCCTATTTGATTCTGGGTCCCTCCCCCCAATATTTTTCTGCTGAACTGTTGGTAATTTTATACATTTATCTATTTTTGCTTCTTGTTATAGCTTGTTTTTAGTCTTATGGTTGTTTAAACCATTGCTCCAAACAAAACAAACAAAAGCTAGGGTGACCAGATCGCCCGGGCTTTCCCGGTCCTAACCAGGAAAACTGGGGCGATCTGGGCCGACCGGGCTCCAGGGAAATGGTCGGCTTGCTAGCTCTGCCCACGCTACATCCGGGCTCCTTGGGGCTGGTCGCTATTTTAACAAACCATGAGGCTGGAGGCTGCGCGGGAGAGATGGGGGGGGGGGTGACTACTTGCTTAGCACTGCTGTGGGGTGAGGTACAGCTGGGGCTGAGAAGAGACCTATGAAGACCCCACCCGAATAAAAATCAAGACACAATTCGGGTGGGGTCCTCTCTCTCTCCCCCCCACCCACACCTGCCCCACAGCAATGCTAAACAAGCCCCGAGGAGGCCGTAGGCCGTGCGGAAGAGGCGGCAGAGGTTGAGCGCCACTGCCGCAGCACGAGGAACGCGGCCGCTGCCGGCGTCGCTCCAGGAGCAGCAGCAGCAGCAACAATGTCGCCTCAGCCGCCGCCGCAATAGGGGGCGGCTCAGTCGGCAGGCAGCTGCTGCAAACCCTCCAGTGGTCATAGTGGGAGCAGCGGCGGACCAGGACCCGGACCAGACCCGAGTGGGATCTCGGCTGCAGGAGGAGCTAGGCAGAATCTGGGCAGGTGGGTGAAGGTGGCGCAACCGGCCCGGAGAAGCGATTGGGGCTCGGGGAGGTTTTCTTCTTTGCCTCCTTCTCCGAGGGAAAAGAGGAAGGGCCGGTGACGATGCTTAGCCAGGCTGGCGGCTTGTTTCTCTTCTCCCCCTTGCACCTGGGCCAGTTTTGCTGGGGGGAAATGGGTGCCCAGGCCTAGCTGGGGAGAGGGAGGAAAGGGGGGCAGGATGCCTCAGGTGGGCCTTGGGGTGGGTGAGTGGGGAGATGGATTGTTTAGCATTGCTGTGGGGCAGGTGTGGGTGTGGGGGGAGAGAGAGCACCCCACCCGAATTGTGTCTTGATTTTTATTCGGGTGGGGTCTTCATAGGTCTCTTCTCAGCCCCAGCTGTACCTCACCCCACAGCAGTGCTAAGCAAGTAGTCTCCCTCCCACACACATACTCACGCGCCCCCAAAGGCCCACCTGAGGCCTCTTCACCACCCTTTCCCCCTTCCCAGCCAGGCCTGAACACCCATATCCCCTCCCCCCCCCAGCAAATCTTTGTAAACCACCCAGAGAGCTTTGGCTATGGGGCGGTATATAAATGTAATAATAAATAATAATAAGTATAATTAATAACAACAATAATTAATAACAACCTGGTGCCCTCCATATGTTTTAAAGTACAATCCCATAATTTCTGGCCATTGGCCATGTTGGTTGGGTCTGATGGGAATTGCAATCCAAAACCAGTCCATCAAATGTTAATTTCAGATACAATGAATGTCTCACTTGTTCCTTATTTCAGTGATTTTAACATTAAGATATTATGTAGAACAGGTTTGTCTTAATTGTGAGCTGTGGAATCACACATGTGACCAAGGCTATGTTTGGGTGGGCACGCCCCTTGGGACTGGACCTGCCCCCTGGGGGCCAGACATGTTGGTGGGCACGCCCCCTTTGGGCGGCCATTTTGGACCTGGATTTTGGTTTCCAAAATCTGGTCACCCTAAACAAAACAGTGTTGGTTATTAATACATGTTCCCTTATTGAGGTTTGGCCCTGTTCCTGATTGGTTCTGGCTCAGTTTATAAATGGTATTGTAGCATACTCTTGTTTGTGACTGAAGCTGGTGCTTTATACCAAAACATTTCATATTTAAAAATCTGTTCATATATGTATATGTTTTTTAAAAATAAATTTATTATTATTATTATTTAGAATTTTAAAAATTGTAAATCTATAAAAAATATAACCTGATTACGCTACTACTGAGCATTTGTTTTGTTTGGAGTGCTGTACCATGTGCTTTACATCACCTGCATATCGGTTAATTGTTGCTTTTATACTGTTAGCCATGCGGTAGGGGACTATTCAAATGAAATGCAGTCTAGGTTGTGTTTTTTGGGGGGTTGGTTTTTTTAAACAAAACTTTTGTGGCTGGGAGAGAGTTTTCAGAAATACAGCATTGTTTAAACTCCCTGGGCTTCGTGGTCAAACTTCCTGGGCCTCCATTCAAACTAAGAGTATAATCTAGAGTAGGGTGACCAGATAAAATCCAGGTCAGGCTCATGTAACTTTAACAGTTGTAGAGAAAAGGGAATTTCAGCCAGTGTCATATTTAGGCTGACCATATGAAAAGGAGGACAGGGCTCATGTAACTTTAACAGTTGTAGAGAAAAGGGAATTTCAGCCAGTGTCATTTGTATGCAATTAGTTCCTGGTGAAATTCCCTCTTCATCACAACAGTTAAAGTTGCAGGCACTATACTAGAGTGACCTTATACAAAAGAAGGCAGGGCCCCTGCAACTTTAACTGGTGTGATGAAGAGGGAATTTCACCAGGAACTAATTGCATACAAATGACACTGGCTGAAATCTCCTTTTCTCTACAACTGTTAAAGTTACATGAGCCCTGTCCTCCTTTTCACATGGTCAGCCTAGTATATTCCTATTTATAGGTTTTAGCTGTATATGTTTTAGTTTTGTAAGGCTGCCCTGAGGCCTTACTTCTACTACTACTGATAGGGAATACTGCCTTAACCTAACTGACTCCATCTTATATTTCCTCCAACTCAATGTGTGATTCATATTTCATGCCCCCCCCCCCTTTTTCCTTTGTCTCTTCTGGTAAGTCACAGACAGCTTCTGCAGCTTCGGAGCAAAGGCTGACCGCAGACCACGACCTGACCTAGTTGAAAAGCTACACTGACATTTAAGAGTGCACCTGCATGCCAGACCGTTAAGTTGCGCGCGCATCATCCTGTTATATGACGTGACATGCATGTTTTCCTGCTTGTTTGAGCTGTATAACTAGTTGCTTCACCCATTAAGGGGGGCCAGTCTGTGGAGCTATCCTGGGCTGGCATTGCTAGCAATAAAGGCTGTCTGTAGAACCTGTAACTTTGGACTGGACTCCGATTATTTACTGTAACACTACTACTACTAATAGTAATGTTTCAGATTTCACTTCTGCATCTGATGTTCTTTTGCATTTACTTTTCTTTATAAACCATTCATATCTTAAGACTTCTTGTGTGACATGTTTTCATTGGTTTAACAAGTTAAAAGGGGTATTCACTGTTTTCATGCTTATGTTATAAAATCTATTTTCAACAGGCCTAGTAACTTCAAGAGTAACAGAGTTGGGGAAAATCCTCAATCTCTTTGCTATCAGAGGCACTGAGTAAGGGACCCCTGGAGATAATTTAGACTGACCCCAACCACAAAACACTATTCCCCCTTCTGAAGAGATCTGGACCACAGACTACTAAAGACAAACAAAGTAGCAGGCCATAATAACAGTTCTCATGTGGCCATTTGCCTTATGAGGCAGGTGCTCTGCGGGCTACCAAATGGAGGGACTAACAGGCCATAAAGTTGCCTGGCTGGGTCTGCCAGAAATCCAGCCTCAACACTCCTGGAAGGTCCATGTTCTATAGCACCTGCTGTCAGATGAACCTGAGGGAATCCCACCCTCCACCCCTGGGTTTAATTTACTGGCTTCCCCTGGCTGGACCTTGCAGGAAACTATAGGGACAGACAGAGCAGGCATTCATAGCACACATAGAATGCTGAGACTGGCAAATCTAAAAGCAAGTGTGTTGCTTTTCAAGAACCAAGGAAATTCAATGGGTCTTACTTTTGAGTAAATATCTAGGGATGGATATGCAGTCTGTGCAAGAACTGAGTAGGGTGACCATATTTGGGAAACCAAAAAAGAGGACACCTAGTGGGGGGGGGCAGGAAAATGGCTTTCTGGGGCCACCTTAAAGTCCCCAATTGGAGCGGAGGAGGGGAAAGCATGTCATTCTCACCCCACCCCACCGCTCCAATCAGGCCCTTTTCTATAATGCCTGGGAATGACATGTTTTTCCCTTTTAAAGCCTTGATTGGAGCAGTGGGAGAGAATGACACACCTCCAGAAAGCATGTCATTCCCCCCTGCCATGCTAATGGTGGCCTTAAAAGGGAAAGTGTGTAATTCCAGGTCATTATAGACTATTGCATAAAATCCTCCCTGACACCGAGGATAGAACAAAAACCAGGAGAAATCTGGGGAAATCCTGACAGTTTTTTATTATTTATTATTGCATTTATATCCCACCTTTTTTCCACCAAGAAACCCAAGGCGGCATACATAATCCTCCTCTTCTCCATTTTATCCTCACAATAGCAACCCTGTGAGATGGGTTGGGCTGAGAGTCTGCAACTGGCCCAAAGTCACCTAATGGGTTTTCATGGCTAAGTGGGGAGTAGAACCCAGATCTCCCAGCTCCCAGTCCAACACTTTAGCCACTAGGCCACACCCTAGTGGTCACCCTAGAATTAAGCCATGCCAAATTGGAAGCAGATCGGTTTGTGCCTTGATTTTTAGGATATTTTTTTAAAAAGTTTGACTTCAATGTTTTTTTCTAAAATTCAAGGCATGAACCAATCTGCTTTCAACTTGGCATGGCTAAAGCCTTACTTAAGAGGTACCATGGTGCCAAGTTTCATCTCTTCATCTTTACTTTCTTTCTTTTTTTTTAATGTACTGCTCAAGGCCCTAGACCCCAAAGAGGAGTATTGGGTTTGAAGTTTTAAAAATTCCTAAAACTCAAGGGATAAACAGATCTGCTTCCAACTTGGCATGGCTCAATCCCTACTTAAGAGCTACCATGCTGTCAAGTTTCATCCCTTTATCTTTAATTTCATTTTTTAAACTTGTACTGCTCAAGGTCCTGGACCCCAAAGAGATTTCTGTTTGAACTTTTAAAAATTCCTAAAAATCAAGGCATGAACGGATCTGCTTCATACTTGGCATAGCTATATCCCTACTTAAGAGCTACCATGATGCCAGGTTTCATCTCTTTATCTTTAAAAATGAGGGAGATGCAAGCATTTTGGTTGATTTATTAATGTTAAAAGTGAGTTCAACACATAACACTAGCTTTGATTTTATATTGGATGTCAAGATGGTATAACATTCTGGCTGACGCCGGCTTGGTTGTCAACTGTATAATATCCAGTCATCCGTTACACAAAGCCATGAAATTCATTAAACAAAAAACCTACGGTTTACAAAAACAATGTTAAGGCTCTACAGATTCCAACCAAGCACCAAAAAGCAGGGAAATTGGGAGTTAAGGCTCCCAAGCCTTAATGCCACATCCTCCCTAAGGAGGCAGAAAGTGCAAGTGAAATTCTCATTCTCCCAAAGCAGATAAACCATGAGGACAGGGTGGAGAATATGATATGCAGAGGTGACTGTGGGGTTGTGGAAAACTGATCACGAACAACTTAGGGCCACCTACTTCTCTTTTTTTGTTTAGAGCAGCCCTTCCCCAACCTGGTGCCCTCCAAAGGTGTTGGACTACAACTCCCATCATTGCAAGTCAGAGTTTTTATTGCGTTTCTGTATGCGCATGGCCTGTCTGGCTAATAAGCAATAAACTGTTGTTGTTGTCAATCAGCTTCCAATGTACATCACCTTCATGAAAAACTAGGGGTAGTGTCCTCTTTGGACGAAGCCTGAATATCGAACTAAAGCGGCCCACTTCAGAGGTATTTGGCCAGTTGTGCTGTGAACCAGCTCTTGTCTGAAGTGTCCAAAAAGAAGCAGGATGTTCCTTCCTAAAGCTTTGGAAAGTGATTAGTTTCAGTTTTGTGTAATCCCAAATTGTATATAAATTTGAATCTCCCGCAGGCAAGCTCTCCATTAAACGCAAAACCAGGCAGAGTAGTTTTGTGACAGACAGCTCCAGGTTTCAATCAGGTTATTCTAATTTTAGAGCTTTGGAGAGGAACGTTGAAATAACATAACGTAAGTTGTTCCAGTGTTTTCTAGGGTTCTTAGCAAGTTGACTTGGTACCAATTTGCAAGGTGAACCCCTGAGTCTATTCTTCTTAATTATGTAGGGAAATTACTTAGAGAGGCAAAACTGTGTTGTATATCATGTTCATACAAATTGCCCACAAAACCACATAGAAGGTAGGACATCCCTTTAAAAAAAGGGGGTGGAGGGGGAGAGAAACACACATTTTTAAAGTCTTCTTGCCTATTTATCTGAAATTTGGCATGCTCTATCTCCTCAAAAGGGGCTACTATGGCAGCAAATTTCATTCAGTTCATCCAATTCCATCAAAAAGTAAAAGTATTATTAAGGCCCCCTGTACAAGAATTTGGCTTGACGCCTGGTTGCCTGATTATGCACATCTTCTCACAATCGCTTTTACACCTAATTCCGATAAACGACACGCGGTGAAGCGCATTACCAGCTCTGTGAAATGCATTTTAAAGTTGTTGAGATGCGGAGAATCACTTGTTTACATGGTCATAATGCGCTTTAACGGCCGTGGTAAATTAAAACTCGCTATTTAACACGAATGCGAAGATGCACATAATTGGAGAGAAAATGCACCTCAACCCCCGATTTGCGCTCCGTTCATGTGGATGTAAAAATTTTAATGCGCCTTTAAAAGAGCTTTAAATCTTTCTTGTAGAGGCATCCATAGACATTTGATAATGTCCCCTCTATAGTCAATAGGGAAGATATTCAAAGCTTTGGAAAATGAACTAAATCAAAGTTTTGTTTTACGTCTGAACCAAAGCAACAAAGCACCTAACTAAAGAGAGCAGCTATCTGAAGAGCTGCAACACATACAAAAATGGATTTCCCCCCTGAACATGCCCCTAAGAAATATTCATAAAATTAAGAAAAGATAATACAAACATTAAAGTACTCTATGCTTTTCTGCCATCAAAAGTGGCTATAAAAAACTGTATTGTCTGCCACTATTTATTTATTTATTTATTTATTACATTTCTATACTGCCAAATAGCCAAAGCTCTCTGGGCAGTCCACAACAAACATGTTCAGATATCCTTTATAGTTTACCTAAAAAGAAACTAATTAATTAACAATGACGGCTGAGTTTTTTGAGAACTATCTTAAAAGTCAGGGGGGGGGGATTTTTCTGTCCACATAAGGGCATGCAAACTTATTAAGTTTTATACTTGCTAAGGTTTTTTTTTTTTTTTTTGCTAACTAAGTAATAGAGTCATCTTTAGCTAGAAACTGGATGGTGAAATGTGCACGTCATTCAAAAAGGAAATCGAAAATTTAGAACAGATGGTATTTGCACAAGTTGCCTTGGTGCTGCAGACGAGAGCCAGGAGTTCAGTTGCGATAACTAATGAGGAGGTTAAGCATTGCAACCCAACAATATAGCTAAGTTTTTCAGAGAATTCAAGATAGGTCTGAGGAACTGGATTTTCAGGTCAGTGTCCACAGATCAAAAGTCTAGTTTCAAAGAGATCCATTTAACGAAATAACAGTATGTGTCTATATGAGAGAATCCATAACTATGTACACTGTCATCCCCTCTTCTTTATGTCAACGTATTAATTTGAGAAGAATAAGTGAAGAGCAAAAATAGGCTGTATTTGTTTTTGGACCATATATATCCATACCCTTAAAGGAGAAAGAATCCATCATGTAAGTGCAATCTTTTGCATGTATACTCAGAAGTAGTCTATTTGAATTCAACAAGGCTTACTCTCGGATGACTGGGCATAGGATTGCTGGCTCAGTGACCTGGTGATGACGTTGCTGTTGACAGTGTCCCCATGCCAACACAGTGATTTCACCCATTTTCAGAACAGATTGGCTGAATTCGGACGACATATTAGGCAATGGGGAGGGGGGAGCAATCGTCAGTTGTGTTGCTTATTGTGTCGTGTGGGGAGTAACACACCACGCACACACAACTGACAGTACACTAATCGGGAGAATTAAACAACAGAGGGAAACAATGGGCTTGCACGTTGTTTAGCCCGAAGTCCTGTTGTTTAAAGTGTCATCCAAATTTTTAAAAAAACCCGTGGACTATTCCATTTGGGGATAGAGTTCGCCGGCCGGAACAGCCAAAAACCCCTGGCCGCTCTATACATTCGGCAGAACTCACAGTGCATGCTGGGATATGGCTGGGGAACAGAGGGAGGGGGAGGGAGGAGATGCTGCAGCCAAAATGGCTGACGGAACTTCAAGCTGCACAAGCACCGGCGTTGCAGCATGTCGTGCGGGGAGCACCGCCTGCCTAACACACAGTCAGTACTCTATTTCCCCCTCCGTTGCCTAATATGTCGTCCGAATTCAGCCATCGTGTGCACTGATTATCCAGCACACATTACAATTGACATAGAGAATGATTTCACTGATCACTTCTGCTTCACTACATAAAATCTACTTTATGTGGGTCCACCCCTGAAACTGTTTGGAAGATGCAAGTAATGAAAAATTCCATAGCTTACTTCCTAGTGAATGGCTTGTCAGTGCTATAAAAGACTTATACTCTGTCAGTTGCACAGGTTAACTATTTGTATCTGGGTACAATTCAAAGTGCTGACTATCTCTAAAACTTTACGATTATTATCTAGACTATGTTGGTGTTAGCCCAATAAACACAAGGGAACATTTTTCCCACAAGAGCCCCTTTGCACATTAAGTTCTAGGAGAAGATCTGATCTCAAATTCCATTTCCCTGCAAAATAAAATATATTGCAGCATAGAGCATATTCATAATTGAGGTTGTTCTGGAAAATAAGCCATCAGGGGTTAAGCGTGTTGTGTGAACCCAGTCTGTGTGTTTCATAAACATGGACTTTCCCTCTTTTTTCATTAAAAATGTGCTGGATGCTTAATTGCAGTAATGTTTAAGGACTAGTTGACCTCATGTTTTCCAAGAGGTCCCATGAAATGAAAAATTATTTTGAAAAATATTATAGAAAATGGGGCAGGGGGGAGGACCACACTTCTGAACTGTTTAACTGAGGACAGGGCCAGTTCCCATATGGCCCAGGCATTTAGATTCTACATGCAGCAGGCTGTGGAAACAGTGGAAATGAACGTTAGACCCATCATGCATATATCTTTAATGCGAACCACATGCACATAAGTGCCTACTCAGCAGCTATGTACAACTTAAACAATCAATCCAGGATGTTACAGTAAATACATAAAAGCAACATGCAGGCTAAAAAGAGGCCCCCATTCACATGATCAGGGCTAAGGACAGGCAGGTGCTAATGCCAGTTCCACTCACCTGTGACAAGCGCTTTGCCATTTTAAAGTACCCACAATGTTCTCACATAGCATCATTCTAGAGTATTGCAGGGAATGTAAACTGTAGGTTGCTTACAGCTACCTACCACAGATTGCAGTGATATTATTATTATATATTATTACATTTATTTATATTCCGCCTTTTTCCCAGGGCTGGGACTCAAGGCGGTTTACAAGATTAAAACATGTACAAATTAAAACATATAAATATAAGTTTACAAAAGTTTAAATAGAATTAAACCTACAATAAAATTAAAAACATTTAAAAATCAGTAACAAATTAAAAACAAAACAAAACCATACATTTACACAGGTCCAGAGTATTTCTAAAAGCCTGCTGGAAAAAGGGTTTTTGCCTGCCTCCAGAAGTGCAGCACAGAGGGAGCTAGCCTGGCCTCCCTAGGAAGGGAGTTCCAGAGCCTTGGAGCAGCCAGAGAAGGCCCTCTCCCATCATCCCATCAGGCGTGCCTGGGATGATGGTGGGACTAAGAGAAGGGCCTCCCCAGAAAATCTCAGAGCATGGGCAGGCTCATATGGGAGAATACAGTCTTTCAGAGAACCTGGACCTGAGCCGTATAGGGCTTTATAGGTAATAACCAGAACTTTGAATTGTGCCCGGAAACAGACCAGAAGCCAGTGGAGTTGTTTTAACAGCGGAGTTGTGTGCTCCCTGTAACCAGCCCCAGTCAACAATCTGGCCGCAGCTCTTTGAACCAGTTGAAGTTTCCGAACACCCTTCAAAGGCAGCCCCACGTACAGGACATTACAGTAATCCAAATGGGATGTAACTAAGACATATGTCACCGTGGCCAGGTCCAATATCTCAAGGAATGGGCGCAGCTGGCACACAAGCTTTAACTGTGCAAATGCACTCCTGGCCACTGCTGAAACCTGGGCATCCAGGCTCAGGGTTGAATCCAAGTGTACATCCAAGCTACGAGCTTGTGTCTTCCGGGGGAATGTAACCCCATCCAGCACAAGCTGAGTCCCTATTCCCTGATCTGCCTTTCAATTGACCAGGAGCCCCTCTGTCTTGTCTGGATTAAGCTTCAATTTGTTTGCCCTCATCCAGTCCATTACTGCCGACAGACACCGGTTTAGCACCATAACAGCTTCCTTGGAATTGGGTGGAAAGGAGCAGTAGAGTTGAGTGTCATCAGCATACTGATGGCATCACCCCCCAAAAACTCTGGACAATCTATTCCAACAGTTTCATGCATATGTTAAATACCATGGGAGACAAAACGGAACCCTGAGGGACTCCACAGGCCAATGGCCAAGGAGTCGAACAGGATCCCCCAGCACCACCTTCTGGGTTCACCCCTCCAGGAAGGAATGGAGCCACTGTACAACAGTACCTCCAAGACCCATCCCAGCAAGGTGGCCAAGAAGGATACCATGGTCGATGGTATCGAACGCAGCTGAGAGGTCCAACAGAACCAACATGGACACACTCCCCCTGTCCAGTTCCCAGTGTAGGTCATCCACCAAGGCGACCAAAGCTGTTTCTTTCTCATAACCAGGTCTGAAGCCAGATTGAAATGGATCTAGATAATCCGTCTCATCCAGGAATCCCTGGTGTTGTGAGGCCACCAGGTGCTCCAATACCTTGCCCCAAAATGGAATATTGGAGACTGGCTGCCCATCACTGCTGGTGATCATTTCAGCAGAGGGAAGGGCACTGATGTCAGGGGTGCCAGCAGGCAGCACATCGGCAGAGGCTCTCGGGCCTGGCACCATCCCTGCAAGATGTTGATTGATACACACTTGCACTGAAGGATCTATATTCTGTACTTGTACATCAGAACCCTAACGACGAGATGTTTTGGAAGAAGAAGCCATTTACTTAAAACCCAAAAATGGAAAAGGAGAAACACCGAAAGACTTCCATGCAGTAGGTTTTATTTTAGTAGTTGGGTTGTTGAAATATTTAAGGTTTATTTTTCATACTATTCCTCCACCTTTGTGTATCATGTTCTAGAACCCACACACACCCTTTTCACCCCTTGTTTCAAGAAGTAAATAATGCTTCCATTTAGAATGCTTCCATATGGCAAGCAAGCATCAACATGTACCAGCGCAATCGGACTCCCCTGAAGTGCTTTTGGACGGGTCAGGAACAGCAGAGCAACCTTTGCTCCCAAAGCCAGCATTTTGGAGGGGGTTCCTTGTTTAAAAATATGAAAATAATACCTAAATCTATACAAATCATATCAACAGGCCCTCAATGACCTTTCTATGGCTTACTGCCATGGATCTAACTCCCTGCCTACTGAGTTTTTATACCATCATTTTATCTGTGCACAGTGAAGGCAACAGTTACATTTTTCCTCCGGTGGCATGTTCCATTACTCTGCAGGCGCTTAAGGCAATGGGATATCAGGTCTTAGAGGTCACGTTACTGTTATACTTACGTCTGTGTAACCCCACAGAGTGTGTAGGAGTAAATTGACAACAAAGATGTCCTTATCCTTTCCCCACTAGGTACGTGCAGTCTGTCTCACATGTACCTTTCCTTTATACACAACTTCTTATTTGCATTCTCTTTCTCCATTGTTTTTCACAATGCGGTCTTTTCTTTTCATACTCACCACAAATATCAGTAAAATGGGGAAAGCTCCAGAAGGAATTCATTGCTTATGCTTTCTTAATGCAACGCGATCTACACTGCAGAAACGGAACATTTGCTTTAATTTACCATGTTTGTCTTGGGGAAGCATAAACAAATTGCAGACCATGAATTCATGAAATGTGATCCAAAACTTTAAAAGAGAATGTGGTGACCATGCACGCTACGAAGCTGCATAATGCACGCTATTATTCCATTCTATAAGGCAAGTTACTCTTGTTCAGTGTTTCCCAAACCCCTGCTGGCTGAGGCACACTTTTCTGAATAAAAAGTGGTAGCATATTCAAACCTCAAAACGTTTGCTTTTAAAGTGTTCAGGAGTATGAACTACCACCAGCCCTCAGAATTACCAACCCTGTGTTCCACAGAGAGTTGTGTTCCCTCCTATGGGCAGAGTGAAGGAGCCATCTCAGGTGGTATATGCTGGGGGTGGGGGATTGGCACCTCTGCCAGCTATTCCTCCTTCGTCCTTCTCCCTGGTCATCCCCCCTTAAAACAATACCCTTTTCCATTTCCTTGAACCATGGCCTGAGCTGGTTCCCAACACGTCACAGCACCATCAGAAGAGTCCCCTATCCAAGTGAGCGGGCAGAATGACAGTCATTCCAAGCCACATACGCCGGCAGGAACCACATTGATTGTTCTGCTCATTGAATGCACACTGGTGCTGCCACTTGCAGTATTTGTTTGAGCACATTATGAGAAGGCACCAGGCGGAGCAGGGAGAGAACGGTGGCCAGGTGTTGGGTGGACAGAGCTGTGTGTGCCACGTGGCCTGTCCTTCACCTCTTAATCTGACCTACTGCACTCAGGTGCACTGGAAGTTGGTGTCCTATCACCAGTGTTGAAGCATAATTCTGCTGCCAATTGGATCAGCTTCTTTATGTGGAATGTGGGGAAAGCATAATCTTGTACTTTGCCTCAGGCCATAAAGTATCCTGGACAGGCTCTGTGCTTCTGCATGAAATACTCATCCGGATGTGCATCCTGAGTAGAAATATGGAGCAGTGAATTTTGCAGAGATGCAGCAGGCAGCAGCATCCACTGTGGATGAATGCCTCTTTTTCAGCAGGGAGAAGCTGCCCCAGATTAATGGGGAAGTAAAGGGAATTAGTTTTAGATATATTTCATGTGCAGATCAGAAGGTGTGAGCTCTATATATACCATATTGTCCTAGATAATGTGCTTTTCTACATGTGGCTGTTAATTCCATGTATCTACTTTGGTTTCATTTCAGAATTGAGATCCGACCTCTACACAGAGCTTTTCCTTTCCCACTTTTCCACTACATAACCACTAGGTGGCACTGTGCTATAGTGGAATAATGCAATTACACAAGTAGGAAACTATGTTTCTTTTGTTTTCACAAATAATATTCCATTTCCCCCACTCTAAAAACTCCCACAAAAAGCAAGCCATACTGGAGAGTCACAATGTCATCTGAAGGACCTGTAAACCATTGTGAGTAAGGAATGATGAGTGCACAATAAATGCCTCACGCAAAAAAACTCACAGACATTCCAGGAGGTGTGTGTGAGAACTAAAGGGCAGGTTTCACTCTGAATGCAGTTGTGGCAGAAACTGCCAGATACTTCAGCTACAAGCTTCTCCATGTGGGGCTTATATCGTGCAATCAAGATTGGTTTCTCACATAAGCTTGCGGGTCTTTTAAACAATGTTGTCAACCTCTAGGATCCCTCTTGCAGTTTATGACCTTTATCCCAGTCCAAAAGATTGGAGATAACACGATAAGGGACATTAATCTCATCTATCGACTGCGTGAAATGACGGCATTGTGCTACAATCACAGCACCATCTAGTGGCTGTAAAACAAAACATATACAAACATTTAGAACTTGCAGAAAAAGGCCTTTCCTTGATTCAAACCAGGTGTCTGCCATGTGAAAGAGCCGACCTTAATCCCACAAAGAATCCAGAAGCAGAAAGCCCCAGTAATGATGAACCCCTACGTCTGGGGAGAGGAATGAAAAATTAACACTGTAGAATTGAAGTGTGCTGAGAAGTGCATGTAGAAGTTCCCTCCGACTAGTCTTTAGTCTCTACTCATTGCCATGGCCACTCTCTTGATCTGGTGGTCTTTAAATTGCTTTATGTCTGACCCCTCTGCTGTACAATTTGCCTTCTCCAAATGTTGCCTTCTCTCTTTCAGCATTACAGGCTTGCCACCTTCCTCCCACTATTACTCCTTCCATAATCTGCAGGCAAGGATTGCTGTCATGGCCAGCTAAAGGCATTTTACTGCCTGACAAAAGACAAGATGGCACCCTCACTCCCCATTCCATGTCCAGAAGCCAACCAGACTGAAAATTTAATCTTACTTCAGCACTGGTGATAGGACAGCATCTTTCACTGCACCTGAGAGCAGCAGACTATTTTTAAGGGCATAGAAGAGACCGTGTGACACAGAGTTCTATCCTCCAGCACTTTGCTGCTGCTTTCTGCCTTCAGCATCTGCTGCCTGAGGCAGCTGCCTCATTTTGCCTAATGGCAGGACTGGTCTTGAATGCTGTGGCTTTCAGAACCATTGTTCTTCTGCCCTCCATCTCTTTTGGTATTTCCTTCCCATTCCTTAGATTCGGTAGTCTTCACCTTTATCTCCTCCCTACACTAAACTTTTCACTTATTTACCTCATTGAACTGTTGATGCCCCTAATCCCCAGTCCTGGATTATTCCCTCAATTTCTGCTCATGATCTTGAGCTGTTAAGTGCACATCTCTAATCAGTTGGCTAATCAGTTGTCCTCATCTAACTCCTCCATATTCCCCTTTAATACTATTCTATTTTAACTTCTTTCCCTGGGCTTTTGTGCTCACTTCTCCCGACACTCCTCCTCCAATACGGCCATGAGGAGAAGTTTGGAAGCGTTCACTTCCATTTTTTATTAACCACAGTTTGCAGTACTGTCCAAAATGAATAAACTGTGCTTAATCTTAACTATCATTTGTTTGAAACAAGCAAACTTCAATCCATGGGTAATGAAACTCTCTTGTTGCAACAAACCATAGTTAAGATTAACCACAGTTTGGGGTTTGGATGGCACACTAATTTGTGGTTAATTTAAAACAGAGGTAGAAGCCTCTGATCTCCTCATGGCTGTACTGGAGGAGGATGGGCTTAAGCCCAGGAGAAGGCTAGGCTTATTCTTGTAGTCTAAAACTATGATTTAATATTACATCCAAATGCAGCTACAATATGCACAAACATAAATTCTTTTAATTATTTTGTTCTGGGTGGTACAGAATTTATTACACCTGTCAGTATGTCAAGTATGTTTGACATTAAGGGTAGAGAGCAAATTTTAACAGCTAAAATGTCTGCCAGAAAGATGGCCTTGCTTTAACCATCAGATAGCCAGAGATATTATCATAAAGACTATATCAAAGTACAGAAAATTAATCACCAGGGCATTTTAAGATAGATAGTTCTGAAATGCCATAAAGTTATCAAACACAACAAAAGAAAACAGATTATGGATGAGCCAAAACATGTGTAATGGATATAATGCATGAACGATGATAGCAATAAATAGTCACAATGTTTAAAATCTGCTTTGACAGTGAAATTCCCAATGGAAATCCCTAAGCTTTGATAACAGTGATTGTAGTTAGGCATACCAACATAAAAGATCTATGCTCATGTCCCTCATGGATTCACTGGGCAGACTTGGCCAAGATGGCCGTTGGCTCTGAAAGCGCTCCAGCAACCTGGTTGCAATTTTGTCAAAATTTCAATTACAGTTCTCGTTTCTTGGAGATTTCCATGTAGGATGACTATCAAAGTTATTCCAGGTACTGGAAGAATATGCTGTCTTGGAATGAGGGGGGGGGGGGGAATTAGATGTTCAACTGGGTCACCTCAAACCTATTTCACTATATTCATCCCTGCTGTAACATCTTTAGGCCTAAATGTGTTTTTTAAGCAATAGGTGATAAGGTCTAAAATGTATTTGTCAACCATGATTTGGAGATTATACCACTACAAACTGCATACTGGGGAATTTAAGCTACAAATGTAAGAGAAGCAAATGTAGTGCTCAGATAAATCTGTGCTGGACTAAACAAAACTCTGTAGTTGCCATAGAAATAAACCAAAAGTGAGTTCACATTATATATATATATATATATATATATAATGAAAAATTGGCTTATTACACATGATATAAAGTGATACATTCCTGGTATATATGGGAAACCTTTCATTAGGTCATTAAATAGTTTCCTGCTACATCTTTCAATATGATCATGATGCCCCTATACCCAAGTGAACAATGTAGTTGAAAAGAAATGTACTTTATGTTTATCAAAGGACTAAGAAGAGGGCTTATTGCCAAGAATACTAATTCTAATTCTAATTTTGTCATGTTGTCTCAAACAAGACACTTAAGGGGGGGTGCATCAGCTGTTTATTGCAGGATTGTATTGAAGTCATCACTAACAGGCCACATGACATTCACCTGCTCCCGTGGTGATCTCAGGTCCACCCCTCAGTTATTCAGGAATATCACTGACGGTTTTTGTCATGGTTTTTTAAGGTCTCTCGCTACAATCCCAAAGTCCGTGGCTGGTGTGCCCCCTTTGTGAAGCTGTTGCTGTTTGGCGAGAGTTCCTGGCTCAGCAAACAGCCAAATCACTGTCAGGGGTGTGTCCAGCTGTTTCGGAGGCGTGTGCTAGTGGACACGGCCACCATTTTTACCACATGTTTTGGATGTATATTGGCGTGCTTTGGTGCTATGTGTATTTTTTTAACACAAACATATCTCTGCACAGCATCACATTTTCAATGGACTGCCTATCCACCCAATGTGTTTGCATTGTGCGCACCTCTGATGAGACATAGTCCCACCCACTTCTGCCGATTCACTTGCAGAAGCACTGTCACGGGGTGTACGTCCTCCCACAACGGCACTACTGTCATTGCGGGAACTTTGCTCGCGTGTGCCCCGTGAATGCCGATCGCGGAAGCTGGAAACCTCGCAATCACCCACCCCCCTTGTGAAAGGGCTATAGGTGTAGATTAGGCCTTACTCTTCAGGACTCATTTAGAAGTTCTCTAGACATAGGAGCTCCAGAGAATGGATGGTTTTAAAAAAGTTCTGATCTCTCCAGCTATCCTAGCTCACAGGGTAACTTCACTTGAGCCCCCAGGACAGGGCAGCAAACAAACCCAAATTCCCTTATTAGTAAAGCTGATCCACTAATATCCACCAACACTTGCTGTGCAGGAGATGCAGAGGATTCAGATGGGGAAAAAGCAGTGTAGGTATGGATGAGGTCAACTGGAAATGGTGAGTTTATACATAGATAGTATCACAGAAGATGGCTGGGGGAAAATACGTGCTATCACCTCTTACCTTTACTTAGTGGATTGTTTTATTTTAATTTAACATTTTATAAACTATACCATCCACACATTTTGGCAGAAATGCATGTCATACATTTAATAAATATATACATAAATAACGAATAATCCAAATGAGGATTTTAGGGCAGTGTACCCAAAAATAAAATATCCAATACAATAGAAGACATATAAAACTGAAATATCAATAAATAAAGTAACATTAAGAGGCATAAAAACTATTTCTTGGGAGAAAAATATATGCTGCATGCAAATATGTGTAACAAAACCACTTTTCAAAAGGAAAATCAGATTTAGGAGGGGGATACTCTGAGCAGTGAAATGGCACGAGGGATTGCTAACCCTGGCCTCATCTACACCAAGCAGGATATTGCACTATGAAAGCGATATGAAAGTGGTATATAAAAGGCAGGAGCCACACCAAGCAGGATTTAGAGGTATGAAAGCAGTATATAGTAGAAATGTGCATGGCCAGAAATATCAGAATTGGAATCAGATTGGAATTTCTGATATTAAAAACATCGGATCCGATTATATCGGGGGGTACCCGGCTTTCATCAGATCCGATATCCAATAAATATCGGAAGTACCGATCCGATTACGGACCGCCATTTCAGGTGTTTTCCCCATAGGCTTGCATTGGGGGAAAGAAAGCTTTCCCCCAATGCAAGCCTATGGGGAAAAACACTGGGCTGGCACTCCCTCCCATCCCTCCCCCTCTCGCGCTCCTTACCTGCATCCTTCCTTGCCGCCACCGCTGGTCCATAGTACTGCGAAACTGGCTTTCTGGCCTGTTCCTTAGTACAGAGAAGTACCGAGTGATGTCGTCATCACTCGGCACTTCTCTGTACAGAAGAACAGGCCGGAAAGCCAGTTTAGCAGTAGTACGGGGCAGCGGCGGCAGGTAAGAAGCAAGAGTGGGGGGAGGGAGGGAGGGAGGGTGAGTGGGGGGAGGGAGGGAGTGCCGGCCCAGTGTTTTTCACCATAGACTTACATTGGGGAAAGCTTTCTTTACCCCAATGCAAGCCTATGGGGAAAACACCTGAAATGGGGGTCCTAATATCCGATATGTCCGATAGTTATTGGACATATGGATATCGGATATGATCAGATAGGGCCACCTAAGGATATTATCGTTATCAGTCATCGGATGTCCGATAACGACCTTATCGGTTCCTTATCGGACATCGGATATATAGTATATAGTATGTGTCAATGGGCCCCAACAGTTATCAGTGCACTTCAATACCACTATAAAGCAGTAGTGTGGCTCCTGCTTTTTATATACCACTTTCATACCACTTTCATAGTGCAATATCCTGCTTGGTGTGGATGAGGCCCAAGTTTCCCACCACTGTTCTGCTCCAAATCACCCAAACCTGCTCCTCTTCCTGCGAAGATCAAAATGCATGCTTATGAGAGTGAACTGTTGGGGAGCAATTTGGAATCGGCAAATCACCAATAGGAAAGGATTCAGCAACCCATGCCCCGTGCCTCGGCTGCCACCAGGTTTGAGCAGGCCCTAATAAGGGGCACTAAAAGTGCCCCCTTTCTCCCAGGAACTTCTCAGGACACGGCAGCAAAGAAATCCAAACACCATCATTAGCTTACAAGGCAGTGACGAGCAGCAGTGGGAATGGGCAGCCCTTTTTTCTTTTCTTTTTTTAAAAAAACTTTTACTAGGGCAGTGAGAGAACCCAGAGGCATTCTGGGGCAATGAAGATGATAAATGGCTGCAGTCTCACCCAGTGCTTTGCTTCACAGTGCCTTCCTTAGCTAGGCCACCACTTTACGAACATGTTCTTAAAAAGAAAAAAGACAAGAGAAATGGGCGCCAGCGGCCAGCATCATCCATGTGGGCTTCAGTCACATCCAAGAGTCCATCTAGTCCAGCATTCTGTTCACACAGTGGCCAACCAGCTGTCGACCAGGGACCCACAAGCAGGACACGGTGCAACAGCACCCTCCCACCCATGTTCACAAGCAACTGGTGTATACAGTCTTACTAGACTAGTAGCCATTGATAGCCTTCTCTGCTAGGAATTTATCCAACCCCCTTTTAAAGCCATCCAGTTTGGTAGCCATCACTACATCTTGTGGAAGCAAATAGCTTTTCATTGTTTCCCTCCCAGACATAGCCCGATGCCGCCTTTAATTTCAGACCTTGTTCTTCCATCTCAAAATGCTGCAATTAATTCTAATTTTTAACGTACAAACATATTTCATACCTAACACAGAGAACGCCAAGCAGAAATTTAATCTCCTTTTATATCTTTTAAAATATGGAATTGTGCCCAGACGCAATTCGTCTTTAAGTGTCTGTGTAGGTCTTTACTGACCTCTGATTCATCCCTCAAACCACAGTGCATTATGTTTTCTTTCCACAGGCTGAACAGCAATTCATCAGGAAAATGCAAAACTTCTGCTTGATTCTGCACATCGTTTAAAATGCTACTCGTTTTCAAAACAACACACATGAACAGCAGCAAAACACAAATGCCAAGAACATTCTATGCTTGCTAGCAGCTAGGGTAACTGGGTTTCTAGCATTACCACTCAGAGCATTTTCAGCTATCTAAATGTGGCAAAGGTCTAAATTTATTTATTTATTTATTTATTATTGAATTTATATCCCGCCTTTTTCCCTCCAAGGAACCTAAGGCGGCATACATAATCTTCCTCCTCTCCATTTTATCCTCACAACAACAACCCTGTGAAGTAGGTTGGGCTGAGAGTCAGTTACTGGCCCAAAGTCGCCCAGTGGGTTTCCATGGTTGAATGGGGACTAGAACCCGGATCTCCTGACTCCCAGTCCAACACTTTAGCCAGTACACCACACTGGCTCTGTTTTCAGTTAGTTTTATCCCACTGGAAAGCAATTAATTGATAAGCATAAGGGGACAAATGAATGGTTTCTGGCTATTCTGAGAATGGATCTAGGGTTTTATTTTGAAATGCCCAGAGAGGAATGAATTCTAAAGCTGATAAGCTGCCTTTTGCCCTGCGCATATTAACTTTTCTTCCCCCCCCCCTTTTTTTTTTATGAAATGTGCACTGCAAGGGACCAGGCATTTCCATTCTGTGATTTGTAAGTTTCATACCTATATGTCACAGTACCTTAGTTTGCATTTAATAGATTGTTTAGTAAATATTTATAAGGCTGAGGAACAGTGATTAAAGTTATAAACATTGTTCACTGGGGAAAAAATCTCCTTGTTTAAACCTCAGGGCATTATTAATGAATAAATCAAAATAGAACCAGGAAAAAATCCAAGACCAAAGACTTTGACCTTCATTAATATTATCAGCTGACAGCTCTGTAAAACTAGTAGAGAATTCCAACTTTAAAGAACACTTGCAGGTTTATTTGCTGCCACTCTTTACTAATCAAATATCGTTCTTCACAGATACTGAACCAACACTGCCAAATAGGGTGACCATATGAAAAGGAGGACAGGGCTCTTGTACCTTTAACAGCTGTATTGAACAGGGGATTTCAGCAGGTGTCATTGTTATGCATGCAGCACCTGGCGAAATTCCCTCTTCATCACTACAGTTAAAGCTGCAGGAGCTATACTAGAGTGACCAGATACAAGAGAGGGCAGGGCTCCTGCATCAGTAGGGTAGGGGGAGAGTGCATATTTCCCCCCGATGCGGTAATGGCAGCTGCCATTACGGCCGCAGGGGGAAAATGGACAAAGAGTGCACGCAGGTCAGGGAGGAAGTGAGTTCTGCCTGGACTTGCACCCCCATTGTCCTGCAGCAGCCATGGGGCGAAAATCTGCCCGCGTGCATCTGTCGGGGCCTGGGAGGGCCCAGGCAGATTTTTGCCCTATCGCTACTTTAAATTGTGCCCAGAAACAGACTGTTAGCCAGTGAAATTATTGTAATGCAGGAGTCATATCCTACATGTAGCCGGCCCTGGTCAACAGTCTGGTTGCAGCATTCTGGGCCAGCTGAAATTTCTGAAGAGTTTTTGGAGGCAAACCTACATGGAGTGTGTTACAATAGTCTAAACAGTGTGTAACCAAAGGCATGTGTAACCATGGCCACATCAGACAACTCTAGGAACAGCTATAGTTGGTGCACTAGCCTCAGCTGTGCAAACGCACTCCTGGCCACTGGTGAGACCTGGGCCTCCTCCACACGAGACGTTTAATGAGCCTTGAAGGCTCATTATAAATTTTACCTACACACGAGCGGAGCGCAAAACGGGCGTACAGGCGCGTTATCTCCCCGATAATGCGCATTTTCGAACGCGCGTTAAATAGCGACTTTTATTTTGCTCCGGCCGTTAAAGCGCATTTTCGCTGTGTGAACAAGCGATTATGCGCATTAGCTACCTGTAAAGTGCTTTTTGGGCATCAATTAATGCGCTTCGCCACCTCTCGCCGCCTCCCGTGCAGAGGGATTAGGAGTAAATGCGCCTCCGCGATAATGCGCATAATCACCGAACCGGGCGCAAAAGCGCGTCCTTGTGGAGGGGGCCCTGGACACCCAGACTGGAAGCCTGAGAATTCAGGGACAGTGTAACCCTGTCCAGCACAGGTTGAATCCCTATTCCCTGATCTGCCTTTCGACTAACCAAGAGCACCTCTTTCTTGTCTGGATTAAATTTCAATTTGTTCACCCTCATCCAGCCCATTACCAACACCAGAAACTGATTTAGAACTAGAACAGTTTCCTTTGATTTTGATGTAAATGAGTGATAGAAATGGGTGTCGTCAGTGTACTGTTAGTACCAAATCCCATAACTCCAGACAACTTTCCCTGCAATTTCGTGTATATGATAAATTGCAGGACAGATAAAAGGATGTACTTCTTCACACAGCGCATAGTTGAACTATGGAGTTCACTACCATAAGATGTGGTGATGGCTACCAATTCGGATGGCTTTAAAAGGGAGTTGGATAAATTCCTGGAGGAGAAGGCTATCAATGGCTTCTATTCCTAATGGCTAAGTGCAACCTCCAGTGTCAGAGGCAGTAAGCCTGTATATACTAGTTGCTGGGGAACATGGGTGGGAGGGTGCTGTTGATCATGTCCTGCTTGTGGGTCCCTGGTCAACAGCTGGTTGGCCACTGTGTGAACAGAGTGCTGGACTAGATGGATCCTTGGTCTGATTCATCATGGCTCTTCTTATGTTCTTATGTTCATAGGGGATAAGAGGGACACTGCAGGCCAATAGCCATGGCACTGAACAGGAACCCCACAGCACCAACTTCTGAAATCACCCCTCCAAGAAGGACTGGAGCTACTGCATAACAGTGCCTCCCAGTATCATCTCAGACAGACACCTCAGAAAGATACCATGGCCAATGGTACTGAAAGCCACTGAGAGGTCCAGCAAAACCTAACATGGATACACTCCCCCTGCTCAGTTCCCAGCATAGATTGTCCGCCAAAGTGACCAAAGCAGTTTCTGTCCCATAACCAGGCCTGAAGCGAGATTGAAATGCATCAAGGTAATTTGCCTCAGCCATACATCTTTGGAGCTGAGAAGGCACCACACATTCCAGCACCTTGCCAAAAGAATTGAATACTGGATATCAGCTGGAAATTATCCAATTCAGTGAGGTTCAGGGAGAGTTTTGTTTTTATTTTGTTTTTTAAAAAGAGGTTTTACCATGGCCATTTTTGAGCAAGACAGAATCACCCCTTACTGTAAAGAGGCATTCACCACTACTCATATTTACTTATCCCGTTCCCCCTGGCTGCTTTTATAAGCAGGAAGGGGAAGGGTCCAGCACACAAGTGGTAGTCCTCACCTCTCCAAGGATCCTTTCCACATCCTCAGGCTACACAAATTGTTAAAGTATCCATGGTAACCAGACAAGCAGGGCCAAAGACACATCAGTTGTTTTTTACCCATCAGCTTGCAATATAGATTGTCCCTTTAATAAGTAACAAAAGGTGTCACCTCTTATTTTGCTGGCTTCTGTAAGCAGATACTTTGGCAAGTGTTCCTAAATATTCTGTCTGAAGTTTAGAACCACAGGTCACAATGAAAGCCATCCTTTATATTAAGATTTTCTGGTAAATCGTGAAACACACAGTTGTTTACTAGCTCTTCAATATTTGTACTAGTCTAGCATCACAGTGCAAGGAAGTGCTGCAATCCTATATATATATATATATATATATATATATATACCTGGAAGTAAGCCCCATTTAATTCAGTGGGACTTATTTCTGAGTAGACATGCATAGGATTGCTCCATAGGGAATTTTTCTTGATGTCATAAATGCAGGGAACCATTCACACCTCTGCCCCTAGGCTGACCATATGAAAAGGAGGACAGGGCTCATGTAACTTTAACAGTTGTAGAGAAAAGGGAATTTCAGCCAGAGTCATTTGTATGCAGTTAGTTCCTGGCGAAATTCCCTCTTCATCACAACAGTTAAAGTTGCAGGCACTGTGCTAGAGTGACCATATACAAAAGAAGGCAGGGCCCCTGCAACTTTAACTGTTGTGATGAAGAGGGAATTTCACCAGGAACTAAATGACACTGGCTGAAATTCCCTTTTCTCTACAACTGTTAAAGTTACATGAGCCCTGTCCTCCTTTTCATATGATCAGCCTATCTGCCCCTAACTCTAATAAGTTACTGGCCACGTACCAACGATGTGGGCCTCAAATACTGGCAAACTGGATGGACTAGTCAAGGTATTGAAATAGAAATCTGTTAACACCATCACACACACACAAACCAAACACTGGAATGAAGAAATGTAAGCACTTGCAACACTCAAAGAAACTACCAAATTCTGTAGAAGTAACAGAACTGAGACTCACCTTACCATTTGGGCCTATCTTATTTTACAGAGATATTAATACCTGGAAGATCAAGATGGGATAAAGACATTGTGTATGAATAGAGAAGGACATTACCTGTGAATATTAACCCAGACCAAAGGAGCCTCCTCCCACACATCTCCACTCCTTTATTACTGCAGCCCTTCCACTCCATTTCCTTCTTACCATTTCTTTGCAAAAACATGTTTTGAAAACAATGGGGGGGTCAAGGCATGGGAGGGACAATTTGGAGTAGAGAACATCTTAAGTGTCCCCAACCTTTGTGTACTCTAAATTCCTTGTCCCAAAATGGCTTTGTATTTAACAAAATATTTGGGGCACTGTTATATGTGTTAACGCGTAACGTTAAACAGTTCTGTGTTCAAAGTGTGGAAAAGGTTTTCATGATAATTAAGCTTCTCCAGCTCTTGCTTAATTTCATTCCCCTGTTATGAGCATGTTTGCTATACTTTAAACTATTTCCAGTTTATAAACATCTTCCTTGAAGTATGGACCCAGATGAGTCATAGTTTAGGACTCTGTTTTAGGAAGCTTGGCATTGAAGTGGCAGTTCTGTTTTAGTAATCTCTGATGAATGACCAACACTACTAAATCACGTATTAGAGCACAATCTATTACAGAAAGGCAGTCAAGCCTAAAGGCATGGAACGGATCTGGATGATACAGTGAATGTGTGTGGTCTGTAGTTCGTATTCTAAGGACTCACTTTGAAAAAGAAAAAAAAGCTAGTGCATGGAACACCCACCAAAGTCCAAAGAGCACTGTTAAAGTCTTCTCTGAACTCATTTTGAGATACCATGGCTAAGATGCATAAAATCAAAGGCTAGGATTAACCACTGTTATAATTTTAACTGAATTATAACACAATCCTAGGTATGTTTACTCAAAAGTTAAATCCCACTGTTTACCTTCAAACCAGAACTGATAACCATGGTTTGAACTGGGGTTCCCATTCCAGTTTGGAGCCCAACTATTATTTATACAAACCACAGCTTGCTCAATTTAGACATCACATTCAACTATGGTTTGCACAAACCAGAAAGGAAAGATGAAATTGGAGCACATGAGGGGAGGAGGAGCAGAATAAAATAAAATAAAAATTCAGGCATCAGCGAGTTCTTTTTCTTTTCTGTTTCATTCAATGTATGACCCAGGCAGCTGTAAGAGTAAACAAATTGGAAAGTTACATTTATGAAAGTCATTGGTGGATTGATGTTGGCAAGGAAAGGGAGTAGGAAATATGCAGTTACAAAAGAAGGACTGTTGCTCCATCCAATGACACCCATGCTATGGTGTTTCACAGAGCTCCATTTTGTCTCTCATGGTGTCCAGACTCCAGAATGAAACTACTAAGTGAGACCATCTGGAAATCTGAGCCCATTTCAGGTGCTCTACTTACTACTAGTGTAAAGGCCATGTCACCATGGGCACTAATAGTCCTGGTCCTTTCCTGTTTTTTTGCCCCTCAGTCCACTCACTACAGAGAGGCTCATGAATAATGCAAATGTGACTTATGCATAGTAAATCCCTCCTCTGAAATTTGCATGTGGCATGGCTCCATCCCCTCCCTCACATGCCCTAATTGTTGCCTCTGTCTCCTTCCCCCTCCCGCTTGCGGTGACAGCCTAACTGCGTGGCTGCACCCAGGGCCCACCTTTGCACCACACTGATTGGCTAAGCAGGGCTGACTATCATCCTGTTGGCAGAGGGGATGCCTTGCCTGTTTGGGTTGGAGTCAATTAATTGCTATTAAAGCTCGAGCTTTGAACTTTTTTGAACTTTCACAATTTTCTGCATGTCAATACTGCTCAAGCTTCAGTTTAAAACAAAAATGAGCAAAATCGGTCTGGTAGATCTTGAATAATAAGCCTTACACTACCATATTCTTATATAGATGCTGAGAGAACACCTGTAGAGAGGAGTGCTCCATCCTGCCCCCTCTGTCATGGCATCTGCTGCCCTCTACGTGTGGGGGCAAAGGTCTAAAGAGAAGCACCTCTTGTATCCGTGGAGGCACTCCACACATTTAAGACCTCTGGAATGTGGTGGACATAATTTTGTCCTGTAATAATATTGCCTGGATAGATATGAGGACAGAGTTGGCATTTTGGCTTGTTTCAGGGTCTGGTCCTTGTGTTTATTATCTCTGCTGTGTGGCCTGTTTTTGCTGGTGAACAGCTATTACAGGTTAGGCTGAGGCAGGCTGACAATTCAAAGCCTGTGAGAAGGAACTATCATTGTCCAGAATGGGCTGCAGATCATTGATTATACACTGGAGTGGTTCTAGGTGGCAGCAATAGATGACAAGTGTTTATCTGTCTCTTTTTCTTCTAGGATGCTAATTATGGATTGTTTAAATATGCAGCATAGCCCCTTATACCATCCTAGAATTAGTACGAAGAAGCACAATTCTGACTGCATTAAACAGTCAGAGACATGGCTAAAGACTTCCATAAGGCCAAAGATATAATATCCCCACTGCTGGCACGACTTAATTTACTCTCTTCTTTGAGCAATTAAAACATAAAGATGAAAGATGAAAACAGACTAGTGTAAAGAACTTGAAGGGTTAAACACCTCTACTGAATATTATGGGATGGATCATTGCTTCACATCTGGTTTTGTTTTGTTTTGTACTTCAAAGCTTTGCTGAGATCCAGATTTTGTATCTTTGCACTTGGAAAACCATTAAAGCCACGTGTTCTTGTTTTATCTGCAGTAGAGTGCAAATATAGACTATTTAGTGAATCAAAGGGTTTCAAACATAGCACGTGTATTTTCTTTCTTTTTTCTTTAAGGAAGGGGATTTACATTTAGAAGAAGACAAAGTAACTGTCCCCTTCTGAACCCACTCCTCACTCAGGTTCAGATATCTTCTAACAATCACACCATCAACAAATTCAGTATATTTATTTAGGAAGAGCATACAGACATAGGAAGCTGCCTTATACTGAGTCAGACCATTGGACCATCTAGCCCAGTACTGTCAGTACTGGCAGCGGCTCTCCAGGGTTCCAGGCAGGATTCTTTCCTCCCCCTACTCACAGAAGCCAGGGATCGAACCTGGGAGCTTCTGCATGCAAAGCATGTGCTCTATCACACTAAGCTATAGCCCCTCCCTTTATTTATTTATTTATTTATTTATTTATTTATTTATTTATTTATTTATTATAGTTCTATACCACCCAATAGCTGGAGCTCACTATACAATCTCATTATTATGGTACCCATTGGAGCTTGTGGGACAGAGGGCAAGGCAGCTAAGTAGGTAGAGCAAGGCGGTTGCAGTAGGCAGAGCCGTGGCAACAACCCATTGCACAGAAAAAGGAAACTGATGCAAATGAACTCTGAGATTATTCCTGCAAAGCAGAAGGTTGCAGGGGTAGGAGGTGGGAGCGAATTCAATCTGCACAGCTATACAGCAGTAGATGTGCAGTATTTTGAATCCACAGAACCAGCAAGCCATTGCACTGAAAAGGGAAACCGACTCATATTAACTTTTAAGATCATACCTACAAAGAATCATGGAAAATAGAAGGGGGGGGAGGAGGGAGGATAAAATAACAACAACAACAACAACAACAACAACAACATGTTTGGGGTTGCAGGCTCCTCGGACAGCCTAAACACACCCCATGATCACTCCCACAGCCCCAGAACACCAGGTTAAAATCGGGTGGGGGGAATAGGAAAACATGAAAAAATTGAAAAAAGAAGAGAAAGAAAAATACCCCTCACCCCTCAACAGACTTTACATCCTCTTGTTTTGCCTACTGTACTGAGGGGAGGAGAAAATTCTGTCTCGGCTAGTAAAAGTATAGTCAGGGTTCAAATTCCTAAGGCCAAAGTAGACATCACATGCAGTTGAATGTTATCTTCTCTTCATTTATTTTTTTAAAAAAATCAAATACAATTTGCAGAGGCTGTGGGTTTGTGTGGATTAATAGTAGATGGGAGGATCTGCTTAGCTATGTCTGGGTATTTTTCTGCTCAAAAATACTCACTCCAGCTGTTCTCCCTCCTTTGGGTGGAAAAACTGTGAGGGATGATTTTGAGCAGAAAAATGGATAGAGCGGAAATGGTTAAGCAAATCCCCCCCACTCCCAAAAAACCAGCTGTCCTCCTTCTGCCTGAGTTCACAATCTGCCAAGGCTGCCTGAAAGGACAGGCAGGATACAAATATAATAGCTAAATTTATTCTCAGATTTAATGTAAACCACAGATAGATATATCATTTGAAATTGCTGCCTTTGAAGGGCTCTGATAGAGTTAAAAGAAATTGTTTCATAATTCAGAATGTGATGTTATTTAGCTGGGTATAGTATAGGCACGTCAGTAAGCTGCTTTTCTAATTTCTGTGGTTGAAATTAAATCCAAAAGCCACTGAATAAACTTTTCTAACGGCTGCCTAAATTTACAGCTGGTACAATGTCACTTTCTTCCCTGTACATACACATCTGGAAGTAACACACAAGATTGAAACATTCCAGACATATTTCCAGTCACTCCTCTTCATGCACAAGGGAGATTTTTTTAAAAAAGTTTTCTGCCAATATGATACCATTTTAAATTTCAAGGGCAGTATTTTCATTCCACCCTTCATGCCTTTCACACAAATCACGCAGATACAAAAAAAAGGATGTCCAAATTAAAAGATGCTTTACGGCTAGGAAATGGACAACATCCAGGGGCGTGTGTGTGTGCGTGTGTGTGTGTGATTCTCTGAACTTTCATCATTTTTTTTATCCCTCTAACAACACAATTCTATACATGTCTACTCAGAGGTATGATCCATTTCCTTCAATGGGGCTTACTTCCAGTTAAGCATGTATAACATTACAGCTTACATTTCTAGTTTCTATATTTATTGCATAAAAAACTACTGCAATAGCAACGGCACTATTACCCTATTTCTTCGATTCTAAGATGCACTTTTTCCCCATATAAACGTCTCTAAAAACGGGGTGCGTCTTCGAATTGATGGCGATTTCCCCACACTTAGAATCAAAGCTTTTTTTCTGTTGGTACTGAAATTAAGGTGCGTCTTACAATCGATGGTGTCTTAGAATCGAAGAAATACTGTCTCTCTCTCTCTCTCTCTCTCTCTCTCTCTCTCTCTAATCTATCTAGTTTCTATATTAATAGTATAATAATCCCTACAGGAATAGGAATGGCTATCTAGCTATCTAGCTAAAAAAATTCTACCCTGCCTTTCCATTTCAAATTAAAAGTAGAGCCATGTAGCCCCAATGATAGTTCCAATCTACACGGCCGATTTAGTGTGGAGGGAAAGCACTTCAAGGTCGTTCGTGATAGATAAAGCTGTCACTAATCTGTAGCAACCTTGCATTTTTGTGCGTCTTTTTTCCTTAAATGCATCTCCTGAGCAGTTCTGCTGCACTGTGCCCTTCCCCCACATTAAATCCTGGGCATGGCGTTTCAGTGAGCTGGCAGTGACCTAGTCAAGGGGTGGGGCCACCCAGCATGCTGTTGGACACAGGCTTCCTTTCCCACTTAGCACTACTTTGCAATAGCACTGTTTCACCCATTCATAATAGTGCAATAGTTTGCTTTCCTCATTCACAACAGCCTAGTTCCATCATTCACAATAACACAGTAGTGCTGTTTCTCCCATTCAGAATAGGACAGTAGTTTGCTTTTCCCATTCACAAATAGTAGCTTGTCCCCATATGTGTAATTTTCCTGTGTGTGAGGGGTGTGTGAAGGAGGAGGCTTTCCCACTGAAACAAGAGTTCGGGGCCAAACCCCAAAGGAGGAGCAGCATCACTCTCTGTGAGGGTTCCCCTTACCTCTCAAGAAAGAAGCAGCTGGGTGCAGCTTGGCTCGCCACTGGGAACCACCTCTCTACCTATGCATATTCACAGTAAAGAGGCTTGGATGGCTACTAACAGAGACAGGAGAGCAGAAGCGGGGAAGTGGAGGCAGCAACAGCAGCTGCTGCAGGCAGCTCCAGAGTGCTAGTAGAGTGAGGCAACTCCAGTCATTTCCCTCTTTGAAAGACCTAGCAAGGCTGAGCTTCTGCCTGAGCAGGTGGCTCCTGACTGTCTGCCCATCCATTTGTCCCCTGGCTTCAATACTGTTGCTTCACAATCCTGGTGGATGCAAGGGGAAAGGTATAGGGTAAACTACCGGACATTATTAATCTCTTCCATTAAACTTCTCTGAGCAGGGGTGCATGGAAAGGGGCAGGAAACAAGCCTCTCTCATTCGCTGAGCAACATCTGTGTTTGGCTCTGCCCACCCTACCCCAAAGTAAGACAGTTTCAAGTGCAGTTTGACCTGTGGAAGCAGGTTTTAAACTACACTTTTCTTGCTTCGTGTGCCACTGATGGACCAAAGCTGATTTCAGGAAAATCCAGGAAAAACAACAACACGTTTCCATTTCGATTGGGCCCAGGTTGTGTTTCCAAAAAGAGGACTCCTAGTGCTACCAATCAAAAAGCATTGTGGAGTTATTCTATGGCCGTTATCACACGCGTGGTTTTAAGCACACGCACCGCAACTTTGATCCACTTCTTCAGCAAGGGAACCTCAAGACATCGTCCCCCTCGCGCTGTTCTCACACCCTGAGTGCTCCATTTTTAGTTTCTGTTTCAATTTAACCCTGAACGGACAGAGTCCATTTCAGGCAAGTTCAGCAGGCTGAGCTGAGGTATCGGAGCAAAACCGACCACATGTGATTCAAAGGGCTACACTCGCATTGGAAATGGAGGGGGAACCCGCAGAAGCAAACCGGGTAGATGTGATAAAGGCCTATATTTCCCTCTTTAATGGAAGTCTTTGGTAAGTAAAAGGATGGATGAAGCAGTGGGGAAAGGCAGGTGGGTTACAAATGGGAGACAATGACCCAGTTCGCACAATCACCACAGATCACCATGGTGCCAGGTTGGTGATCCAAACACCTGCTGTCACAGCTTCTTATGTCATCTGAATCCAGCGAATGTGGCTTGTTGGCGTGGTGAACAAATCATCCTACAACCTTACAACAGGCCATGGGTTCCGGGTGGTTTGTTAACCACCCCAACAAGCCACCCTCACTGGATGTGAATGACACAAGAAGCTGCACTGAGGGAAATTAGGGAAAACAGCTGGCACAAAACCAGCAGGCACAGGGCTTGTTTACCACCCTATGATCATGCAAATTGGCCCACAGTGATTAGAATTCCTGTAATATTCAATGTTCAAGGCAGAGCAACTTCATGATAAAAGCCTTGTCAGGTAGCACTGAAGGATATTAACAGCACTGAAGGATGTTAACAGCATCTCACAATATAAAATGGCATGTGAAAGACAGGAATACATCAGATAAAGCAAATAAAAATCATTCTGCAAGGACAACTTCAGCTTAGCAGACCAAAAGCAGAAATTCTTTGCAAGATAGCTATCAGAGATGGGACAAATTGGGACTCCTTGGGTAGGGAGTTGCACAACCTAGGCACAACCACCAAAAAGCCTCTCTTTTGTGTCCCCACTAGCCTGCCCTCAGCTACTGATGGGATGTAGCAAAGTCTTTTCAGTCGATTTTGCCAAAGTGAGGAAAATAAAAGGGAGCACAAGCTTGCATAAAGGCAATGCAAGCAGATAATTAGAGATGCAAAAAAGCATTTTTAAGAACATATCACTAACAATATCAAGGATAAGAATAAAGAATTGTTTAAATATATCAAAAGCAGCTAGGGAAGCAGTTGGATCGTTGGATAGCAATGGAATTAAGGGAGTACTAAAGGAGGACAAGGAGATTGTAGAGAAGCTGAATGAATTCTTTGCATTGGTGTTCACTGCAGAAGATATAGGACAGATTCCTGTGCCTGAACTGATGTTTTCAGGAAGGGAGTCTGAGGATCCATCCTAGGGTGCTCAAAGAACTCAAATATGAAATTGCTGATCTTCTAACCAAAGTATGCAACATGTCCCTAAACTCAGCCTCTGTACCAGAGGACTGGAGGATGGCCAATATACCACCAATTTTGAAAAAGGGATCCGGGAAATTACAGGCTGGTTAATTTAACATCTGTTCCAGGTAAATTGGTTGAAAGCATTATTAAAGACAAAAATAGTAAGTATATATAAAAGGGCAATTCCTTCTGAAAAGGAATCACCATGGCTTCTGCAAAGGTAAGTCCTGTCTCACTAATCTTTTAGAATTCTTTGAGAATGTCAATAAACATGTAGACAGGGGTGATCCGGTGGACATTGTTTACTTGGACTTCCAAAAGGCTTTTGATAGAGTCCTTCACCAAAGACTTCTGAGCAAACTTAGCAGTCATGGAATAAGAGGAGAGGTCCTCTTATGAATCAGTAACTGTTTAAAGAACAGAAAGCAGAGAATAGGAATACATGGTAAATTCTCCATACATGGTAAAATCTTCCAATGAAGTAAATAGTGGGATTCCTAGGGATCTGTATTGTGACCAATGATCAAGGGACTGGAGCATCTTCCCTATGAGGGAAGGTTAGAATGCGGGGATTGTCTAGCTTGGAAAAAATGAGACTAAGGGGAGACCTGATAGAGGTATATAAAATTATGCATGGTGTGGAGAATGCGGATAGGGAGACATTTTTCTCCCTCTCTCATAATACTAGAACCCGGGGTCATCCCATGAAGCTGATTGGTGGGAGATTCAGGACAGACAAAACAAATTACTTCTTCACACAGTGCATAGTTCAACTATGGAATTCATTTCTACAAGATGCGGTGATGGCCACCAATTTGGATGGCTTTAAAAGGGGGTTGGATAAATTTCTGGAGGAGAAGGCTATCAATGGCTACTAGTTATGATGGTTATGTGCTATCTCCAGTATCAGAGGGAGTAAGGCTGATTTCCTATTCCCAGGTTGGCACTTCTATCTTGCCAGGATTGACTTTAATGTATTTAATGTATTAGCCCCCATCCATCTTCATTACCATCTTCAGGCACCAATTCAGCACTTCACAAGCCTCACTGGAATCAGACAGAAGAGAGAACTAGAGGTGGGTGCCATCAGTATCCCCAGACAATCTCTCCGTGGCTTCTTCTAAATGTTAAATGGCATACAAAAAACAGGGATCATTGTGGGACATTATAGGCCAATAACAATTGGCCAATTTGAATGCTATTTTTTCTTAGTAGAAAGATGGGGGTACAAATCAAATCAATCAATAAATAGCACCTTCCACCATCTTGGAAGGACCACATGCATCACAAAATGATGCCTCCAAGTCCCATCCCAGCCAGAAGGATACCATGGTTGATGGCATAAAACTCTGCTGAGAAGTCCAGCAGAACTAACAGTTCCTAATACAGATGATCCACCAAAGCAACCAAGGCTATTCCATCTTGTAACTAGCTCTGAAATTGGACTGAGGCTTTTTATCCCACGATTTTATCAAGGCTTCTGTTTCAGGATTCTTTGCGGGATTAAGTTCGGACTTTTATATACACTTCCTGCCCCCCTTTTCCACCTTTTTCTGCACATTCTATCTGTTTCACTATACACCCACTAGATGGCATTGTTGTTATGGTGCTACTTCCTCTTTATACAGGCAAATTCAAACCGATTCAAAATGCTTCTTTTTATTAGTTCATTATTTCCATTTCAAATTTAGCCGAGGAAATGGTTGGAAAACACAGAAGAGGTTGGAGGTTGACGACATCATGTAAAGGGCCCACAAACTTCCACGAGTAACCAATCTCAATCGCAGGATAAAAGTCCCATGTGGAGAAGCCCTGAATGGATCGAAATGATTTTATAGTTCAGTGGTTTAAATAATTTCCCATGCACTTTGAGCAATATGTATTACAAATTTTAACCTCATTTATCTCTCTAGATGCTTCAAAACATCCATAACTCCAACCATGAATCAGACATTAATTTCAAAGGTTACTCAGGCATACACCCATGTAACTGGAGCTCAACCCTTTTAAAATATGAAAGCCAATTCTCGTGGGGACAGACAGGCACAGACAAGCAGCAAGTGGGGAGAGTGGCCTTTTTCCACCCACCATTGTACTGCTCTAAATTACTCTTAATAGCCTTTCTCCTATAGGCATGGGGACCTACCAGGGGGGATTTAAATTGAGGAAACAGGCGTGGAAAGTGTTTAGTATGCAACATACATGTATGTTGTTGCCATCTAGTGGTCAAAGGGCAACAATGTTTCTTTAGAAAAACTGGAATTGAACACGCATCATCTCTGTGTTCTGGGGTGTGATTCCAAGATGGATACTAGACTGAGAACTGTATGAAGAGAGGTCAAGAAATAAACCCAGCTATTGCTCCGCCTGACTGGCGTGGCCTACGTATATTATAAAATGCCCCTTGCCACTGCTTCCCCACTTCAGACTGCAGTCACCAGAAGTAGTTTTTCCTGTTCTAAAATTGATGCTGCACTACTTATATGTATTTGCATGTATTATATAGTTCAGGCTTTAGCGGATGCATTGGTTGAGCTAAGTTTTGAACTGAGGTCAAACGACAATAGTTTAATTTCTGTACTAGACCTGATGCAGGCATTCCTCTTTTGTAAAGACTGTTTCCCACCATTTTATATCTTAATACAAGCATAGATTGTTATTTGATTGAATAAATTCTAAATCACTTAACTGTATGAGTTTTAATAGATTAAATCTGCATAATGTTACATTTTAATAGCTCCAAACAAAAAGCATTCTTTCTTTCTTTGTGCATGATGCATATGGGTGTCACAGCAGGCACTGCCTTAGACAAGCATTATCTGTTATATGAGAGTGGAGGGAGAATGCCTTTTGTAAAATGGTAAAATCATCCACATTTTTGTAAGAACTTGTATTAAATTAATTGGGTTTTTTTAAAACTGAAGTCTGGTTAATTGCTCAAAATACTTTTAATCAATTCATCTGACCAAGCAGACTTGGTAGCTTAATATTACTTCAAATAAAAATATATATTTGACCTAGGGTGACCATATTTGGGAAACCAAAAAAGAGGACACCCAGTGTGGGGGTGGGAATATGGCTTTCTGGGGCCTCTGGAAAGCACATCATTCCCACCACCACCTTAAAGGCCCCAATTGGAGGAGAAATCATATCATTCCTGCTCCCCCACCCCCACTCTAATCAGAGCCTTTTCTATAATGTCCGGGAATGACACGCTTTCCCCTTTAAGATCCTGATTGGAGCAGTGGAGGGGAATGATGTGCCTCCAGAAAGCAAGTCACCCACCCACCCCATACTAATGCGGGCCTTACAGGGGAAAGCGTGTCATTCCGGGATATTGTAGAAATTTACAGAAAATCCCACGTCACCCAGGGTAGAACAAAAACCAGGACAAATCTAGGGAAATCCTGACAGTTGGTCACCCTATTTGACCACCAAAATTGTCTTTCCATTTATTTTGTTAAACTTGTATTGAGCTGGCTCCTACAAGCAAATTTCTTGTATATTAAATGGAGAACGAAGTTAGCAGAGTGAGCTATGATGCTATCACTGACAGTTGTAAAATCTAATGCACAGCACAAACCTAAACCTATCTAATTCAATAGGACTTACTCCCAGGTAAGTCTGTATATGACTGCAGCCTAAGGGGGAGCCTACAGCAGCTGTTTATTGCAGGATTGTATCGAAATCGTGACTTATGGACCACATGACGTTCACCTGCTCCCATGGTGATCTCGGGTCAACCTCTCAGTTATTCAAAAATATCGCTGACTGCTTTTGTCAAGGTTTTTCCAGCTCTCTTGCTACAATCCCGTAGTCTGTGGCTGGTGTGCCCCCCTTCATTTCATTTTCATTTCATTTATTAGTTATATACCGCCCCATAGCCAAAGCTCTCTGGGCGGTTTACAAAATGTAAGTTTACGACAGAAATACCACAAAAAATATTCAACAATATACTACAACAATATTTAACAATATACTAAATAACAATATCACAATAATACTAAAAAATATACTAAATACCAGCTGTGCCCCTTCCTAGAGTTGGAAGACCTAAAAACGGTGGTGGCATGCGCTGGTAACTTCGAGACTTCACTTCTGCAATGTGCTGTACATAGGGCTACCTCTGTGCCTAGTCCGGAAACTTCAACTAGTGCAAAATATGGCAGCCAGGTTGGTCACCAGTACACCTAGGGGTGACCATATTACATCAGCATTAAGATCACTCTACTGGCTGCCAATTAGTTTCCAGGCGAAGTACAAAGTGTTGGTTATTACCTTTAAAGCCCTACATGGTTTGGGTCCTGCAGGATCACCTTCTCCCATACAATCTGCCCCGCATGCTTAGGTCCTCTGGGAAGAATTTGCCACAGTCGGCCAAAACCAGGCTGACAACTGTTACCCAGAGGACCTTCTCTTCTGCTGCTCCCAGATTGTGGAATGGCCTGCCAGAGGAGATTCGTCTTGACTTTAAGAAAGCCATAAAAACCGATGTCTTCTGGCAGGCCTACCAAGTCGAATTTTAAGAGTTTTATCTGTATTTTAATCATGTATTAATTTTATACGTTTTAATCAGTTTTATGTATTTATGTCATCTGTATCAACGTTGTTCCCCGCCTCGATCCTGAGGGAGAGGCGGGTAAGAAATAAATAAATATATTATTATTTATTATTATTATTATTATTGCAAAACAGAACAGATAAGAAAAAAAAACAACTTGGTTGGCTGTTGCCGTTCGCTGGGCGTTCTGGGCTCAGCGAACACCCAACCAGCTGCCAGGAGCATGTCCAGCTGTTTCGGAGGTGTGTGGGAGTAGACCCATCAGCCATTTTCGCCCCATGTTTTGGATGTGTATCAGCGTGTTTTGGTGCTGAGAGTGTGTATTTTTTTTAATACAAACATATCTGTGCACAATATCTCATATTCGATGGACTTCCTATCCACCCCATGTGTTGCTGTGCACTTGTGTTCGTGCACAATCCTCACAAGTCATAAATATATATATAATCTGCATAGCCCCACCCACGTCATGGGGCACATGTCGTGCCACAACAGCACTCCTGAACTTGCGGAAAACTTCGCTCACATGTGCCTCGTGAGTGCCAATCGTGGAAGCAGGAAAAGTCACAATCACCTCTCCTCCCTTGCGAAAGGGCTCCAGGTGTAGATTAGGCCTAAATTAACCATGAATGTCATTGTTTTGCTCTTAATATTGTAAAAGCCTGATGTCTCAAATATTAAATCATGTGGGGAGAATTATGTTTTCATCTCTTAACAATGGCCCAGTTATCAAAGCAATAGCCTTGGGAGAAACAGAGGGGAGAATTCCAAGGGTTAGCTTGCTCAGAGCCCAACTCAGTTTCTCAAATTTATCCCTCCCTCCCCTGCCAAGCAGTTCAGCCCAAAAAGAGGAAGCAGAGGAATCACAGTCCAGCCAAAAGGAATCAGCTGTTGTCTATCATTGCAGGCATCAAACTGGTGGTGTGGGGCAGCTAGACAAAGAAGAAGGGCTGCCTGGAAGCAGAGTGGCCACTTGTGAATCACCCAAACGGAGGACATGCATCACCAAAAATTATAAACCAGGACATATGCTAATTTATATTATAGATGCAATTTTAGAAATTATTATTATTATTTCTCGATACAGTTAATTTCACAAAATGAAGAATATTTTGGGGTGGAACCTGCTAGGAGGAGGGTTGAATTCCATCTGGCCCAACTGGCTGAAGCTGTTTGTTTTCCCCCCTCCCCTCCAGGTGTTTTAAGTCTGTTCCTTGGCAGAGATGTGAGATAAAAGGCAAGAATGAAAGGGCTCTTGACTTTTGACCCTTAGCCTGTGGCTCTTGACCTGTAGGATCTCTGCAACTAGAACATTACTGGAGGAGAGGCATTTTCTATCTTCTGCCTCCTTAGGCTTGTTTGCCTGCTTGAGAAGACAGATATCAACAGAGCTGGACACATCACAGCTGTTCAGCTCAATACACTCCAGCAACCAGCAGCAGCAGAGTGCAGCAGCTTGGAGAACAGAGGAGCAATTGAGGACATTCAAATCATTTAATACTTGCTTCTTGTTAGCTATCGCACTTAGGGCCAAAGCTTTCTATTTAATGTTGTAATTTTAACACAAGCCAGGGAAATTCATTGGATAACCTGGGGGGGGGGGGGGAGAGAGGGTACCCCTATTAGTGTGGCCATGGGTAAGGGGAGGTATGACATTGGGGGATTTACAGGCCAGTTGTGGAGAAGAGAGGCAATCCTCTCTTCTGGTTCTTCCTCCAACCACTTTGTGCTCAAGACCTAGGTGGGGGAACTAAGAGGGGTTAATCTCTCTCAGCTGTGTTCTCCTGAGTACTCAGTACAACACAAACATAGACTTGAGAGTTGAGGGATTGCTGTGGGTCCAGACAATCAGTTTCATTCTATGGAATTCTAGCTTCCTCCCTAGGATTTCTGTCCATTCAAGTGGCAGTCTTGAGTATATGTACTTTGTGTTGGGTAGGGTGACCAGATAAAATCCAGGTCAGGGCTCATGTAACTTTAACAGTTGTAGAGAAAAGGGAATTTCAGCCAGTGTCATTTGTATGCAATTAGTTCCTGGTGAAATTCCATCTTCATCACAACAGTTAAAGTTGCAGAGCCCTGCCTTCTTTTGTATATGGTCACTCTAGTATAGTGCCTGCACCTTTAACAGTTGTGATGAAGAGGGAATATCACCAGGAACTAATTGCATACAAATGACACTGGTTGAAATCCCCTTTTCTCTACAACTGTTAAAGTTACATGAGCCCTGACCTGGATTTTATCTGGGCACCCTAGTGTTGGGTACCCAGGACAGATTAGGGATTCTGCTGGTGTACCAACCACCCTGCTGCCCTTCAGTCTCGCTGCCTGAGCTGACAGAGGTGATCTCAGATTGGGTGTTGAGGACCTAAAGCATGAGAACTCAGTTTCCATCCCAAGGCTGCCAGATTCAGGGAGGTTCAGGATTTCATGGCTTCTATGACAACCATGGGGTCGTCCCATTATATCCTCGGCCCAACACATGTAGAAGAACATGCTTGATTTGGTTTTCTTGATTGAGCAGGAGGATGGTGATCTGAAAGGGGTGGAATTAACATCTAACCCATTGCCATAATTGAGGTTTGGACTATCAGTGGCCTTTCTGCTCTGCAAAAGTGAGGGGTACCTATTAAAATGGTCTAACATATTGAAATAGGCTGACCAGATAAAATCCAGGTCAGGGCTCCTGTAACTTTAACAGTTGTAGAGAAAAGGGAATTTCAGCCAGTGTCATTTGTATGCAATTAGTTCCTGGTGAAATTCCCTCTTCATCACAACAGTTAAAGTTGGAGGCACTATACTAGAGAGACCATATACAAAAGAAGGCAGGGGCCCTGCACCTTTAACTGTTGTGATGAAGAGGGAATTTCACCAGGAACTAATTGCATACAAATGGCAATGGCTGAAATTCCCTTTTCTCTACAACTGTTAAAGTTACATGAACTCTGACCTGGATTTTATCTGGTCACCCTAATTGAAATGGATTTCGGAGGGCTCTGGGGGATTTTCTTGCTGGTATGGCTGGTGCTCCCATCAAAGCCCTGGTCACTTTATGAAATGCAGAGATGATTTGGGCAGTTAATACGATCACACGGAAGCACACTCTCCTTCCTAGTGAGCCAAAGCATCTCCTTGGTATACACTTGAGCTGAGGACAATGAAACAAGAGAGAATATGGCTAGAATGCAGGCGGAGGAAGACTTATGTTGATACTACCGACCAAACAAAAGTTAGAGCTCATTATCAAACCTACTCTGTGACAGTGATGATGGCAAAGAGGGAGTTATTTTCCACCATCATTGCATCTTTTCAAGGTCATCTAGCCAAGCTTTTCTAAATGGTTCATGGCCTACTGTGATCTGGGCCAGGGAGAGAATTGGTAGAATTTAGTAAACTATCCAGAGAGCTTTGGCTATTGTATTGGACAGTATAGAAATGTAATAAATAAATAGAACCCTTGGTAGCATACTGTGGCAATTTTGTACAATACTTTAAAGATGACATCACTCGAATTTGTCACGACACAAGTTGTATGGCAATGAGATAATGGGAGGAGGGGCAAAAGGGAGGGAGCTAATTTTTACTATTTCTTCAGCATAATTAACAGAATCAATGACTTGTTTGGAAGCATATATGAGATTTAACAAATGCACATAATAGTATCTGAGTTATAACAATGAAATCCAATTCAAACTTAAACACATAAAATGTAATATAACCGAGACATGAATATGCATTTATTGTAGCAGTTAAGCCTCCTTTCAATAAAGCTCAAACAATATGAGACACCTAAAAGGGACAAGGTATTTCTTCATTAAGCAAATTTGATTTCTCTGCAATCAGTACTCTAATGAAAAACGGCTCTGTATGGAATTTATACAAGCATCTGTCAAGGATCGTAATGAAATGACAAACGGGTGCTAAAAATAGTTTGGGTCATTGTTTTGTTTATTCAAAAGCATAACTACCATATCTGTGTAAAAGTCGTATTTTTCCACAATCATATCTCTTAACAGCTTGAAGCCCCTACCCAATTCATGCTAGTCATGCTTAAATAACTCTTATTTCTTTGTTTAAGAATGTATAGCTTTTCAGCATTAAATGTCAAACTAGGCAACATAAAAACAACTATTAATACAAAGAATAAAACACTGAAAAAGAAGTTAAACTTACAGGAGGCAAAATCAAAACAAATACACATCCCAATCATTTACAGTGCAATCCAATACATGTCTACTCAAAAGTAAGCCCTATTAAGTTCAATGGGAGTTACTCCAAGGTAATTGTGCATAGGATTGCAGCTTTACAGGTCAAAGTGCTGTCTAAAGAAAAAGGTTCTCTGATTTCACCCTCCAATGTCAATATAATCAGAATATACTCCACTGCCTGAATTGGATTTACCATTCGAATTGGTGAAAATAACATTGGTGGAGCAGCTGGTGCAGTCCTTGGTTCGACTTGAGGCCTTGGTGGAGCAGTGGGAGACACAGCCTGTACCGATGGTCGCTGTTGATCCTGAGATGCTGAAACAGAGATAGCTGAAGCGGTTGGAGGCGAGGGACCTGTTTCATTCCGAGTCAGAGTGCTGGGAGACGCAAGCAAGTATGGAGGTTGCTGTCATTCCTCAGCAGAGTCATCTGGCCTTTTAGAAGTCTTTTATTTCTCTTTTTAGGTTCCAAGGAAGACAAACTAGCCGGTTTAGAAGCTTTAGCCTTTTTTGTTAGCTTCTCGGCCAGTGAAACTGTCAGTGATCAACCCAGGGTAGGAGGATATTGTCTACTTGGAGGAGTATGCCATTGAGGGGACGATATGTGGCTGGCAAAGTCTCTGAGAACAAGGTTGGCTTCTCTGCCATTCCTTTTGGCTCCTCAATGGCTTCCAACACCTGTTTCTAGACAACAGCTTTCAGAATAATTTCGCCTCACCTGCATGGCCTTTTCTAGAGCAGAACAGGCACAATGAATGCCTCACTTGCAAAAGGAGCCCTAAGGGTCATACACCCTTGAGAATGATCACGAGATCACAAAAACAAATGGAAGGAATAAATCAATGTAAAATGTTAAAGATATAAGAACTTTGAGGAAAAAGAAAGAAAAACTCAGCTTTAGTGAACAAAAGCTCTCAGAATGAACGGAGCGCAAGAGAAGCTCCCACATGAGGCCATCACAATGGTGGTTGGAAGAGAAATATGAGGGAATAAGTGGGAATCCGCTAGGGACATGCACACTGGGGCAGTGCGGGAAGGATTCCTGCCAAACCTCAGCTATAGACCACAGAGAAGAACATACTAATAGACATGTCTAAATTAAAATGCCTGGGCAAATAAAACAAAAGCTGTTTTACCTGGCCCAAAAATGCTAGTCAGTGCCAGTCACGCCTCTATGGCAAGGGCATTCCTATTTGATTTGGCAATCCTACTGGATTTGTTTCATTCTGTAATCACTACATTTTTTATGATGTTCTGACAGGAATCAGTCAATTCATGAAAAAAGACTGATAGAGGTACATTTTGTGTTTGGTGATTGGCCAGTTAATGATTGAGTTAACTTTGTGTGAGCTGTAGGCGTTTCAGAAATTTTCTTTTTAAATTATTTGTTTTATACTGAAAGTATTATAATTGGATCATGCATCACCCTGCAGTTTCATATTTTGTGCAGTACAGTGAAAGCAAGTGCAAAATAGTATTTTGTGTGTGTGTATATAGTGCACAGAAAGATTTATATTTCCAGAATATGACACCAAAGTCTATCAGAGGGTGGTGGGTTTTTTTTTTAATCCCTTTGGAAATTTGGATGCCCTTGTCCATCCCAGATAGACATTCCCCCATCCCAGGCAATTTCTATAAACAACAGATTGCAAATTGTATTAAGATAAAATACACAGTTTCTATATGAACCTATACTGTACATTCTTTTCTGCATTTGAAAAAGATTGGTATATTGTGTCTTGATGTAATAAAATGTATTTCTCATTTACCATTTTTGCAAAAATACAAATCTTTTAAAGGTTTACGTAGGGGATTTCTGGGGGGGCGTATAGAAATTGGTGATTATTGTCCCCACCCAAATGTATTTACTTCAAATTAATTTCCATTGAGCTCAGTAGAAGTTACTTCCAAGTCACTCTGATCAAGACTATCATGTACAAATGCTTTATTGTTCTGGTGGGAATCAGCCAAGAGGCCAGATAAAACCACTTCTGAGAGGCTAGTAAGGAAAGAATTCAAAGACCTTCATGACCCTCCCAGGAAAATAAATTCTACAGTTCAGCATCTGGTTTTTGCTGTTGTCAGCTGCAAATGCTCAGAGTTTGAGATTTAGTTTTTTGTGCTATACGTTGTTCCCTGCATATGCATGAAATAAAAGTTTGCTAGAAGAATTTAGTTATTGTAGAACAGATGTCCCTTCAGTTGAATTTTAGATTTGGGTCATATATGGAGAGACTTACAAACCATTGTATTGAAATCATAGCATCTAGCATTTGGCATAGGAAAACAGGTGCACCTCTTTCTCATGGTAAATGAACAAAGAGTTCACAATATGGCACTGAATGATCCATATGGGTCTGGTGACATGCTCTGCAACATTATATTATGTTCACAATCCCTGGATAAGTATTCAAATATTTATGACAGTTGTGTATTCCTATTATTATACAACATTCCTCTTCCCAAATATGTCATAAGATTTACTCAAACTCATCATAGGGCTAGGCTAGGCAAGAGTAGGTTGCAGGATTAAGAAAAACCTTGCTGGATCAGACCAAAAGACTATCCAGCCCAACATCCTGTTTCCTACAAACAGGACATGAGCACAATAGCCCTGTACTGCAGTTGCTCCCCCAGGCCTGATGTTTTGAGGCATGCTGCCTTTGATCCTGGAGATAGCATATGTAACCATCATGACTAGAAGCCATTGATAGCCTTATTGTCCATGTATTTGTCTAATCCTATTATAAAACCATCTAGGTTGATAGTGAATTCTATAATTTAACTATGCACTGTATGAAGAAGTACCTCCTTTTGTCAGGCCTGCATCCCCACCATTCGACTTCATTCAGTTCCTGTGGGTTCTGGTATGATGAGAGGAGAAAGACTTCTCTCTATCCCCTTTCTCGACACCATGTGCAATTTTATGCACCTCTATCCTGTCCTCCCTAAACTGTTTTAAAAGCTTTTTCTAAGCTTAAAACGTTCCAAACATTATACTTTCCTTAAAGGGGAGTTGCTCCAGCCTCCCTGCTCAATTTGGTTTCCCCTTTCTGGATCTTTTTCCAGCATTACAATATCCTTTTTGAGATGTGGTGACCAGAACTGAACACAATAATCCAAGTGTGGTTGCACCATATAGTTTTGCATAAGGCGTGATAGTATTGGGAATTTTCTTTCCAAACTCTTTCCTAACCATTCCTAGCATGGAGTTTGCTTTTTTCACGCCTGCTGCACACCAGGTTGCTTCTTTCATTGAGTTGCCCACCATGACTCCAATATCTCTTTCCTGGGCTGCCTCTTCTGGCGCGCAACGGCGGCGGCAGTCGGCACACCGCGCATTGACGCTCCTGCCGCCAGTCTTCACGGCAGGAGCGCCATGGCGGCTTTTCCTGTCGCCACCGCTGCTGCTGCGCCCGCACCTGCCCAGCGTCAGCTGGAGGGGCAGCTGGAGCGGTGGCCCACCTACTCTAAGGTAAGTGGGTTTTTTTAAAAAAATAATAATAATAATGGGGGGAAGGACAGCAGAGGCGGTGCAGCAAGCTTATGGCTCATTGTTCCATCCCCCTTCCCTGCCCCGCCCATTCTGCTCTGAAAAAAGTCGGGCTAAATGCCCGACTTTTTTAGTGTGGAGCAAAGGGCCTTTGCCCCTAGATTGCTTCGAATTGGCGGCAGCGTCATGTAGCCCAACTGATGCCATTTCGAAGCCACCGCGAGGCAAAATGCCCGTGAAGAGGTACCCCTGGTCAATCACTGCCAGCTTAGTCAAGGATTGTCTCCTTGTGATGAGTCCCCAAGGTAAGAGTCAGTAAATAAAAAAGGGTAAGCTTTGGAAAGAACAACTAATGAGGCCAGGGGACTTAACCTGGGTTATCCAAACTCTCACTGATAGGGACGTTTGTAGCAAAGTAAACAGACATACCCAAGATTTCATAAATATTAGTACTACTATATTAGAAACAGTCATTTGTAACGTTCAGAATAATTTTTCCCCTTGGCACCTAGTAATTTCAGTTATTTTTTTCATTACACACACACACGCACACACACACACACTATTTTATACACCGGAAGATTAATATTCCAATAGTGAGAGAAGGAATCACAGTTCTGAAAGTTTTTTTTAATTAAGTTAAAATATTTTCATGAATATTACAGTCCCTTGAGAGCCTTTCATTCTGTAGTTGTCCTTTCTGTGGAAAGTTCTTTTCCTTTGAATATATGAAGCTGTCTCTATAACGTTGTCACAGATGTATGCTTTATACTGTATACGTAAAACCAGGCCTCACACTTTGCAATTACATAGCTCTAAACAACGTCTGTCTCACCACAATTTACTCAAAATCACCAGGATTAATGACCTTAAGCTCTGTAGGCTAAATTCCGACCTCAATTACATACTAATGACGTCAATGAAGTTATTTGGAGTAACGGAGGGCAGAATGTGGCGCTGGTTCTTACTCTTTAAAAAGTGATTACAGATGGCGTTATTATCTTATCACCTTCAACAGTCCGGAGAACGTTCATAATTAGGATTTTGTTGCTCCGTCAACATTTAGAAATTTTGTATGGTTCTCCAGAAGTCATTGCAAAACGCAAACAAAAACAAAAAAGAAACTGCAGCTTAATTATAGCAGAGCAGTTTGGGTGGAAAAAGCTGAATCATTTCTTCAGCGATTCTTAAAAAAACTGAAAACAGCAGTAGGAATATAAAACACCCCTTGGAAGTTTGTAAATCAATGTGGAAGTACCAGAGGGTCTTACAGATAATATTATTCTGTCCAAATGAAAACAGAATAATTTTATATTTTCACACACAAAAAAAATGTATCAATCATTAGATTGGGCAAAATACACAGACTTTCTGACATTTGACGTTCTTTCACAGCTTGAGCTGGGCAATAAAAACCTGGGCTCTGGGGTAAAAATGATTACTTAAAGAAACAGTATCTTGTTTAAGCATGTAGGGTACAGCCTCTTTCCCCTCTTAAAATTCCACTGTAAAACAAAAGCATACCATTTCATCAAACAAAATACCTATGTGTGTTGCTTCATGTGCTATTATTGAAGCCAATGTATTTTATTTCTTCAATCTATCCTGCATTTAGTAGAAAACAAATGTCAACATGATATATGGAGAACTTCCAGATGACTGAACTGCAAAGCATGATTTGATATAAAAGAAAAATTCTGTCTCAGCTCATAGTATCCATTTCCGCTTAGAGATAGTGGTGAACCTTATTTATTCATTTAAGGACGGATCTAATGAGCACCTGCAGAAATTACTATGGGTTAGGAAGGATGAAATGGAATTACTCCTAGGCCAGCGTCACATCAATAGCGCCTTGTTCTTACATTTCATTCTCCCTGGATACAGTTGAACAACAGCTCTGTAAGGTAGAAAACAATGTCTGAAGTAATCTTTGCTACACAAAATTAGTCATCTCCACAGGATCTTGTATAACTGAAAAAGGTACAGAAAAAGGCAACCAACATTATCAAGGGCTAGAGCAACCCAATCAGGAAAGAAGATAGCGTTGGGCTTTTTTGCTTAGAAGAAGAATGGTAAAGGGTGACATAATAGGGATATATAAAATTATGTGTGGTGTGGGGAAAGTGGATAGGGAAACATTATCCTTCTCTCATAATACTATGGTGAGTCCAAAAGCTGGACATGAGTGCAATGAGTTCTGTTCCCCAACATGAGGTGTTCAGAGACTTACTGCCTCTGATACTGGAGCCATCATGACTAGTAGCCGTTGATAGCCTTGTCCTCCTGAATGTGTCTGAGGGTTCCTCTAGACGATTGATTTAAGGCTCATGCACGGCACATTAACGATTTTACCTCTATAAGAACGAAGTGCAAATCAGGCGTGCAGCTGATTTTTATCCTCGTTAATGCGCTTTTTCGATTTCGCATTAAATAGCGACTTTTAATTTCCTCCAAAGTTCCAGCGCCTTATCTTAGTGTAAACAACTTCTGAGCAGTCGCATTAACGGTGATAGTGGGCGGACTGTGGTGGTGATGTCATGCATGAAGAACTGCTCCTTCGCCCCTTCAGCGGGAACACCTCCCAACATTGTGTTTTGTCATTTCCTGTCTCCTCTCTCCCTACTTCCTTCTTCTTCCCTTCAGTCCTGATGGACTGTTTAGTAATGGCTGACCATACCGGTATTTAAGTAAAGTTTCTTTTAAAACCCCTCTGGAATCTTTCTTTCGTCGAGACACGGGACTACTCACATGGAGCTGGTTCTACAGGAAGCAAGGGGGGTTGAAATAAGGATGTGCGCATAATTTGAGATCCGCTAATGCAAACCTTCCCCCACCCACCCCCCGCTCCCTTGCTGGGATCCTGGCTGGAAAAAGGCAGTGAAACTTGTCTCCATGCAGTGCAAGCTAGTTCTTGCCATTGAGCTGTCATCTTGCGCGCTGTTACTTGGGAGTAAGGCGCATTGAGTTACCTCCCCCCTTCTGTCATTGCTTTACCAGGAAGTTGTGTGTGTATCTGTGTGTGTGTCTGCGTGTGTGCATCTGTCCGGTGTATCAGACCAAAAAGACCATTTAGTACTGAGATACTACTGCAATACCTTTATTCTACAAATGGTTACAGGTGGGCACAAGCCCATTGTAAGGCGTGGGTGGAGTAATCAGAAAGGCACAGCGCATATTGGAAACACATGGGTAGGGTGACCAGATAAAATCCAGGTCAGGGCTCCTGTAACTTTAACAGTTGTATAGAAAAGGGAATTTCAGCCAGTGTCATTTGTATGCAATTAGTTCCTGGTGATATTCCCTCTTCATCACAACAGTTAAAGTTGCAGGCACTATACTAGAGTGACCAGATACAAAAGAAGGCAGGGCCCCTGCAACTTTAACAGTTGTGATGAAGAGGGAATTTCACCAGGGACTAATTGCATACAAATGACACTGGCTGGATTTCCCTTTTCTCTACAACTGTTAAAGTTACATGAGCCCTGACCTGGATTTTATCTGGTCACCCTACACATGGGAATGGGGTCCCTGCCCGATTATTCTAATGGCACTGGCGGTTGGCACGCCAGACAATACGCTTGAGTCTCCTCATTCGACGCTGAAGGACACGCAATGAGTGCTCCGTATTGCGGAGGCGCAGCTGCAACCGACCATTCTGTCTCTTAAGTACAGCTAGGCGGAATAACAGCAGCCGCACTGTTGTGTGGACGAGGGGACAGGGGAAAAGGGGACAAAGAGACATCAGTGCCACCCACGGTTTTTTGGGGGGGGCAGCACCCGGTCCTCCCACCTGCCCAGTAACCCACCTCTGCGACGCACAGACCTGCTGGGATGGCAAGGTTGCTCTCTGGACCACTCAGCATTGGGCATTCCAGAACCGAACTGTGCTGGTATCTCGGTGTCCGGAGACAGGCAGAATAATGGGAAGTTTGAATGGAACTGGGACATCAGTGCAAAATGCAACATTGTAACAGAAAGGCTACACAAAAAATTGCCCTTAAAGTGGCAGATGTGCCTAGTAGGAGGTTGCAAAGCAGGGGGAGATAAGGGGCATCTGGAGCTAGCATTGGGGGAGAGTGTCCCGCGGGGGTTTCTCCCGTCCCATCCTGTACGAGCCTGGCCCAAGCGCCGCCGGTCGCGGGTACTGCTGCTCTGGCATATATTCATAGGCTTGCAATTCCGTTTACTCCTGAGCAATTGGGGGGGGACTCCCTGGGAGGCGTGCGTATGTACATATGTTTTGTGGGTATATTGCCGATTGCAAAGGAAAGCGTGGGTGGAGGGATCAGAAAGGAGTGGGCAAGACATCCTGTAAGAGCCTGTCCAAAGCCTTAGGCTTGCATTTCCATTTACTCCTGATCAGTTGGGGTGGGGGGACTACTAGAAATAGTGATCGGGCACAAAGGAAGAGGTAAACCAGGTGACCAACAGCAGGTAACCCAGGTAACCCAAGACGGGAGATTCAGGTGGGCAGGGTTAACAAACAGCGGGAAATTGAGGGGGCAGTTCCACCAGGAAACAGGGCGGTGCTTTCGTCAACATTTTCCCATTCAAGCATCGCTATATGCTTAATTGATAATGCGATTAAACGTATGTAAACAACTTTAAAGCACATTGTATGGAGCCTGAAATTCGCCTCCACGCCTCTCATACATAGGTATTAGGTGTAAACTTGACTGTAAGTTAATGCGCAAATTTGGAGAATCAGCCTTAAAAGCGACCTCTTCTAGAAGGGGCCTAATTTAAAGAAGTACTTCTTTTTGTTCTGAATCTCACCACCAGGGGCAGACAATGTGGTGCCCATGGGTGTCAGTACACTATCAGATACTTTTCTTGGTGCCTGTCAAGGTGCTGTATCCCTCCCACTTTTTAAAATTAACAAATTTCCTTACCAGCAGCAGGAATCACTTCAAAGTTCTGGTCTGCTTCCCAAAAATAACATCATATTGCAGGAGAAGGCACAGAAAAAGGCCACCAAATCATCAAGGGGTTTAAACACCTCCCTTATGCGGGAAGATTTGCCATTTGGGACTATTTAGTGTAGAAAAATACAAGTCAGGGCAGTGGGGAGGAAACATGATAGAGGTATATAAATGTATGTGTGGTATGGAGAAAGTGAGGGTTTCTCCCTTATAGTATGAGAATTCAAGGTCATGCAATTAAGGATGCAGTCCCATGAAGACAAGACAGCAGCCTCCAAACTCTGTTCTCCAGCAGCCCTGCATTTCTGCTAGCACACGGGTGATCTTCACTCATCTAGCAACAGGGCTTCAAAGGGAGAGGGAAGGAGGCTTGGGTGGCCATAGGAAACGGCGTATGTTCAATGCCCCAGCCTCCTCCCCTTCCCGCCCATGGTAACCCGTTTTCCCATCTCCGTGCTCCGTTTCTAAGAGTGAAGACATAGCCAGAACTACACTGGCTACGAGGGGGGAGGGGGAGGGACAAGGACCATGTTTTCTGAGGTCGGAGCCCTGTTTCTGACCTTGAAGCCCAGAAACCAAACATAGGATTACTCCCTAACCTGATCAGAATAGTTTCAGGACAGAGGAAAGAAAGTATTTAGTGGTGGCTTAGATGTCTTTAAAAGGGAATTCGACAAATCCATGGATGGCTGTTAGTCATGGTGGTTACATGGCCATAAGGTGCATTACAAATTTTACCTCTACAAGAGCAGAGCGCAAATCGGGGGTCGAGGCGCTTTTTATCTCCGATTATTCGCATTTTCAAATGCGCGTTAAATAGCGAGTTTTAATTTGCCGTGGGAGTTAAAGCGCCTTATGGCCATGTAAACATGCGATTCTCCGCATGTAAACAACTTTAAAACGTGTTTCATATAGCCCGTAATGTGCTTCACCGCCTCTCGTGAATAGGTATATGCGCATAATTGGGCAACCGGGCGTCAAACCGAAATCTTGTAGAGGGGGCCAAAGAGATTAAAGGTGTGTCCAGAGGAGCTTTTTAGTCTGCCTCATTCTCAGAATATTATGGGGGGTCTAGAAGATAATATCTTCCACTTGTAACACTCCCATGTTTTCACACTGCTTCTTCCATTTTTTTTCTTAACAGAAAAAAACCATTAAAGAGGGAAAGATGGAATAGCTGTATATTGCCTTTCAAATGATAGCGCCACTAAGACCCCCTCTAGATGGGTTCTGTTGAGCCATTATACGCATAATCGCAGAAGCGCTTTATCGTAAATGCTTGTAATTGAGCGTACAACTGGTAGCCTTGCCGGTTGTTTGAAATGCGCTTTACAAGTAGTTAATGCAGAGAATCGCTTGTTCACATAGGCAAAATGCGCTTTAACGGCTGGAGGAAAATAAAACTCGCTATTTAACGCGCATTCGATAATGTGCATAACGCACCTCAACTCCCGATTTTCGCTCCGCTCTTGTAGAGGTAAAAATTTTAATGAGACTTCAAAGAGCTTTAAACGTCTCGTGTAGAGGCAGCCTAAGAGTGTTCTGTCTGGAAGCATCCCACATTTGGAGGCAGAAGAGTGGAATCTGTCCACAGAAATTATTGCTTTTCTTTGCTTCATGACAAAACTGGCCTGAAACAGAATGTGCAATCTTCACTTGCCTTATATAGACTAGAATAATATCACAACTATATCCATTGTACAGTATTGTTGCACAACCAACACATCTCTTTAGAACTGAGGTGTTAGGATATGGGCCCAAAATCACTTGCTCCTCAGTAGCATAAAAGGCTTTTTCAAAAGAGAATATTTTTAAGTGGGTGGACTGAGGACTGCAGACATAGCAGAGTGTCATTCCCTCAACATTTTCATAACCTCCAAATTGTAGCAGTAGAGGATTTAATTTGAGATATTAAATAAATAGGTAATAAAAATGTCACCTAACGTTTACTTATTTTTTAAAAACCTGCCATAAAAAGGATTTATAGATAGAACAAAATGTTAAAAGGTAAATATTATTGTAACTGAATAAATGTAAAGTGTTTGCATTTGCTGTGGTACTGAGATTTTTGCAAAATGACAGGTCATTTAGAACGGTTTACCCCCTAAGGTGGAAAGACCAGGAGGTGTCAAGTGATCCTAACAAAAAGCCCATATGTTTAAGAGCTCAGAGCTCTTTCTGGAAAATAACTCATCGGATCAATGGAATAAAATATCCAACTCATCTCTCCCCACAAGGTTTGGGCTCAGGATTCACTGGAGTTAGCTTGAGTTAAACTACACATTACATGGAATTCTATGTAATATTCCTCTAATGTTTTTGTTTTGTTTTGTTTCTGAACAATGAGTTAGACGGTGTAGTCAGGAGTGGAGGAAAGGAAGGTAAGAATGAGATGATTTTCTGCCAGCCATTTCTCCTCTCAAAATTGTCCCCGAAGTTATTTTTCCACATGGGGAAATAAAAGTTACCAGATCCTGTATTTTGTCCCCTGTAGGGGCAAACGGTGTTTGAGGGTCACAATTTGAGAGAAAAAATAGCTATCAGAGAAAGGGTTAAACTAGGGTGACCATATGAAAAGGAGGACAGGGCTCCTGTATATTTAACAGTTGCAAAGGACAGGGAATTTCAGCAGGTGTTGTTTGTATGCATATATAACCTGGTGAAATTCCCTCTTCATCACAACAGTTAAAGCTGCAGGAGCCCTGTCTCTTGACCATGTACAAAAGAGGGCAGGGTTTCTGCAGCTTTAACTTTGTGATGAAGAGGGAATTTCACCAGGTTCTGCTTATATACAAATGACACCTGCTGAAATTCCCTTTTCTATGAAACTGTTAAAGATACAGGAGCCCTGTCCTCCTTTTCATATGGTCAGCCTAGTTAAACACTACCTCCTCACTCCAATCTGCTCCTCACTACAGTTTCCAATGGCTAAAACTTTAGGTAAAGTTGTACAGAACTCCATGTAATGTGTAGTTTGGACCTAAGCAATGACTGTTTGCAAACCATTTGATCATATCCAGCAGTTCCCTTAAGGAATGGTCCTGGGAAACAGAGGCCCTTTCCACACCAGGCAGTTTGTCTGGGATGGACCCTGGCTGCTCCCTGTGTGACCGTATGACGCACAGGGAGTACCGGGGGTGGGGGGCGGGCATGGGGTTTTTCCTGGTTCCCCGGAACCAGAAAAATTCCAATTCTTCTGCGGTCCTGGGAAGCCCCAGTGCAGTTGTGCTTACTTGCGAGTAATTTTTCCCATCCTCCCCAGCCAAAGAGCAGCTCTACTTTAATGAGAATTAACAAAAATGCTTACCGTTCCGCCATTTTTAAAGATAAAGAGTTGAAACTTGGCACCATGATAGCTTTAAGGAAGGGCTTCAGCCATGCCAAAATTGAAACAGATCCGTTCATCCATTGATTTTTAGGGGTTTTTTTTTAAGTTTGAGGTTTTAATTTTAAAAAATAAAATAAAAATAAACTGTCATTTTTAAAGATAAATAAATTAATCCTGGCACCATGATAGATCTCAGGTTGGGCTTTATCTTTGCAAAGTTTGAAGCAGATCTGTTCATCCGTTGATTTTTAGGAATTTTGTAAAGTTTGAGATTTTAATTTAAAAACAAAAACAAAAACACGCTGGAGCCATATCCTCCAAACTCTGGTTGTCAAACTTCCTCTTTAGGGCACTGCACCTTGAGAATTTTCAGCCCATGGCATCAAGGGAATCTCAAGTTTTTAGCAAAGATGTGCATGGCAAGCAGGGCACCTTTCCTGTTGCAGATTTGGTGGGCATTCAGGCACCTGGAGCTCAGCAGAGGCGAGGCATCCACAGATCAAAATGTGGGAAAGGAGAGGTCAGTCAAAGCAGCCCACACTGCAAAACGGAACAGGCCAGAGGCCTTTTCTCAGAGTTCCACATCATGGGCCCTCATCTTTGACAGGCACATGACAGGCTCTCATCTTTGTGGATGTCCTGTTGATGTGGATGTTGGAACCTGGCATATTGTTGCTTTGCTTTGCTACCCCTTCCCTTCCATTTCACTTTGTTCACTTGTGAGCTAGGCTCTGTCTACACTGATGGCATGCAATGCAGAATGTTTGAAGTGCGTGTCGGATAAAAATAGACAGATATGTGGCTTGGACTGGCTGGCATATCTCTTAGAGACAGAGTTAGACTGAAGACACAACTCAGAGATAGCTGTAGTTGAACTCTGAGAGGCTGGCATACCACACAGAGCCTTTCAAGAGTGTCTCAAAATCAGTGTAGGTGCAGGTGTTGGCTGGTTGGAGGCTTTGGCTAGCATCAGTTTCAGACAGAGTTACAACACAGAGACGGCTGTAGCTTAGCCCTGAGAGGCTGGTGTGCCACACAGAGCCTTTTAAGAGCATCTCAGAGTCCAGTGTTGGTGCAGACAGAGGTGGCTGGCGGCAGAGTTTTTTTTAAAACAAGAGTCACAAGATGTGACCAAGCTATAAGCTGGCACCCTACCCCCAGCCACAGGGTACAAGTGCACAGCCTGGCTGGACTGCTGGGAGATTTTGGCAGAGAGGGGGGGGGTTGCTTGAGGCTGGAAGCTGGAGATGTCAGCTAGCTGGCATAAGACAGAGAGAGGCTGAGGCCACCCAGATTCACCTGTAGCTTGGCCCTCAGAGGCTGGCTTGCCACCCAGAGTGTTTTAAGAGTACAACAGAGTCGAGCAGGTGTGCAGGAGGAGAGGAGGTGGTGGAGGCGGCTGACAGCAGATTTTTTTAAAGTAAGAGTCACCAGATATGACCAAACAATAAGCAATATCCCTGGCCACAAGTGTGCGGCCCAGCTTGACCATTGGGAGACGTTGGCAGAGAGAGAGAGAGAGAGAGAGAGAGAGAGAGGGAGTTTGTTTGAGGCTGGAGGCTTTGGTTTGGCTGCAATGACTGAGAAAGAGAGAGAGAACACAGGCTGCACAGTCAACCCAGAGACACGTGTTGTAACTTAGCCCTACGGTGCTGGCAGGCAATGCAGGGCATTAGAAAGAGGGTCTCAGAGTTGCGTGTTTGTGCAGGAAGTAGACAGGAGTTCAAAATCTGTATGTGAGAAGTGGTGTCAATGTGCAAGCCTTGAGAAGCTAATGTATATAAGTGAGAAGTGTGAATGGGCGAAGTAGTGTCTGCCGCCCACAACACCCACCCTAATGTTAGAGTAGAGAAACTTGTGACAATCATACACAAGGTTAAAAAAATTGAAATTTAAAAATAAAAAAGCCAGCCAGCCAGCCGGCAGCAAGCCCTGTTAAAAGCAGCAGCAGTTTGCAGCAGAGGGTGCCTCTACAAGAGCAATTTAAAGCTCTTTCAAAGCATATTACCAATTTTACCTCCACATGAACGAAGTGCAAATCGGGGGTCGAGGCGCTTTTTCTGTCCAGTTATGCGCATTATCGAATGCGGGTTAAATAGCGAGTTTTAATTTCCACGAGATTTAAAGCACCTTATGACCATGTAAACAAGCGATTCTCCGCATGTCAACCACTTTAAAGCGCGTTTCATACTGCCGGTAATGCGCTTCCTGTCATTTATAGGAATTAGGCGTAAAAGCAATTGTGAGAAGATGCGCATAATCGGGCAACCAGGCATCAAGCCGAATTCTTGTAGAGGGGGCCAGAGTGAGAATACAGTTAGAAATACAGGGAAGGGGACAATGTATCACACAGAGTATAGCAAAAGCTTCAAAGTACAGCAAAAGCTACAAAAGTAGGAGTAAGTGAAGTTAATTTCAGATACGTTGTTCTTTATTTCAGTGATTTTAACATTAAGATGTTGTAGAACAGATTTGTCTTAATTGTGTGCTGTAAAATCAGATATGTGACCAAGGCTATGTTCAGGTGGGCACACCCCTTTGGTGCTGGACACGCCCCCTGGGGCCAGACAGGTTGGTGGGCATGCCCCTTGGGAGCCGACCATGTTGTCCTCCTTTTTGGTTTCCAAAATATGGTCACCCTAGCCATAGTACAGAGGGAAGGTCCTATGTTTGTGGTTGGGGGGTGGGGCCAAAGAGTACATTTCACATTCAAGGTTAATGTGAAATGGCAAAAACCTAATAGAAATATTCAAATATGTTTTGCAGTATTTTAAAATTTCAACACAATAAAGCCAAATATTTTTTAAAGATCCAGTGCCCACGTTGTCAGTCATCCTAATGCCTTTGCATGTCTGAACAAGTTTATTTTGTAACTGAGCCATTATGAAGAATACTGCCTTTCCATTTTTCCTCTATAACTCCATCCACAACTTTTAAAATCAATGAAAATTGAAAATCCAGGAGAAATCCAGGAATGCGAGACTGTACCCTCAATATAGGGGATAGTCCCACGTTTCTTTGCAGTCCCCACAATAACAAGACTTGGGTTCTTCATGCTGGTTATTATGTCCTAAACCACAGTATATGAAGGTTGCTTACCTGTAACTGTAGTTCTTCGAGTGGTCATCTGTGCAGTCACACATATGGGCTCGCGCCGACGCCGAGCCTGCTTCCGGGAAACTTCAATAGCTAGATAGAGTTTTGGCGGGAACCCCTCCCCCACCATCCACCGCGCATGCTCAGGGTTCCCGCTCTAACTTACCTCAGTTCTCTGAGACCGCTTGGCCTCGCAACTAAGGCATTAATTGCACGAAATCAAGCAAGAGCATGGCGAACCAACTTGACGTCACAACAGCGATGCCAAGAGGGGATGGTGGGAGGGTTGTGTGACTGCACAGATGACCACTCGAAGAACTACAGTTACAGGTAAGCAACCTTCATTTCTTCTTCGTGGTCTCTGTGCATCACACATATGGGCGAATAACAAGCAAACTTACCGGAGGTGGGTAGGCACGCTGCTTGATCATTGGCAAATCGAGGATAGGACCGCCCTTCCAAAGGAGGAGTCCTGTCGAGCTCTGACATCGAGGCGATAATGCTTAACAAACGTGGAAGCATTAGTCCAGGTGGCTGCCTTGCAGAGATCAGTCAGCGAAGCCCCATGGAGCAACGCCGAAGACGTTGCTTGCGCCCTAGCAGAATGTGCCGTCAGTGGAAATGGTGGGTCCCGCTTTGCTACCTGGTAGGCCAGCGTAATGGTTTCCACCACCCACTTGGATATGCGTTGAGAAGAAACAGGCAGTCCTTTGGATACTCCTCCATAACAAATAAACAACTTGCGAGATTTCCTGAAAGTCTCAGTCCTCGACTTATAGAAAGCTAGTGCCCTTCTAACATCCAACGCATGCAACGTTGCAGATAACGGGTCTGAGGATGGTTTGAAGAAAGTGGGTAGAACAATGTCCTGATTCACGTGGAACCTTGAAGAAATTTTTGGAACAAAACTTGGGTCCGGCCTTAGAACTACCTTATCCCTAAAAAACTGTAAATAGGGGGGGTCTATTAGTAGTGCTGCCAACTCTGAGACCCGCCTTGCAGACGTTATAGCAACCAAGAAGAGAGTTTTAAGCGTTAACAATCGAATATCTATCGTGGCTAATGGTTCAAAGGGCTTTGACGTGAGTATGGTGAGAACTAATGATAGACTCCACTGCGGAACTGCTGGACGGATAGTAGGGAACAAATTATTTAAGCCTCTCAGAAAGGTTCTTGCCATGGGATGTGTAAACACGGAAAAACCGTCCACTAACCCATGGTTGGCCGCAATGGCAGACAGGTATACACGGATGGAAGCCGGCTTTAGCCCTGCCGAGTGCAGAGAATAAAGGAAGGAGACAATGTTAGGTAAGTCTGCTGTCAAAGGATCAAAAGCATTGAGCAGTGCATAATCTTGGAAACGTTTCCATTTTCTATTGTATGACAGCCTGGTTGAGGGCTTACGCGCGGCCTCTAAAATACTCCTTACTTCTGTTGACAAGTGGAGGTCGTTCCAAGACGCCGGATTCTCCACGCCGTTAGATGCAGGGCGTGGACATCGGGGTGCAGGATTCTGCCCATCTCCTGGGACAGGAGGTTGGAAACACGTGGAAGTCGCCACACCTCTGATCTCGCTAGTTTGAGTAGTGGCGTGAACCAAGGTTGTCTTGGCCACCACGGAGCTATCACTATAGCATTTGAATCGCTGCGCCTGATATTGGCTACTGTCAAGGCCAGCAGAGGAAATGGAGGGAAGATATAAAGAAACCCCTTCGACCAGTCCCATTGCATGGCATCCCCTAACGATGCATCTCCTATGCCTGCTCTTGAGCAGTATGCTGGACACACTGCGTTGGCAGCTGTAGCAAATAGGTCGACGGTGGGGAACCCCCAACGAGCAAATATACGGTCCAGGATATGAGGAGAGAGCTCCCATTCGTGGGTGTTGCTGAACGATCTGCTTAAGTCGTCCGCTATGGCATTCTCCGTTCCCGCAATATGTAGTGCCGATAGCAGCATATTGTGGGAAATTGTCCACTGTAAAATGTCCATCACAAGATGAAGGAGGATTGGTGACCGCGTTCCGCCCTCCTTGTTCAAATACCAGACTACTGTGGTGTTGTCTGTTAAGATTCGAACATGGTGCCCCTGTAGGTGAGGGGAGAAAACCCGTAGGGCCTTTTTGACTGCCAAAAGCTCTAACATGTTTATATGCAGGCGTGCTTCCGAAGGTGACCACCTTCCTTGTGTTACCAGATTGCCGTAGTGAGCACCCCACCCTGCTAACGATGCATCGGTTGTGACTATGCGAGAGGGCGCTCGTGTGATAAACGGCAGGCCTCGAGACAGATTGCGATCTTCCGTCCACCATCGGAGCGAGCTTCTTACCAACAGTGGTATGGTAAGTATCAACTTGTGTGGGTTTTGCAGAGAGGAGTAATGCTTGAGCAAAAACTGCTGGAGAGGTCGCATGCGTAACCTTGCCCAACGTACGACGAACACGCTCGCCGCCATTAACCCTAGGAGTCTTAAAATCTGGAAGGCTGAGATTCGAAACTTTGATCTGTGCCTTACTGCAAGCTGTCGCAGGACCCTTGCTCTGTCTGCTGGTAGAAAAGCCCTCCCTATCGTGGAGTCTATGGTAACTCCTATGAACTGTATTCGACGTGCTGGTTGCGTGATTGACTTTTTGTAATTTATCCGCAGCCCAAGCGACGAGAGAAGAGTGATAACCTCGTGGACGTCGGTCAGAGCTTGGCTTTTGGAGGCGGAGACGATCAGCCAATCGTCCAGGTAAGGATAAACCTCGATGTTGTTTGAGCGAAGGTGCGCGCAAACCGCTGACATGCACTTGGTGAACACTCTTGGCGCAGATTTTAGTCCGAAGGGAAGGATGGAGAACTGGTACGCCTGGTGTCCTATGATAAACCTTAGGTAGCGTCGGTATAATGGATGAATAGCGATGTGGAAGTACGCATCCTTTAAGTCTATCAGCGTGAACCAGCTGCCCTTCCTTAACATGGGAAGAATTGATGCCAGGGTAACCATACGAAATTTTCTGGTCCGTATGAACTTGTTTAAAGCTCTGAGATCCATAATGGGACGAAGACCCCCGTCCCTTTTTGGTACCGTAAAATACCGGGAATAAAACCCGGAATGGAGATGGTTTGCTTTCACCCTTGTGATAGCCCCTTTGCGTAGCAGTTTGGTGGTTTCCTGCGCCAAAGCGAGTGAGGGCGGTGTATATTTTATGGTACCAAGTGGAGGAGGGACTTCGAGTTCCATTTTGTAACCCTCTGCGACGATGTTTAACACCCAAGCATCCGATGTTATGGATGCCCAGGTATGCAGAAAAGGTTGAAGCCTGTTTGCCTGGTCCCCGAGCATCGAATGCGTCAAGTCAAAGACGACGTTTGTGTGACAATGGCTGCTTGCTACGTTGTTGGAAAGACCCTGTCGACTTACGTTGCTGGTATGCCCTAGATGTGTCTGGCCGAAAACGTTGACCCCTGTCCTGCAGCTGTTGCTGCTTGTACGGCACAGGCCTGTACCATTTACGTTGCCTATAAGGCTGTTGAGTAGGTTGAAAACTCATTTTCTTTGCCGTCATTCTGGCCTTGTGCAGGGTATCCATTGTTGCGTCTGTTTCAGAATTAAAAAGACCATCTCCGTCAAAAGGAAGATCTTCAATGCGGTTTTTAGTCTCTTGCGGTAGCGTAGTCGAACGTAGCCACGCGTGGCGACGCAATGCTACTGCTCCAACCATCGCCTTGGATAGACAGTCAGTGAGATGGCGCGCTGTCGTCAGTTCTTGTTTTGACAACCGCATGGCTTCTGCCTGAAACACGCGAGCCAGATCTCGCTGGTCGTCAGGGAGGTAGTCAGTGAGCGACGATACCTTCTCCCAAAGAAACAATTGATATCTCGCCATTAAAGCCATATAATTTGTGACTTTGATGCCCAATGATGTAGAAGCGTACATGCGGCGCCCATAAGCATCCAATTTCCGGCCTTCTTTATCCGTGGGGGCGGAATGTGTGCGACCAGATCTGCTTTGCGATGCCTCCACCACAACTGAATTCGGCTTCGGGTGTTGGAAGAGACATGGAGCCTGAGCTTGCTTGACTTTATAAATTGCGTCCAAGCGTTTGGAAGTCGGGCCAACAGTAGCAGGATGCTCCCAAGATTGTTTCAAAGTCTTTAGGAGGGCCTTGACCATTGGCATGGTCAATTGTGGAGTTGGCTCCGCAGACATGACATTGTAAATGCCATCATCTGAATCTTCATCAGGTTGTTGACAATCAATATTAAGTGACTGAGCCAGCCGTAACATCTGTTCCGAGAAACTCCCCATCTCCATCGTCGGGGAAGCTCTCTCCTCTGTGCAGACTGCGTCCAACGGAGATGCTTCCGATGGGCGAGGAGATGGCGCCGACGACGAGTCTGAAGCATAGTCCTCGAAAGACTGCGACGGCTGTCGGCGTCGAACCGATCGATCTTGATCCGGCGGTAGTGGTGGCATCGAAGACTCTCGACTCCGATGAACGTGTTGAAGCAGCGAAGTCGTCCGGCGTGGAGGGACCGGCGGCGGAGACTGTGCTTCTCGACGTCGAGGAGGAGACTGCATGGCTCGGAGTCGACGCCCCGTGTATGGGTCAAATCGATACCGGCTGTGATCAGACGGGCGCGAACGGTCTGAACAGACCTCCCAGTCGCGGGACCGTGATCGCGATCGAGACACCGACACCGATGAGCGTTGGCGAGATCGAGACGGTCGACGCCGATGAGGATCATCGGGATGAGTAGGCTGCGCCGGTTCTTTCGGTACCGAGCGTTCGGTGTCGGACGCGATGAGGATTGGCCCCGGGGACGGCAACGAACGTGAAGGTGAGACAGACGTTGGATGTTGCACCGGCACCATTGGTGTCGGCGGAGTACGGTGCGGAGAAGAGACAGAAGATGTGCGCCTCTTCGAAGTCGACGCCGCCGATGAGTGCTCTGCATGCAGAGAAGACTGCGAGACCGAACCTATCGACAACGTGCGTTGCCTCGATGTCGACGATCGCGCCGGTAGCGAAGCGGATTTGTGCACCATCGCCACAACTTCGACTGTAGAGGACGGTACCGACGCCGGGCGTGTAGTCGACTTTTTAGCTGTCGACGGTTTCGATGACGGTCTTGTCTTCGCATTCGATGGACCCCCTTTCGAAGACTTTGATTTTTTTGCCTTCTTAGTAGGGGGAGGAGATGTAGAGGGTGAAACCCCTGACACCGATGCCGGCGGTTCAACCCGCATATGGGAGGAAGCCGGAGATGCTGGGATTGAGAGACTTGGACTCTCCCCAGAAACTGCCCTCTGCATTGCTGACGGTCGAGGCTGATCCACAGCTGAAAGAGCTTTTGACCACAAAAGGCTACGGAGCCGGTCTGCTCTATTTCTCCTTGTCTGTCTTGAAAAACGCATACAGTGTGCGCAAGAATCAACAATATGGGTCTCCCCCAGGCAAAAAAGACAGAGAGAATGGCCGTCGGTGAGGGCAATTTTGGCCCTACACCGGGAGCACCGTCTGAAGAGGGCGGATTGCGCCATAAGATGGCGGCTTCTATGAAACAAATTACTCTCCAGGGAGAGATGGCTAACTAACTGGAAAATTCCTATCTAATATATGTTTTGTTTTGTTTTTTTTTAATATATCTACTATGAATAACAATACAACTCTATCTAACTAATACTATGAAATATTCTTTGTCTTGCAGCTTCTACAATCGTAGACGAAGTCTCCCGCGAGGCTAACAGCGAAGCGGTCGAAGAAGAACTGAGGTAAGTTAGAGCGGGAACCCTGAGCATGCGCGGTGGATGGTGGGGGAGGGGTTCCCGCCAAAACTCTATCTAGCTATTGAAGTTTCCCGGAAGCAGGCTCGGCGTCGGCGCGAGCCCATATGTGTGATGCACAGAGACCACGAAGAAGAACTATAGGTCACTTCTCATAATAATAAAGAGATGTGTTTACAAGGTGTCCACTCATAACAGCACAAGCACATATTTTTCATGTCATGTTGTCATGATGTCTTTTAAAAAATCTGGCTTCTTGCTCTTTATCTGGGACATAATTGTTACATTAGAGACTAGGTAATATATTTTGGCAGGATCAGACGAGCCAGGGAAAACTAGGACAGGCAGGCAAGGGGCAGTGGACAGATGGAACAAGAAATGAAATCAGAACAATGAATGGCCTCATGAAATGTCAGAGCAAGGCAAATTCCCTCCAATTTGAAACAAGAGTATAGCTGAAGTTCAATGAAAGAGCTCCAAGAAAGAGCTGTTGACTAGTCTACCTGCAGGCTTTTTCTGCTTCCTTGTACAAGGGCATTGGAAAGTTGGGTTCAGTGAAGCCAGCAAGGCTAGTAATCCAAACCTGTGCTTAGCTGAAAGATACATATGATAGAAAAAAACTAATTCTTGACCCTCATCATTACAGAAAAAGTCCAAACGGTTTTGGTCAAAAGCTCGGGAATTGAATTTGTCGTAGAAAGGGCTGAACAATTTCTTTGCCAAGTATTTTTCCAAGACCACTAATTTTGTGCGCGAGCTGCCCCTCCCAGAAATGCTTTGGCACTTGTCCCCAGAAGTACTTCATCGAGCCCGCCAGTGGTAGGGGCCGCGCATGTGCAGCTGCCAGCATGCCTGAGCCACCCATGCAAGGACAGCATTGGATCCAACCCATAATCCCAAAATAATTCCAATTCAATGAAAGAACCCCAAATTCTTCAATTGGCAGAAGCTGGGTATTATATTCAAAATCACTGATGCTGAGAATACTGATCATAGAGCTTAGGGTGGCAGTGGTCTCATTTCGTTCAAACCTATATCCCCCACCCTTGCTATCAATTCAATACACTTATATAGTTCAACCTTTTCCAGCCAAATTCACTCAAACTCATTGTCATCCTGCCATTTAACACAGCCAGTTCATTTTAAACACTTTGGTCAGACAACATGAGAAAACCACGTTAGAATAAACTATACACTGGTATTCACCAGAGCTGAAAATGTAGATAGTTTCAGAAGCACACTAGTACAAAACCTCCAGCCCAAAAACGGATCTCCTGACCTCTCAATCTTGACCTCCTCAGATCATGCCCCTTCTCTTCAAGCAAAACCTCCTCACCAGTCCCACTGCAGGTTGTTGATATTATTTATTCTGTCCTCCAACGCATGTTTTGTCCAAAGAAATACAGACAGTGAAATAAAAATTATGAAGAAAAAAAACCGGGTCTAAATAAAGCATAAAATGGATTATATAGATAGAAGCACCTTAAAATTATTGCTGTAATTGTTATATAATTGTAAACAAATATGTGCTTTTATAAGCAAGGATGTGTGACATCTGAGAATCAGCTGCAAGCCTGCAAATATGTAATAAAGTTCAGGCTACTCAAATCTATTTGTGTCTATATATCAGGGATAGGCAATATGTTTCAGAAGCACACTAGTACAAAACCTCCAGCCCAAAAACGGATCTCCTGACCTCTCAATCTTGACCTCCTCAGATCATGCCCCTTCTCTTCAAGCAAAACCTCCTCACCAGTCCCACTGCAGGTTGTTGATATTATTTATTCTGTCCTCCAACTACACAGCTGCTGGATGGAAGGGAACCATACACAAGTTGGAGAAAGGGACTGGCTGGATGCAAATGTATTTTCCCCCATTGCATACTGAACAAAGGTAAAAGTCACATCTGTAACTATGGCTGCCTCTACAAGAGAGGTTTAAAGCTCTTTCAAGGCGCTTTAAAAAAATTACCTCTACAAGAACGGAGCGCAAATCGGGCGTAGAGGCGCGTTATCTCTCCGATTATGCGCATTATCGAATGCGCGTTAAATAGCGAGTTTTATTTTGCTCTGGCCGTTAAAGCGCATTTTGCCTATGTGCACAAGCGCTTATGCGCATTAACTACTTGTAAAGCACATTTTGGTAATCTGTTAATGCGCTTCGCCGCCTCTCGCCGCCTCTCGTGCAGAGGTATTAGGTGTAAATGTGCTTCAGCGATTATGCGCATAATCGCCTAACCGGGTGCAAAAGTGAATTCTTGTAGAGGGTACCTATGTCCACTTTTGGCTCTGCCCACACCCACGGCTGAAATGTGGATCCTGGGGTAATTTGACCCTCGACAAAGGAAAAGGTCCTCTCACCCCTACACTAGATCCACATTAAGCAAACAGTAACATGCTGTGCCTCTACTGAAAAGCTTGTGCTCATACTCAATAAATAAAGTGGCCTATACTACTGTGAAGTAAAGCAGCTATGCCAAATGGGAGCCCAACAATAGCTGTTATGCATGGGGAAGAGAGTAGGCTGACCCTATGAAAAGGAGGACAGGGCTCATGTAACTTTAACAGTTGTAGAGAAAAGGGAATTTCAGCCAGTGTCATTTGTATGCAATTAGTTCCTGGTGAAATTCCCTCTTCATCACAACTGTTAAAGTTGCAGGCACTATACTAGAGTGACCAGATACAAAAGAAGGCAGGGACCCTGCAACTTTAACAGTTGTGATGAAGAGGGAATTTCACCAGGAAATGCCGGCTGAAATTCCCTTTTCTCTACAACTGTTAAAGTTACATGATCCCTGTCCTCCTTTTCATATGGTCAGCCTAGAAGAGCGTATCATAAAAAAAATGTAGGTAGCTAGTAACTTATCTGTAAGAGTGTCTACAGCATTAATGCTGCATAGCTATTGCAAAGTCATGGTCCCAGTTACTTTTTTTGGAATAATCCGGTAAAAAATGTGCTTCTCAAGCATTAGGCCCAGATCACAAGGCTCATCACACTTGTGCTTAAATGTGCTGTTCATGAAAGCCAGAGAGCTCAACACTTATTAGGATGAAGTCCCTGGTGTTCTTCCCTCTGCTGGTTCCTTCTCTCCATTACAGGTTCATTGCAGTTCTTCTTATGAGCAGTTATAGAAGCCTTTGTCTGGGATAGAGCTGGAAGCAGTGCAGAAATACACAGAAGGTTGTGAGGCTTGAAGACTATCTTGGAATTGGTCTGCTGTGCCCTGCTCCGTTTCTTGCTACTGCACATGATCATAATACACTGGCTTATTGAACCAGAGGGAGCAAATGGCTAGTCAAATAAGCCTCCTGGGACGCATGTTTTGTCCAAAGAAATACAGACAGTGAAATAAAAATTATGAAGAAAAAAAAACGGGTCTAAATAAAGCATAAAATGGATTATATAGATAGAAGCACCTTAAAATTATTGCTGTAATTGTTATATAATTGTAAACAAATATGTGCTTTTATAAGCAAGGATGTGTGACATCTGAGAATCAGCTGCAAGCCTGCAAATATGTAATAAAGTTCAGGCTACTCAAATCTATTTGTGTCTATATATCAGGGATAGGCAATATGGTATCTGTGGGCACCTTTGTGCACTCAGGTACTTTCCTGAGACACCCTATTCCTCTCAAACTTTATTTGAAAAATAATTTAATATTTTCTTCCTGGCAGGTGGAATTGCTTTAAACTGAAGTAGGAGTTGTAACAATATGAAAGAATTGCTAGATTCTGCCTGAGTGGGCTACCTGGAAGGAACCAGGAAGTAGTTAAGGGGAACACCCACTTCTTCTGGCCTAAGGAGAGAGGCCACAGCCTGAGAGAGTTCAGTGGAAAGGTTTTGTCTAACCCACTAAGGCCCCCTCCACAAGGATGCGCTTTTGCGCCCGGTTCGGGGATTATGCGCATTTTCGCAGAGGCGCATTTACGCCTAATCCCTCTGCACGGGAGGCGGCGAGAGGCGGCGAAGCGCAGTAATTGATGTCCAAAAAGCGCTTTAGAAGACGTTAATGCGCATAATCGCTTGTTCACACGGCGAAAATGCGCTTTAACGGCCGGAGCAAAATAAAAGTCGCTATTTAACGCGCATTCGAAAATGCGCATTATCGGGGAGATAACACGCCTGTACGCCCGTTTTGCGCTCCGCTGGTGTGGAGGTAAAATTTATAATGAGCCTTCAAGGCTCATTAAACGTCTCGTGTGGAGGAGGCTACCCCACCATGGGTCACATTCAGGAGTAAGGATTTGGCATGTCATGGGGGGTAGTTTTTCCTACCCATGATGGGTAAGCTATCCATCCCCGTTACTCACCCTCTGCAGAGTGACTACAGGGACCTGTGGTGCCTTCTCGTGTCGTGAGGCAGGATCTCCATGGATAAATAGTGGTGACCATCGAGACGGCCACCTAGAGAATCCGGAAGTTCCAGCAATGCTCTAGCCTGCACAGCTGAATTTGATGGTCACAGTTACGGAGCAGCTGGTGCAATTTGATGATCACAGTTATGGAGCAGCTGGTGCGACCCCATTCCCGCTGCAGTGGCCGACAACAGAACCACAGAATAGAGATAGGTAAGGGAACCATACTACCTGCCATGGTTCTGTGGTAGTGAGGGGGGCTTTTCATGGTTCCCTTACCCATTCCCACTCCATGGCTCCACTACTGCTCTGCCCCCTCCCCCCAATTGTGAGAACAGGCCCTTTATTTGAATAAAACTTGTAAGTTTGTTTGGAAGTCAGGGTCTGTGAGGTGCATTCTACCAACTTTGAAACAGGAGTTTCTAGCTGCTGCCATCTTAATTTCCCATGAATGCCCCTGGGAAGATCACTTGTTCTTTGTGACTAGCCATGCCCATGCATGGCAACCATTTTATGGTTTCATTTTATTTCACATTTCTATACCACCCAACAGCCCAAACTCTCTGTGCAATTTACAAAGATTGTACCCACAGGCCTAAACGGTTGCCTATTCTGTCCCCTGCTATAGATATTTTTGTTACCATTGCCTTCATATGATCATAATTCACAAAATGTTCATGTAAAACAACACACACTGTTTTATACACACAAGAACGCACAGTGCAGAGTGTAGGCATTTCTTACCGTATCAAAGAAAAAGGATCTTTCCAAAAGCTACAAAACCCAGCGTTATGAGTGCTGTCAGAGATCAGAAGTGGTTCAGACAGGTGAGACTATTTGTCTTTTCTTGACTTAATTTCTAGGCAAGTAGAAATATTATTTTCCAGGCATATAGGGAATTAGTATTTGTACTACTCAAAACAACTTGCCATTAAACCTAATTTAGAACAGTTAGAACAACAAACTGAAAACAGAATTAAGTTTGTAGTTTGGGGGTGCTCTAGATCCAGCTGTGCTCCAAGAAAATCAGGTACCTTCTCTTTCCCAGTGAGGACATCTGTGGACTGTCACTTATGCCTTAATCATATCAAGACTGCATTACTGTAACACGTGCTACATGAGGACCCTTTAAAACGTGTTCAGAGACTGCACCTGGTACAAAATGCTGCAGCTAGACTACTTTGTGTGCGGGGGTGGGCACATTAGATGTATCTTTCTACTTGCCATGTTCTCCTGCCTCGACCCCCTCTTCCCTGTCAAACTCAGAGGAAGATATAGATAGGGAGGAGGTGTTTCTCAGGGAGTTGTTTAAGAGCCAGATACTCCATACTCCCCCCACCCCCAGAGGTTAGCAGCATCTTCTCCATAATTCTGCCAGAACAAACGAGGTCAGAGAGGTGATAATCCTCTTGGAATGCAGCACTTAACACTACCCTGGTACTTGATCATTGCAGCATTCTAGTTGAAGGAGCTGCAGAGTGAAACCCAAATATACTGGATTAGGGAAATCCATGAATGTTCAACTGGAGTCCAAAGTGAAAAGTGTCTATAGTGGGATGTCATTGGGTGAGTGAGAGAATGTTGTCAGTTTGAGCCAGCTAACAGAATGCAGAATTGTGCAAATCCATGCCAATCTAGCCTGAGTTAAAATGTGAGTATTAGGAATCTTTCTAAATTCACATCTGTATGTTTAAATCAGTATATGCAAATGTTATGCAAGGCCCCCTCTACAAGGATGCGCTTTTGCGCCCGGTTGTGCGATTATGCGCATTATCGCAGACGCGCATTTACTCCTAATCCCTCTGCACGGGAGGCGGCGAGAGGCGGCGAAACGCATTAATAGATGTCCAAAAAACGCTTTACAAGAAGTTAATGCGCATAATCGCTTGTTCACACGGGGAAAATGCGCTTTAAAGGCCGGAGGAAAATAAAACTCGCGATTTAACGCGCATTCAAAAATGCGCATTATCGGGGAGATAACGCGCCTCTACGCCCGATTTGCGCTCCGTTCTTGTAGAGGTAAAATTTTTAATGAACCTTCAAAGCACATTAAACCTCTCTTGTAGAGGCACCCCAAGTCTGATTCCTCTTCTGCTTATGCATTTTCAGGGGGGGTTTAGTGATGTGTCAATGGCCACCCTAAACAAAGGCATGAATGGGATTACTACTTTATGATATCAGACTAACAACCTCAGAACATGGTATTGCTGGATCAAAACTTTAAATTAAATTCTTAATTTCGTAAAATTTCAAAATGCTAATTTTCTTTTGTTTCCACTTTCTTGTGCAATTATATTACATCTTGAATACAAATACCACCCTAGTCAAAGCACACCACTTATATTAGCCCATCGGTCATCCTTACAAGACCCCGTAAGGAATATGTGTTGTTACTAGGGTGCATGTTTTCAGCAAATGCTCATTTACAAAATTGCATGTGAAGCAATAAGATGTATAGAGGAGCACTGGAGGACTTGCAGGGAAGAACTGGCAGGCCAGAGGGATGGGTGCTTATCTCCTTTAATGTCTGTTGATTCTTCCATAAAAGTGTCCAATTGAGCTCATCCCACCCACCCCAGTCAGGCCTACATCCTGGGGCGGGATCTGCATAGGATAATCAGTGAGAAGGATGATGGTTAAGCTACCACTGAAAAGGCCATGTATCTTGTGCCCACCAATTTGATGAATCCTGCTGGCAGGCCCCTGTAGCTGGTCCTAGCACCCAGGCAAGTTCACATGGATGTTGGCAGGCCTTCCAGTATCCTGGTCCCAAACTGTTAAGGGCTTTGAAGTATTTGGGCCCTTTAAATTAGGCTTGGAAGCAAATAGGGAAAAAGTACAGCTGATACAATTGGCATAATGCACAAAAGGAGCTGATACCCAGACATGGTGGCCTGGTAATTCATGACCAGCAAGCCCAAGTTTGCAGAACAGTAAACCCGGTGACCTAGAAGATCCAGACACCGACCTTCTTTATCGGTCGGGGAGGAGTGTTGGCATGTGGTCTTGCCCTGGGCCACTTCAACAGTAACTGAGTTTGGGGAGGGATGCTGAAAAAGAAAAGCAGCACCTTCCTGCTGGACTTTGTAAAGACGATCCAATCATTTTGATGTTGGAGGCATTGATGAAGGGGCCTTCCAAGAATGTTTAATAGTATCCAGCAGAACCGGGAGCATCGGTATTGACACTGGATGGGTCACGTCTGTCGACACCGAGTCAAAGACTGAATCTTGGATGGTGGGCATGGTTTGCTGTACAACAAGTCCTAGGGCTTGAGCCATGCGAAGGATGTGGTTGGTGAATTGGTCAAGGTCCTCGGAAGGAGAGATGGAATCCTGATTAGCAACCTCTGCATCTGGGGAGGAAGTCGAAGGATGGGCAGAAGGTGGAGAAGAGGAAGCAGAACAATAATCCTCTGGATCCAAAGCAGGATCAACCTGGGGCGTCAGCGGCAGTTCAAGATCCCGTGAATGCTGGTTGAGTGAATCAGGGCGAAGACTGAGAGCATCAGAAACTGAAGCCTGAAGGAGGCCAAGCTGTTGTGGAGGTCGAGATCGCTGCTGAACACACTGAGCTGGCTGGTATTGATTGAGTGGAGAAACATGCTGAGATTGAGTATCCCTTTGGGAGGTGAAAGAAGCGTCAGGCTCCCAACTCGGTGTCAATGAGCGTCGGTGTCAATACTCGGGATCATCGTAACAATGACGATCATAAGGATCCCAACCTCTTCTGTCAGCATACCTCTCTGGCTTGTAATCATAATAAGGAGATCAGTAAGAGGGACATCCAAACCCAAGCTGTCTGTCCCAATCAAGGGGAGACATTGAGCGATCATGACAGTGTGATGGAGGGTAGTACTCCCTGCTCGATGCCGCCGAAAGCATAGAATCTGGAGAATGATGGTTACGGTGAACTTGTGGCATGGCACACTGGTGTGAAGGCGGACATGATTGCTGTGAAGAAAGTTCTTGGAGGTGGGTGAAAGTCCGGCTTATTGAGAGGCTGTGCTGATGGGATAGGTGAGCGCAGCAAGGGTGACAGAGAAGGTATCCAGAAGTGAGGCCGCAGACTAAGCGATCGGTGGTGAGCTGTGGTAGATGCCGATGGTGACTCTATCAGCATCTCAGTCAGTACCGAGGTGTCAGTGCCGATGAGTTCAGGGACTAACTGCCACCTGGGGGAGCGAGGCCCATCAGTGTCAACGGTATCCATGACCGAGGGACGCTGAGGCGATCGCGAAGGTGCCATTCGAGACAGTGGGGTCTTGGCTACCTTTTTATTCTTTTTCTTTTTCTTCCTCTGCTCCTCCAGAGAGGAGGAGGTGATTTTGCTGGAGTTGGCCTTTTTCGACAATTTCTTGGCTAAGTTTAGTGTCATAGCCCGAGTCGGAGAGGCTGACTGCCCACTAAGTCCCGGTTCTTGTAGAAGTGGGGACAGGGGTGTATTATCCGGGGGTTATTCCCCTGAAATAGCCACATCCTGAAGCGTTTTGGTCCACATAATGGCCTTGAGTGTATCGGCCCGGTGTCTTCAAGTTTGCTTGGAGAAGGTCTGGCAGAAGCGACACTTCTCGACGACGTGGCCCTCACCCAGGCACACGAGGCAAAGGGAGTGGCCGTCAGAGGATGGGAGCTTACTCCCACAAGAAGTGCACTTCCGAAACAGAGCTTGAAGGGTCATACAACTCGTCCAATGTCCTTCAGATCACAGAAAGCAATCCAAAAAAAAGGAAGAACTATAATATTAACTAACTACTAACAGTAACTAAACTATATATAGGAGAATAAAAAATGCCTGAAAATTCCATTGAACAGAGAAGCTCTCCGAACAGTGTTGTCATGATGGTGGTCGAAAGAGAACTGAGGGGAATGGGCGGGAACCCTTCTGGGCATGCACACTGCGTTGTGAGGGGAGGGGTTCCTGCCCCAAATGCCTCAACTCTAGAAGTTTCCCAGCAGTGCTCCGCACAGGTGCAAATCCCATGTGTGATGCACAGAGACCATGAAGGAGAACTTTATCTTTTAATCTGAAATGAGATTTCCTGAATCAGGGCTAATAAGCAGACTGAATACAGGCAAGACAGAGGCTAAGTTAGTAGGTGGTTCACCTGTCTGGTTAAGTGGCTTTCAACCGGCTCTCAATGGGGTTGCACTCCCCTAGAATGAGCAAGCCTGTAGTCTGGGGGTGTTTATACACCCAGCTCTTCCACTTGAGGCCTTAGTGCCTTGAAGTGCCTTCTGTCAATCCTACCTGGACAGAGATAGCTGGCTACAATTATCCATGCACTGGTAACTTCCTGCCTGGATCATTGCAATGCTTTGATACGTGGGGCTACCTCCAAAATAGTGGGATGATGGGTTTTTCCAACAATGGTCTTGGCACAGCTTCCCTCCAGATATCTGGTACCCAGTCTTCCCTCAAAGAAGCATTTACAATCTAAAACACCCAACTTGTCATTTCGACTCCGGCAACTTTAATCAGCCAGTATAGGAAAGAGCTGAATGAATATGTGATCAGACTGCAAACCATGTAGGGCTTTAAAGGTAATAACCAACACTTTATACTTTGCCTGGAAACTGACCGGCAGCCAGTGAAGTGATTTTAAAACTGGTGTAATGTGATCACCCCTAGGTGTACCGGTGTACCGGTGTACCGGTGACCAACCTGGCTGCCATATTTTGAACAGGTTGAAGTTTCCGGACTAGGCACAAAGGTAGCCCTATGTACAGCGCATTGCAGAAGTCGAGCCTCGAAGTTACCAGCACATGCACTACCGTCTTTAGGTCTTCCAACTCTAGGAAGGGGCGCAGCTGGCGTATCAGCCGAAGCTGATAGTAGGCACTCCTGGCCGTCGCATCAATCTGAGCTGTCATTTGGAGTGACGGATCCAGGAGTACCCCTAAGCTGCGAACACAATCTTTCAGGGGGGGTGTAACCCCATCCAGAACTGGTTGACACACCTCCAGACCCAGGTTGGGGCCTTTGACAGCAAGCACCTCCGTCTTGTCTGGATTCAGCTTCAGTTTGTTTTTCCACATCCAGCCCATTACCGCCTCCAAGCATTCATTCAGAGGAGACACACTATCCTTAGCTGACGATGTTGTCGAAGGCATAGAGAAATATATTTGGGTGTCATCAGCGTATTGATAGCACCCCGCCCCATGCCTCCGGATGATCTCTCCCAGCGGTTTCATGTAAATGTTAAACAGCATTGGGGAAAGGATGGCACCTTGTGGTACACCACATAGCAACTCCTTCTTTGAAGAGCAGCTATCCCCAAGCATCACCATCTGGAACCTGCCCGAAAGATAGGATCGGAACCACTGAAGCACAGTGCCCCTGATTCCCAATTCCCCCAGGCACTCCAGAAGGATACCATGGTCAATGGTATCGAAAGCCGCTGAGAGGTCCAGGAGTACCAGCAGGGACACACTCCCCCTGTCAATACTGAGGCATAGAACATCCACTAAAAACAAATGGGCAGTAGTGTGATGGGCTCCCTCACTGATTGTGACAATGCAAATGTTCTACCTGTTTCATTACACAGAGCCATCTAGTGGCTGAATTGTAGCACAACAGCATCATTCTACTCTGGCGATATCTCGCATTAACCTCTCCTATCGATTTATCTCCAATCTTTTTAAAAGTGGAATAAATCTCAAAAAGCACAGAAGATGTAAAAGATATGCAAACTTCTATGAGTGACCAATCACAAGCATGCAATAAAAGACTCATGAAGAAATGTTCTAGATCAACCTATCTTGATGCTGCTCAGCCACCAGATTTACTGGAAATGGTGGACCAGTTCTCTGGTGCTGTTAGGGCTTTTTAAAAATGTGCAACCATACAAAAAATGTACAGTTCAAGGGAAAATATGCAATTCCAAAAGAACATTGCTGTAGTTCAAAATTCAATACATGCAAAACCTGTATTGTTAGCTGATGTAAAAAGTGGCTGATAACAATGTGAAAAGTATAGTGTGTAGTCCAAGCTCATCTAGAACCCTGACCAAGCATATTCATTTCTCCTTCCACTGCTAAAGACGCTCCCCACAGACTCCACTGCTACTCTCTAGAGCTGCTTTCCCCACCCTGGTGCCCTTCAAATATTTTGGACCTCAACTCCAATCAATCCCAGCAAGCATAGCCAATGGTCAGGAATATTCACTAATGTTTCCAAGATGAAGGAAATCATTCCAGGACAAGTCATACGAAGTTGTCGATGTTATGATGAGGGCATGATATTCTTAAGACCGCTGTACTGTGCATTTGATTTTTTCCCCTTTTGTTCCTAAGCGCCTTTTGTTTTATCCCTCACTCTAAATAAAGTTTTGATGGAGTTCATGATACTTCTTGAATATAACACTCTTTTGAAGTAATACTGTTCAAGTATCAGGAGCTTCTATTTGTTTCTCTGTGTAGGCTTCTCAATGTCATGGAATGTGATGGATGCTAAGCAACAAAGACCACACACAAGGAAAGTGCACAGGTGTGTTGGAGTGGTGTGCACAATGCATGCAAAGTACAACCACCAACTGCTGTGCAGGTTCCCCCCTCTGGAAAAATTCCAGCATGCACCCATTCTCTTGCAGCAGGATATTCCTTGTGAAACATGAGTACCACCATACACCACCAGAAGGAATTGTCCCAGCCCTCCACAACAGGGGCATGTAAACTGGTGCCCTCCAGATGTTTTGGACTACATCTGCCATCCCTGACCATTGGCCATCCTGGCTGGGGCTTATGACAATTGTAGTAAAAAAAAAAAACCTACTCTGCTGGGTAGTACAGTTGCCAGTTTGAGGGAGTGGGTGAGTGGTACTGTGAGTTGGCAACATTTTTTAAGGCTGCTGAGTAACCACCACAGGCACCTTTCAGAAGACTGCTTCAAGATCAGGAGGCAGTGCTGGAAGCTGTGTGTTGATAGTGAAGAGGGTTTGGATCAGATTTGTGAAGTCCTAAAATAGATTAATTTGGCAGAGAAAGGATTGTGGGACCAACTAATAGAACTAAGGATGTATTTGGAGAGCTGAGAGACTTCCTTGGTAAGTTGGACAGGAGTAGATCTAAAAACTGGAAAAAGCTCTAATTGAAAGGGGGGAGAATTGTTTTGGAATGGAAGAAGCTACCATTTTAGAGCTGGGGAGGGTGTGGTTGTTAGCTTCTATGAGCTCCATCAGATGGGGGGAAGGGGAATCACACTTGCTTACCGGTGCTTCTGCACCCCAGCTTTTGTTGCTCCATACTTCCTCTTCTCTCAGGGAGAAGAAAGAGGAAGTTAAAAAGTACATGTGGCCCATTCAGGGGCTGCCTTTATCGCGCAGGCGATAGTGGCAATTTCCATCTTTAAGAGCTTCATCACACTAGCTATTTAGTCCGCTCTCGCCATGCCTGGTGTGTGAATTTGCAGCATGGTACTCATATGATGCCGTGCCTGTTCTGCTGACACCTCTCCTCTTCCCCAGCCTTTCCTATAACGCTAAAAGTCTGGATTATTTTCCCTAAGTGCATTTAATGTGCCCTAAATCTCCATGTAGTTTAAAAAGAACTGGGGGCTTGAATGGATTGCATCAGGTCCTGGCAGGGAAAAGCAATCTATGCCAGCAGCCGGCAGCAAGCCTCAATATAAAACCCAATCCTTGCATGCCAAGCTCAAAAGCGTTTTTTAAAATCATACAATGCCTGAATCTCTGCAGAGACAGGATTGTACTCCCTCAATGCCCCCAAAGAGCCAGACTAAGCTGTCATTCTATTTTTGCGGTCTGGTTGACGTACTCATCTGCCAGGACCTGACTGGAGGGAGAAAGAGAAGGGGTGGGGTGGGGTGGAGCGGAAGAGCTAACAAGCCACCCACTGAGCAAAGACGTGAAAGAGCAGCTATTCAGGTGAAAGGGATCATAAGCTTGACACGGTTTTGCCTCAGAGGTAAAAAAAACACGGAGGCAAACCGGGGGGGGGGGGGAATTAGGTGTGATGGAGGTCTAAGAACAATATGGACTTACCAGGAGCATTTTTTGTTGCACGAAGAAGGCTAGAAGGGGCAGGAGGCGCACGAGAGGCAGACGGCAATGTGAGAGGAACCCGTAAAAATCCATGAGTGCCCAGTAATGCGCATGCAATATAATGCTCGCCTGATGACGCCCTGCGTCCCATGCAACCTTGGATATATTCTCTAGGATAGAAACCTTCACTACTGGCAATCAATCTCTAAGGGAGAAATACGATATAGGGTGGGATCCTCCTCAACAATTAAATCACTGGATGAAATTATTTTCCTTTGGATCCATGGCATTGATCTGAGATAAATTTATTTTTATTTGCATTATGATGACCTGCGTTTCTTTTTTCAACTTGTTCTTTTTCAGGAATGTTTTAAATGGAATAAATGTTTGTTTGCACTACATGATAGCGCAAAGCATTTTGTCTCACTAAGGGTGCAATCCTATGTATGTTTAGGTAGAAAAAAGTCCCACTATCCCCAGTTAGTATCACCATTAACAATATTTAAATGATGAAGTCTAACAGAAATGGTACTTGAAAAAAGAGCAAGTTAACAACCATATTGCTATTAGTATTCAAACTAATTTGGATACCCAACCCTGAAGAGGATGGGATGGCTACATACTTTGTGGGCCCTATTCACCACTGCCCACTGCCTGGGTGACTGTTCTGTTCACAACATTCAAGTGTTTGTGAATGTACTATTTTTCCCTTCTTCAACACATATACATAATCAAGTTATTTTAAACGGAACATTTTACTGAAATAAAATGTGCCTTTATTTGCTTTTAGAAAAAATAATATTAAAATATTCAGAACCTCCCTATGACACATTCCCTTGTCCGTTTTGCAACTGCAGCTGTCCTCTCAGGTTATGTAACCTGGACTGATGCCATTTGGTCATCTCTGAATGAAGCAATCTTATTTGTCATGTCACTTGTGATGCCTTAAACAGGATGCCCCCCCCCCCAGCAAGATATAAGAGATGGAAAAGTGAGCAAATGTAGACATGGTGTCAAAGGTACAGACAGAAGCGACACTTCTTCCTAGCACTTCCCCAAGTGGAGCAAAATCTTAGCTCAGAGTTAGGAGCAGAGCAATCACAGTCCGTCTAGTGCCGGGCTGAAGCATTTGCATCAGCTTTTCTTACTGCATTCAAAGGGGAGGGCACCCTGAAAGAAGGAGTGCAGACATACTGGTGGGGGGTCAATTTTTGGGTGGGGGGATAGTAGTACTTACAAACTGAATGAATAGGTGACAATGGCGTCTTTTTGGTTTTTTTCTTTTGCATTTTAAAAGCCCATGCTATGGTTTGGCTGCACCTCAGCAGCCCCGCTAGTAATTGCTTTGAAACTGAAGCCTAGGATGCTCCTGGGAATGACACTACATCATGATGTCGTGTTTTGCCCAGGGATATTCTAGACCCCAGTTTCAACGTGATTAGTAAGCAGTGTGATAAAGTGTAGTGGTTAGAGTATTGGACTGGGACTTGGGAGATACATGGTCTTGTCTCCACTTGGCCATGAAGTTCCCCGCCTCGATCCGTTGGGAGAGGCGGGTGATAAATAAATAAATATATTATTATTATTATTATTATTATTAGGTGACTTTGGACCAGTTACTGACTCTCAGCCTCTAAGGGCTGTTGTGTATGGAGAGTAGGAGGATCATATAAGCCACCTTGGGTTCCTTGCAAGAAGAAAAAAAGGTAGGATATCAAATTATTATTATTATTATTATTATTTTAAAAAAGAGTTTGTAGTCATAAGTACTCTCTTCAACCAAAAGTTACCCAAGTTACCCAACCAAAGTGCCAGTGAAGGTGAGCTAAGGAACAGTACTCTCTCATAATGCTCTTCGAGCAACATATAGTGCCTGAAGCAAGATATAAAAGTGGCCTAGAACCAGCCAAAATCCCCTGGAGCAAGGTGACTTACTCCTTGGGAACAATGGAAAGTCAAGGCTGAATGTGCAGGGACAAAGACAAATGAGTGCTTTATTGAAATGAGAGAACTAGAACAACGTCATCGGCCCCAGGTTCCCATCAGCTGATATAGAATCACAGAATAGTAGAGTCAGAAGGGGCCTATAAGGCCATCGAGTCCAACCCCCTGCTCAATGCAGGAATCCACCTTAAAGCATACCTGACAGATGGCTATTCTAATAATGCATGCAATAGACTGCCAGAAAGGAGAGATAGCTTCTTCTGGATAGCTCATCCAATGCTCACCCAGATTCATGGAATCGTAAATGATCAAGCAGCTAGAGCAACTCTCTCATGAGGAAAGTTTGCAACATTTGGGACTGTCAGGAAAAAAGGCAAGTAATGGGAAACAAGATGGGTGTTCAAAATAATGCATGTTGAGGAGAAAGTGGATAGGGGTAATTTTTCTTCCTCTCTCAGAGCCTATCTACATTGTCCTTAAAACGACTTATATTCTGTTTAAAAACGTGGTTTTTGAAGTCGTTTCATTACGTGGTAGGACACACTAAGCAGTACTTAGGTTTCATAGTGACTGCTACCTCCGTCCTGAAAGCGTTCAGTGGTGTCACACAGGGACCCCCTCTACAAGAATTCGGTTTGACGCCTGGTTCTACGATTATGAGCATCTTCTCAGAAGCGCTTTATGGTAAATGACTGTATGCAGGAGGTAATTGAGCGCACAACTGGTGGCCTTACCGGTTGTTTGAAATGCGCTTTAGAAGTAGTTAATGCGGAGAATCACTTGTTCACATAGTCAAAATGCGCTTTAATGGCCGCAGCAAAATAAAACTCGCTATTAAATGCGCATTCTATAATGCATATAATCGGATAGATAACGCGCCTCAACTCCCGATTTGCGCTCCGCTCATGTAGAGGTAAAAATTTTAATGAGACTTGAAGGAGCTTTAAACCTCTCGTGTAGACCAGGGTTATTTCTGTGTTTTGCAGGCTGCTTGGGTTACTGAGACAGAAGTGGGTGGGGTCAAGCAGCCTGCAAAACAAAAGCTAAAGAAGAAGAGACCTAGAATTAACCCTGTAATACACCAATGAACACGGAGGTAGCAGTCACGATGAAACTTAAGTACTGCTCAGTGTGTCCTAGCACGTAATGAAACGACTTAAAAACCATATTTTTAAACAGAATATAAGTCGTTTTAAGGGCAATGTGGATAGGTTCTCAGTTGCTGGGGAACACTCATGTTCTATTTGTTGTTGTTTTGCCAGACAGCTAGTTAGCCACTGTGAACAGGGTGCCTCTACAAGAGCGATTTAAAGCTCTTTCAAAGCGCATTACCGATTTTACCTCCACATGAATGGAGTGCAAATCGGGGGTTGAGGCGCTTTTTCTGTCCGATTATGTGCATTATCGAATGCGCTTTAAATAGCGAGTTTTAATTAACCACAGGAGTTAAAGCGCCTTATGACCATCTAAACAAGCGATGCTCCACATGAAAACAACTTTAAAGCGCGTTTCATACAACCAGTAATACGCTTCACCACCTCCCATGTATAGGGAGTAGGCGTAAAAGTGATTGGGAGAAGATGCGCATAATCGGATAACCGGGCATCAAACTGAAATCTTGTAGAGGGGACCTCGGATAAGATGGATCCCTGGTCTGATTCAGCATGGCTTGTCTCCTCCTCCTCCTCCTCCTCCTCCTCCTCCTCCTCCTCCTCCTCCTCTTTCAGCATAGCGGAACACAGATTAACAGAGATACCCTCAGTTGCAATACCACCTCCACAGCAGAAGATAATCCATTACATAGGGCAAGCAATGGATGTGGATCAAAGCAAAAATGTGAGGAGTCGGGACTTTGAATATTTTGAGGACAAACCTTCTGGCAGCATGCAGTCCTTGCTCTGTCATCACTATAACTACACAGGCAGGCCTTTTCATCAGCCATTTTGTCTTCTTGTCCCCTATGCCAATCTCATCACACACATTTTATGCAGTGGCAAGTGAGGTTGAAGTTTAAACTTAAAAATTAGTTCAAATTTACATTGTGAACGTTTACATTCCCATCCAGTCATTATAGATTTCAAATTCACAAATTCTGAAAATCTATAGTTTGGTGTGGTATTGAAACTTAAAATATTCTCTAGGTTCATGTGTTGAAATGAAACTATAAAATATAAACTTGAGTTATTGTTTTTTGTTTGCTTCAGAAGTTTCAGCATAACCATGATTAAGGCTTTCCAGTACTTTGAAATGTTAGTTTGCACTTCATAACTTTTGTTTTCATTAATTCCATAATGGAATACACCTGAATTCTTATGTAAGGTTTCATAGCTTGACAAATGTATTGATTTTGAATATGATTGTTTTAAAATTTGAATCTGATCGTTCTCTACTGGATGTAGAGAAGGTGGTTCACTACCTTTACCACCAGAATGAAAGCCAATTGGGCGATCAAAGCAGAGACAGAGCACTCTCCTTCCACAACCAATCAGCAATCTTTTAATCACTGCTCAGCTATTTCCAATCAGCTGAGCAATGGCAAGGAAGGAGATTTTGTGTAGGAGAGGTTTAGCACTTCCCTTTCAGCAGTTTCCGCCCCCCCTTTCTGGCTTTGCTGCTGTTTAAGAGAGGACTGCTCTTTTGGGATTGACTGCTTCAAGCTGACCAGTTGCTTTGAGTCAGTGGCTTCTAAGGCAGCCATCTTTCATTATCCCTTGCCTTTTCCTAATGGGGTGGGGCTCCAGAAAGAGGATGAGCTCTTGGTGAGACCTACCCTATCATGAGCCATGTTTCTATATAAAACCCTGATTTTGAAGATTTGGTCCTATTCTTTCCATAGAAGATACACCTTCCCTCCCAAGGAAATTTGATGTCTTGAATGGGAAAATACTTAGAACACTGAAGAACTCAGGTTTAGGTTCTTCAAAGCCTGCGCATTTAAGAATATTTGTGAATGTGTGCTGTAATCCAGAAACAAATTAGAGCGCTATCGTTCGAGAGATATTTTTTATTTCTTTATTTTATTTTACAATGGAAGTAAATTCAACAGCAACTTAAGTGAGCCATCCTACAGTTTTTATTCATATGGCTTTGCCTTTCTGATGTGATGAGTCTCACTGTCGTCTGTGAAAGGATGATTTTTGCAAATGCAGATTGCTCAATGATAATACGCAGATTAAGATTTAGTGGGTAAGATTCCAGGAACTGTTCTACTGTTACCAGAGTTTTGGGATGTGTGAAAATAGAAGATTCAAAGGAATGTGCCCATAAAACCTTTTCAGATTTGAACTTTTGTTGCACAGTGTGTATTTACTTTGGAAATTGACTAATTAGAAGTCAGCAGTGAAAAATGTACCCATTTTTAATGTTATTCCGAAAACTGCCTACAACAAAAGGACAAGGATGGTAAAGGGGGGAGGGGGATGTGAGAAACCTCTTACCAGCAGGTACCATGAATTATGAAATTCTAAGATACATTATGACATCACCAGGGAGCGTGACTTAGGTCAAGAGCTTGGCAGGAGGGTTTGGCATCTGCTAAATCAACAGCAATCAGACTTGGAAAACCAACATGCTTTGCCACCATAAAATTTAAAAGAGAGCTTATTGTGCCTCAAACACAGCAGCAGGTTTAATAGAAAAGTAGACATGTTTATAACCCCAGATTTACAGCATGACTTATAAACACCTTATTACTTAGAATCCAGTCTGCTGCCCTAGAAACTAAGAATGCTACTTTGTTGAGAAGAAGGATTTGTTGACATAAATGCCTTGACTAAGTTTGCCATTGTGGTTAACCAAAATGCATTTACTACTGAGAAAGTAAATAAAAGCAAACAAGTTGTCTCTTATACTACAATACAAGAAGGTTCAAATCTGACCAAGCTTAATGCAATGACATAAATATGCTTAATATTTATGAAATATTTAGGAATCATTTGCCAGGTAGGGCTACAAGCCTCAGGTGAGTTCAGCTTAATTGGAATGTGTTTTCTAGAGCTTAGAAACATATTATCTGGGGTGACCATATGAAAAGGAGGACAGCTCTCCTGTATCTTTAACAGTTGAATAGAGAAGGGAATTTCAGCAGGTGTCATTTGTATGCATGCAGCACCCAGTGAAATTCCCTCTTCATCACAACAGTTAAAACTGCAGGAACCCTGCCCTCTTGACCAGATACAAAAGAGGGCATGGCTCCTGCAGCTTTAACTGTTGTGATGAAGAGGGAATTTCACCAGCATACCTGCTGAAATGTGAGTCAAAATGGAATTCAGAAGCTGGGTGCATGCTGGCTGGCAACTAAATGCAGATGGCATTGTTATGGGGTTTACATTGGTAAAATGAAATATCAACTTTTAAAAAGATTAGACATGGAAGGAAATTCAAAGGTACAGAGGCAATAAAAAAGATATGTGGTATACAGCTAACAGCTCAAGATAATAATGGTAGTATAAGCACTAGTTCAAATAAAAATGTCTGCTCTGAATGCATCCAAATTTTAAAAAAATATTGGATTTTACAAAATTACAAAGAAAATTCATCCAGAGTTCAACTCTTAGAAAGACAGATTGAAATACCATTATAGAAATCTGTAATGGGACTATATTTGGAATAATGTGTATAATTCTAGTCAGTGAATCTCGAAAAGGATATTGTAGAGCCAGAAAAAGTGCAGAAAAGGACCTGGAGCATTTCTCCTATGAGGAAAGGTTACACTGTTTGGGGTTGTTTAGTTTAGAAAAAAGATGTGTAAGGGAGAACATGGTAGAGGAATCTACTTATTTAAAATGCTACAGCAACGTGTGGTATACTGTAGGTGCCAAGCTATGAGAAGAACTTTTTGTTGCATTGCTAAGCAACATGATACAGCTGGCATTGAAACATATAATAGCGGAAGCAGCCAAACTGCTGCTGCCCACCCACCTGCCCAAGGGACTTACCTAAGGCCTCCATGCATGCCACTGAGCCACCTGGCCTCCTCTCTGGACTGCCTTAGATTTAGTGTTGTAAAGGAGGTAGGCTGGGCAGCTCGCCCGCACATGGTGAGGCCTCAGGTAAGTCCCGCAGGCAGGTGAGTTGGGGGGGGGGGGCAGCAGCTGGGGGGGGGGGGAATCCAATGGACTCCCAGTCAGCCTCATGCCCAGAAAACCAGAGCAGCAGCCCCTATAAATTTATAATACTGAACAATAAAATACTAACCTGCAGATGCTCTTTGCAGGAGGCAAGCTAGTATTAAAATATAGTATGGAGAAAGTATATAGAGGGCTTTTCTTTCTCTTTCTGAAAGATGGGAGATTCAGATTAGATAGGCTGACCATATGAAAAGGAGGACAGGGCTCATGTCACTTTAACAGTTGTAGAGTAAAGGGAATTTCAGCCAGTGTCATTTGTATGCAATTAGTCCCTGGTGAAATTCCCTCTTCATCACAACAGTTAAAGTTGCAGGCACTATACTAGAGTGACCAGATACAAAAGAAGGCAACTTTAACTGTTGTGATGAAGAGGGAATTTCACCAGGAACTAATTGCATACAAATGACACTGGCTGAAATTCCCTTTTCTCTACAACTGTTAAAGTTACAGGAGCCCTGTCCTCCTTTTCATATGGTCAGCCTAGATTAGACAAAAAGGAAATATTTCTTCACACTTCCAAGAGATGGATGATGACTGCCACCAACTCAAGCAGCTTTAAAAGGGGATTAGACAAATCCATGGAGGTTAAGGCAACTAGTCATGCTGCCTATATGCTACCTCCAGGATCAAAGGCAGTATGCCTATGTACACTAGTTGTTGGGGAACATGAGCAGGAAGATGCTATTGTGTTCATGTGCTGTTTGTGGGCTTCATAGAGGCATGGACTAGGTAGGCCTTTGGTTTGATCCAGTAGGGCTCTTATTATGTTCTACATACTGAAATGGTATATCCAAGAACCCAAAATGTTGATCCCAAATTCTGATTTTTGAAACTTGAAACAAAATTATGAACAGTATATTCATGGTGGTATATCTGGATTAATAGCAAACAGTGCCAATCATTTGTGTGGCAGTATGCTTGCCATTCAAGAGCATTGTATGCACCTTGGGTGCTGAATACAAGCTTTCTTCCCTACAGCTTCATCCTACATACATATGTGGAGTAGGGAGCTCCAGAAGTAAATTCAATGTGTGGAAAAATGTTTTCACACACAGGATAAGGCATTTATGTTTATGTACAACACAGTCAAACTATCAAACCCTTTAGCCTCAAAACCATATGATATAACCATTTACAGTACATACGAACAGTATCTTAATAGAAATGGACCTCGTTACAGTTCAGAAATGTCAGATTCAGGTCGACAAATAGGCTAACCTTTTGGCTATTTTTTTTTTTTTTGTAAATGTGGTAAATATTTTATTTTTTGCTAGTTAGTTAGTTAGTTCTGGCCATAAACTATGGTGACCATATGAAAAGGAGGACAGGGCCCCTGTATCTTTAACAGTTGCATAGAAAAGGGAATGTCAGCAGGTGTCATTTGTATGCATGCAGCACCTGGTGAAATTCCCTGTTCATCACAACAGTTAAAGCTGCAGGGGCCCTGCCCTCTTTTGTATCTGGTCACTCTAGCTAAGAGGGCAGGGCTCCTGCAGCTTTAACTGTTGCGATGAAGAGTGATTTCTCCAGGTGCTGCATGCATACAAATGACACCTGCTGAAATCCCCTTTTCTCCACAACTGTTAAAGATACAGGAGCCCTGTCCTCCTTTCCATATGGTCACCCTACATAAACTGAGGCAAAAATCTAACATTAAGACTGCTGTGGGTACTAAAAGGAATCTAAGGAAAGATGTTAAGGTTCTCCTTGAGGAACATAGATCAGAGTGGTAATATCAAATGGACAACAAATGGACAAAATAACTCGACACTGTTTGGAATAGGAAGAAAGGTGACATGCTCAATTGCATGATTGTTGAGCAATATGAGTCTGGCCTGTTGTATTTAGTATTAAATTTTAATCAATATAATTACATATTAATAGGGTGACCATATTTTGGAAACCAAAAAGGAGGACAACATGGCCTCCCCCAATGGGGTGTGCCCACCAATATGGCCAGCCCCAATGGGGCATGCCCACCAATATGGCCAGCCCCAAGGGGGCGTGCCCACCAACATGGCCAGCCCCCAAGGGGGAGTGCCCACCAACATGCCCACCCAAACATGGCGTTGGTCATATGTCTGATTTCACAGCACACAATTAAGACAAACCTGTTCTATATAACATCTTAATTGATTTCAATAAAGCTTACTCCCAGATAAATGAATATAGGATTGCAGCCTCTTCACATTTACTCTAGCAAGCGCAAGCCCTTCCTGTCAAGGAGAACTATGCACTCACCAGAACCTGGCATCGTGTATCATGCAACCAACGGGTACTCTCCAGAAAGATGCTTTCAGAGCCGAGGAAATCCAGACACACTCAAACAAGTCAAGCCAAGCTATCCTATGCTGGGACAGAACAATTCTGGGACAAAACAATACTTTGCAATCGACGAAACATAACATTCATAAACAAAAAAAGAAAAACACAACTATCTCATTGTCATAACAATACCTAATCACAAAAATGTTGCAGAAAAGGAAGAGGAAAAGAGAGAAAAATATACACCACAGGCTATGAAAATTAAAACACTGTGGCAAGAGGGAAAAGTTACAAATATTCCGTTAGTCACAGCAGTCACCAGCATCACATCATATATATTTTTTTACAGAAAACCTTCAGAAACTAGACCTACCAAAACACATCCACACCAACATCCAGAAAGCAGTCATACTTAAAACATGCTCAAGTCAGGAAATGTCTGAATCTTTAAAAGACAGCATGACTTGGCAAAGCCAGTCATGTTCATCAAGAGAAACCACCAAGAAAAGAGACCAGATACAAAAGAAGGGAGGGCTCCTGCAGCTTTAACTGTTGTGATGATGATGGAATTTCACCATGTGCTGCATGCATCCAAATGACACCAGCTGAAATTCACTTTTCTATACAGGAGCCCAGTCCTTCTTTCCATATGGTCACCCTTCAGTCCTAAGGGGTTTGAGAGGCAAGTTGTATAAGGTTTTGATGCACTTGGTGCCAACTATAGCCACCTGAATTTTAGAAGTTTTTGCAATATGGTTGTGTAATATAAGACAATAGCCCCAACACTGTTTTGTGAGATCTATGTCAGTAGAGCCAACCTTTATAGCTTGCTAACCAGCAATTATTTTGTGGTTGGACGCTACATAGAAAAATAATTTCCTCCTCCTTTTAAAATGTTGACTTTTGTAATGTTTGTTTATATACATAATTTATTTATTACTTTTCTGTCCTGCCTTTCCTCCAAGGAGCCCAATGTGACATAATGGAGCTCACGGGGTGACTTTGGGCCAGTCACAGACTTTCAGTCAAACCTTCCTCACAGGGTTGTTATTGTGAGGATAAAATGGAGGAGGAGGATTATGTATGCCGCCTTGGATTCCTTGGAAGAAAAAAGGCAAGAGCTAAATGTAATACAATAAAAATAAAATAAAATAAATAAATGGACATCAACGAGTTAAGAGAGGCCAGGAAAGGAGAGTAAATGGGAAAGGGTCCCTACACCCTTTGTACCTGGTGCAATGTTACTGCCTGATATTCAGTTGGGACAGGAACCAGATTGATATTAAGTATAAGAATGCTTTTAAATTCATCACTCTTGCAATGCATGGTATTGCAATGTCTCCATCTGCTTATTATAAACTACTTCAGTGGAAAATGGAGTGAGGCTGTGGGAGTCTCACAATTTAATTCTGAAGTCATATACTTGCAGTTTACCAACAGTACAATTTGGTGGGGGCTACACTTGTCTTTTTGTTTTTATGTAGAACTTACATGACTTCTGCCAAGATGAGTGGCTTACCACAGAAAATGGAAAGGTTTAAAAATAGAGATGTAAATTGGAAAGGAATTGATTGGGTAAATAATATTATTTGCACTTTGAAGAGCCTTAAGAAATGGAGCAATAAGCACACTCTTCTGCAGATAGAGCAAACTCTATGGACCAATAACATATTCCTCTAAACCTTTTCATTTCAGGGCTTTAAAAAATGATATCTTAAAATAAGGAAAGAAACTTCATATGCACCCAGTGATAAATTATCAATATGATACTTTAATTTATAGATGTGAGACATTCATATACCACTCTCAGTATCACTTGTGGTGGGGGTGGACCCAACATTTTTTATTTCTACATAGTTGTAAGCGAGGATCAACCTGTTGATAATTCTTAGAACTTTCGTGCTGCTTTCAGGGACTTTAGAGGAAGCCTGTCAGTATATATCTTTTGTAGACAAGTGCTGACTCAGGTAAAATTTATGCTGGTTTGCATTCTGAAGTAGGGCGTAATCCAGGCAAAGTAAAGCAACTTAATCAACAACACTGACAATTAATATTTTCTTCTATTCTCCACAAAATCCTTCCTTTTACTCAGTGTGTTCACATATATTTAAAGCACAATCCTACACATGTCTACACAGAAGGAAGTCTCATTGAGTACAATGAGGCTTTCTTCCAGATAAGGGGGGTACAGGATTGCAGCTTTAATTTTTAGATCCTCTTATGTTTGTCAGTAGCATTTATACTACAAACTAATCATGCATATTAAAATTACCACCACCTCTCCCCATGCTGCTGGTGTCCTGCAGCTGCTTGCCCCAGCTTCTTACCTTGCACACTTTCACCATGCGGCCACCAGCCAGCTACCCATCTGCCGCGTCTAGTGGGCTGCTGCGCTAGGCCAGGCTGCAGCTCCATGCCCAGGCCAGGCCGATCACTGCCGAAGCAGGCCTTTCCGAGGCCTGTCTATGGCAAATCTGGATTCCTAATGCCTCGTCGCCATAGCAACAAGGCACTAGGACCCCAGATTTGCCATGGGTGGCCTTCGGAAGGCCTCTTTCAGCCACTTCCGGAAGTGGCCGAAACAGGCCTTCTGAGGCTTCTCCATGGCAAATCTAGATTCCTAATGCCTCGTCGCTATGGCGACGATGCACTAGGACCCCGGATTTGCCATAGGTGGCTCTCGGAATGCCAGTTTCGGACACTTCCGAAAGTGCCTGAAACAAGCCTTCTGAGGCCAGCCCTCTGCAGATCCTTCACCCTAGTGCTTCGTTGCCATGGCAACAAGGCACTAGGACCCCAGATCTGCAGAGAGCAAGCCTCAGTAGGCCCGTTTCAGGAAGTGTCCAAAACAGGCTTTTCGGGGGGCTAAATTTCCGGATTTGCCCCCCGAAAACAGGATTTCCCCCTGGATTTGGATTTGCCCGCCATTTTCCGGACATGTCCTGGCAAATCCGGGCGGATGGGCACCCTACATATTAATACCTATATCATTGAAAAATGGATTTGAATGCATGGTTTGGAGGATTTTCAGACATACGAGACAGCTTATTAACAATAACAGGTATTAAGAAAGTAAATCTTCAGACACTACTGTGCAAATTTGCTCTTTATAACAATTTATCACTTAAATATGTGTTTACAATCTAGTTTTTCCTGTTTACCTCAGTTCAGAAATAACGTCAAACCCCATGTCTTCCTGTCCATCTAGTTACAAACACTAAAAAAATGTAGGAGAGGAAAGACACTAGCATACTACAAACCTTCAATACAAATAAAGAATCTCTCCTCACGCTTTTGGGGGGGTGGCACATCAGCTCAGACTGGGGGGATCATCAGACTGGGGGAAATTGTGTTTCCTTACCGTGGCTTTTGCTTCCTGATGCTCTTCTGCTATAGGGAGGAGAAAAATGGCACAGGAGAGAAAGGGGAAACAAGCTGCAACCACATGGTCCATTCAGTGTAGTGGGACAGCACCCTCTAGTGGGCGTTTTATAGCTAAATTTCTCTGCACACGGCAGGAAATGGCGACCAATTTTATTATAACTCAGAAGGGTTGCATTTTGTTTGGATTATTTTGCTATGAAAAAATGGCAGAAGGAGCAGGAAACCAGCGGGAGGTGCACAGGAAGCAGACGCCGTTATGAGAGGGACCCGTGAAAATCCGGGAATGCCCAGTAACGAGCGTGCTATCTAATGCTCATCTGATGACGCTCTGTGTTTACTTGGAAAAAATATTATTGATTTCAATAAGATTCACTTACAAGTAAGCCTGCTTAGTATTGTAACCTGTGTTACAAAACAATTTGTACCTATAAATTGTGAATAGGATTGTATAGTAAGTTATGAAATTTAAGCCAATTTAAGCTTTTTACTGTCTCCTTCTTTTTGAACCTTTAGTATATTGCACCATCCTGTTTTCAAACCTATCTCTGGCCTTTATCCCACGTACCCGGTTTGCTTCTGGGGGTTCCCCCTCCGCTTCTTATGCGAATGTAGCCTTTTGATCACACGTGGTCGCTTTTGCTCCAATACCTCAGCCAACTTGCCTGAACTTGCCTGCAAACGGACAATCCCCATTCAGGGATATTTCAAAAGAGGAACTAAAAAAGGAGCACTCGGTGCGAGAACAGCAAGAGGGGGACGAGACATTGTGTGAAAGAATTGGATCAAATTCGCGGTGAGTGTGCTTCAAACCACCCGTGTGATAAAGGCCTCTGTCTTAAGATCCAGGAACTGCTCATTAAAAAAAAAGAGCCTATGAGCTATTCGTTTGTCATTTTTATGAGATTAATTTACCTAAGAATTCACATTTTGTGGTCCTAAACATTATACGCAAAGAAGTAAAACAAATCTCCAGCAAAATTTTTGTTTTGTTTTTACAGAAAAACTGCTTTAAGACAGTGTGGAAAAAAAACAGGGAGAGGAGCTGCTTTCTCTGCCTGCTTCTCTGCTACAAATCTCTCATCTGTTATTATCACACAGGGTTCCCAATGTACGTTTTTAGGGTAAATATATGTTTGGAGCCCCACAGAGAGAAAATGATTTGGAGACTATTTGGAGCAGAAAAGCAGCAGGCAGGAAGTGAATTAAGCACCTTTACTCACTCAGCCACCCTTCTCTGTTCTTAATCACCCTCTCCAGTAGCAGTTTTTTTCTCTTTTTAAAAGACTATTGGGGGTCTGTTATATGAATTTGTATGTAATGTTTATTGAGACTCACAACTCATATTATGATATGTCATTGTCAACATCCATTAATATTTACTTTGAGCCAGAATCTGCAAACTAAAACAAATCAAACAAGTCACCCTGGGGCTGTCTAAATGCTTGGAAAGCCCTGGGGTGGGTGCGTGGTGGCACAGCATTGATTATGCAACGCTGCTGCAATCGCACACCCACCCTAAGGCTTTCTGCCAAGGCTGCGGAGAAAGAAGTCAGGGACTTATCCTGATTTTTTTCTCTGGTGCGAGGCAAGGACACGCAAGACGGCATCAAGACTGCCCCTTCCCTCGCTCCGGAGTTGCAGTGGAGACGTGGCCAAGTGGTACATGGTGCAAGGTGACCTGCGATTGGTCGCCTTCTACCAGGAAGAGGATGGGGGCGGCTCCGGTCCCTGGATGGCCACCCAGAAACCCTGCACTCTCTCCCCGGCGTCAGGATTACCCAACACCACCCCAGGGGACGGAAAGCGGGTTTCTGAGGGACGCATCACCAACCTGGCACTGTGAAGACCCCCCCCAAAACCTCCCAAAACAACTATTACTGTGCAGTGAAGCCAGTAGAGGTCTCTGTACCACTTTTACCCTGCCAGTCCCAGCCAGTTTACGGAGAGCTTCACCTATGGGGCAGTATATAAATGTAAACAACAACAACAACAATAATTTTGTACTTGGAAAAGGGAGCTTGAAAAAGCCAAGCACCTGCTGTAACCTCTTCAAATTAAAGCTATTTTAAAGGAATCCCTGCTCTGGATTCAGGTTGGTTGGTCTTAAAGACTATAGACAGAAGAGCTTCTGGCTAAGAGAACAAAGGTTCAATCAATTTTAGTGTGAGATAATCAGCAGGATTTTGTTTCATGGGATGTTAGTAAACTCCTGCTGTAGATGCTGTGGTGTGAGATGAATTGGTTCACCGTGAATCTAACATTTTTAATAAGAGGGTTGGCCGGGGGGAAACGACGACCACTGACCTGGCTACATTTTCACGAATGCTTTTTATTGGTATGAGCACACTGATAACTGTTGGGGCACATTACCTATCCCGTATACTGCTTTTCTAGTGTTATTTCCAACTTTATTTCCAGAATACTGCAACTGATGTCATTGTGTGTGTTACAAGGTATAAATGCACAAGAGGAACATAGTGTCGCCCAAATAGGATCATATCAATATGACATGAGGTGTAGAACCGGCTGTAGAATGCTGAGCTTTGAAAAAGAAAACTATAAAGGGGGAACTGGATTTCACTTCAAACTCAATACACTTTAGATCAGATGGGGGCAGAAATGTTGCCAGCATACAAATGCCATTCTTTTCCAGAAAGCGTACTGCAAAAGTGTTAATTTGTCCAGAAGTCATTTAGAACCATGAGACTTTTATTGTGCGCTTCTGATTCCTCATTCATGGTAGTTTGTATGTCCTTTAAGCAACATTGTCAGAACCTCTCCCATGCCTTGAAATCGTGATTTTTTTTTCCTAACAAGGAAAGTCTGGTATTTTTCTCAATGACATTATAGAAGCTTCATGTATTTGTGCAATTCCACTATATCACAGTACCACGTAGTATTGTGTAATGGAACATATAGAAAGGCAGAGAAAGAAAAAAACGGGGCCGCGGAACCAACCAAATGTAAAATAGCTTATCTTAATGCTGCAAGGAATCCAGAAAGAGAAGCCTTGGCAAAGGTGTGGGTTAAAAGCCTCGTGTAGAAAGCCCTTACACTTCAGGAGGTTTCTAGGTGGAGCTGTTTCATCTTTTTCTCTTTTACACATTTTCTACGTTAAGGAAAAAAACATGGTAAGAAAATATGGCACCAGAAAAGCCTTATCTGGAAGACATCAGTCAGTGTGTCTTACAGACTAATGAGATTTTCTACCATTGGAAGGGACTCTCTCCCATACTGTAGAACCCTCAGTTTGTAACTCTCCACACACAGAGCGTTTCTACATTACGACTTTTTTTCTCGGGTCTTTCCATGTTCACTACAGGCTCCTTCAGATGGCGCCCAACAGTGACCACATGATTTGTAATCGAAACCTTCCCCTCTGGACAATGTTCCTAAAGTTCAATGAAACAGCACCGCCTAGTGGTGGAATTAATCCTGCAATTATTTTAATTACTGGATTATCTCTGGGTTTTTTAGTGAGATTGTGAGGGAAGGCGCAGAAGACATCCTAAAGGTTGATGGTGTCATGTAAAGGATCCACAAACTTCTGTGAGTAGCCAATCATGAGTGTGCAATAAATTGCTCATGTAAAAAAGCTGACAGTGAGGCTTAATAATACAAATTATGATGGAAATTTTGCTTTGGTTTCCAGTCATGCTTCACTATGTAAAGATGCAGAAAACTAAGATACTTGTGGATTATTGTTGGGGTTGGGTCTGAGTCAAGACTAAAGAGAAATCAGGATCAGAGGGTAAACTAGGAAGCAGAACAAGCCAGAAATTTGAAACAAAGAGCAATCAGAATCAAAGGGCAAGCTAGGAATTGGAACCAAAGAGCAAGACCAGAACTGACAACATGCCAGGGTTTGAGACACGAGGAAAGGTCCTTATACCCCTTCATGCCTGGCTGAGCTGAGTCAGTCCGGAAAATGCTTCACTGAGAAGGTTTCCAACTGAAATTCAGTGGTTCACAACACAAGGCAGCCATACAGGTTGCATTTGGACAACACGACAGTCAACGGTGGAGTAATAATCAACTCAACAGTTGTTTAACTAGGGGGTAGTCCCCACACAACATAATACTCAACTGTGGTGTGGATTAGGATCAGTGTTGAGTTGACTATTTGTCCATGCTGAGTTGACTCACTCATCCCACACACCCCTCAGTCCTCCCACTAGTATCCCATCAGCCATTGCTGCCAAATATCTATCCTGCTGGCTGGACTAGAGCAGCAGCTGCTGGTTTGACCGCTCTTACCTTGCAACGCTGTGGCTGACAAAATAACCAACGGTGGCCAAGGAAATAATCAACTGTGCCCTCCACACTACATGATAATCAACAGTGGTTCAAATGGCCAACTCTGCACAGCATTGGTTATTTATGTTGGTTATTTCAGCCAAATAAGCAACCAATTGTTAAAAAAAAAACTCCCACCACACAATAAAATAACTCACGGTTTGTTAAATAACCAACTGTTGACTATTTAAACCACCATTGGTTATCGTGTTGTCTGAACCCAGTTCACAGAGTCCAGTAGTTCCAGACTGTTTTTCACCTGGAGATATAGCAGAACCAGGGCTTAGCCTCACTACCTGTTTTTAATGTTGGCCTCATCAATGCCACCAGTTGAAGTAATAGAAGACAAACTAATATTTCATTCATATACAGATCCTGTATCACTACTAAAATTAGTAACCTCTTGGTTCTCAAACAAAATGTGAGACAGCCTAAAAACAGCACTGGGGAAAGGCTTAAATCTCCTTCTTCAGTACTACAGTCATGATCTAATTTGGGAGCTGCCATGGCTGGTAGCTTCTAGAGATAACTGGGTAATTCACTCCAGCTGGTCCACTGAATCCAGATTTCCCTAAAACTCCTCAAAATGACCCGCTATGACCAACTATTGATTTGCAGAGTATGGTAGGACTCTCCTCTTTATATATAATTGGCTATGTAATCCAAAGATAGCATGGGGGGGGGGGGGGTGAGATATACTAATCTTAGCATCCATACAAACCACAACACAGGTAGTTTAAACATTAAATATATATTTATTAATAGAACGTGATATCGAGAACCCACAGTCATCTAATACATAATAATAAATTATGTTTCTATCTAATAACCTAACTTAACATCTCTCTGATTCCTCCTTTACCAATTATCCTTGCACCAAGCTTTTGCTAGTAATTTCTCTCCCTCTCCCTCTGATCCTGTTCACTTAACTGTCTTCTCACTAAGTAACCTAATTTTAACTCTGGCCCCTAATTCCTCCCAATGGGCATGTTTCAACAACACGTCAACCCACAATGAATGTCAAGCTATGCACCGGGGGTTGTTTTATGAATAATCCATAGTGTGTGTTTGGTGCACGTGATAGACTATTGGTGTGGGCTATTTCTCCCCTCCTTCTCTCTTGGTCTTCCAACCAGCTCCACCCAGCATCCCAGGGGACTTGGCAGCAGAACCCATTTGCTGTCAAGTCCCCTAGCCTAACTCTGATCATAGTTGGAGCCCTTTAAAAAAAAAAACATCTTTGTCTCTTCTTCAGCAAAAACTGGACCAGGAATTTATTTTGCATTTCCCCAGTGCCAGGGAATGTGTGCAAATGGCCCCCTTTAAACAAGAAGTTTTTATTCAGTTATTTGCAGTTGTACACTTCCACAACTGTAGCTAATCACAATATAGAGGCTTGCCTTTCCTAGACCCTTGTATGTTGCATTTTCCAAACATACAAGGTAACAGTCAAGGCACCACTGTAGCAAGGCTGTTTCGACAGCCTTGAACTTGTGGAGAAACATGGTGTAGATCACCCTCTTAGCAGAGCTATGCCCAGAGTGCAAAGAGTTGACCAGACCCTTGGGGGTGCCTTGCTAAGAATCCCCACTTGCCTGTGTCCCCAGCAACAGGTTTTCAGGGTGCCCAGTACACATCTGTCAAACTAGAAGCATTTACTGCTTTTCAGAGTGAAAAAAGGGGCGGCGTGCACTTTTATATGAAAACTGGTTGCTGTCAACTCAGGAAAAGGTGCACTACAAAGAGGGGATCCCCAAGAGTCAAGGCAAGACTTTAAATCCCAGGGATTACTCTGCTAACTGGATGATATTGAGCACTTTCCCCACCTGTCAAAGTGGTACACCCCACTCCCCTTCTAGTCTACCCCACCCCAAGTGGGGAGCATGCCTTTTTCATATAAAAGTGCATTCCACCCCATTTTATGCTCATTTTCTCTTAGATATGGCTAAATTTGACAGCTCTCAAAGGCACTATAACAGCTTGCCATGGTTAAGGGAAATGGGGGAGGGAGGGAGATGTGTAGATCTGCTTGAAAAGGACTGAACATTGTATCTCTGAGCACGGAGGCAATATATAGCTATCATGACTAGTAGCCATTGACAACTTCCATTATCCTCCATAAATTTGTCTAATCGCCTTTTAAAACCATTGAGAGCCAAATCTCCATCAAAACATACATAGCAGAGCGTTATTGATTTATGTACTTTAGAGTGAGTGCACATGGCCTTGATTCCTACCTCCTGTTTTTGTCTCAACATACAAAAAACAAAAAACACACACCAGGGGGGTGAGGTGGGGTGAGAAAAACAAGTATTCATTGGAAAAACAGGTTACTCACTTGTAACTGTAGTTCTTCAAGTGGTCATCTGTGCCTTTACACACATGGGCTCTGTGCCTGCATGGAGCCTCATGTGGGAAACTTCTATAGTTGAGGAATTTTTGGCAGGAACCTATCCCACTTTCCAATGTGCATGCCTTTAGCGAGTTCTCGTATATTCTCTCAGTTCCTTGAGACCACCAAATGCAGCCTCAGAACCATGGGAAACCTTGGTATCAATATCGATACCTGAGTAAGGGTGGTGGGTGGGTTGTGTGAATGTACAGATGACCCCTCAAAGAACTACAGTTACAGGTAAGCAACCTGTCTTTCTTCTTCATGGTCTCTGTGCATCATGCTTATGGGTGAATAGCAAGCTGACGTATCAGAGGTGAGGTCAGTGTCCTACTGCAAAATAGTTGATAGAATGGCACACCCAAATGAGCAGTCAGCTCTAGCCCAAATTGCAGTTTTGTAGTGACTAATAAAAGTGGATGGCTCCAATCAAGTAGTCATTCAACACAATTCTCACACTGAAACACCCCTATCAAAATTTACCATTGTAGCCATCTCTTGGATTGAATGAGCTCGGATTGGGTCTGAGAGTGGAAGACTTGTATTGCTCCAATGAACATTAGTGCAAAGTGGGATTTCTCCATGCTGATGCAAAGACCAAGGTTTTACAAGAGAAGGCAAGTCAGGAGGAGAGCTCTGAGAATCTCTCTCGTAGATGCCACCAGTAGCCAATAGGGGTACATAGACATCCCCTGGATGCGAAGATGGGCTGCAGCTACACCCATGCATGTGGGGAAGACCCTTGGTGCCATGGTGAGACCAAAGGACAACACCCAGAATTAGTAAGCATTGGGTCCAATTCCAAATCAAAGGAAGCTTTGGTGACTCCTGTTGATTGAAATATGTGCCTTTGAAGTAGAGGGAGAATGGCAGAAAGTGTGACCATCCATAAGTGCTTGGTCAAAACCCTCCACCCTGCTTTGGAACAGCAAAATAATGTGTCTAGACCATGTCTCGAAGTGGGTGCTTGAGGATGCATTCTATTGCCCCCTTCGCCATAATGGTTCCAGTTCCAATAGTAGCATTTCCAAACGAGCAGAGGCTTTGATGGAACTGTTTGGACAGAGGTCATCAAACTTGATTCTTTCTGTTTGATGGAGAAAACCCAAGAGTCCAATGTTTTCTGCTTCCAACTGGGGAGAAAAGACAAGTGTTAAAGATGGGAGATTAGATCGATAGATAGATGATGAATGGATAGATGATAGAACAAAAAATGAAATGGGGAAAGTCAACAGTACAGTTTATTGTTGCTATCTTGTTTTGATGACTGGTATTGACATCTTGGATCTTGCTTTGGTGTCTGACGAAAAGATTGTTCTTCCGAAGAGTGGGACTGTTTGCAAGATGGCTGCCAAAACCATTTCTAAACAGAACCTCTGATACCTAACTCAGACAGCCTGCCCAGAAGGATACCATGGCTAATAGTGTCAAAAGCTGCTGTGAGAGCCAAGAGAATCAAAAGGATCACACTCCCCTCCCCCTTCTCTCTGCAAAGGTAATCTGACAGGGTGACCAAGGTAGTTTCTGTCCCAAAACGAAGCCTTTGAAATGGGTATATTTCTGCATTCATGGTTTCCTTTTCTTAATTATGTATACTCTAAAATGCGTTATACTCAAGACTTCCTTGGTTGTGGAACCCAGTTGTGGAATACACTTCCAAAATGCTTCTCTGCTGCCTTCTTTATGGTCATTTTGACACCAGATGAAGATTTATTTTATTCTCCCAAGTCTTTTAAAAACTATCATTTTTAATTTTTTAATTACAAACCACTGTTTACATGTTATGTATTTTAGCCATGCTGCAGAACTATCTCTCCTCTGGCAATTTTATCTCTCCTCTGACAATTTCTAAGATATATTTTTTGTTTCATGATATTGTATTTTGATATTGTATTTTACTATTTTATGTTTATGAGTAGCCCAGAGAAAGATGTTATTGGGCAGCCGATATAAATGGAATAAATAAATATTTTCATTTTAGAGCTTAACTGAAACGACCACTTCTGTTCTCCACCAACCTGATTCACAGATGAGAGACTGGGAGCCTATCTACACTACTGCTTTAAAAAGGTTTGCAACAGTTTTAAACCGGTTAATAACCGTTATTGACCGGTTTAAAACTGTTATAAACTGTTTTAAAGCAGTAGTGTAGATAGGCTCTATGACAGCCCTTTCATAGAAGGATGGGATGGGCGAATTCGTTCATCTGGTTCAGAGCTTATCAGAGTAGCAACAACATCTTGAGTTTTTTAATCTTCAAGATTTTTTTAAAAGCAGCTGCCTTCCTGGCCAACAGCAGGGTTCCCTTTTTCTCCCTTTCCATCTCCAGGACCCCTCCAGTGTCTTAAATTAAAGCTGCAGTGGCCAGAGCAAAAGTTCCAGCCACTGCCATACTTCACTAATCCCAGCTTTTATTCCAGTCAGCACAGTTTTAATTTAAACCTCCAAAGGCGTGGCAAGTGGGTAGAGGAGAAGAATGGAAGTCAACTACTCCTTAAAGGTTTTTAAGGCTGAAATCCTGTTCCCACTGACGTGAATAGATGCGCATAGGATTGTGCTGCTAAAAAAAAAAAAAAAAAAAAAAAGCTCATCCGGCCGCCGTCTCTTTAATAAACCTACACATCAACTAGTTCAGCACACCATCCCTCCTGCAAAAACACCAACGTTTTGAGAGGATCCTAGATAGCATCCAGTCTTGGGGATAGACTCTGCAATTTGGCAAAATATGCCTAGCAATAATTTATATAGAAGATGCATGTTTTCTTTGAATTTTATTGGGTTTTATTGAAAACTTTACTACTAGTAACATATTATTAATTCCTACCTAATTTAAAGGATATTCCTTTTATTCAAGCTACCCAACGATATGTATTTCAGATCTAGAGGAGTAAAATATTGTGATATGAATTTGACACACTGGAGAACCTGAGCCCCAAAAGGTGAAATTTGTTCGGTCACACAATTCTGGCTTTTTACTATATCATTAGTAGTTTTAGAGGAGGGGGCTTTTGGCAAGTATAGCTTGCCATGTATTCCACAGGTGAGAAAAAGCTGTATTTTATGAAAACTTACCTTTCAAGCAACTATTAAAAGGTACTTATTTGAAATGGTACAAAATATATCAAACTACCCTCTGGAAGAGTCTATTCAGAGAGTTCCAAAGGGATACGTGTGGAGAGTTCCCTCTCTATTAATATGGATTGGGAGTATGCTTTGTTGTTGAACAATAGCTCCCATCATCCCTGACCAATGACCATGAGGCTGGGAATGATGGGCATTGTAGTTCAACAACATATGGGGACCCAAAATTGAGAAAGGCTAAGGGAGCAACCCTGTGGGATATGCCCTGGCTACATGTAAGCCTCCAAACTCGGAGGTTTACAAACTTGCTCTGTATTTAAGGTAGATAGGCCTGTCTAATGGAGGCTTTGGGGAGTGGGAGGGAAGAAGACTGTGGCAGCCATAGGGTTTTTTTGTATAGTTGCCACTCTGGTCTTCTCCTCTCCCTGCCCTGAGGAACTTCCCTTTTCTGCATGTCCACACTCCGTTTTGGAAATGCGGAGAGGTAGCCGGCATGTTCTCTCCACGTTGACTATGAGGGAGAGGGGAGGGAGATCACAGTTTCCTGGCTCTGAGCTTTGAGCCTTGTCTAAGAGCTCAGAGCCAGGAAACCAAACAATCCTATGTGTCCCCCCACCCACCCCGATGCTGTCTAGGGGACATGGGCATGCTCCCTAAAGAGTGTTGTGTGAAAACACCATCAAATTTTAGCACTAGGGGAAAAAAATCTATGAGAAATCAACAACAAATTCTGAACAGATTTCCCCTTGTCTCTTCACTGTTTCTACAACTTATAAAAACCTATACAGCTGCATGGCATTGTAGGTGACTATTCTAATTCCATTGTATAAGCACACATGCCCTTGTTCATTTCATCTTCCTTATCCTCTTTCTACAATGCTATCCAGATCCCATATGTATGCATTCTCATACAAGTCCTTTTTTCCCTTTGGCCTACACATATAAAGCACAAAAATGCAAAACCTGCAGTTCTGGGTATGTTACCAAAGGAAACAGTTTTACTTAAAATCTTGTTTTTGCCAACATATTTTCAAAGTATCTGGAGTGAAGTCAAACCACAGTGTGTCTCAGCTGTGTTTCCTTTTACTATTTCCCCAGGTACTCCCAGCACAGCACTCTGTAACTGGATATTCTTTTAGGGAGTTTTTAAAAAAAGACTGCACAAGACACTCTGTAGCTTTAAAAATTACCCCTGGGGGCATTAAGCCATGAATACAAGAGCACTAAGCTGCCAGTCCTAAAATCATGGTGACTGCAAGTTCTTCCCAGAAGCAGAAATCTAATATGACATGATGTATTAAGCACAATCAATCATGAAAGATTAAACACATTATTAAAAGGTACTTTGTCTCACTTGCTATTTTATCCAATATATCTTCTTATTAAGGATTGCAATAAGGCACAATTTGGTTTTCTTTGGCTCAGCATCCATCTGGGTACATAGCAGAACTTCAAAATCTAAATGTGATCACCAAAACGAAGTGAGTCAACCAAGCAACAAAAAATCTAGCTCAACTAAAAAAGAAAGTTCATATCATGAAATGTCACTAACGTTTAATTTTACATGTAATTAAGGTAAATATAATCTCATTCCACACTTCAATTTATTTGCAGAATGCAGATGCCAATCCTTTCGTAATGGGCTCGATACATTTTCTTTTTATACAGGGTTTTTGGTGCTGGTTGGATTGTTAACCCACAGTCTGTTTACAGTTTATTATTTCTGAAATGTTAGTACTCCAAAACCATTTGTGGTCTTACCAACAAGATCTCCAGAAGACTAAATCCCTGTACTAACTTTTAAGATCTTGAGGACATGAACGCTGGTATTGGGATTGTTTAAATTGCGTTTCTCACTGCTTGTGAAAATTTTCCCCCACTAAATATCTTGGAGGGAGGGTTAAAACTAGATTGGGGATTAGGAAGCAATCACCATCTTAATTTTTTTAACAGTTCATCTAGTGAATTCTTTAAGCACAATAAGGGCTGAATTGAACACTATGCTAAAACACATGTAATGAAACCCTGGCGGCTTTTCTTTTCTTTTAATAAGAGGAAAGTAGCCACTTTGGTAGGAGGGCAGTTTATGGCAGAAAAGCAGTAGGGTAGGGAAGTTTAACCCCAGTGGAATTCCAAATGCGCATTTAGGCTCACAAAAACACATCTGGAAGATTGGAACTATCTAGGGAGGAAAGTCACTTGAGGGTGATTTGAAACAAAAAAGTGTATGGCGGATGAGTTCAATGTAATTTCATACAGTTTCTCCATCCTAAATTGCTTCTTCCTGAAGCGTCTTTTTTTCTCTGGAAAAAAAAAATCCTGCCAGACACTTCACTGCATGTGCTGCGTTTGTGATTTTCACAGGAAAATCTACTGAAAAATGCAACTTGGGTTGACTTTAATGAGATGAAACATTTTTAGGGATTGCCCTTTATTCTAAACAGGTTGGTGACATATTTTTTTAAGAGAATAAAAGATTGTGTGATAGAGCCTTCGTTGTTTATGGTGTATGCACTAGGAATATATTCAAATTACAGATGTAAAGAAATATAATAGTAATTGAATACTTAAACTAATTTAAGAATTTAACTGATTTAATACTAATTCCCTTACCCCATGGAAACCTGGGAATTGTAGCTATGGGAGTGGCAGCTAGAGATTTCTAACAGAGAATTCTCAGCAGCTATGATTCCAAGGATTATTTGGAGGAAGCTCTGAGAATTATACAGAAAATCTGGGAGATGACCAACTGTATTCTTTCAACTGTATTCAGTGCTCTGGAATTCAGAAGTGTATTTTGTTACACCAGCTAACCTTCTCTCGATTGATCAGTCTTCATCATAAATTTGTTCCTTTCTCGCATTAAAGGCTTTACAGTTATGGAGCACATATACACAGTCAGACATAGCACTGCCTGTTGATTTATTTATTTACTAGCTGATATACCCGGCGTTGCTCAGGCCCCCTAAGATATATGTCTGTGAGGTAATCATCTTAAAGTAGTAGGCCGGTGCTAGGCCTGTGAGTTAACTTTTAATCAAATTATATTTGTTTCTTTTTTTCCTTTCTCACCCTCATGACAGCCCTGCAAGTTAGGTTGATGCTAGGCCTGTGAGGCAACTTTAAAATGACTTAAATTTGTTTCTTTTCTCTCTCTCTCTGTCTCTCTCTCTCTCTCTCACACACACACACACACACACACACAGTGCATGGCCTGGGCCGCCTTAAAGCCACCACCATGATTTTCCTTGTCCCCACAGAAAATAAAAACTACAACTCCCGGCCTGCCTTTCACCGCAGTGCCTGATTTGCCCAATGGGAATCCTTCCGCTGAGACTCACGGGAAGTGAAGTCTGGCTGAGCCAGTCCACACTGCACTGTTCAGTTCGTGCCAGTAGGTAGGCCTTAAGGGAGCTAGCCTGTTGACTGACTGACGGTTAGCTTGGTTGCCGTTGGTAACGGGCCCAGAGCTGCACCTTCCTGCCCTCCTGCTCTCAATGGGGCTTAGCAACTGAGACAGCTAGCCCCAGGCACTCTCCCTTCAGGCCCAGGAAGACGAGCCACTACCAGATGATGGCTGCCAAAGCCTGATAAGTCTTCCCTCCTGCCCAAGACATGCTGGGAGTTGTAGGCATAAGCCCAAGTCCCTGAATAATGTGTTAGTCTTTGAACAACATCTGAGGTGTGGTAGGAGACAACTAGAGAGTGGCCTTCATAGTTGTGGCACCCTGCTTATGGATTTCTTTCCCCCAGGCAGGCTGGCCTAGTGACTGCATTAATGGCTTTCCAGTTGATGAGATTTTTTTAAAGCTGCATTCCCCCCCCCCCCTGTCATAACTAAATTGCAACATTCCCAGACAGATGCAGGAATTACTGAATAAAGTTTATGATTTTTATGTAAAAGCTTGACAATACCATTGAAACAGAAGTATGAATGGAGAAATGACTTAAGGCTGAGGCTAGAATGGAATGGTGGGTGGGGTTAGTGACAGTTGGAGAAAGTCAGGCAGAAGGAGAACAAAGACAGGGGCTGAATTTGGACAACACATTAAGCAACTGAGGGGGGGGAACAATTGTCAGTTGTGTTGCTTATTGTGTTGTGTGGAGGGTAATACGCCACTCACAAACTACTGACGGTATGCTATTCTGCCCAAATAAGCAACTGAGAGAAACAACTGGCTTGCAAGTTGTTTAGCTTGAAGCCAGTTGTTTAAAGTGTTGTGTGGAGGGGTGAGTGGGTTAATGGCGTGTGGTGAGTGGGTTAAAACACAAGCCCATAGAGGCAGGTGGCAAGAGCAACCAAAGCGGCGGCTGCCACTCTGCTAGAACTGGTGCAACTTGCAGAGGCTGCTGGGCTTGAACTGGGAGGACTGAGGGAGGAGGAAGGGTGGGGAGAAGGGCGGGGGCTGTGTCAGTCAAATGCTGGGTTGACTATTAGTCCACTCAACGCCAGCCCCAACCACCCACAGTTGTGTAGGAATATGTTGTGTGGGGAGTACCCACAAAATAACCAACTGTGAGTTGGCTACTCAACCCACCATTGACTAATGTGTTGTCCGAATGCAGCCAGGGAGTTAGGATTGCGAGATAGTGACCTGGTTTGCACATAGTAACCTGGTTTACTAATCCATACTTTATTTAAAATTAGCCACTCTACATGCCAGTACTATACCTCCCAGCATGCCTTTCACAGTCCATAGGTGCCGGAGTTCTCTGAGAGGTGCTTTCCTCCTCTCGTTGCCGATGCTGCTCATTGTTAGAGCATTGAGGAGTAACATTGCCAAGGAGGGGTGGTAAGCGGCTGTCAGTGGACGTGCCCAGCTCCAGCCAAGTCCTACTTTGACTGTCTCAGCCTGAGCTTCTCATCCACCAGGTGCTCTATCAAGAGCCTGTACAGAAGAGCCAGGCACTTGCCCTACTTTATTGGGCCTATTTCTGGGCATGTGCAGAGTGCCTCCCCTTCCTCCCTCCCTCTTAAGGGTAAAAGCTGCGTGTGCACTTCCCCCAGAGTCTGAGGAAACAGCAGTGCCAGGATGGGGTGCCTTTGAGCATGTTCAGAGTTCAGCCTCACGAAGTCACATTGTTGTATCTAGTTATGATTTCAAAACCACACATAGCAGGTGAGAGGAGGCACCACAAATGGACACAGCCTATTTATGTGGGTTGTTTCCTTTTAAGTGGAATTGGGTTGACTGCTCAATACCAACCTTAGGAGTCGGGGTTGCTTTCACAAGGGCCACCAAAAGCTGGTCTCCCACCCAAGGCATGCTGGGAGTTGTAGGCATAAGCCTAGGTTTTTTATTAAATTCTTTAAAATACTTTAAACCCAAAATTCTGAGTTTTTAGAGTTTTTCTGGTACATTGTACAGCCAGACCTATCAGCATGCCAATTTCAAGTTTCTAACCCATCTGGAAGTGTGTAAACATTTCCGGACATACAGCACACAAACATACTTTCTGCTTTATAGGTAGAGATCTTTTTTTTTTTAATAAGCTGCCTTTCTGGACCAACTCCACCCAAAGCAGTGGACAAAATAAAAGTCTTAAAATACATTGTTGTTGTTGTTGTTGTTGTTGTTGTTGTAATCCTATGGCCCTTTGATGTTGTCTAGGGGACAAAGGAAACTGGGGATTTACCCCTCCAAGGATTTAGAACAGAGTGGGGAACACATGGTGACATGTGGCTCCTGTCACCCCCTGGTGCAGCCCTTACCACCCTTTACTGCCCCCCAAAATGATATATAGAGTGTCCATAGTTGCTACAGAGTGCTGAAATGGCTAAATCTAGCTTACAAACAAGCTAAATTTACCCTTATAGCACTCAGTAGTGCTTTAGAGTAGCTTGCTTCCAATTTGATTGGCCTTTGTGGGGGGTGCCTTGTGGACTGTGCAGTGCCCCACAGATTGTTGCCCAAAGGTGGGTCTAGGGGTAAAAATGGTCCCTAGACCTCCCAATGCTGTCCACCTCTGCCGTAGACAGACCTATGATATGTGGGGGTGGGGTGGAATCCTTGCTCAGAATTCTCCACCCCATCACCAAAGCTAAAGAAAAGAAAAAGAAAAAAGAAAGGCTAAGAAAACCGTGGAACTGAGAGAATCCTCATTATCAACATCACCACTGAAGTGGGCATGGTGGGTGGGTTTTGTAAATGCATAGATGACCACTCAAAGTTACAGGTAAGCAACTTGTCATTCTTCTTCATGCTCTCTATGCATCACATGTAAGGGCAAATCAAGCTGATTTACCAGAGATGAGGTTGGTGTCATATTGTAGAACATCTGACAAAATAGCACGTCTGCTCCAGCCCAAACATCCAGTCTGTAGTGGCTAATGAAAGTCAATGGCTTGGGTCAAATAGTTGCCCAGCACAGGTCCAGAAGAGAAACCCCTCTGGTAAACACCAACAATAAGGTCACCACTGAAGTGGAATGACCCTGAACAAAGTCCAAGAATGAGAGCCAATTTATAGGCTTGCTTGATAGTGCGCATAACCCAGGAGGAGAGCCTCTGAGATTACATCGGCAATCCTTGTCACTTGTTCCCATAGCATAGGAACAGATGTGACAACTTGCAAAACCTCTCAGTCTGGGATTTGTAGACAGCCAGATCACATCACACATCCAACGTGTGAAAGAGTACATTCAACATGAGTTGAGAGCGACAGAAAGAATACTGGCAAGACAATGTCCTGATTTGGATGGAAGTCAGATAAAACTTTAAGAAGGAAAGTCAGAGCAGGATAGAGCACCACCTTATTACGATAAAGCAATAGATAAGGAAGATCAACTCTCAAAGCACAAAGGTCATTGGACCTGCACACTGAGGTAATAGCTACAAGAAAAGCAGTTTACCAAGACAGCAGGCAAATGTCCACTATTGTCGTAAATCACCAGCATTAAACTTGATAAGTAGGAGGGAAACATAAATAAACAGTCTGTGGTTGAAAGCCAAAATATCCGTTAGAAGCTGGGTCAAACAATATTGGGTTCAGGAAAGCATCAAAGAGTAGTTAGGGTCCAGTCCAAGGTCAGGATATGTCCAGGCAAGATTGAGGAGCTGGTACGCAAGCGATGAAGACAAGGTACCAAGAACAATAGTTGCTTCCAGCATCGCTTCTGAGTTCTTGCATGTCTTTTACGGAGATGGTGGTGATTGGGAATTGTTGTCAACTGCATTGGCCTTCAGCTAGCTTCTGCCTGTTCCTGTGAAGGGCCACTCCGCAAACACTCCCAGGCTCAGCTGTTCCTCCTTTCTGTTTAATCTCTCAAACTGAAGCACAACAACTATAATTACCATTTTGAAAGGTTTGGTCACGAGGATCTTGAGAATGATAGACTCCACAACATCCTAGGCATCATATCAAGAAGGCGGGATCATGAAATCACCAGAGAAATTTCTTGACCAACAGATGGGAAAAAACTGATACCGCTTTTCACTGGTTGGTGAAAAGCAGAAACTGCTGTCAAATAAACTCATCAAATGATTATGATAAACCCTTCTCAAGATGGGATAGAATGATCTGTAGAATGAGGTGTCAAAACTGTGAAGGGCTGCAAAATTGCAAAACGATGCCCATTTACTGGCATACACTTCCTCAAGGATGCACAGGACCATCTCTGGAACCCAACTTGGTGGAGCAGTCACAGAATCCTCTATGCTGTCATGTGGAGTGTGCTCAGGTCTGAATGGCAGATTCTTCCCTGATCCTGAGTCAAGAGGTCTGTGACTGACAGAAGACGGATGATGTCCCATGTGACAAACAGAGGAGAGGCACGAACCAGGGCTGGCTCAGCCTCCAAGGGGTGAGAAGTATACATTTTAGCTCAACCATGCTGACCTTCACCAGGACTCTGGTAGAACAGATATAGCAATGGGCCCATCCAACAGTATAAAAAGGCAAATCCAAAGAATCTTGAATCCATTCCCACCCTGCTGCAGAAACATGAGCACTGGCTGTTCCTCATCTGAAGAAACAGATCTCTGTTTGGAATGCCACATCCGTGAAAAATTTTGGACACTACTCGCGGTGCCACTGTCCATTCATGAGATACTGAGTAATTCCAGCTGAGACTGTCGACAAGATAGTTGTCCATGACGTGGACAACTATCAGTCCAATACAATGATGGATACACCATTGAAAAATGTGGAGCAATAGTTCAAGGAGGAAAATAAACTTTGTACTACCTTGTGATTCAGACAGTAAATGGTAGTGGTGGTGTTGGATACTATCTGAACCAGGCATTCCTGTAGCTCTGTCTCGAAAGTCCTTAGGGCTTTTTTGACAGCTAAGAGTTCCAGAAGATTGATGTGGAGAATCCCTTCTGAATCAGTCCACTTGCCCTGAACTGTCAGTGGTACACAAAGTGTATCCCTTATAGGGAGGCACCAATCATTTAGGGTGACCAGATAAAATCCAGGTCAGGGCTCATGTAACTTTAACATTTGTAGAGAAAAGGGAATTTCAGCATGTGTCATTTGTATGCAATTAGTTCCTGCTGAAATTCCCTCTTCATCGCAACTGTTAAAGTTGCAGGGGCCCTGCCTTCTTTTGTATATGGTCACTCTAGTATAGTGCCTGCACCTTTAACAGTTGTGATGAAGAGGGAATATCACCAGGAACTAATTGCATACAAATGACACTGGGTGAAATTCCCTTTTCTCTACAACTGTTAAAGTTACATGAGCCCTGACCTGGATTTTATCTGGTCAGCCTACAATTATTATCATCTGAGATGGGGATGGCAGGGAGAACAGGAAGATTGGAGGTGTTTGTCCACTAAGTCAGTGATGCAGTCACATCTTTGTGCATCCTTCTGGTATCCTAAGACCCTAAGACGAGCCAAACACACAGATAAAGTGATTTTGTAAGGTCAATAATACCGCAATAATACCAGCACCAGCACCAGCACCATGTTCATGGCTGCCATTAAGCCCAACATTTTTTCTCAAGCATGTTTTACTATCATTAGGCCGAGAAATATGAGTCAGTGATCCTCATATCATCCATTTCATCTTGCGGGGTGGGGGGGGGGAGGTTAGGGCCCAAAGTAAATAGAAAGTGTCAATTATTTCAAATAAACTGAAACTATATCTAGCATTTACCACCCACAGTTGAGTTTGTTTCTAAAATGAAATCATGGTCTGCCTAAAATATGTTAAAAGACTTAAGCATAGCAAACCCACAAAAAAGAATGTTCATACTTTCACCCACTAATCCCAAAACCAATGTATTATGATGTGTTGAATTAAATTGAGCAATTACTCTCTCCAGATAATTTTTTTGTATATTTGGTTGTTTCATTAAGTTTTGCTCAAAATATAAGCAATTCTATAACTCTTAATGTTCATAGAAGTTTTTAGGTAAGTAAATGTATTATCCTTTTATTTTCATCTTCTCTAATTCCTTCTAGATACTTGGCTGGAACTGAAATCTTAAAACATCACAAAAAAGGGTATCCCCACAATATTTCTTGCAAAACAAAAAGCAGGATATTTTGAAGGTACCAAATGAAGCCTATTCTCCTAAAGTTAGTAGCAGTCGAGAAAAGAATCCAGTCCTTGTTGATGCCACATCTTCTCCCAGTGTGCATCCACACTGAAAGTATTGAGATTAATATACCTGCAAGTAAAGTAACTGTGGAGAAGAGGATGGAGGATATGTAGGTGGAGCAGTCAGGAAGTACAGTTTCCTCTTTCTTCACACAGGGAACAAAGAGGAAGCAAGTAGCAACCACATGGCCCATTCAGTGGGCGTTTTTATAGTGCAGATTCTCCTGCAGACAGCAGGAAATGGCAGCAATTATCGTCAGAGCCATCAAGAAACAGATTTTCCGGGTTTCACTTTGATTATATTTTTTAAAGAAAGGTGGGATATAAATATTATAAATAATAAATAATAAAATTTTCCTGCTGATATGGCTGGTGTTCCTGTCGAAGCCCAGGTCGCTCTGTGGAATGCAGAGATGACCCGGACGGTTGACATGATCGCACCCAAGCGCCCTCTCCCTCTGAGCAGAGCTCGGCCAGCTCCTTGATTTACACCTAAGCTGAGGGCAATGAAGCAAAAGGGGAGATGGCTAGAACGCAGGTGGAGGAAAACTCGTGCTGAGTCTGATTGGACACGGGCTAGAGCTCATTATCGAGCCTACTCTGTGGCGGTGAGGGTGGCGAAGAGACAGTTCTTCTCCACCAGCATTGCTTCTTCACAGTGTCGTCTGGCGGAGCTTTTCTGGGTGGTTCATGGCCTGTTACACTCTGGGCCAGGGCGAGAGATGGTGGAACCCTCGGTAGCACGCTGTGACGAGTTTGCATGGCACTGAAGATAAAGTCACTCAGATTCGTCTTGAATTGGACACCACGCTTAATGCAGCTCCGCTAGTAGAGGCGTTCAGAGCACTGTCTGGTCCAGTTTTATTGGATGAGTTTCAGTTACTGAGGCCTGAGGATGTGGACAAGGTGCTTGGCCAAGTCCGGTCGACCACTTGTGTGCTTGACCCTTGCCCGTCGTGGCTAATTACATCAAATAAGGATGGGACCGCCGGCTGGGTCCAGGAGGTTGTAAATGCCTCCTTGAGAGAGCGAGTGGTGCCAGCCTCGTTAAAAGAGGCGGTAATCAGACCACTCCTGAAAAAGCCTAACCTGGACCTGGAAGATGTTAACAACTATAGGCCGGTGGCGAACATTCCTTTCCTGGGCAAGGTGCTTGAGTGGGTGTTTGCAGGACAACTCCAGACACTCTTGAATGAAACAGATTATCTAGATCCATTTCAATCGGGTTTCAGGCCTGGCTTTGGAACAGAAACTGCCCTGGTCGCCCTGTGGGATGACCTTTGCCAGGAGAGGGACAGGGGGAGTGCGACCCTGTTGGTTCTCTTGGACCTCTCAGCGGCTTTCGATACCATCGATCATGGTATCCTTCTGGATAGCTTGTCTGGGCTGGGAGTTGGAGGCACTGCGCTGCAGTGGTTCCGCTCCTACTTGGATGTACGTTTTCAGAAGGTGGTGCTGGAGGATTATTGCTCTGTACCATGGCATTTAAGCCATGGGGTTCCACAGGGCTCTATTTTATCCCCTATGCTGTTTAACATATACATGAAACCGCTGGGAGAGGTTATCCGGAGATGTGGGCTGAGATGTCATCAATATGCGGATGACACCCAGCTCTACCTCTCCTTTTCATCAAACCCAGGTGAGGCAGTGGCTGTTCTGAATCTGTGCCTGGGAACAGTAATGGACTGGATGAGGGCTAACAAACTGAGACTCAATCCAGACAAGACAGAGGTACTGTTAGCGGGTGGTTCGTCTGTCCAGCAAGGTGATGTTCACCCTGTTCTGGAGGGAGTTGCACTCCCTCTAAAGGATTGGGACCGTAGTTTGGGGGATGCTCTTGGATCCAGAACTGTCACTTGAGGCACAGGTGAACTCGGTGGCAAAGAGCACCTTTTACCAGCTTAGGCTGATATACCAACTGCGCCCTTATCTGGACAGAGATAGCCTAGCTACAGTTATCCATGCTCTCATAACCTCTCGTTCGGATTACTGCAATGCGTTATACGTGGGGCTGCCTTTGAAAACGGTCCGGAAACTTCAGCTGGTACAAAACAGGGCAGCCGGACTGTTAATGGGGACTGGCCAACGAGACCATATTACGCCAGTCCTTTTCCAACTTCACTGGCTGCCGATCCAGGTCCGGGCCAAATTCAAAGTGCTGGTACTAACATTTAAAGCCCTAAACGGCTTGGGGACAGGTTATCTAAAGGTACGCCTCCTCCCATATGTACCTGCCCAGACCCTAAGATCATCTACAGGGGTCCTTCTCCGTGAGCCCCTGCCAAAGGAATTGAGGCAGGTGGCCACTAGGAGGAGGGCTTTCTCTGCTGTGGCACCCCGGCTGTGGAATGAGCTCCCCAGAGAGGTTCGCCTGGCATCTACTTTGTACTCTTTTCGTCGCCAGGTGAAGACCTTTTTATTCTCCCAGTATTTTAACAGTTAAATTAACTCAATTTTAATCCTTGCTGTTTTAAATTTGTATTTTCATCTGTATTAATTCCTGCTGCTTGGTTTTATTCTGGTTGTGTTTTTATATTGTATGTTATTTTGTGTTTTTAGATTGTGGTTTGTTTTATATTTTTAAAATGATTTCATGGTTTTAATTTTTGTGAACTGCCCAGAGAGCTTCGGCTATAGGGCAGTATAAAAATGCAATAAATAAATGTTGAAATGATAAGGGAATCCATTACTTGTGGTATAGAGTAAGATCTGGACAACTTACATGTCTTACTAGTCTTTTATGAATATCACTGCACTTTGGGAACACTGAAGAATATGCACATCTCTGGTGGGAGAAGTAGTACCAGTCCAAAGCCCCAAAACCTGGTAGTACATTGTACATTGTTCTTAACTGTAGTACCCCAGTAATTGTGATGGTGTCATTTATACATGGATATACACTTACAGTATTCAACAGACTAGCTATGGATATGAGCACTAAGAGGGCTCTCCTTTACCAGCGCTCTAAATGAAAGTCTGAAAAATAATACATTAGAAATATGTAGTTACCAAAAGAAAAAGAAAAAAGTAGAAGCCGGACAAGCTCATGTCAAGCAGATCTTCAATAAAGCATTCTCCACTCTTCTGATCTGCAGGAATGTGCTATTTTCATAGTAATTTCAGTTTATGGGACGACAGTGTTTTTAATTATTTTATCATTCACTCTTTAGTAAGACAAAGCTCCATACAGTGTTCTGTTAAAACTGTCTCTACGGAGTCTGCTGTTTTTTTTTTTTTTAAATAACTAACATTTTTGAGCAGGAGAATTCCATTCATTCCAGCTGTGGGATTGCAGGACTGTATGGATAGTTACAAAGCAAAAAACTCTCTCTTTTCATCTTTCCTAGGACAAATATTTAGTATGTAGATGGGAAGGGGAAGGGAAAACTGGAAAGTACAACTCCAGCAGGACTGCAGACACAAGCAAAGTAGTACGACAAATGTGCTACAAATTTGTATTCAAAATGTGTTTTTGTTTTATGGTTTTCTTTACTTAGTTTTAGATGAATAGCATTCCAGATTACTGGTGACTAGGATTTTAGTTGGAGGAATTTGTAACATATAGTAAGTTACCTAACAAGAAGTAGAAGAATAAATGTTTTTCAACACTAGTCTGAAAACACTGGAAATACTAGGAAAAACACTTTGTCTCTGTACTCTTCACACCCTTTCCATTATTTTTGCTCTGCAAACGGAAACATTTCTCTCTTATCATACATATACAAAGCTGCTGTGTAATGAATCAAATCAATGGTCTGTCTAGTACTGTGTTGCTAACTCTGCACAATTTGTGGCTTCTCTTCAAGACCAGTTTATCCCACCACTGTACTGCTGTTTCTACTTCCTGTTCAAGCATGGGCTCTATACACTGGCTGTTTTAATCGCACTACATTCCACTTATTATCGTTTCACGGAGGGGCGGAGCGTCTGGTACCTGCCCCTTTCCCTCCCCTCGCAGATTACTCATCGCTGCATTGTGATTGACACAACCACACAGTATGGATTGACAGGAGCCTCAGCAAACACACACTCTTCAGAGTCATGGCTTTTGATTGCGTTGCCCAGTAGATGACCAGAATGCTGCCATGCTGGCCATTCCACTGGGCAATGCAACCAAAAGTCAGGTCTCCACATTTATAGTATTGCAGCTTGCTAGTACATCGGTACACCATGCTGCCTTGTCAGGCTTCCATTGGGCGGCAGCATGAATGTAGATGCATTTGTCTGCCATGGCGTCCGTCCGTCCGTCCGTCCGTCCCTTCCTTCCTTCCTTCCTTCCTTCCTTCCTTCCATCCTACTTCTTCACCTACTGAAAGGAGTTACTTTGATGGGGGGTTGCCCAGTGGCGCAGTGTGGCACATATTGGTGGGCGAAGGAGGTGGACCTGCTCTTCAGTCTCATCAAGGATAGGGTGACCAGATGGCCCAGGGTTTCCCGGTCCTAACCGGGAAACCTGGGGCGATCCGGGCCAACCGGGGGGCGGCGGGGCCAAACCAGGGTGGCGGGGGGTCACGCGGCGGTGGTAGCGAGCGATGAGCGGCAGTAGACCCACCGGCGGTGGCGTCGGAGGAGCCTGGGAAGCAGCCGCCCCAGCAGGTAAGTGCCCTCCCTCGCGCCTCGCGCTCCTTACCTGCAGGGGCGTCCGCTTCCCTCCGGTGCTCAAATCTACTGAGAAACAGGCTTCGCGGCCTGTCTCTCAGTAGCGCGCCAGGTGATGACGTCATCACCTGGCGCGCTACTGAGGGACAGGCCGCGAAGCCTGTTTCTCAGTAGATTTGAGCATCGGAGGGAAGCGGACGCCCCTGCAAGTAAGGGGCGCGAGGCACGGGGTGCGGGGCGCGGGGCACTTACCTGCTGGGGCGGCCGCTTCCCGGGCTCCTCCCCCGCCGTCGCCACCAGGTCTGCCGCCGCCGGGTCCTCCACCACCGCTGCCGGGCTCGTATGGCCAGAGGCCGCGCAGAAGAGACGGGAGAGGGCCAGATCTGGAAGTGATGTAATCAGCTCTCTCCTGCCTCTTCCACACGGGCTTCTGGGCTCCTCGGGCCTCATCGCGATGGCGATGAGCCCCGAGGAGACCAGAGGCCGCGCGGAAGAGGCGGGGGAGGGCCGATTACATCACTTCCGGATCCGGCCCTCCCCCGCCTCTTCCGCGCGGCCTCTGGCCTTACGAGCCCAGTGTCGGGGGACCTGGCGGCGGAGGAGGAAGACCCGGCGGCGGCGGAGAAAGACCCGGTGGAGGAGGAGGAAGACCCGGCGGCGGCGGGGGACCTGGGGGCGGCGGTGGACCCGGCGGGGGCGGCGGCGGAGGACCTGGCAGGGACGGTGGAGGAAGAGAACCCGGTAGGTCCAGGCTGATGTTTTTTGGTGGTGGGTGGCTTGGTGGAGGGGTTGTTTTGGGTGGGGGGTGGCTTGGGGGGGTTGTTTTGGGTGGGTGGGTGGGGACTGGGATTTTGGGTTCCAAAATCTGGTCACCCTAATCAAGGCGAGCGTGTCGGTGGAGCCCCTTATGCAGTGCACCTACTCTCAAGTACTGCCACCTTCCTCCACATCCCCCGGGTGCTGTACCAGAAGTAGTTTCTCAAGCCAGCAGGGAAGGCCACGTTCAAATCCATGCATCTTAAAGGTGCCATAGCATGCCCTGGAGTTCTTTTGCAGCTACTAACATACTCTTCAAGATGGGGGATTTCCCCCCCCCCATTTTTGTGTGCATGTTGTTGCCACATTGAGACTGTGTAATGTTGTACTTCAGTTTGGCTGTAATTTGGTCTTTTTTTCCTGCTTGTTATTACAATTTTTAACTTAAAAAAAAGATGCCCAGTGACAAGAGGACGCATCTGACATGCAGGAGAGAGAAGTAACCGAGCAAGCATGGACAGCTGCATTGCTGGGGGGTGGGGGGTGGGCTAGGGCCCCTGTTGTTTTTTCTCAATCTCCCCTTGGTGTTAGCCAGGCTGGGAGTTACTTGGTGCTTTGTTATGCAATCACAGCCCCTCTTCCAATCACTTCAGAGTGGGATAACTCCTTTAATCTCAATCTCTGTAGCTTTTACAGTGCAAGAGTTAGGAAACTGTGCATAGAATTGCAGCCATAGTTATTACGCTGATTATTAACTGGAATGAGACGTATATGAGTAAGAAACACTACAATCGATTTTTGGCTGTGCAAACTGCTCCTGAATTTTAGACTCCTCCCAAATGTCCAGCAGGTCAAGGGATTCCTGGTGCTGCCAAGAAATCCTATGGCCATGGCGGGCAGGTGGAGTAGCAGCCAGCGGACATCAAGCGATATCTGCATTCTCAGCCATGCTATATTAGTGCAATGCCGTTCTTCCTCACTTACACACTCCCACCACGGTGTGCTCTGCCAGCAAACAATACAGAATGACAAGGAGGCAGCCGGGGGCAGGCTTGGAGGGGTGATACTCCCACCTCATTGTTGTCACTGCTGTTGTCATCGTAACTGCATCCCCTGCAACCGCTCACACATGCTGCCTTATTTCCCCATGGTACAAGCACGCAGGCTGGCGCTGGCACTTTCATGGAGGGACCAGAGGAAATACTGTATTTTCCCTATTCAGAAATAGCATGGGCTAAGAAGGGGGAAAGCATGGGAAAACTGTTGGAAGACAATGACATCATGTAAAGCACCCAGAAAATTCCATGCTTGAGAAATGATGAACACTCATAAGAACACTCGTTTTGAAACGCCCTAGGACTCTCTAGTATTTCTCATTTTTAGATGGGGATGGTGAGGATAAGGCCAGGGATCTTATACATGCAAATTGTGCTCTCTAACAGACGTATATATATACATAAAAATGTAAAGAACATTATTCTTGGGAAAATATATACACATTTTCACTTGTGGTTTCCAGTTGGGAAATGTTACATGTGACTGGAGCATGAGAGGGCTTGAAGCTCTTACATATCAATTCCAGATACAAAATCCTCTAACATGCAATGTGGAAAGAAATCAGGACCAATGTGGATGAGACACAGGAGATCCATGATCAAATCTCCCAACATCTTTTTAAAGGTTTAAAAGCAGCCAGAGAAGAGGATCAAATTCAATCAGATACAGGGCTCTGATCCAATCCCCACCACCAACATTCCCCCAAAGTTGCATTTAAGCTTTGATGAAGACATTGGGAAATCCAATCATGGGTTTGCCAAGACTCATTCAGTTGGGTCCTCAGATATACCCAAACAGGGCCACTGAAAAACAAGGAGGAAGTATCAGTATGCTTGGGGAACCCCGTGATTTGCAGAAATACAACAAATTTTAGGGGAGGACTTCAGGGGCCACCCCCCCCAAAAAACCTCTCCAATGAAGACTCAGCATGCTCAGTGGCCACAGAATATTAAGTGTTTGTTGTGGGGAAAGTACAACCAGTGGGGACGGAAATTGAATGAAGTAATCTGAAACAAGGCATGGCTGACTGGCTGTTTGGCACCCTGAACTTGAGCACCCCATGCTGCAACATGAGATAGCTGAGATGCTGGCTCAGATAAGAGCTGTGATGGCTGATGTTAAAACTGAGATAGTGGCTGCGTTCGGACAACACATTAGTCAATGGTGGATTGAGTAGCCAACTCACAGTTGGTTATTTTGTGGGTACTCCCCACACAACATATTCCTACACAACTGTGGGTGGGTGGGGCTGGCGTTGAGTGGACTAATAGTCAACCCAGCATTTGACTGACACAGCCTCGGCCCCTCTCCCCACCCTCCCTCCTCCCTCAGTCTATCCCTCAGTTCTATCCCAGCAGCCTCTGCAAGTTGCGCCAGTTCTAGCAGAGTGGCAGCTGCCGCTTTGGTCGTTCTTGCCACCTGCATCTATAGGCTTATGTTTTAACCCACTCACTACATGCCATTAACACACTCACCTCTCCACACAACACTTTAAACAACTGGCTTTGAGCTAAACAACTTGCAAACCAGTTGTTTCTCTCAGTAGCGTATTTGGCCGGAACAGCATACCATCAGTAGTTTGTGAGCAGTGTGTTACCCTCCACACAACACAATAAGCAACACAACTGATGATTGCCCCCCCCCCCAGTTGCTTAATGTGTTGTCCGAATGCAGCCAGAGTCTTGTCTCTCTCCTATCACAGCCCAATTGGAGAGTATTACTGAGAATATAAGAAGGAAGTGAGAAGGCAGCAATTCATGCTGTTGTGACTTAACAGCAACCAAAAATAAACTATGCTTCAAATATCAGATCCTGAGAATCGGGCCACAGGGCTAATTTATGATTCAGGGGATTTCCAGAAAGAGTGGAGAGCTAGGATGCAGAAGCTTTCCTTTAGTAATGGCTGGCTATGCATTTCCTAGACCTTTCTCCTCATGCTTTGCTAATAGATTGGGTACAGAGTCTGCTGCTTCCACAGCACCTCAGCAATAGCAAAAGCAGGGATCTTAGCCAGATTTGTGGTCATGACAACTAAAGATCTTATCCTCAGTCTAACTACAGCGTATAAAATTCAAATATGAAGATAATACAAAAGGGAATGTCTCTCCTATGCAGATGTTTTGAAAAGAACTGAACCAACCATGCTGTCTTTTTATCAGTACCTGTAATTGTGTCACTTTCTAAGCTAGAATCATATTAAGATGGCAGCCAAATGCCCACATGTTTCTTTTGAATCCTTTATAGAAATGGCTGTTTGTCCCGCCTTTACTATTAGGCCCCACAGCTCTACAGCCCAGCAACCTGGCCTCAGACAAGCATCTATGTTCCCGCTGCCACCAGTACCTTCTTCAGGTACACCTTAAATGACCACACCAGTTGGATGAAATTAACAAGTTTAAGTATATTGCGTGCACAGTAAGCTTATTGGTTTCAAGTATAATGCTTCTATGTTTCAAAATGTTTCTTAAGCTAAACTGTTTCCTCTCAATATCAAACACCTCACTAGATACTCTCTCTTTCTCTCTTTCTCCCTCCCCCTCTCCCTCTCTCTCTGTCTCTCTCTCTCTCTCTCTCTCTCTCTCTCTGCTCAACCCCCAGCTCCTCCCACTCTCCCACACTCCACCAATCCAGGCATTGCAAACAACTAACCAATCAGCACTCACCACTCATTCTATACTCACCTAGACTTGCAACTCCAAATAATAACTTTTGTAACACATTCTTCACATTTCTAAACAGTAGAACATCACACTGTTGCTTAAAATAAAGGTCTGAACTACTGTTTAACAAACGGACATGACTAGATAGCAGAAACCAAAGTAAAGGATAAACTCACAAGCAATGGTTTCCCTTAAAGTAAAAGGTACTGAGGACACGTTTTTACTAAAATTACAAGTAAGTTTATAAGTAAGTATGAGTGAATCTGGAAATAAAAGTTGGATAAATAATCCTTCCCACCCCCCTCCTATACGTATACATACTTGCATGATGTTTCAAAGAGTAGGCAACAGTACTGAGAACTTTCTTTCCCCTAGTGTGTGTGTGGGGGACTTGTGGCCCTCTAGATGTTTTGGCCTGCAACTCCCATGATTTTTCACCACTGGCTATGCTAGATAGGGTTGATGGAAGTTGTAGACTCCAAAACATCTGGAGAGTCACAAAATGGTTCCATATCCCTGCCCTAGCCAATGTAATTAACAACCCCATTATTTATTTTTATTTGCATACTTGCATACTCCAAAAGTGGGTTGATGGCAGCAAAACACTTATTTTGGATGAGCCTTATTTCCATTTTTCTCTCCACTCCATGAGAGGGGCTTATATATGGGAGGACTATAGGGTTGGCCCTACCATTAGGCAGAGTGAGCCAATTGCTTAAGGCAGCAGATGTTGGGGATAGCAGCAGCAGTCTCTCTGCTGTGCACCTGTACCCCCTGGCTATTCCCCTCTATTTGAGGACAGAGCTGTGTGTGCCACACAACTTTTCCTGAGAACCCTAAAGGAGCCTGCACCTTCAGGAGTGGTGGAGGATGTTTTCTCACCACTAATGTTGAAGTAAGAATTAGCTGCCAGTCCAGTTGGCTTTTGAACATGGAAGGGGGGACATCTTATCCTTTCCCTCAGGTAGCAAAGTGCCTTGCTAGCCCTGGACAACTAATATCCTGTGATACATAAATTAGGGGCTGCCTATACAGCAGCAGGTTGCCCCGACAATAAGCAAAACCCCGTGCTTTTGCTGTGTTAGCTAATCCTGACGCACAGTGAAAGTGTGGGGTTTCTGGCAGCTGGGCCCGACCCCTACCCTCTGCCTGGGTGGACAGTCATCAATCAGGAGTTGCCATCCACCCAACCACACCTCCACATTGATGATGGAGTGAGATTAGATGGCAGAAGGACTGTGTTCACCTCACTCCATCCTGAAAAGTCAGTGTAAGTCCCCGACTTTTAAAATGTGGAGCTTCTCTGGAAAGCCCTGCGATGGCGAGGTGGCGGCTGTGTCGTATAATTGACACAGCGCCACCATGGAGCCACTTCGGGGCTTCCAGAATGTATAGACAACCACTTAGTTTTGACTCTTTTTCATCAGATTCATGAAGTGCTATCCCCCATTAGTAGAGGCAGAGCGTGAGAAAGCAAGAGAGAGAAAGAGAAGGTGTAACAGTAGGGCCATGAAATAATGAAAGAGAAAGAATACTTTGTGACAATTCTAATTAAAGGTTAAGATAAACAAAGTGACTATTCATAACACCTCTTCAGTTTCATTACAGATCTTCAGAAACAAGAGCTGCCAAGAAATCCTAATAGCAGTTCCATTTTGGAGAAAATAGCAGTTCCATTTTGAAGCCCTATTCTACAACACTAGTTTTGTTTTTTTGTTTTTTAAAAAACATTAAGCTAATGTATCATGCCATCTTAGGGAGCCAAGGAATTAAACCACCAGAGTTGTTCTTGCAAGATAGATAGCTTTTAGCATTCCTCCAATGCACCAGTAAGAGGCATATAATATGGCTTGTAAAATGTTGCTAATAAATTCTAATGCCATCTGCTTAGTACTGGGGAAAATGTATCTCCCTGTCTTGCATGATCATTTAGGGCTGGGGTATATATAATAGGAACTATATCACAATAAGAATCCCAGACATATAAAAGAGACTGAACAGTTATCATTCCTGCCAAAGACAATTGTTAGTTTAAGCAGAAGTATGGCGAGCGCACACTTCACTCCATACTAGGGCCAGATGTGAGGCCCAGAATCTTCAGGGGGTGGGGAAACAGAATAGTTCCACTGTGCACCCAATCATGGGCTGCTCTTCATAACTGATGGGGTTTGCCACCTGTTATTTCTCAGGCAAAACATAGAAAGGTGCATGAGAAGTTTAATTATCAGTCATTCAAGTTTATTAGGATTATATATTCTATCACTAGCTTGCCTGATACTAAGGCTCAAACTGTTGCAAACAGAAGAATACAAAGGCAAAATTTTCATATATCGTATAAAATCCTCAACCAACATTCACACATTGGTGAATCCGGAAATGTCCTATATACAGTAAGGAAATTGCTGCATGCCACTACTATTATATGGCTCTTATTGTGATATAAGTATATGTGAATACTTCTGTATGGATGATACATTAAATCTCCATGGTCCTTCCATCTCAAAGACAACAAATCTCAGAAACTGGACTGTGACGCCCTGCCTGCACCTGTGCCACTCACCAGGCTACACAACAGGGCTGTCCACGCCACTCACACTCAGGGCTTACTTCAACCCCCCCCCCCCTGTGCTTATGATGTGTTTGAGAATTTAGGGCTACAGCTACTGCTCCCGTCTCGCCTTTATTCTTCTAGGCCCCACGGCTCCACAGCCCAGCACCCTAGCCCTCAAATCCCCCTTCTTATGTCCGCTGCCACCAGTACCTTACTCAGGTACAATTCCAATGATCACACCAGTTGTAAATAAACAAGATTTATTAACAGAAGTATATGCAGGTCAATAAGTGTGATGGTTTCCTCAGGTATAGACTCGTATTGGTTACAGGCACAATGCTTTATGGTTTCCTTACTTTCTTCTTATAATATATTGACAATAGACACTCTAACGTTCTAATTATCCTGCCTACTCTACCCACTATATACTACTCTTCACTCTCTCCCACACACTAGTTCTCCCAAAATAACAAAACACATTGATCCTTCCTATCTGCTAATCACTCTCTCCCTCACACTCTCTTTCTCCTACTAACTGTCAGCTCTTGTCAGCTCCCTCAATATATACACAGACACTCTCACACAGCCAGCCAATCCAGGCACTCCCCCGCCACCATCCAATCAGCACTCACACATGAACTCCCCCCCTTATTCTTACCTAGTTACAATATAACTGTTCTTATATTTACCTTCCTTTATGGTCTTTTATAGACAACTACTTACACTTGTTGATATAAACAGTTCTCCCCAGCAGCTGAACATCACATGGGCATATGATGCATACAGGTAGACATGCATCCACCTATGTCATATTATACACACCATGGGGCAGAGGCTTGCTTACGTGTCAGCAAACCACCACACAGAGGAAATGTTAGATTCACTAATGTATGAACCTCTCCTATGCTCCCAGAGTCTCCTTTAAGTAATGTGTCCATATTTGAAATGGGTCAAAACTTTTATTCAGTGACCTATTTGACAAAAGTCAAGGTTTGGATAGCTCTAATGACTCCAGACACCTAAGAGTTAGGTCCCCTCTACAAGGATTCGCTTGTGCGCCTGGTTAGGCGATTATGCGCATAATCACAGAAGCGCATTTACGTCTAATCCCTCTGCACGAGAGGCGGTGAGAGGCGGCGAAGCGCATTTACAGATATCCAAAATGCGCTTTACAAGTAGTTAATGCGCATAAGCACTTATTCACATAGGCAAAATGCGCTTTAACGGACGGAGCAAAATAAAACTCGCGATTTAACGCGCATTCGATAATGCACATAATCGGATGTTAAAACCCCTCTACGTCCGATTTGCGTTCCGTTCTTGTAGAGGTAATTTTTTTAATGCGCCTTGAAAGAGCTTTAAATGCCTCTTGTAGAGGCACCCTTAGATGTTTATGCCTGACATAAGAGATCAAATCCCACAATTTTCCTAGCCAAGGAACAACAGAGGTCTAACTTCTTTAGACAGAGAACATAATTTGCATGGTCAGTCTTTGGCACCTCCACCTAAAGGATCTCCAGTAGCAAAGAAGTTGGAGAGCTGTTGCTAGTCAGGCTAGACAATGGCGGACCCTAGCCAACTTACAACAAGACAGCATCATGTGACAAAATTTGATATAGTTCTGTCTATTTATCCCATCATCACAACATTATGACAGAAGGTACATCTATAGAAGTGGAAAGAAGTCATCTTATGTTTCAGCATATTTGTATGAGCTTTAATATTGGCCCAGGCTGGATAAGGTCTGATAGGGAGAATCCCCAAAATGGCCAAGTGACTCAGCGCTCTGGAACTTATTCAAGACTTGTTCCCTGAGAAATAGTGTGCGTTTTTAAAGCGTTTCAAACATTTGTTTTTGGAAAAGTCATGTCTCAAAATTTCATGGTGGGTGTTCCCTGCCCACATGCCTATGGATAAAAATTCCTTCTCTTCCCAAGATACACATGCTCCCCCTTCCTCCATATTACACAAAATGAGGCAAGATACTTACTGGCTTGGCTTATATCAAATGTACGGTGTGTGGACAAAAGTTATGGCGTGTGGAAATTATTGAGTGTAGGTAAGGACACACACACATTAAAGCCTTTCTAAACTATGGCCTCAGTCTCAAAATCTTTCCATACTGTTGTGGGTTGAGTACCCAGTTCTGTGAACAAGAATGCCCTGTTGTTTTTAGATTGCTATTACTGTCGTTTCCTTCTTTTTAAGGTAATTGTGGCCTCTGTCACATCAGTTCTTGGGATGAGCACACACAGATTTGGTGACAGCACTAACCATCTGTTTAGAACATAAGAAGATCCATGCCTGGATTAGACAAAAGGGTCTAACTAGTCCAGCACTCTGTTCACAAAGTGGCCAACAGCTGTTGACCAAGGACCAACAAGAAGGACAGCAACTGGTGTATACAGGCTTCCCCAGCAACTGGTGCCTCTGATACTGGAGGTAGCACATAGCCATCAGGACTAGTAGCCATTGATAGTCTTCTCCAGGAATTTATCCATCCCCCTTTTAAGCTGATCAAATTTGTGGCGATCACCACATCTTGTGTTAATGAATTCCATAATTTATACTTTAACTATATGCTATGTGAAAAAGTACTTCTTTTTATCTGTCCTGAATCTCCCATCAATCAGCTTCATGGGATGACCCTGGTTCTAATATTATGGGAGAGGGAGAATAATGTCTCCCTAGCCACATTCTCCACATCATGTATAATGTTGCACACACCTCTATCACATCTCCCCTTAGCCTCCTTTTTCCAGGCTAAACTATCCCAGCTGTTGTAAACTTCCCTCATAGGGGAGATGCTCCAGTCCCTTGATCATTTTAGTTGCCCTTTTCTGAACTTTTTCCAGCTCTACAATATCTTTATTTTAGGTGTAGTGACCAAAACTCCAAAACAGTATTCTAAGTGTGTTTGCACCATAGATTTTTATAAAGGCAGTATGATACTGGCAGTTTTATTCTCAATTCCTTTTCTTATAATGCCTAACATGGAGTTTGCCTTCTTTACAGCTGCCGCACACTGGGTTGACATTTTCATAAAGCTGTCCACCACAACCCCAAGATCTCTTTCTTGTGTGGTCACCGTCAGCTCAGATCCCATCAGGTTATATTTGAAGTTGGGATATTTTTTTTGTCCCAAGGTGCACCACTTTGCATTTGCTTACATTGAACCACACCTGCAATTTGGATGCCCGCTCTCCCAGCTTGGAGAGATACTTTTAGAGCTCCTCACAATCTCTTTTTGTTTTAACCAAGTTAAATAATTTGGTGTCATCAGCAAACTTGGCCACTTCACAGCTCACTCCTAATTTCAGATTATTTATGAACAAGTTGAAATGAATTGGTCCCAATACAGATCCCTGTGGGACCCCACTATTTACTTCCCTCCATTGGGAGAATTTACCATGTATTGCTACTCTCCCTTTTCTGTTCTTTAACCAGTTACTGATCCATAAGAGGACCTCTCCTCTTATTCCACAACTGCTAAGTTTGCTCAGGAGTCTTTGGTGGGGGGACTTTATCAAAAGCCTTTTGGAAGTCCAAGGAAACAATGTCTACCGCATCACCCCTGTCTATAAACATTCTCAAAGAACTCTAAAAGAGGTTGAACTTTGGGACATGTTACACTAAGTGAGAGCCATTTAAAGGTGCATTTGATAGTCTCACAAGGAAGTGTAAGGACTGTCTTCGCAGCGCTGAGTTGGCGCCGCTCCGCCACCAAACCTCACCGTATCGCTGGTGCAGGGTGGCAGTGAATAATCCCCAATGGGGGAGGCAGTGCAGGCTTTCTGGCAGCCACTAGGCTTGCTGGGCCCACCCCCTCCTGCAGCTTCCGGCGACAAGTAGGAGGTTGCCTTCTGTCCAGGAACGCCCCTGGAGCAGTGCCAGAGTGAGGAAAGATGGCAGAAGAGCCGTGCTGACCTCACTCAGGCAGGTAAATTCGGGGTAAGTCTCCAATGTTTCTGCTGTGAATCTTCAGCTCTTTGCCCCGGGGTGACTCCATATCAGCAGCTGCAACGCAATGCAGATTCGGAGACACACTGGGGCTTCTAGAGCACATAAACAGCCCCTAGGGCTGCACTGTCAATATCCTAAAAGGAATAAGGGAGTACTACTACAGTATACTGTTCACTTTCCCAAAGAAATGGATTAAGAGGATGACAGTACAAACAATATTGGTTTGCTTTTGGGTCTCCAGTCTTCATTATAAATTCCCATTGAGATATGCCAATACCAGTGAAAATGTACTGCTTGTAGACTGAGTGGAAAGTGTAGATAAGTCAGGGAGAGATCAACTAATTGTGGACCGATCTACATCAAGCAGGATACGACACTTTGAAAGCGTTTTGAAAACTGTATCTGGAGTGTGTCTTGGGCCCCAACAGTTGTCACCTTTTTCAAGCAGTAGTGTAGATCCTGCCTGCATTCATTCTAAGCTCCAACTACTTGTGCCAAAGCCTCTGAAATAGTGTTTATAATTCTGCACTGCTTGTGAGGGGGTTACTTCTTTCTACTACCCTCCATCCTGTTGCACAGGTGTAAAGCCTTTTTGGCATTGCCTAGTTCCTTCCTAACTGGCTTGGCAACCCAGCATAGAGTTGATTTCAACAAGACAGAGAAATCAACTTTTAAAAATCCAAGAATTTAACCAGGCTGTGGATCGGACTTAAGTATGCTTTATGTCTGGATGTAACGTTGCATACGGTGTAAACTCCCATTTGCCAACAATGTGGTTTCATCTTTGGAAATTATGCTGGGGAAAAGCAGTTCCTGGAATAATAGCTATGAAGCTGGCAGTGATCACTGGAACTAAATGCACCTACTAAGCTTCTGTTCACCCTTTGTTTACAGATCAGAAACTATGCATAGCAGGAAGGAATCCATACTTATGCTGTATATAGTACATATTTTTCTTAGTGTGATTATTTAGCCATGATAGCCCAGTGGAGCCTCCACATTCAGAAGTAGTTTATCTCTGAATACCAGATGCTAGTGCCAAACAATAGGGGATGACCATTACTTTAACACCCCACTTATGAGCATCTAGAGGCATATATAATCCTGGCAATGGGTTGGACTAGATTATGTTTGAAGTCCATTCCAATTCTATGATTGGTTGCTGTTGGGAATATAAACCTGGACTAGATAGACTTTGGTTTGCTGGAGTAAATAGCAAAGTAATTCTTAAGTCACATATTATTTGTTCACTTTAATATTTCTTCATAGCATGTATATTATTATTTTTTACCAACATATCCACCCTGAGTTCCTTGTGATATAGGGCCGGTTATAAATATTTTAATAAATAATAAAATAAATAAATAAATAATTCTCTTTCTATTTAGAAGCTTCCAGAGTGGCTTATTGATGTTGAGAGGTTGTCAATAGTGGTGATTGCTATCGCTGTCGATCCGTCAGCGATGACAGGGGATAGGCATGGTGGGGTTGATCTCTGTATTCGCTTAGGATTCCAAGCCACTGCCTCAGGTCTCTTGAGAGACTTTTGCTTTCTCTTCTCCTCTATACTGAGGCAGAAGGGGTCTGCTTAGCTCTCTTAGCACTTTTAGACAGCTTCTTAGCAAGAGCTTAAGCTTTTTACCTGCCCGATGTTGGCAGTTTGTCCGAGGGTGTAATCTCCCCATCAGTTAGATTCCTTGGAGAAGACTGTGCAGGCAGAGGGGTGACTGAGGCTGTGGGGAATCCACCGCCTGAAGGGCTCTACTTCACAAAATTGCCTTTACTCGATCCGAAGAGTTTCACCTAGTCTGTTTTGAAAAAGACTGGCAAAACTGTCAGGATTCTACTACGTGCCCTCTCTGAGGCAGAGAAGGCACAGGGAGTGTCCGTAGGAAGGTGGTAATTTACGGCTGCGCTTTGAACACTTTTGGAATGGAGCCCTGAGGGTCATGTGCCCTGTCAGGCAATCAATGATCATGAAATAAAGAAATAATGAAAAACTAATAAATTGAAAGGCAGAATATACTAGAAAGTGTAGAAAAGATCAAGAATGAAAATGAATGCCTCACAAGTTGATAATTTTTCACTGACGGAGGAAGTTCTTGATGAGGTTGCCACAATGGTGGATGAAACAGAACTAAGGTATTAGGTGGGAACCTGTTAGGACATACACAGTAGGCAGTGGGGGAAGGGTAACCCACCTAAACACCTCAGCTATGGAAGTTTCTGAGGTGAGGCTCCACACAGGCGCAAAGCCCATATGTGTGATGTACAAAGACCACAAAGAAGAATTAAGAAAACAACTAGACTCGTACCACATTTTGACTATTCAAAGTGCTTTATATTCAGTAGCTCAGTCAGCTATGCACTAAGATAGGTCAGTATTTTTATCCTTATGATCCTAATAGGAAAATGAGGCTGGATAATGGTGTCTTTCCTAAGGCTTAACTAGAGAGTTTATGGATGATGTGAGATTTGACCAATGACTTCCTGACTTACAGAGCATATGTATGTATAACCACTACACTAGCTCCCAAAAAAGCCAATTTAAAAAGAGATTAAAGTACAAATCTTGTATAAGTGCTACCTGAGGTCCATAATTCCACCTGTTATGGCAAATGTCTCACCCCCACCATCGAGTATGATGAGTGCAAAAAGGAGATGCCCTGGCTCTCCTTTTGAGTTTGGAACTACAGTGGTGGTAGGATATTGTCACCACAGTTGTGCTGTGCTTGTGATACATTCCTAGCATATTTGAAGTTGCAAGTATGAGCCCAGGCCTCATCTCAAGGTTGGAGGTAGGGCAGGGATTACCTCAAAAGCTGTGCTAAGCATCGTAGGAGCCTGGCACCAGAGGAAGTAGACTATATTCTCCCTGCAGTAACCTGTCAGGCCATGGGCTTTCTTCCTCATATAGAAACTTCAGTGTGATCAAGAAATAGAAATGCCATAATAAGCTTTTTACACCAGGCTGTTAGTCTGCTATATCTACTGCCATTTTCTCCCTTACCAACCTGCCTGATCACTGAGGTAGTTGTAGGGCATGCTCCTGGTGGTTCCAATTAGACCTGTGGCCTGATTGAAATCCACCAGGAGAACAGCTTTTAGTGTGGAACTCTGTGGAACTCTCTGCCCCTGGAGGTCAGGCAGGCGTTAACACTAGGTTGCTTCTGGTGCATCCTGAAAACAACTCTGTTTCAAGAAGCCTTCCTCAACTGACTAGCCACTGTTTTTCTGGTTCAATGAACAATTTAAATTTGCTTTTTACTCATCTTTCTTTTACTGCTTATACCAATGTTCACAGCTCTGGAATCTGTGTTAGATAATTGAGCGGCATATAAACTGTTAATAATAATAATAATAATAATAATAATAATAATAATAATTTTCATTGCAGAATTGAGATCCAAGCTCTACACAAAGAGCTTTTCCTTTCCTGCTTTTCCGCTACATTTACTATAAGTGACACTATACTATAGTGGAATAATGCAATTACACAAGTAGGAAAATACATTTTGTTTCACTTTCATGAATAAAACTCGGAGCTTTTCTACACAAGGTATTTATTGTGCACTTATCATTCCTTACTTACATTTGTCTTTGGGTTCTTTAGATGACATCATGACACTCCAGTTTTGCTTCTGTTTTTTAGGAGCGCGTTCCCTTTTTAAAAAACTAGGAAAATGGAGTATGTAAATTAAAGAAATTGTATTTTCCTAGTTGTGTAATTGTGTTATTCTGTGATAGCACAGTGCCACCTAGAGTTTATGTAGTGGGAAAGCAAGAAAGGAAAAGCTCTTTGTGTTGAGCTCTGATCTCAATACTGTGATGAAATTGAAAGTAGATACAGTGGATTCACAGCCTCCTATAGAAAAGTGCTCCATTTTCCCCACTCTAACCCCCCCCCATGAAAATGCTTTTAAACAACAAACACAAAACTGGAGGGTCACAATGTCGTCTAAAGAATCCATAACCAACCGTAAGGAATGACAAGTGCACAATAAATACCTTGTGTAGAAAAGCTCAATATATATGACATTCACTAAAGTCATCTTAGAAATGAATAAGTATTGCTAAAGTTTTGCTACTCAGTGGGAAATCCAGTTATCCATGCCAAGCGGCATAATACAGAATGTAGGACATGAGAAAGCTCAAGTATTCTTGGAGATGCACTGAGAAAAAATATATAATTTACCACACAAGCAGCTTTTGTAATTCCCAACCACAATATGTGTTCATCATTCAAAACCAACACGACCTGAATGCCAAAATCTACACTGTTTTCTACACTGATTTATATTGTGGTCAAAAGCAGAGAAAGAGTGACTACATTTTCATACAAAATAATGTCTTCACACAAGCTCCGCTTGCTTTTCTTTCTAGGTAAGTTAAAAGAAAGACCTTTCTTGAGCTGCCTGAGGAACATAACTAAAACCCATCATAACTGGTATCTAGAATATTAAGGAGTGAACTAAGACTAAGAACTGAACAGACTAGAAGAAAGGATAAGATTTGATCCTTTTACATATAGTCAACAATTAAGCCACTTTGGTAAAATATAGAGCCCTTTTTCTGAGAAGGCTTCATTGTCTGGAACAGCAAGATGCAAAAGAACCCACTGCTCTAGTATCAATAATAATTGTATAGAAGAGAGGAATTTCAATAAGTGCAGCATTTCTTATCACTATATGAGAAGCTGCAGCTGTCAAAATTCCCTCTTCTACATAACTATTGACATTATAAGGAGCCCTGTCCTCCTCTGCATCTAGACAATATATCTGTACATTAACAGCTGACTGGTATGAAGACATGTAGGTGAAGCTTTTCCTGACTTGGAATGAAAGTTATGGGAAAAGCTTAACTTGCTAAATATCTTCATGGCAGGTAGCTCTTAAACGCACATGAGCTCCACCAGGAAAAACAAAACTGGCAAAACTTGTATTTTTAAAAATAAATTCACAGTATTTATTTATAAAAATAGTCATATACTGCCTTTCAACTATCAACAGGCCCCCAAGGTGGCTTACAAGCCTAGATATACATGTTACTACAATAAAAAACAAGGCACTAACATCTTTAAAACAATCACTTCAAACAGCATAAAAAAGAGGATTAACAACCAATTAAAACCATTAGAACTTGATGAAATAAAAATGTCTTGACTGCCCACCAAACAGCTAAGAAAGATGGGGCCAGCTGAACTTCCCTTGGGAGAGAGGTCCATGGCAGGGGTACTGCCACTGAAAAAGCCCTGATTTGTGTCACTATCAAGCATGGTTCTGTTGGTTTCAAGATGCAGAGCTTGTAATGATGACTGCACAGGCAGATTCATGTGAAAGTAGGCAATCCTTCAGGTATCCTAGCCCCAAGCCGTTTAGAGCTTTAAAGCACCTTGAATTGGGCCTGGAAACAAACAGGAGGCCAGTGCAGATGAAACAGGATTGATGTAATAAGTTTCTAACAGTGAATGTCAGAAAGCATACTGGCTGCTGCCTTAGTTTCTAGATATTGATCAAAGGAAGCCCCATGTAGAGAGTGTTACAGTAATCTAGACTGAATGTGACTAAAGTATGTGTAACTGTGGTCAGAGCTGCATTCTCCAGACAGGGATCCAACTGGCACATCAGCCAAAGCTCGGTAAAGGCACTCCAGGCGACAGCAGCTACCTGGATACCCAAATGCAATGGCAGGTCTAGGAGCACTTGGATTGCAAACCTGGTCCTTCAGTATTAATTAGAGTGACCAGATACAAAAGGGGGCAGGGCTCCTGCAGCTTTAACTGTTGTGATGAAGAGGGAATTTCACCACATGCTGCATGCATACAAATGACACCTGCTGAAATTCCCTTTTCTATACAACCGTTAAAGATACAGGAGCTCCTTCCTACTTTTCATATGGTCACCCTATTTAACAGAAAATTAGGATAGATTAAAATGTTGAGCACATAGCACAGAATGATAACCAGTATTTTTTTTTTAAAAAGATTAGGATGCCAAAGGGACAGGCCTGATTCCAGTATTTTGGGGGATCTGAGCAATAGGCCTTAAAATTCATCCCGATGCATTCAGGTGGAGTTCACCCTCACCGGCAGAGGTCCTGTGCCTTTTAAAGGTCATGACAGTAAGAAATCCCTGATGTGAAGCATTCCTTTCAGTTCGTCATCAGTAAAGCTGAACTTGTACAATAGTCTTCTGCAGAACGTCTGCCTGTTGAGCAGCTGTTAATGACAGAGAGTCTGTCCAACAGAAGATGGCAACTCTAGGTTCAACACACATTCCCATCAAAGGTTAACATAGTAGGAGTGCCTACTATCAGCTTTGGCTGACATGCCAGCTGTGCCCCTTCCTAGAGTTGGAAGGCCTTAAGACGGTACTGCACGCGCTGGTAACTTCGAGGCTCGACTTCTGCAATGCACTATACATAGGGCTACCTTTGTACCTAGTCCGGAAACTACAATTAGTTCAAAATATGGCAGCCAGGTTGGTCACCAATACATCTAGAGGTGACCATATTACACCAATTTCAAAATCACTTCACTGGCTGCCAATTAATTTCCTGGCGAAGTATAAAGTGTTGGTTATTACCTTTAAAGCCCTACATGGTTTGGGCCCAGGTTACCTGCGGGATCACCTTCTCCCATACAATCCACCCCACACACTCAGGTCCTCTGGGAAGAATTTACTACAATCGGACAGGTCTAGGCTGACAACCGTTACCCAGAGGACCTTCTCTTCTGCCGCTCCTAGACTGTGGAACGGCCTGCCAGGAGGGATTTGCCAACTTAATTGGGGATGGGTTATCTCACATGTGTGCCATATGAAAAAAAATACTCTATGCATCACATACAATAATTTCCTCTATATCAATAATCATATTTTAAAGCAGATATTTCATATTTGTATTGCAAGACTAAAGCTGACTTCAAACAAAGTTCTATGATGAGTGTGTAAATGGTATTGGGCTCCATCACACCTATTTTTCCCCTGGTTTGCCTCCATGAGTTCCACCTCCGTTTCATTAGTGCATCAAGCTAATGGTCCCTTGCACGTGGGTTTGTGGTATTGGTGAAACCTCCTTTTGCTTGTTTGCTGTCGTACCCTGCCCCGCACCGCCCCACCCTGCCCCTTCTCTTTCTCCCTCCAGTTCATTGGTTGAGACATTATAATTGATGTGGGGAGCCTTCCCCCCTCTCTCTGGTTTTGTTGTCTAGCATTTTACCGATTTAACATTTCATTGGCTGGGTGCCATTTCTGCGGGCAATGAGGGTGAGGTTGGAGCAGCAAAAGTCCCTTCAACGGACTCAGCACAAGCCCGTTCATTCCACATGGCATGCTGGAAGAGGAGAACCACCCCATCCTCCTCTTTCATCTGCAAGACCTCCCTTCAAAGCGCTCTCCCTCAATGAAGGACATAGTGCTAGGATGGTAATACACAGGGGCGGAAGGGCACTTTAATCCTGCGTGGAGGAAATAAGCCGGACTTTCCTCGCTCTAGGAAAACACAGAAAGACATATATTTTAATGTGCAAGTCTGGGGGGGAAAAAACTCCATATATACGTACCTCATAAAAACATAGGATTTGCCCTACCAGATTGAGCAATCACGCTAAGTATTTAGCCTCCAGCAGTGCCCATTCCTGTTGCTTCCAAAGAAAATGAATTCCCTTCCACCCCCTAAAACATGCATGGACAACTATGCAAAGTATTAAGTAGGAAAAATAAGCTTCCCCATAAACCTAGTGGAATCTGCTGATGCCCCAAAAGCACAAAAAATAGTTTTTTAAAATATTTTGGCACATAAAATCTAATAATGCCAGCAAATACTCAAATGTATTGCAAAAGAGTTCTTCTTTCCCGTAATCACATGGGCTCAACTAGGACTCAAGTTTGCAAAGGTATTGTGTGGGCAGCGCTTGCTATTCATGCAGTCCTCGTAAGAACATAAGAAGAGCCATGATAGATCAAGGGTCCATCTAATTCAGAATTCTGTTCTCACAGTAGCCAACCAGCTACCTGTGAGAAACCCACAGCAGAACATGAGTGCAATAGAACTGTCCTGCTCAAATACCCCCGCAACTATTGTACACATATTATTTATATTTTATTTATTTAGTACATTTCTAACCCCTCAATAGCTAATGTTTTCTGGGCAGGTTACAACCAGTTAAAAAACTAAAATGTCATTTAAAAACACAGTTAAAATATAAAATTCAATAAAAAATATTTAAAAGAATAAAATACAATATAATAAACAGTAATTGATACAACAATCATAATAGCCTAGAACTTGGTCTCTAAGGTGCTTGGGAGAAAAGAAAGGTCTTTGCTTGGTGCTGAAAAGATAACAACATAGGTGCCAGGTAAACCTCTTTGGGGAGTTTATTCTAAAACTGGGGTGCCACTACTGAGAAGGCCCCCTCTCTTTTAGCCACCTACCAAGCTTCCTTTGGTGAGGCACCTGGAGGAGGGACCCTAAAGATGACCTAAGGGTCCGAATAGGTACCATACAGGAGGAGATATGCTTTAAGATCCTCTGGTCTCAAGCTGTTATTGCTTTAACGGTCATCACCAACACTCTGAATTGGATTTGGAAATGCACTGGAAGACAGTGCTGCTGCTGAAGTACTGGCAGCACATGGTCAATTTGGCCAGTACCAGTTAGTAACCTAGCAGCTCTATTTGCACAAACTGAAGTTTCTGGACCTTCTTCAGATAGCCCCATGTACAATGTTTTGGAGTAATCCAACCAGGGGGCTGTCTAAATGCGTCCAAAGCCCTGCAGTGGCTATGAATCTGTGTTGCGTCAGTTATATTTTGCAGCCACAGATTCACAGCCACCGCAGGGCTTTCCCTTGAAACTCCTTCAAAAAAAGGTTGGGGAAAGTCATATCCGCTGTCTAGCTTCACTCTGGAGTCACAGTGGAGGTGTGTCCGTGCAGATGGCGACCCTTGATTGGTCACCGTCCACCTGGGCAGAGAACTTGGGGGCAGGCCTGGCACCTGAAACTCCATGCTTTCGCTGCGGCGTCAGGATTAGCTGCCACTGCCCCGCAACAGGGTTTTTAGCTTATCACGTATAGATAGCCCCCAGGAGGTTGCCAGAACATGAATAACTGTCACCAGGCTATCTCTATCCAGATAGGATCATAGCTTTTATATCAGCCTAAGATGATAAAAGGCACTCCTGGCCACTGAGGCCACCTAGGCACAAGTGACAGTGATTTCATTTCATTTCATTTATTATATTTCTATACTGTCCCATAGCTACAGCTCTCTGGGTGGTTCACAAAAATTAAAAGCATTGAAATACATTAGATAAAGTATAAAAACCATTTACGTAAGGACATACAAATAGATAACACACACAACAGACAATATATATCTAAAAAACAATTCAAAACAATCAGCCAAAGACAATCCAGGATCTGATTAAAAATTGTTATATGCTGCCAAATACCTGAGAGAAGAGGGCAGTTTTAACCTGGTGCCGAAAAGTTATCAATGTTGGTGCCAGGCAGGCCTCGTCAGGGAGATCATTGTATAATTGGGGGCCAGCGCTAAAAAAGCCCTCTCCCTTGCAATGCCCTCTGAGCCTCCTCCTCAGGCACCTGGAGGAGGGCCTTGGATGCAGAGTGTAGTGTACAGGTTGGTTCATGCCGAGAAAGTGTTCCATCAGGTATTCTGGTACCAAGATGTATAAGGATTTCTATGGCAGAACCAGTACTTTGAATCAGGCTCAGATACATACAGGAAGCCAGGTCAAGTGGGCCAGAATCAGTGTTGTATCAGTCTGGCTGCCGCATTTTGCTCAAACTGCAACTTCTGAGCCATCTTCAAAGGAAGCTAGAAAGCCAACTTTGTCTAAAATTCAACTTCATACAAGAATGTCTGAAATTGATTCATAACCATGCGCACAAGCATGCACACAAGAAGGGGATGTTGGCAACCAGCCTAGAGTTGTTCTCCACTTCTAGGTCTAGGGTAGGTTTCCTCAAGAACAGCCTGATTACTGCCATTTTTAAGGAGGCTGGTACTCTCCCCTCTCTCATGGAGGAATTTACTAACTTCCCAGACCCAACTGGCCATCCCTTCCATATTAGATGTAACAAGTTAAGATGGGAAAGGGTTGAGCATACAATTGGCTGGCTGAACTCTTCCAAGCACTTTGTCTGCATCCTCATGCCTTAACAACTGAAACTCATTCATTGCAGCTGGACCAGATGGTGCTTGGACACCTCTGTTAAAGGAAACACCCTAATAAGAGGTGTACAAGGGGCTGCCTGTACATCAGTGGGTTGCTATGGTATTAAACAAAACCCCACATTTTCTCTGCTGCAGGGTGGTGGTGACTAATCCTGATGCAGAGGAAGGGTTTGGGGTTGCTGGTGCTGCAACTTGTGCATTTGCTATACCACTACGCCACTTAGAGGAAAAGCAGGAAAGGAAACCCTCTGCATGTAGTGCTTGGATCTCAATTCTGCGACAAAACTGAAAGTAGATACAGGTGATTAACAGCCTCATGTAGAAAAGCTCAAATTGAGCAGAGAGGGGATGGATGAAACTGTAATTTTTGCTTTCTCCCACATTAGCATTTTTAAAGGGTAATTCTGTCCATTTTATGAACACATTTGTGAATTTGGTAAGTTCTTATCAAAAACAAACAAAAACAAATTAAACATCTACAGTGACTAAAAGCCTATCTACACTACTGCTTTAAACCGATTAATAACCGTTATTAACCAATTTAAAACTGTTATAAACCGGTTTAAAGCAGTAGTGTAGATAGGCTCTTAATTCAATAGGTACAGCTATTCCCAGCATTGAGAGGACCACATTGTATCTATTTGCCATGCAGGGTGGATAAAAATCAATTATTATTATTTTTTAATCAGATTTTTTAAAATTTAAGTCAGTTTTTTTAATTTAAATTGGATTTTTTTTTAATAAAATGCTTTTTGAGGAAAAATCTATCTAAAATAGTTTTTTATTTAAGATACATTATAGTCCAAAGGTTATTCATCATGAAATAAAGATTAGTTTTTAATTATGTAGCATGAGGCTGTATATTCATGCAATGTTCAAATTTTTTGGTAAATGAATTCCTTTAATCCATTCACAATGTCATGCTCTTCCAGAGGTTTCTGTAAGATTATTGAGGAATTTTTCTATCTAGAAGATATTATCACAGATGCTTGGTTTTACAGTTCTCAAAACTGTGAATTTGTGTCTGCAGAGATCACAATCCCATTGTTCCTTTGCAAATCGATGTACACAGAATCAACCCCTTACCTCTTAAGCGCTAAGTTTCAACAAATTCAATTAATAGATTGTTGGGAGTGAAATAGATCTGCACAAGAAGCTAAAAATGAAACCTGCATCTGCTTGTAAATATTAAGATAATACCAGCAAGAATGAGTTTTTGGCAACTCTGAGTTGTGTAAAATATGTATTGAGCTTATAGTGAGGAAGAGTGCACTTTTGGGGGGGGAGTCACATGATTAAATCAAGTCTTTCTGAGTAGTGATTAAAATCGTGATTTAAACCATGATTTAAATCAAATTGATTTAAATTAAATCCACCCTGGTAGTGATTTAAATCATGATTTAAATCAAATTGATTTAAATCAAACCCACTCTGCAACCATGCAGTTGTTACAGATAAGGAACCTGACAGGAAAAAAAGCAGTGGTCACCCAAATTCAGCACCACAAATATGGGACTGCAATACAGCACCACAAACTGTTAAACGTGGTATTGTGGTAAAACACTAAGACATTTATGAATTTCTCTTAACAGTTTCAGGATCATTGTTAAAAACTTGACATAATTTGTCATTTGTTTAAGATTGTGCACTTTTGGAATGATTCTATGAGATATAAGATGAACTAATCATATATTATTGTGCATTTTTTATTATTATTATTATTATTATTATTATTTATTAACTTTATATACCACTTTATCTGATGAAATGCCATCAAGTTGGTGAACAATGACTTGAAACAATAAAACCTTGCACCAGTAAAAACAACAACAATAAAACCTACATCTTTTAAAGGTTAAATTGAAAAGATCCATCTTTACTCCCTTTCTGAAGATCAAAAGGCTGGGGGACAATCATAATTCTTAAGGGAGTGCATTCCATATTTTGGAACATCAGAAAGAACACAGGATAAAGCCCTTTCACACATGCTTGACAAACTGGTTTATGTGGGTAATGGTGCCTCAAAAGGGCCTCTCCTGCAGATCTTAATACTTGAGCAAGTTCATAGCGAAGTAGGCAGTATCTGAGATAGTCACATCCTAAGCTGTTTAGAGCATTAAAGGTCCAACAACTTGAATTGAGCCTGGAAAGTAATTGGCAACCCATGCAGGTCATCAGGACAGGTATAATATGATCCTGAAGCTGTGCACCCATTACAGCCTAGCTGCCATATTTTGCACCAACTGAAGCTTCCGGACACTTTTCAGAGGTGGCCCCAAGTACAGTGCATTGCACATTCTAAATAAGGTACAACCAAGCCTTGGATAACTGTTGCCAAGTCAGACCGATCCAGGAAGGGGTGCAGCTGGTCCAAATGTAATTGTGCAAATGCACTTCTTGCCACCACCGCCACTTGAAGATCCAGGGACAGTGTACGATCAAGGAGCACTCCCATGCAACAGACCTGATCCTTCAGGGGGAGTACAACCCCTTCCAGCACAGGTTGAATTCCTGTCCCTGAATCAGGCTTCCTACTAACCAACAACACCTCCGTCTTGTCTGAGTTTAACTTCAGCTTGTTCATCCTCATCCATCCAATTATCAAATACAGGCAATGTTCAACAATTTCAACTGCTTCCTTGTGTTAGATGACAAAAAGCAATAGTATCATCGGCATATTGGGGGCATTTTACTCCAGAGCTCCAAATGACCGCTCTCAGCAGTTTCATGTAGATATTAAACAACACAACACTGGGGACTACATAGAACTCTGTGGGACATTACAGGCTAATGGCCGTAGAGTAAAATAGTAATCCCCCAGGACCACCTTCTGGACACAGCCTGACAAAAAGGACCAGAACCATGGCAAAACAGCATCCCAAAATCCAACCCCACCAAACGGTCTAGAAGAATACCATGGTTGATGGTATCAAAAGCTGCTGAGAAGTCCAAGAGAATTAATACAGTTGTGCTCCACCATCCAGTTCCTTGTGTAGATTATCCACCAAGGTGACCAAAGCAGTCTCAAACCCATATCCCAGCCGAACGTCTGATTGCTTTATCCATAACACTAGTCCAGAGAACAAAAGATGCCCCTAAATTCTAGAATTATTATATTTCACCATTGGATCCTATAATTTATTTAAAATCAGACCTACAATAATCCTATGGGATTATTGTAGGTCTGAATCACAGTTCTTTCCCTGGCACATAGCAGCACTATAAGTCAAACTCAATGTTAGGAAACACTGGACTATTTCTAACTAAGGTACTTTCCTTAGGTTTTGCAGTGGGATTTGAATTCCTTCACCTACTGAACATAAACCCAAGCAACATTGCTTAAATACTGTAGAAGGAATGAAGCACAAAGCTTTCAGGTATGGGCTAGGTCAAGATGAGTGGGCTTTGTGCAGCCTAGCTAATGGGGATTAGGTGTGAGTTCATCAATTTATTGGATTTTTCACCCATTCCTTGAAGCAATTTTTGGTAGCAAGTCACCTTCTCCCCTACCCCACCCTCCCACTTTGTGGACTAGGCCATATTGAAACTTTTTAGACCCTTCTAATAAGTTATAATGCACCACAGAAACTTTGTCGTACAGTACTTTGAACTGTGATATATAAACAAGCCTAGAGTGGTTTCACATGGATTTTAGCAAACATTGTCTTTCATAGTGAATTTGGTTTTCTACCAACATAAATATTCAAGTGGAGCCCCAAAATCTATTTAAAACAGCAACCTTTACCCCATGCCATGATGAAATGATAAAATTTACATTTCTAATGATTATTTTCAAAACCTTTAAAATATGTAAACTAAATGAGGCAAAGCAGGAAAAAAAGGGGGTGGCAGGCTGGTTCCTGTCAAGAGCATAGGATATGTATATTTTTCAAAGTGTATTTCACAGCAATCTTTGTATTAGTTTGATTGGTTGACCCCAAACCACAAGACATTCACAATTTGTTAGAAGGAGAGTTCATGAATGTATGCGATCTTCTCAACAAACTGGAATTCATTTGGAAACCTTATGCCTAATAGTTCCTCTGGCCATTTCTCATGTAGAAAATTGTTTACAAAAAGGGCTGGTATTAAATGGTCTTTCTGTTACTGTAGCATAATTTCTGATTTGCTACAGTCAGAGCTGGTGTGGTCAAATGGGGATATAGTATTGGACCAAGACATGGGAGAACTACATCCAAGGTTCACATCTGCCATGGACTAACTGTGTGGGCTTGAGCAAGTTACTGCTGTTCAATCTTAGCTTCCAATTTATAAAGTAGGATTAGTAGTGACCCACCTCACAGTGATTATATTCTGCTCCCAACAGTGATTTGCAGACAGCAGTATGGAGGGTCAACATGAATGAATGCCCAGTGCTCAGGTTGGTAGATCCCTGTGTACTGATCCCAGTTTAGCCCCAGAAGCAATGTATACATAGAGTTCCATCATGTATAATTCCGGATGTCTCCCTAGGCTGGCACAGTGAAGTAGGATAGCGTATCAGGTCAAGCAGTGTCTGGAGTGCATGTCTGAAACATATTGCTAGCCATGAGGTGATGAAGGGGCATAGACAGGCAAGAGACTGTTAGTGCACCCTGCACCTATGATAAATGTTTGTACATTCCTGCTAGGGAAATTGAGAACTGTCCAACACACAACACCCCCCCCCCCTTAACCTGTGACATTTGGAATACCATAGCTCACCACCACCACGCCCCACACACAAAGAGCAAGAATGTTGTGGCTTGTTGTGAGAGAAGGGCTTGTTGTGAGAGTGAGCTTAATAAACATTGGCTCAGTTCAGACATCATGCCAAATAATTTAGAAACTAGGCTGTGATATGGATCTTCCAAATACATACAATCAAACCAGAAATAATTTTTCAGCTTTTATTTTCCATTTTCTCAGCACTCAGCTTGGTATATTTACAACTGTTTCAATGATGCAGCAGCGTTTGAAGGTATCTCAATTTACACATGTCAAAACAAAGTTAAGTTTCCTTAACCATTGTTTGAAATTTGTTTAATTAAGCCATTAAAATATTTTTGAAACTTTGAAATGCTATATAAATTAGGCTGACCAGGTAAAATCCAGGTCAGGGCTCATGTAACTTTAACAGTTGTAGAGAAAAGGGAATTTCAGCCAGTGTTATTTGTATGCAATTAGTTCCTGGTGAAATTCCCTCTTCATCACAACAGTTAAAGTTGCAGGGGCCCTGCCTTCTTTTGTATATGATCACTCTAGTGTAGTGCCTGCAACTTTAACTGTTGTGATGAAGAGGGAATTTCACCAGGAACTAATTGCATACAAATGACACTGGCTGAAATTCCCTCTTCTCTACAACTGTTAAAGTTACATGAGCCCTGACCTGGATTTTATCTGGTCAGCCTAATATAAATATCCTGGAAGGTGGCCAATGTAATACCTATTTTTGAAAAGGGGTCCGGGGGAGGAGGGGTACCTGCGAAATTACAGGTCGGTTAGCTTAACATCTGTTCCAGGTAAATTGGTTGAAAGCATTATTGAAGATAAAATTAGGAAGCATATAGAAGGACAAGCCCTGCTGAAAAAGAATCAACACGGCTTCTGCAAATGTAAGTCTGTCTCTAAAATGTAAGTCCTTTTAGAGTTCTTTGAAAGTGTCAATAAACATGTAGACAGGAGTGATCCAATAGACACTGCTTACTTTAAAAAGGCTTTTGGCAAAGTACCTCACCAAAGACTCCTGAGCAAACTTAGCAGGCAGGAATATGAGGAGAAATCCCTTGAAGCACAGTAACTGGTTAAAGACAGAAAGCAGAGAGTAGGAATTAGGAGTGAACAGTGAAGTGGCCAAGTTTGTCAATGACACCAAATTATTTAGGATGATTAAAACAAAAAGGGATTGTGAGGAGCTCCAAACGGCTCTCTCCAAACTGGGAGAATGGGCATCGAAATGGCAAATGTGGTTTAATGGAAGCAAGTATAAAGTGATGCACACTGGAGCAAAAAATCCCAATTTCAAGTATAATCTAATGGGATCTGAGCTAGTGGTGACCAACCAAGAAAGAAATCTTGGGGTTGTAATGGACAGCTCAACGAAAATGTCAACAGTAAAAAAAAAAAAAAAAAAGGCAAATTCCATGCTAGGCATAAATAGAAAAAGAATTGAGAATAAAACTGTCAATATCATACTGTCTTTATACAAATCTATGGTGTAAACACACTTGAAAACTGTGTACAGTTCTGGTCACTATACTAAAAAATATATTGAAGAGCTGGAAAAAGTGCAGAAAAGGACAACTAAAATGATCAAGGAGCTGGAGCATCTCCCAGATGACAGAAGATTACAACAGCTGGGATTGTTTAGCCTGGAAAAAAGGAGGTTAAGGCGAGACATGATAGAGGTGTATAAAATTATGGAGAATGTGGATAGGGAGATATTTTTCTCCCTGTCTCAAATTCCTGTCATCCCATGAAGCTGATTAGTGGGAGGTTCGGGACAGATAAAAAGGAAGTATTTCTTCACACAATGCATAGTAAAACTATGGAATCCACTACTATAAGATGTAGTGATGGCCACCAATTTGGATGGCTTTAAAAGGGGGGTTGATAAATTCCTAGAGGAGAAGGCTATCAATGGCTATTAATCTGATAGCTCTGTGCTACCTCCAGTAACAGAAGCAGTAAGCCTATGTACACCAGTTGCTGGGGAACATGGGTGTAAGGGTGCTGTTGCATTTGTGTCCTGCTTGTGGGTTCCTGGTCAGCAGCTGGTTGGCCACTGTGTGAACAGAATGCTCATAGATGGACCCTTAGTATGATCCAGCATGGCTCTTCTTATGTTCTTAAGCAGTAGTAGCTGTAGTAGTGTAATTGCACTATGTCTATTATTGCACTTGCACTGAGGGACCTTATGACAAGACCTGAGTAAACCATAGACAAAATAGTTCCAACCCAGCTCGGGCAGCTGCTTTGCCATGATTCCAATCATGGGCCTACATTGTACCAGCCCATGTGCAAGGATTCCATTCATTGATCCTAAGCAATTAAGAAGTTACCCCACTCTTCACCCAGAAGGACTCCCAGAGCAGGTTACTTAAGATCAATCAGAACAAGGAAGTCATGGGCTGCAAGGTTACAGTGTAAAAGACACAACCAAAAGGGACAAGGGATAAGGAGAAAAGAGGAAACAAGCCAATGCAGGCACCAGTCCTTAAAGTTAAATAGTAGTTCTTATAACGACCAGCTAGAATGGAAACAGTTGAAGGAGGAAAGAGCCCTAGGGTGCCTCTTTCAAGGCGCATTAGCAAATTTACCTCTACAAGAGCGGAACACAAATCAGGGGTCCAGGCGCTTTTTATTTCCGACTATGCGCATTTTCGAATGCGCGTTAAATAGCGAGTTTTAATTTATGGCGGGAGTTAGAGCTCCTTATGGCCATGTAAACATGCAATTCTCCGCATGTCAACAACTTTCAAGCGCGTTTCATACATCCCGTAATGCGCTTCGCCGCCTCTCGTGAATAGGTATTAGGAGTAAATGCGCTTATCTGTAAATGTGCATAATTGGCAACCGGACGTCAAACCAAAATCTTGTAGAGGGGACCTTAGGCCGTTATCACACGTGCAGTTTGATGCACACCCACCTCGACTTTGATTCTCTTCTTCAGCGCTGGACTCACATGATGTCGTCCCCGTCGTGCTGTTCTCTCGCCCTGAGGTCACAGTTTTTTGTTTCTGTTTCGATGTATCCCGGAACGGGCAAAGTCCGAAAGGCAAATTTGGAACGGGCCAAGCTGAGGTACTGCAGGAATACCGATCAGGTGTGAATCAAAGCGCTAGACTCGCATAGGAAATGGAGGGGGAACCCGCAGAAGCAAACCGGGGGGGGGGGGGAATGTAGGTGTGATGAACCTCTTATGAAACTGGTCTCTCAGCAAAGCTGATGGAATGACACAGGTTCCCATCTCAACCAATTAACAAGGGATAACTGGTGGAGGGAGATTTTGGAATAAAATTGATACTTTCCAACAGTGGGAGCTGTTATAAACAAAAACAACCCCCCCCCCAAATAAACAGTAAAACCAAATGAATTGTTAGTAAGTTGATAATGAAACTGGTAAATTTCTTTATTCAGATCAGCTTTTGTTTGTTCCAGTTGGCATTACCTTCATATTAGTGTCAAGATTACACAAAATAATGTTTATTCTTTACACTGGTAGAATTCATTGTAATTCCTTCCATTTTGCAGTATACAGTCAGGGAGATACGGTAAACCAATGCTTGAATAATTTTGCAGGAGCAAGAAAAATAAACCCTTCAGAGACCAAAGTTCTCATAAAATAGCCAGGCAGAACAAACAGGTGGAGTTCCTTTGTTTTCATTTTATTTTAAAGTTCTGTCTAAATTTAGCAGCACAGTTGTGAGAAACACTCCTGAGGTTAGAGTCCAAGAGGAAACAGCTCGGAACATAAACTTGCTGAGATCATAGGAGAAAAAGCAAACAGCTACAAATGGTTTCATTCTGTATGTTACATATTTTCATTGCTAGTCTCAGAACTTGTATAGTTAATCCAGATGAAATTTGTTTTATATATATATATATATATATATATATATATTCTTCAAAAGAAAAAAATATTTCCAAATATCCTTGCTGCCTTTTCATATTAGGACTAGAAAATTCTGATGATGATCTTTTTACTTGCCACTAAGAATAAGTCTGAACAAAGCTTTCCTTAGGGATTAGATATGTTCAGTCAGTGATGAAAGTGAAAAAACTGTTTAGGTGGCATTTTTGCCAAGGAACAGAGTTCCATAAGGCTCCAGGACTCTACACTCCTAGTACCCAGAAGCCAATCAGAAAGAAAGATTGAAGCTCCACTAATTTCTGCCTTTCTCTGCCTCCACAGCGCCATGTTGGCACTGCCTCCCTCTCAAACCCTGCGCTTTCCCTCTCTCAGGGTGGTGTCGGGTAATCTCGACGCTGCAGAGGGAGCACAGGGTTTCTGGGCAGCCACCCAGGTACCGGAGCAGCCCCTGCCCTCTTCCTGGCAGAAGGCGACCAATTGCCAGTTGCCTTCTACCAGGCATCACCCCCTGGGTTGGCCCCTTGTTGGCCCCGGAGCGATGTCAGATGGCTGAAGCGATGTCACTCCATTTGAAAAATTAAGGTAAATCCTTCATGGTGGCTGCAAAGCTGCACCTGTGTTGTCTAACCAATGCAGCGCAGATCCATAGCCACCGTGGGTCTTTCCCCGTGTATAGACAGCCCTCAAGTCAAACAAGCTGCTAGTCCTTCCCATTTCTCCACCTGCCATTGCCTAGCTCCTGAATCTTCAACCTTGTCATCATTTCTCTATTATGTGTTGCATTATGTGTTGATCGTGTGTGTTCTCCAACCAGTTTTTCCTAGGAACAAACCCTGTTTGTAAAGCTGCAACAGGTTCAGCAGTAGTTATTTTAGCTGGATTAGAGAATTGGGCTACTCAAATAATAAATTAAACCATCTAATTATTTTAATCCAGACTAACTTCTACTTTAAAACAATACATTGTCTTTTTGTGAGTGGTAAGTCTAAAATAAGACTGCCACTTTATAGATCAACATGTTGTTCCAGTATATTCTAGCCATTTGCATAGCATTTTATGGCTGGTAGCATAGAAATTAAAGTAAGTGAAATCCCACCCCCATCCCCAAGCAAAGCTTCACTGGCTGCCTCATCTGGGATGGATACTCACCTTATTTCATTTTCTTTTTACCTTAACTCAGATACATTGAAAACATGACAGGGTGCTTCAGTAAGAAAAAGTAGACTTTAAAGGGCAGATCTACACCAAGCAGGATATGACACTTTGAAAACGGTTTGAAAACAGTATATGGAGTGTGTCCTGGGGTGCAGCAGTTGTCATTACTGTTATAAACTGTTTCAAAGCTGTAGTGTAGATCCTGCCATAGACACGCTTTTGCCTATTGCATAGCCCACTGTGGAAAGTATCATCTCTAATTCACGGAGGCTGTGCCAAATAGCATAGAGAACCAGGATGTAAGTTAACATTGGCCTCTGTAAATGCTTTAATCACTTCATTTGCATAATCTGCAACAAACATACGAAGTAGCTGCTATAAGACTCTACTACTGAATAAGACAAATTTCGGTAAGCTATATTCATGATGGAACTTTAGGAGAAAAACACATTGCTCCCAAGTTTATATTTTGTTAATCTGCCTGTTTTCTCTAGGTTTTATTTTGTTCCTGCCACCAGCACCAACATTTTAGGAAAAGGGTCAATCATGTGCAAGGTAAAACCATCATTTTAACTGGACAGAATCCTATGAATACACTCATCTCCTGGAACTAAACACTTACCCCCCCCCCCCAAAAAAAGATATCTTTATCTTCCTTTAAAAGTTGGAGTGACGGCAGTACTGACGTGGGTAAGGGGTACAAGACTGGAAGGCAGCTGTTAGGCGGACAAAACTAAATCAATGAAAGCCGTTTATAAAGTCTCACAGCCCACTGCTGTTTCCTCCAGTGACGACAAAGCCATATGAAGTCTGTTTTCAGCTAGCAAGAGAATGGCATTTGTGGACACAAAGTACTGTTCAAAGAAAAAAAACACCCTTGGTTTGTACTTATGGTGGCCAGACTGTTTTCCTGCCAAGGATGTGACATTTATACAAGTGATGCTGTGAACCAGAAAGGAAAAATGATAATTTTTAAACCTTTCTTGTCACTATCATTAGAACAACAACAAAACCCCACTTACATCAGAATATCTGTGCTGAAGGGGGCGGGGGGGATATAGAAGATCAATAATCATCAGGGCCAGAATCCTGATCTAAGCTGTTTACTCCCAATGTGATTTAAGTACCTGTGTGAAGGTTTGCAGCCCAGATGTATTTAAAAGGCATAGGTCCAAAGCACAAAAATGGTTTAGTATTGAAAAATACATTGCATGTATTTGTTAGATGACTTGACTTACAGGCAGGTTAGACCCTGCATTTAAAGGAAACCATTATGAGTTATAAATAAAGTTTGGGCAGCTTGATTGTGAAGTCTGACCAAAGGGGTAGTGCTAGGCTGACCATATGAAAAGGAGGACAGGGCTCATGTAACTTTAACAGTTGTAGAAAAACGGGAATTTCAGCCAGTGTCATTTGTTTGCAATTAGTTCCTGGTGAAATTCCCTCTTCATCACAACAGTTAAAGTTGCAGGCGCTATACTAGAGTGACCATATACAAGAGAAGGCAGGGCCCCTGCAACTTTAACTGGTGTGATGAAGAGGGAATTTCACCAGGAACTAATTGCATACAAATGACACTGGCTGAAATTCCCGTTTTTCTACAACTGTTAAAGTTACATGAGCCCTGTCCTCCTTTTCATATGGTCAGCCTAGCACTACCCCTTTGGTCAGACTTCACAATCAAGCTGCCCAAACTTTATTTGTAACTCATAATGGTTTCCTTTAAATGCAGGGTCCAACCTGCCTGTAAGTCAAGTCAATATGCAGAAAATATTGAAGTGTACTGACCCAACATGCAAAAAATAATCAAGCAAGCACTAGTGTGAAAGTCCTCTTTGAACTTCCTCTTAAAATTTCAAACATGGGATTGGGGGTTGGGGGAGAACTAAAAAGAAAATACATTCTTTCCTATAAACATTAAGCTCCGCAATACCGATCGCTTTCTGCTCTCGAATTAAACTGGAGCCTGCTTTTCAAATGTAATGTTTTTAAATCGTCTGCGACAATAATACCTGCCCAGGTTTTTTAAGAAAAACATACAGAAGATGAAACATAACTAGGACTGTTTGTTTTTGTCTTAATATGAAGATAATCCAAGCTGAGATACTAGAATATTTGACTTGTAGAGGTGAAATGATTGCTAACATTTTTGAAAAAGGATAGAAGTTGCCTTTGTCTGCAATTGCTCCAAAAACAGGGAAAGATTATACTGCAAACAAACGATACAAAACCATTTGGAGAAAAATAGAGGCAACATAATATTGCTTACATGTTATGTTAATTCGGGTAATTATGTTAATTAGTATGCTCTAATGGGGTGAAATGTGGGGTTGCTCTCCCTATGAGAGCACTCTCATCCCAATTTTGCCCCATTAGAGCAAATGGTCAGAGAATGCAGCAAATCTCTATTTTTATAAACTGGAGATGCATAGCTGCGCATCAGCAAAGTAAAGGATAAAAGCTCCCTCCACAAATGCGTAGTTTCAGATATAAATTAGGATAAATTAATGCAGCATCAGAGAAGTTAATTAACACAACCCTGCACTCTGCCCGGCAACCAATCAGGGGTTGCCATCCACCCCCGGCTGGACCCTGGAGCAAGGTCACACAGCAGAAGCACCGTGGTGACCTTGTTTTGAAGAAAAAAGTCGGGGTAAGTTCCTGACTTTTTTACCACACAGCTTTGACAAAAAGCCCCACAGTATTTGCGAAACTGTGACTGCATTGTATAACTAACCCAGCACCATTGTGCAGCCACTTCGGAGCTTAGAAGGTAAAATATCCCAATTAAGTTATTTTTTAAAATCATTTTAAGAATAACTTGCTATTTAAGTCCCCGTGGAAAACAGGGCTGCTGATGTTTCTTGCCCAGGTTACAAATGGCATCTCACTTCTCACCTTGGGTGGCATGTTCTGCTGTTACCAGAGTAGTCTGTATATAAGGCTACTGGGGTAAGTTCTATCCTGCTGTGCTGTGTGTTATTGCTTATACATACCATCCTGACTTCTTTATACAACATATCCGGTACTTAGGTTTATGCTGACGTATATGAAGCCCTGATGGAATGTATTTAGATTTAGAGTTTGGCTTAAGATGATGCAGACACCAACTGGAACCAAGATGAAAACTTAAGGAATGGGGCAATGTAACGGCAGCGAAGAAAGAAGGATGAGAGATTAAGAAGGAAAGTAAAATAGGTTCTGTAGTATATCCACAGAGCAAATTATAGTCATAGCATAATTTGGTGGTCACAATAGAGACTGTTCCTACCTTACCTTAGCAACATAACTGCTGCTTTAATGTGGCTGTTTCTCATACCATATAACAAGGGTGCATTCTTATATGATTACTCCTCACACTAGTCTTATGGGGATTCCTCCATTACATGCATTGCTTCAGCGACGTGAGAAGCTGCCATGTGAAATTGTATTACTTGGCAGTAAGGATAATTCACTTCAATGGAATTTATTTCCAAATAAGTGTACTGTTGGGATTGATATGTATGATTAAGTATCCCTGCACACAGACACAGAAAAGAGGATGGCAGGGGCTTTTCTCTGCAGAAATAACGTTTACATCAGGGAAATAAAGTGCATTAACAAAACTGATAAAGAAACAGAAAAACCCTCACCACTCCACTTAAACATGCATCTCAGCCAGCTTGTCCTGTCCATCTGTATTAGAAAAGGGAATTAATCTCAAGTTAGTGCTGACAGTGTTCTGCCACCTCTGCCCTATACAAATAATTAAATTTTGATTATTGATTTGCATCAACCATCAGCAGCAGCATTTAGTACACCCAGTTCTAAGGAGATCAGTATGAATGCCCTGCTACCCACCCCACAATACTGGAACAAGAATCTCCATGTTAATTTCTAGTTTAATAACCGAGTAATGAATTCCAAGAATATCGCCTTACACTTGGTACTGACCAATTGCTTTCTGCTGTAAGAAAATAGCAAAATTTATTTATTTATTTATTTACATTTCTATACCGCCCCATAGCCAAAGCTCTCCGGGCGGTTTACCTAAAAGTAAAACAATTAAAATCGATATACAAAATTTAAAACCATGAAAACATACTGTATGCACAAGAACATACATCTAAAAATAATTATAAGTTGTCAGCTGAACCTAAAAACATATCCGGGATTGGTTAAACTCATCACATATTGCTAAATGTCTGGGAAAATTGGAAAGGCATGATTTGGCAGCAAAAAGATTGCAATGTTGGTGCCAGGTGGGCTTTGTCAGGGAGATCATTCCATAATTGGGGAGGGAGACCACAGGCAAGGCTATCTCATTTGTTGCAGTCTTCTGAGCCTCACTTGGAGTAGGCACCCAGAGGAGGACCTTAGATGTCGAACGTAGTGTACAGGTAGGTTCATGTCAGGAAAGGTGTTCCATCAAGTATTGTGGTTATAAGTTAGAATCAGCACCTTGAATCAGGCTTGGAAACATACAGACAGCCAATGCAAGCCGACCAGAGTCAGTCTTATATGTTCGAACCTCCCGAAAGCTGTCTTCATGGTGCTGGATTGACACCACCTCTCTCTTCAACCCTGCGCTTTCCCTTTCCCAGGACAGTGTTGGGTAATCCCAACACTAAGGAGGAAGTGCAGGGTTTCTGGCCATCCAAGTCCCAGAGCTGCCCATACCCTCTTCTTAGTGGAAGGCGACCAATCACTGGTTGCCTTCCATCAGGCTCTGCCCCCGGATTTCCCCTGGATTGGCCATGAAGGGACGCTACACGGCAGAAGTGACGCGTGAACATCCCTCCTTTTGAAAAAGTCAGGGTAAATCCCCGACTTTTTCAAAATGCAACATCGCAGGAAAGCCCCGCTGTGGCTGCAAACTTGAACTTGCATCATATAACTGAGTCGGCGCAGATCCACAGCCACCACGGGGCTTTCCCCGTGTATAGGTGGCCCCCTGGTCCCTGTTAACAATCTGGCCACCACATTTTGCACTAGCTGCAGCTTCTGAACTGTCTTCAAAGGCAGCCCACATAGAGTGCATTGCAGTAATCTAACTTGGAGATTACCAGACTATAGACAACTGAAGCCAGGTTATCCCTGTCCAGATAGGGGCATAGCTGAGCCACCAACCGAAGTTGGTAGAAGGCACTCCGTGCCACTAAGGCCATCTGAGCCTCAGGTGGCAGAGATGGTTCTAGGAGAACCCTAGAACTTGCTCCTTAAGGGGAGTGTAACCCCATCCAGAACAGGTTGAACACCCTCCAAAAATATATTATTTCAAATAAAAAATAATATTTGTGCCTAACAAAAGGTCACTTTGATTTCTTACCTACAATAATGTGGGACAAATCTCTGCATTAATATTTACTTTGATACTAGCAGAGAGAGAGATTTTCCTCCAGCACATTTTATAAGATGTAGATTTGGCATATACACCTGTGGAATTTAGTTACTCAAAAATTACGGTAAAGTAAATTTTCACTAATGAAAGTCATGATAACACTCGAGCTCAAGCACTTTATGTGTAGCTGGCAATTAATTCAGAGTTTTTTAATGGATATAGTGTCATTCTCCTTCAGGCTGTTAGAATGAATTATGACACCAGCAGTCAACCAAAACCCTTGGCTACTCTATGCCAATCTTGATCATAGTCACCATCTTTTCCAGAAAATATTCAACTATGGGCTTCAGCAGAGGAAAAATAACTATGGGTTTGTTTCACAGTCAGACATTCCAACCTTTCCCTTAACCCTAAAGTTTTCAGGAAAGGGATTTAAGGGAGAGAGAGAGAGAGAGAGAACATGCATGCAAATAAATGTATCCCATGCCTGAAAAGTTATCTGATACCTACAGTCCCCTTCATCCTTAGCAGCCCTATAATTCAAGAAGAATCTGAGGAGGACCATGCTAGACTAGCAGCCTCTGTATTAAGTGCCAGTTTGGCAATCCCTCGGCGATTTACTGGAGTTTAGTCAAGGCAGTTTTGGGGGTATCTTCACGGAGCAGAGTTGGCAGCTTTCCACCAAAACTCCTCTCTTTCGCTCCTGTGGGGTTACGCCCCATTATCCCCATGCAAAGGAGTGAGTGCAGGGTTTATATGGATCTAGGAGGGGGGAGCTGCCACCTCCACTGCTGCTGCCATCCCTCCCTGTCTTTTCCACCCTTTCTTCGGGAGGATTGAAGCCAGGGAAAGGGAGGACCGTCCCCCAGCAAAAGGGAGACTGTGCCGCCACAGCCTCAAACACCAGGCCTAGACGAGCACACCCCTCTCAGGACAAGCGCCACCCCTTGAATAAGCCTGAGGGAAGGGTAAAAGATGCACCACTTTTCCCTTACAGCAGAGGGGGAAAGGGTATTAAGGGTTTTGAATAAGGTTCTCCTGTGAGTGTGTTGGCTGAAAGGGTAATGATTTGTGTTTCTTTATTATACTTATAGAGCAGGTTACAAAGCCAAGCTGACACGTGGTTTGTGGTAGCAAAAAGAAATGAAAACGTTTATTGTTGTTAACAGTTCTTTCAAATCAATTTAACACCTGCCTATTCTTAACACCTCTAATAATTTACTAATAATCCTAAATCCTAATAATCTCCTCACACACACTCCTGACTAGATCACACACAGCTATCTTCCACACCACTACCCTCCACCCAACCAAGACAATAAGGATAAACTGAAACACTCCCTCACCCTATATATACTCCTCCCCCTCCCTTCCCCAGCATCATCAGCCACACCCACTCAGTCCAACATTCCGCACTCTCCAGACATACTAAACAGACATACCTAAGGGGATAGAAATGTGGGGTATTGTCACAGAGACTCTTCTCCCCACAGAGGCAGCGCAGGGGTATGCCAATGGTGATTCGGCTCGCTGGCTCAACCCCTCCCCCGTGCCCAGGCGGATGGCGACCAATCAAGTTGCCATCCGCATGGCCATGCCTCTGATGCGACCCCGGAGCAGCGGCGACAGACAGCAATGCGATGTCCTTGCCATGTTCCAGACAAAAAAGTTGGGGTAAATCCTCAACTTTTTTGTTTCAAATCTTTTGGGGAAAGCCTTGGGATGCCTGGGGCTTTCATCATATATAGACAGCCCCTTGGTCATAACAAGACTGCAGAAAGAACTGAAGGTTCATTTGTTTCTGTTCTCTCACAGCTCCATATCGGTCAAAACTCACATCTCCACCTTCTAAGAGATGTGCTACCATAGAGAGCTTCACATATCTCCCTGTTAGATAGTGATGAGAAATGCTCAAGTTATATTTCAGATATTACAGACTGTCATGTCCAAGCACTTCTCCACAAGGCCCTGCCAACTCAGGATCAGAAGTAACCAAATCTTTCTCCTGCATCCATGGTTCCAACTCATTTAGATTCTGTACTTTTATATTCCACAGTGAAATAGGAGATAAAACCATGACCTCCCTCATCCATTTTTACCCATTTTCCCGTAGTCCTTTCTTTCACCTCTCCTTCTCTGTTTGCTCTGAGTCCCACTTTGGAGTCCTGCTTCCTACAACAGAGGGAGTGAGGACACTTTCCTAAGCTCAGGGCTCCAGATGGTTGTGTGTCTTGTTCGCAAGTCGATTACTTCAGGTATCCCATACAGTAAGTGGATTCAAATATTCCAGTTATAGGGAACCCTGACAACAAGGAAGCAATTTTGAGCAGCAATTATGCCACTATGGAAATATTTGAACTGGTTCTAAGGAATCCCAGATGGAGTCCTTGCTCTAATGAGCGTCATCAGACGTGTGGATTTTTGCATTTCCTTACCGTCGCTATGGCCTCCTCCTGCTGCCCCACAATAGCAACTGTCTCTTTACACAGGGAGAGAAAGAGGAAGCAGTAATGACCATGTGGCCATCCAGGGGCCATTTATATCGTGCCGCTTTTCCTGCACACAGCAGGAAATGGTGGCACATTCCATTTATTTTTAAAGGCGACGGGTTACAAGGGGTCTATTTTGCTACGGAAAAACGAGTGGAAGGAGCAGGAGCTGTTTGGGAAGCGGACGTCATCATCTAAAGTATGCACAAACACCCGTAAGTGGGCAGTAGCAAGTATGTGATTAAACACTCGTCTGATGACTCTCAATGACTCTTTTTAATTCCTTGTCACCACTTGGTATTCCTGCCTGCAATCGTTTCCTCCATTTCCCAAGCCATTTCAGGAAGCATGGAGGGAGAAAACGAGAGGGAGGGGGGAGAGAGAGAGAGAGAGAGAGAGATGGAGGGTTGGTCACAGATTTGGCTTAAAGAATGATAGTTGATTTATTTAAAACATCTGTATACTACATTTCTACTAAATAGCATTCAAGGAGTCTTAACACGCTAGTAGTCACTTACCTACCCTAGTGTATGGATGAAACTTGTATCTTAACTGCCACGTTATGCTTGTTTTGTAGATAGTCAAAGGGTAAATTTTCAGAACCATCTGCCAATGTAACGATATTAATAAAACTAGCTAGATGTTTTTTTAAAAAGCTCAAAACGATTGTTTGCTTCTAAGATTTCAGTTGGTTGGTTTTTGATGGATTTGTACTGATCTAAAAATCGTATACATCTCAGACTGTAAAACTGCCCTGTTGCAAGAGCTATCTGTTAAAGAGTGGCACATTATATGGAGATGGTGCCAAAAATGGGTTCCCTGTTGTGATGCACCCCTGCCCAACACACAACATCTAGGACTATTTACTGTGTGGATCAACACTATCATGTTATAAATTTCCAAACCCCATCTGAGTAGGCCTGCCGGAAGAGCTCAGTCTTTATAGATCGTTTAAATTCCTGAAGACTGGTAAGTTCACGGATCTCTCCCGGCAGGCCTACTCATAATAGACAAAATTGCTTCCAAAATGCATATCAGGACTAATGTGCACAAAAATGCATTCAAATCTTCATACAGGCTTTTAAAAATATCTCAAAGTTTAGGACAAACCAAACATAAGATTAGAAAAAAAATCTCTAAATTTGGGATGAACTAAAATTAAGACTGGAAAAATCAGAAAGTGAGAGAAATCAAGATCGACAGATTTGTCCATCCCTAGCTTGGATGGCCTCGATGCTTAGAAGCTTTGGTCAGAAACCAAACTAAGCTACATGATTGTGCTCATAAGACAACCATATCTAGGCTGACCAGATAAAATCCAGGTCAGGGCTCATGTAACTTTAACAGTTGCAGAGAAAAGGGAATTTCAGCCAGCGTCATTTGTATGCAATTAGTTCCTGGTGAAATTCCCTCTTCATCACAACAGTTAAAGTTGCAGGAGCCCTGCCTTCTTTTGTATATGGTCACTCTAGTATAGTGCCTGCAACTTTAATTGTTGTGATGAAGAGGGAATTTCACCAGGAACTAATTGCATACAAATGACCCTGGCTGAAATTCCCTTTTCTCTACAACTGTTAAAGTTACATGAGCCCTGACCTGGATTTTACCTGGTCACCCTACCTATGATGGGATAGATCCAGTGGTAGAATCGGTGGAGCTACCAAGAGTGACTGTTTGCAACGCTACTCCCTATGATAGGGGTGCACACAAAACCCAATCCATTTGGCCCTCTGCTGCTCTCTGTGAGGCCCACCAAGTCCTACCCAGTTCTTTCTGCAGCCGGAACAGCAATCCAAATTGGGGTTATGGGGGTGGGAGACAATTGCTTTGCCCCCCTCCCCCCGCCAGCAACCCTGAAGTAGCTGGGATTGCTATTTTCCCACTGCTAATGGTGACAGGAAAGCAGCAATCTCAATCAGGGTCCCTGGGGTAAGGAGAAGGCTAGCCTTCCTCGGCAACTTCAAAGCTGCCGGAATCACTGCTTTCCTGCTGCAGGAAAACAGAGATCCCAATAGGGGTTTCTAAGAGAATGAGCAGGATTTAGCTATCAGCAGTTCTGAAACAGCAATCCCAATCCAGGCTGAAGGGGCTGGTATGAGGGAGAAATTGTGTCAGTTTAAAATGCTTAATCTAAAGGACAAAGGTGCCAAAGAAGAATACTGTTTTACTGGAGGGGGGGGGGGGGGAAACGACACCCATTGGGAACTTCAGTAGAAAAACTTAATTCTTAGTCCATAGTTAAAAGTTGCCTCCTCATCTTTGAGGATAAGAGCCTACAGAGGTTTGGCAAACGTATGTAGAGATTTGCTGCAGAGTCTCTCTAAATCTTTTTGAATGCATAAGTGACATGTAAAAGTGATTTTTTATTGCACTTGGCACGGTGCCTGAGGTCATAACACATTGCTTCCCTACTCAATGTCTTTCCCCCCCTAACCACAAAGATATACTTCAGACCTACCAAAAACCCCATAGGGAATAAGAACTGGGATTTCCCATTAAACAGAAGGCGATCACTTCATAATGGAGAGCTGGCCAATTGCCAAGCCTACAGTACTTCTTGCAAATGATTTCCCCAACAGCCACCTTTTTCAGAGCAAATGAATCACTGTTTTGCCATCGGAACTGACTCATGAGAAGAACAGTAGAATCAGTCCAGGATAGGAAGGCAGCCCAAAAGGAAGGGCACTAGTCTTTGTTAGGAAGTGGCATCCCAGAAATGGGCTATTCATTAAGTGTTTATCAAATGTATCATTTCTCAAATGTTTGGAATCCCACATATGTGGAAGCAAGCTGTAGTTAATGGGTGAAGCTGAAAAGGCACCTTATACATGCTTCAAAGTCATTTTAAAAACTAACAAAATGCCTGCAATTATGATGGACATGTGGTGGAAGCAAAAAGCCTCCTATATTAGAATGTCTCCTGTGGTGGGGGAGGCAGTGACTGTGTCAGCCCTATAGGATCCCTTTCAGTGAGAGCCGGGACATCCATTCTCAGGGTTGTTCCCAGTGCATTGGAGCTCCAAAGCATATATCACTTTACTGTTTCCAACAGGAATTAATGGCAGCCATTTACTCACATGAGAGAAAGCAAAGTATTCAAGGACACCACTGGAAGACAACTAAATCATTCCCCTGCCCTTCGTTGCTCCATTATTATTATTATTATCATTATTAGATTGTTTTTTGCCCAGTCGTGCTGATTACATTTGCTTTAGAACATAATGGGACCAACTGAAATTTGGGCATACTCTGACCAGCATAGCCACAGCCTTTCATTCGCACAAATTCATCCTAAATTCTATTTCTTGGGCCAGGTCTACACCTGCCATAGATCCCGGGGTCATCTCTAGGTCATTCCTGTGTGTCCATATGACACACAGGGGATCCTGGGATCAACAGGGGATGACTTAGAGACGACCCCGGGATAACTGAATCCTGAGGACCATGGCTACTGTGGCGTGGCCTCCTGGGTCCTCAAACGGGCATGGAGCTGCATGGGGTGGCTCCGTGCCCATGGGGGTGGGGCGGAGGCAGCAATTTCACCATTTCTGGGATGGCAGGGGGGGTTGGCACAGGGTTGGTGAAGGTTTAGTTACTTTTTTTGCCACTCACAGCTCCTCTTTAAAAAAAATGGCGCCCATGACATCCATCTTCCCTTCCAGGATGTCACGCAGCTGTCTAAAATCCACGATCCTCCCTCCCTCTACACCCTTAGGTGTAGATGAGCCCTTGGTCACTGTGAAGTGTGACAAAAGGCCTAATTCACACCAAGCAGGATATTGCACTATGAAAGCGGTATGTAAAAGGCAGGAACCACACCAAGTAGAATATAGCATTATGAAAGTGGTATATAGTATGTGTCAATGGGCCCTAACAGTTGTCAGTGTGTATTCTGCCTTTTATATACTGCTTTCATAGTGTAATATCCTGCTTAGTGTGGATTAGGCCAAAGAGACAGAAGCTCTCTTTACTTAAGTGTAATTCTGGTGTGCCAAAACCCATTCATTTCCGTGAGACTTGCACAGGATAATTTTGCAGTAGGTTGCACCCCATATTTCAATCTCATCTGTTTTCTTCTTGCAAAACTTTCCTCTTAGCTGCTTTAAGTTTTCACATGATCTTAGCCCAAATTAAGAAGATATAAAATGATGCCAAAGATCACTAGCAGTGAAATAAATTGAAAGTCATTCACTTTTGTCAGTGTTTTAAAAAATGAGGACAAACATTTGAACGCTAAGTAAATATTTGAGCCATAGTACAAGCAAGCTAAGAAGATTAAATAAGTGTCTTTATAAGGTGTAAGTGGGACATTGTAAACTGTCTTTCCTTTGCAAAAATAATAATAATCCGAAATTGGATTTTATGTGGCTTGTTATTAAAATGTTTAGTCTGTGTAAGATTGAGGCAGAAGTGACTCTTTGAATGTTCTGAACTTCAGCCTGTAAAACAGTTGAATCACTTTTTCCCCTAAATGCGTCTTGATATGGCCACGTTATATGAAAGGGCAAGGGAAGAGATGGGATATTTGGGAAACTGAGCGAATGGATTTCCCGTGGGGTAACTCTGGACAGGTTCACACATGCACAAATACCATAGGATTTATCTCCACTTGATTAATGGCAACTGAAAGTATGAACTGTGTCCAAAGCACTGCGCGTAAAAAGCACGAGAGGATATGAAAGTTTTGTCTGTTGTGCTAGATTTTAATGGCACATGCAAATCATCAACTGATGATATATCGGGTGATGAACATGCACATGTAAACCCCTCACTATATGGGTTTTGCTTCACTCTCTTGGTGGGTATCTACACAGAGTTTTTATTCCAGTTCTACTCCACCCTCAAAGGCTTCATCTTGACGAGCATGGGAGGAAAGCACATTGCCCTTATTCCCCGCAGTACAATAAAATCAGCTATGCTCCTTCAGTGTTATATGGCAGAGCTGGCTTTCCTAAACCCCGGAAAAACATACTTCTGGGTGGGGGTGGGGGTGGGGGTGGGGGTGGGGGAAGTAAGAGCTCCCACCCCTTCCCTACATTATGCCCACTGTTCTGAGAAGAAGCAAAAATTCCAAGTTATTCAGGGCAGGGTCTTAAGGGAGAATCTGCGCGTTTATGGAGGGAGCTCTTATCCTTTACTTGGCTGATGCACAGCTGTGCACCTCCAGTTTATAAAAATAGAGAACTGCTGCGTTCCCTGACCGTATGCTCTAACAGGGTGAATTGGGGGAGTGCTCTCTCTATGGGAGCATTCCCACCCCAATTTGCCCCATTAGAGCAAATGTCCGGGAACGCAGCAGATATCTATTTTTATAAACTGGAGATGCACAGCTGTGCATCAGGAAAGTAAAGGATAAAAGCTCCCTCCACAAATGTACAGTTTCGGATATAAATTGGGCTGAATTAACGCAGATTCAGAGAAATTAATTAACACAACCCTGCCCTCTGCCCAGCTTCCGGCAACCAGTCAGGGCCCCAAGTCAATCGTGTATAGACAGGCCCCAAGCCAATCAAGTCAGATCGCCATAGCTAGCATGATGTTTTTTGCCCTAAATCCATTTTTTTTTCAAACTCATTTTGTGATGGCTTTTCCCCATCACTGCAGATTCAGTGCAGTGTAGGAGTCCATGTGACTTCAGCTGGCTTCATTGCAGGCTGGTGGAAGTAGCATTGATTGCCAGAAGGAAAAGTTGCATGGGGCGGGGGCGGGGTGAGATCAGAGGGCTAAACATGGCTACCCAAAATTAACTCATTGCCTTCCATTGCACTTTGCCACATACAAGAGTGGGGAGGGGAGCCAGCCCTGTAGCTTTGAAACTACGCTGTTGCGAACATGGGCTCAATTGCTGCCTTTACTGCTGCACTATTTCACAGTTGTGCTATTGTGCAGTAGTTAAAGCCTATTGATTCAAAGCATCACAATTATAAAAGAGCACAGCTGGGAGAGGGTGGGCACCTGTTGATTGAAAGCTGTGTAGGTGTGTGGAGGTAGGGTGACCAGATAAAATCCAGGTCTGGGCTCATGTAACTTTAACAGATGTAGAGAAAAGGGAATTTCAGCCAGTGTCATTTGTATGCAATTAGTTCCTGGTGAAATTCCCTCTTCTTCACAACAGTTAAAGTTGCAGGGGCCCTGCCTTCTTTTGTATATGGACACTCTAGTATAGTGCCTGCAACTTTAACTGTTGTGATGAAGAGGGAATTTCACCAGGAACTAATTGCATACAAATGACACTGGCTGAAATTCCCTTTTCTCTACAACTGTTAAAGTTACATGAGCCCTGACCTGGATTTTATCTGGTCACCCTACGTGGAGGTATCCTTTCACTGCTACGGAACTGAGCAGAAGAAAAAGAATTACTTTCAGACCCCCATCATTAGTTGCTATTTGCTGCGCATTATGGCCACGTAACTGATCCTGCAAAATTTTAGGGCAGGATATTCCATGTTCAATACTGCCCATGTATCACAGTGGTTGTTGCTTCTCAATTGTGATGCTGTGGGATTTGGGGGGGATCAGTAGTGAAAGCAGCACCGCGTAGATGGCCGCTGGTCTGAAACAGCAGTAGGCAACCAGGTGCTCTCCAGATGTTTTAGACTACAACTCTCATAATCCCTTGCCATTGGCCGTGCTGGCTGAGGCTGATGGAAGGTGTTGGCCAAAACATCTAGAGGGCACCAGGTTGTCTACCCCTGATCTAACAGGTCATTTTGCCTGTAGCCAGAATGACTTTTATCAGGCACAGAAAAGGCCCACAAACGTTTCTCTAGGTTATAGCATTACTAGAACAGAGTGAGTGTTGGGCATTTAAATTAGGACCTCTAGTTTCAGAGTCAGAAAGATTTGTGCTACCCTATGTGACATGCATAAACTACCAGTCCCAGAGTTCTTTGCGCCTAGGTAGGAGGGAGGGTTAAGTTTCCCACAGTGCCACAGGGTAATGTGGCTGCATTGGGGGCATTTTGAGAAAGGCTGCCTCTACAAGAGAGGTTTAAAGCTCTTTCAAGGCTGATTAAAAATTTTACCTCTACAAGACAGGAGCGCAAATTGGGGGCTGAGGTACTTTAAACTTCCGATTATGCGCATTATCAAATGCGCGTTAAACCGCGAGTTTTAATTTGCGGCGGCAGTTAAAGTGCCTTACCGCCGTGTACACATGCGATTCTCTGCATGTCAACAAGTTTAAAGCGCGTTTCGGTCATCCCGTAATGTGCTTCACCACCTCTTGTACAGAGGGATTAGGAGTAAATGCCCTTCCGCGAATATGCGCATAATCGGGCAGCCAGGCGCCAAAGCGAATCCTTCTAGAGGGGGTCAAAGTAAAATGTTGTCTCAGGCTGATACCATTTGAAGTCCAAAACTGGCTGCCTCATAGTATGTGCCTTGGCAGCTTGTGACTTCTAGAGCTCTCTGCTTCCTGGGACCTTGGTGTAGTGAGTGTGCCTGGGTTTCTTGTCTTACATGCTTGCGGCATATTGGTAAGGATTAAGTGGGGAAATCATATTGTGTTTTGAGAATAGCAGAACACCCTGAGACATTCCTGTGGTTAACCAAGTACTATTTATTAACTAGCTTAGCGTCTGTCAATTAGTCTGGTGAAACAAGGGCATCCATTATTCATAGGAACCTGCCTCATACTAAATCAGGTTATTTGTCACCTTTTAAAATGTATTCATTACAATAAATTATATCCTTTATTAGGATAAATGATACCCTGCCTTTCCACTTAGTCGTGTTTAAAACATTCAGATAACAATTAAACAATTAAATCAAGGTCTTGCAACTGGACTGGCAGAAGCAGACTTCTCCTCCTCTCCTCCCCAGAGCAGCTCATCCAGCCCCCTGAAAATGGGGACACTGCTAAATAGGTGAGCTGTGGGATATATGTAGGTGGGGAGAGAACACCCCCGAAAATCAGGTGGAGGCACCTTTCATGAGTGGAGTCCTTTCATCCACAAAAGGCAGATGGTGAAACCAATCCAAAACTCTTTAAAAGCAACAACAACAAACAGCATAGCAGATAATTTAAAAGCCATTCAGCTTAAAATACCAAAGTGAATAAAACACCCCCTTGGAGAAAATTGTCTGAACCTGGTGGCAGAGTTTTTAAAAAGGGCCAAATTAACCTCCCATGGGAGAGTTCCACAACTGGAATACAGGCACAGAAAAGGCCCACAAACGTTTCTCTAGGTTATAGCATGTACTAGAACCGAGTGAGTGTGCTTGTGATTTGTGCTACCCTATGTGACATGCTCTCTCATAAACTACCAGTCCCAGAGTTCTTTGTGCCTAGGTAGGAGGGAGGGACACATTTCCCACAGTGCCACAGGGTAATGTGGCTGCATGGGGGGGCATTTTGAGAGAGTCAAATGGTGGCTCCATGCTGCCCAGCACTTCTACTTGCCATCACCGTTGAACCTGACTGGACACAATGATGTAGGACGAGGCCCTCTTAAACCTGAAGCCTGCTCTGATTACAGCTCTAAAGAAAGCTAAGGATGGTGCTTGCTGCTGCTGTTGCAGATAAGGACAGAGCTCCTTGTTCTTCTTCTACTCTCTGGGGAATGCAGAGCAATGCAAGTTAAGCTTCTCTTGCAAGCCCCTTCATCCTTGTGTTCCCCTGTAGAAGCAGCTGGTTGAAGAGAATCTGTTCCTTTCTCCAGCTTTCCAAAACAGGCAGAACATAAGAGCTAAATATGTTATTCTGTTAACACAAGAACACTACAAACAATAGTTCATAGTCCAAAGAGAAATACAAAAGTCATGCTTGCAAAACTTTGTAGTTAAGTCACTCCAACAATCCACTGGTTTACTGGGGTGCTGGACACTTTGACTGGGTTCACACAACGCACTAACTCATGATGGTTTATTTTCCAGAACAACCCATGTGTGTTGTCTGTGGGATGTGTCGTCCCACCCACTGCACGATGGGTTATTTCCTCCAAATAAGCCACCCTGAGAACCCACAGTCAGCAGTAAGGGTTATTTTACCTATGGTGGGTTAGTGTCAACAAGAGCGGCGAAAAATGTTGCTGCCCATCTGCTCCTCCCAAGCGATCTCTATTCCCACCACAAAGGAAGCTGGGATAACTGCCCAGGAGGACTACAGGAGGAGGAAGGTCGAGGGAGATGAAATTAACTATTCTGTGTAGCTTGTTTACCTGCTTATCTCATGGGAGCAAGTAGGCTGTTTGCATGTCCATCTATCCAGATAGCTTGCCACCCACCATGGTTAGTGTGACGTGTGAACCCAGCCTTTAGCTACTCATTGGCTGATAGCTTTCGTGCCAATGCAACCACACAACAGCAAATTTATTTATTTATTTATTACATTTGTATACCGCCCCATAGCCGAAGCTATGTATACATTGCAGCATGAAGGCTTGCAATAATAATGCAAATATAACAAATTTCAGAGGTACAAAATATGATTCCCCATCACCTTGCATATCAATAATACACATATAACAATTCAATTTACCTTATGCAAGGTGATAAGAAATTGTTATTCAGCTCCCCTGCAGAACAAGCTGTTTTCCTCCTTGCTCTCTCCAATGATGTCTCAGCCCCTACTAAGCTAAACCAACCAGTAAATGGGGGGGGGGGGTTCACTAGTGTAGAAATGACACTCTCCCCAGTCATTACATTTATTTATTTATTTATTTATTTATTGCTTGCATTTCTATACCGCCCAATAGCTGAAGCTCTCTGGGCAGTTCACAAAAGTTTAAATCATCAGACACAAATCAAAGTATAAAACAAACAACAGTATAAAAACTAAATATAAAAACACAATATAAAAGCACAACCAGGGTAAAACCAAGTAGCAATGCCTAGGCTCTGAAGCCAGGAGCACACTGAAGAGGATCTCCAAATCAGGCCTTAAAGACCAAATAATTTTAGGCTGACCATATGAAAAGGAGGACAGGGCTCATGTAACTTTAACAGTTGTAGAGAAAAGGGAATTTCAGCCAGTACCATTTGTATGCAATTAGTTCCTGGTGATATTCCCTCTTCATTACAACACTTAAAGCTGCAGGGGCCCTGCCCTCTTTTGTATCTGGTCACTCTAGTATAGTGCATACAACTTTAATGGCTTTTATGAAGAGGTGATTTCACCAGGTACTAATTGCATACAAATGATGCTGGCTGAAATTCACTTTTCTCTGCAACTGTTAAAGTTACATGAGCCCTGTCCTCCTTTTCATATGGTCAGCCTACCAAATATGTTTATATGATGCAATGATGAAATCCCCTTCTCTTGGAAACTTGCTAAAGTCTGAGCCTGAGGTTCATAAGCAGTGTTGAAAGACCTGGCTTGTTGTGGACTATATTTTTAGAAACAACCCCCTCCCCAATGTTTCTATTCTGTTAACAGTCTTTGCAACACAGCCTGTTAATAGGACAGAAATGAAAATAAAGAAATACATTGCAAATAGACACAGAAGCTCCTGTGCTGAGGTTAGTTATCTGATGTTTGAAAGTATCTCTAAAGACAATGACCACACACATCGTGCTGGTTACCCTTTATGGCTTTATGTCCTGAACAGTTTTGAAAGAGTCGAACTTAAAAGAGGCTGAGTTTTGGTTCGTTTCAGTGGAATGCTTTTGTGGGCCACCAGAATCCAAATTTTTGGCAGTTTTATCATGTAATGCTAGCTGTATCTGTCTAATTTGGCTTTTTGTGGATCTACACTGTAGACTCCACAGCAATATCTGGGTGGTCATTTTAGCCCATACAACATGATCAAATATTTTTCAGTGGTAAGGGATTTCTTGTGGGCATGTAAACACTCAAGTTGTTTTCAGACATCCGCTAAGAGAATATTTTCATACGTCGCAGGCGGTCTACGAATGATCACACACCCATTCTTTTTAAGATGGTGCATCAAGTGAATATGGGGTGGCCATGTGTCCCACTTTACAGAGGACAGTCCTCTATTTCAGGGACTTTTGGGTGGCCAGTGGCACATTTTGAATTTTGAGAGTGCCAGAGGTGCTCTCACAAAATGGCTGCTATGGAGGGCTTGCCTATTCATAAAATCGTTGCCATTTTGGGCAGGGCTTTTCACAAAACAAAACAAAACAAAACCCTACTTTCCAGAAGACAAACTGGTGAGAAAAGTAACTTGGCAAAGAACATAAGTACAAGGTTCAAATGAAGGGTCTATCCTCTGGCAGACCTTCAAACAGTTTCCAACATGGTTTGCCCACAGAACTGCTCTTGACATTCACCAGACTCCCTGCCCTTCCTGATTTTTCTCTTATTTTAAAAGAAATCTCAGCGCATCTCATTGCCCTCTTTTATTTGTATCATCTAATACAAAGTAGAACAGAAGGAGCTGCCTTGATAATGAGTCAAGACTATTGGTCGATCTAGCTTTGTATTACTACGCTGAGTAGCAGCAGCTGTCCAGGTTTTCAGACATGTCTTTCACAACTCTACGTGGAGATGCCACGGATTGAGTCTGCGACCATTTGCACACAAAGCAGCTGCTCTACCACTATGCTACAGCCCTTCCCCAAATAAGTTGTGACGACACCACACTGTGCATTTCCCTACCAGCCACTGATCTAAGATACAAGTGGGGAGATGCATAGCGAGATGACATAATCTCATGCGCTATTTAGTGATAGGCATTACAAAGGAAAAGACAATAAAGAGACACAGCAGGGGCATGTGGGGTGGAGGCTGCTTAAAAAAAAAATCCCTGTTCACTACTTTTTCTCACTTGACCAGGAAATCCAATCTTGGAGCCCAGCCAGAGGGCAAGAAAAATGGGGAGAGTTACACAAGAAATGCATCAAGTAGCTGAAGGGTTAAGTACACACACACGCACACGCACGCACACACACACACACACACACACACATGTTCATTCAATTATTATTGCAATTGTGATATTTATTTATTTTAAAAAAATAATAATGAACAAATGGTGGGTAACAGCTCATTAAAGGGCTAATTGTGACTAGAAAATCCAAGGAAATGACTAATTAAAGTGCCAGTAAAGTGCAACACCTATAGCCCGCCCATACTGGGCAGGCTGACCCTGCAGTTGCATTTAAATAACAAATCAATCAATGAATCAATCACTACAAATCAGGTCTGAAAAATGGGAGGACTGTGTTGTATTCTTGCACAGCAATTCAACTGTGCACTGTTCCCTTAAGTTAGACTGACCATATGAAAAGGAGGACAGGGCTCATGTAACTGTAACAGTTGTAGAGAAAAGGGAATTTCAGCCAGTGTTATTTGTATGCAATTAGTTCCTGGTGAAATTCCCTCTTCATCACAACAGTTAAAGGTACAGGGGCCCTGCCTTCTTTTGTATATGGTCACTCTAGTATAGTGCCTGCACCTTTAACTGTTGGGATGAAGAGGGAATATCACCAGGAACTAATTGCATACAAATGACACTGGCTGAAATTCCCTTTTCTCTACAACTGTTAAAGTTCCATGAGCCCTGTCCTCCTTTTCATATGGTCAGCCTACTTAAGTACAGCCCTGACTCCCCTCTCCTTTGATTCCCTTGGGAGAGAGAAACCCCGCTACAGGTCTGTCTTAGAAGCCCTGCCAAGTAGCTTTATATACTCTCTGGTTTATATCTGTGTGAATCCTGAATCATTAATCAAGTTTCAGCAAAGAACACAATGACAGTACAGAAAGCAATGAAATTCAAAGGTGTGGCAGTGACAATTCTTCCAGAGAAAACACTAGTGTGGAAGCAACCTCAGCTGACTCATGAAATATTCATAGATGAAGGAATTTTTTCTTCAGTGTAGGAAAATTGTTAAAAGAAAAGAGCAAATTTTCTATAAAATGAGAGAAATGTTGCTGGTAACAGAAGAACCATTTCATGATGCTTAACCACTGTGGCTTAGCATGTCATCTGAACAGGGTCTATATGGTAGGTAGCACTGGGACTCTCGCACAATGGCTACAATCACACATCACACTCCTAATCCTCCAAAGCATGGTTTGGAGGATTTGAGAATCAAATCTGTGTTCACATGCTTCCTCTCCCACTTCCTACCTTTTTCTCCCTTCATCTACTCAGCCTAATCAAATATTTCTCTGGTTTGATCAAACCACAGTTTGCTGTTACATCTGAACCAGCAAACTGTGGTTTGAGTGAGCCCTCTAATCCAGGATTGTAATCCAGGATCAAACTGTGTTTTGCAAATCTAGTTTGGAGGGCTTTATAAAACCGGAGTTTCCCAGTTTAGCAGTAACAGGAAACTACAGGGAAGTTCTCTGTTAACCTAAGCATATGAAGGGAGGATAGAATATGCAATCACAGAGCTCATTCTTGAGGTCTGTCTAGACATTGGCTGAATTCGGACAACACATTAAGCAACTGAGAGCGGGGGGAAACAATTGTCAGTTGTGTTGCTTATTGTGTTGTGTGGAGGGTAACATGCCGCTCACAAACTACTGATGGTATGCTATTCTGCCCAAATAAGCAACTGAGAGAAACAACTGGCTTGCAAGTTGTTTAGCTCGAAGCCAGTTGTTTAAAGTGTTGTGTGGAGGGGTGAGTGTGTTAATGGCGTGTGGTGAGTGGGTTAAAAAACAAGCCCATAGAGGCAGGCAGCAAGAGCGACCAAAGCGGCAGCTGCCACTCTGCTACAACTGGTTCAACTTGCAGAGGCTGCTGGGATAGAACAGGGAGGACTGAGGGAGGGTGGGGAGAGGGGTGGGGGCTGTGTCAGTCAAATGCTGGGTTGACTATTAGTCCACTCAATGCCAGCCCCAACTGCCCACAGTTGTGTAGGAATATGTTGAGTGGGGAGTACCCACAAAATAACCAACTGTGAGTTGGCTACTCAACCCACCATTGACTAATGTGTTGTCCGAATGCAGCCATTGTCTTTGCCCTGTGGAGGCTGTGAATCAGCGCTGCATTGATTATATGATGCAGATGCAGAGCCACAGCCACCGCAGGGCAAAGATACAATGCTTCGCTTTAGAAAAGTCAGGGACTTACCTTAACTTTTTTCTTCAGAGCAAGGTCACCACAACCCTCCTGCTGCGTGACCTCGCTCCAGTGTTGAACTGGGGGTGGGGGCGGTCTGGACGGATGGCGACAGCTGATTGGTTGCTGGATCTGAAGAGGGCAGGGGGACGATACCTGGATGTCCGCCAGAAACCCCTGCGCTCCCTCCAGCAGCCTGTATTGTGCATCACCACCCTGCTACAGTGAAACTGTGGGGTTTAGCAGCAGCACAGGGCCAAAGTGGCACCATGAAGGCAGGCCCCTGGTCTAAATGCAACCAAAATAGAGGATCAGAATTCTGCAGCACAACAGCTATGACTGCTGTGCTGTCTTGGGAAAATAGTCTGGACCCTCACCCACTGCTCAATAAATGAGCAACAAATGCACATTTGCTGCTTGAGAAGAAAACACCGTTTGATAAAACACTGTTCCTCTTCTCTCTTACAGCCTGCAGCACAGCAGCTGGACGCCACCCTAACACTTCCCCAATAGCCAAGGTGTTTAAGAGATGGAATTCATTCCCTGCCCTGGATGACTCCTCTAGCCTCCAATGACTTCCAATAGCTAACACTGCTTCAACACATTCCGGGACTGTGTTTAAAAGCATACCCAAGTCCCCAGAGTCTTGATTCTCTAAGGGCAACTATGAGCAAGGTGACATCATTTCCTCGGAATCGCCAACGAATGCTTTAATAAATTAACAAATTCTAGACCAAATATAAAGTCATTGCACTTTCTTTCCGGCCTCTTAAAAGAAATGAGTGGTTGAAGGGTTCCAAATTAGGACATAATAAATAGAATCTAGGCCTGCCTTCCCCAACCTGGTGTCCTCCAGATGTTGTGGACTACAAATTTCAGTGTCCCTGACACTGCCTATGGCTGATGGAGGGCACCAGGTTGGGGAAGGCTGATCCAATAAATCAGCAAGCAATTGTTTAGATAACACCTCCCGCCCCGTGCCCCGCCCCCCACGGTTGTAAAATACTCGAAACATTTAACACAACCAGATTACTCTCTTGGGAAATGGAAGGGTTGGCCGACAATTTTGTACAATCGCCCCTTATTCCGCAGTCTGGTGGTTCAACATACCCTCTTTGAAATTCCGCTTGTTAGATCAGGTGTTCCACAGCTGCTTCCTCAACAGTGTCTCACAGCAGCAGTAAAAAGCCTGTCTCCGCAAAGCACACATCTAAAACCACAGAAGGGCACATGTGTGCTAGACCTTCTCTCCTTAAAATTTACCACTGTTGCTACAACTGATTCTGCTCAATTGGGTGTGTCATGACAGTTTTCTTCTTCTTTTTTTAAAAAGCTTCTCACTCTACCATTGTCCACTTATATGAGCTCAAAAACAAGCTGTTTATCCTGCCGTTGTTCCAAAATCGTCTTTAATTTGGGTTTGTTGAGATATTCCGGAGCTGAGAGACATAAAGGCAGAAAACTCATAACTCCGTCTGAAGACCGTTGGGCAGCATATGTGAGCCGCAAAAGCAAGCTGCCAGTGAAGCAGTCGACAAGAGAGACAGAGGCTGAATTCGGACAACACATTAAGCAACTGAGAGAGAGGGGGAAACAATCATCAGTTGTGTTGCTTATTGTGTTGTGTGGAGGGTAACACGCCGCTCACAAACTACTGACGGTAAGCTATTCCGCCCAAATAAGCAACTGAGAGAAACAACTGGCTTGCAAGTTGTTTAGCTCGAAGCCAGTTGTTTAAAGTGTTGTGTGGAGAGGTGTGTGTGTTAATGGCATGTGGTGAGTGGGTTAAAACACAAGCCCATGGAGGCAGGCAGCAAGAGCGACCAAAGCGGCGGCTGCCACTCTGCTACAACTGCCGCAATTTGCAGAGGCTGCTGGAATAGAACTGGGAGGACTGAGGGAGGAGGGAGGGTGGGGAGAGGGGCGGGGGCTGTGTCAGTCAAATGCTGGGTTGACTATTAGTCCACTCAATGCCAGCCCCAACCACCCACAGTTGTGTAGGAATATGTTGTGGGGGAGTATCGACAAAATAACCAACTGTGAGTTGGCTACTCAACCCATCATTGACTAATGTGTTGTCTGAATTCAGCCAGAGAGAGAGAGAGAGAGAGAGAGAGAGAGAGAGAGAGAGAAACAGAGTTCATGCATTTATCAGCCACCATCACTATGTGGCAACTGGATTGGGTTACAAGTGCTGTGATACTGCACTTTGTGGCCTGCACCAGAGATCAGCAGAGACGGGCAGAGGCCAGGGCCCGGACCTGTTAAAGGGCCCACAAGTCAAGAGCAAACATCATCACTGGATTTTTTAAATTATATGTATTTGAAATGTTTTTAAATGTTTAAAATATTTTAAAATTGTACTATGTTTAATTATATTTTTAATTTTTGTATATCGCTATTTGTTTTAACTGTGCATGTTTTAATTTGTAAGCCACCTTGGGTCCCAGTATTGGGAAAAAGGCAGGATATAAATAAATATAATAATAATAATAATAATAATAATAATAATAATAATAATAATAAGCTTTGCTCTAACTTGGCATGAATTCTAGCCTGGAGGGAGACCTTTTCCCTAGCCAGACCCGGGCAGTGGGGCTACACAAAAATGGGGAGACAACCAAATGATTGACAGTCGAGGGAAAGGAGGTGGGGCCAGGGGAAGGGAGCGTGACCTGACTGGGACCCCGGCGGAATGGATTTGGCCTACGGGCTTGAGGTTCAACACCCCTGTTCGTTATTGCTCAGTAAAACTATCGAAAAGGAGGTGCTTATCTAAATGCTGCATCTTATCTATGAGCCTATATACACTACTGCTTTAAAAAGGTTTTTAAAAGTTTTAAATGGTTTATAACAGTTTTGAGAACGGTTGGGGCCCAGGACACACTCCATATACAGTTTTCAAAATGTTTTCAACGTGTTTTCTCCTGCGTGTGTAGATAGGCTCTATGTGTGCATTGCAGGAAGAAGAAACTCGGGCCCAGCAGCACTCTCAAATAGGAGAGCGCATTGATCACGCCACAGCTTTTAGGGGCAAAATCTTCTGATAGAAGAAAAGGCACTTACATTGCAAAATAAATAAATAAAAGGGTACCTCAGTTCAGCCTCTCCAATAAATCAGTCCAAGAATAGTGCACTGTGTTCCCAGCATTATCAGTTAAAGGCAATTACATAACGTGGAAAAACCGTCCAGAACAGAGTCCCGGAGTTTATCATGATTGCTTCCTGATGGGAAGCTGGAATAAACAGAGCCCAAGGCTAATCAAAGACTACTTTGGACACTTTCCCCCCTTGTTGTAGGTATCAAAATAGGAAGTAAACGGCTTAGAAACAGTGCTGAGAATCACTTTGAGGAAATACAGTTTCCATTTAATGCACTTGCTAAATCTCCTTATCCCTCCTTCTCTTAGACCTTTTCCCACCTCACTAAAGTCTGCAAAATCCTCAGCAAATACACCTTTACAAATGTGATCGCCTTTGTTTCAGCCTAGGATCTGAGACCATCTATTTGATCCTTTTGATGTGTAATGTAATTTTTTTCCAGAGGAATAAGTAAAGCTACAATCCCTATATCCACTTACCTGGGAGTAAAGCCCCCAAAGAGACTTGCTTCTGGGTAGACATCTATAGGATTGCACTAGAAATGTGAGGGAATTATTTTGCAGATCAGGAGCATTTCCACGCAAACTCTGCTTGTACTATTTGGTCCAGTGTGCATTTGGTCCAGTGTGCATAAAGGATAAAATGCAGAAAAAAAGATTGCTTTTTAAATTAAATGGGTGTTCTGACCAATGAAGAGGAAAAGGAAATGCAATAACTATTTTAAGACTCATGCATAGAAAGACCTATATTCTTCATAAATTGAGAGGTTTCTGAATTATTGAGAATAATAGGAATAAAGTAAGTGGTTACCAGGGTGGCCATTTAAGCATCACCAAAAAAGAGAAAATGTATCAGCAAAAAAGAGGACACTAATTTGCATAAAATGTGCATATCCTTATTTAAATATATGTATGTATATGTATGTCCTCATTGTTCAAGGCTCCTGCTCTTTCTTATGGCTCTTTATCTTGAAACTGGACTTGGAGTGGACAGGCCTTTTAACAGAGGACTTACATCCAACAGCCCTTCAAATGCAAAATTGCCCTCTGTAAAAGAAGACACATAACCACCCTTTTGATAACCAAGATGTTGCAGAGTTTCAACGCAATCCATATACTATTTCCATAATCTCCAACTTTACTGCCTTCTAATTGGCTCAGACCAAAATCCAGAAGCCTGTTCCAGATACAAAAGCTCCCAACCTGTAATGGTTCTCACTTTTTTTTCAATGGAGAAAACAGATCTGTGTATGAATGCCTGTTCACATTTGTATTCTCTTGATCAAACCTCTAGCTGTATATATTTTTGGTGAAAACCTTTCCCCCCCACTCCCGTTGAAATTATGATCTGCAAAACAGGCCCATGTAGGAACTGACATGATGACATCCGCATATAGATTGTTGAACTGGACCTTGCCAATGCATGGACAGCTTGCAAGTTGGATCGTCCATGACAATCTAGTTAAGGACTTTGCAGTCTGCAACAGGCAAAGCAGCTCAGGATCTCACCAGCTTGCTGGTATATTCCGACTTTTGAAATTATTTTTTAATCTTGTGAAGTGCAATTAACCCCTTTGAATATACATCTGTGTTCAGGTTGGAAAGCATAACACATACAAAAAATCCACAGGTTTGGATACATAGCGAATGGACAATTCTATCCTAAAAGCTTTAAAAACCAAATATTCTAGCTGAACTTGTTTAGGAATTACAGTTGGTCAGGGCAATCCTACTTCCTGAGTCAGACTGCTTCAACCTCAGAGCCTCTGTACCGTACAGGACCATCCGTGCAGAAGAGAGGAAGCAGTGGAGTTTTACTTCTACTATTGCTACTGTTTTTGGTTGAGCCATTCTCCACTCCATTCCTGCTCAGTTACAAGCAATGGGAATATGTACACCAGCTCAAGGACTGGTAGAAATATTCCCCTGTGTTGGGGGTGGATCTGGGAACTGGGAGGTCTTTGGATCATGGAGATCCAAAGCTTCTCCTGGCATGCCCAAGGACTACCCAGCAATCCTCCCCCTTTCCCACCTCTCTGATGTCAGAACTCTGACGAGTGGGGTTCCAAGATCATATCTCACACTTGGAGGTCAGACTTCTCTGTCCACCTTTGGGGAGGATCTGACCTATCCTATGGCCTCTGGGACACCTTCCCAGAGATCACGGGCATTTTTACACAAGGAATTTATCGTGCACTCATGATAGTTCACTCACAGAAGTTCATGGGTCCTTTTCACAATGTCATCAACCTCCGGTGCCTCTCTCGTTGTTTTTTAGATTTATTCCGCCATTTTAAAAATCACCAAAAATGCAGTAACAAATAAAAACTGCCAAAACTGCCATCGAAGAGATGGTGTAATTCAAGAATTGCACAATGTTTTAGGAATCTTATAGTGCCATCTGCTGGCTGTATAAATGGAACATTTGGCACATGTCCACAAAGGAATTGGAGAAAATAAGTGGGAAGCACGTGCATTGTGCCCATTGTAAACCCGCAAAGACTCTGGAAGACGAAGCCCCAGTAAGGCTGTAGGATTTTTCCTTAATGAAAAGAAAACCTTAAACTAATCCCCTTTAAAGCTGTCCAAGATGGTGGCCATCACAACATCTTGTAGTAGCAAGTTCCATAGTTTAACAATGTGCTATGTAAAGAAGAGATCATAGTGCAGGTCTGGGTGGCAGGGAACTGCATTTGCCATTTTGATGCCCATTCTTCAACTTGGACAAATCCTTTTGGAGCTCTTCACAATCCCTTTTTGTTTTAACAACTCTAAATAATTTGGAGTCATCAGTGAACCTGGCTAACTCACTCTTCATTCCTAACTCCAGTTTATATATGGACAAGTTAAAACAGCATTCATCCCAATACAGCTCCTTGTGGAACTCACTATTTACATCTCTCCATTGTGAGAACTGACCATTTATTCCTACCCTTTGCTTTCTGTTCTTTAACTAGTTATCAATCTATAAAAAGACCTCCCCTATTATCACATGACTGCTAAATTTACTTAGCAAATTTATTTATTTATTTATTTGTGTACCCCACCTTTCTACCAAGAAAAATGGTAGCAATCAAGGCTGCTTACAAAGTTACAATCATAAATAAAACTTGATTTAAACAATAATAAAATAATAAAAAGATCCCCCAAAGATCTTACTACCCAGGCATGCTTGTATGGGAGAAGGCAGTCTTTGCAGCTTGGTCCCAGGTTGTATAGGGCTTTGTAGGTGATAACCAGCACTTTGAAATGTGCCCAGAAAGGAACTGTTAACCAGTGAAGCTGTTGTAACAAAGGAGTCATTAGTTCCCAGTAACTGGCTCTGGTCAACAGTCTGTCTGCAGCTTCTGGACCAGCTGAAGTTTCTGTACAGTTTTCAAAGACAGACCCACATAGAGCACATTACAATAGTCCAATGGGGTGTACCTAAGGTAATGTGTGACCATGACCAGATATCTCTAGGAATGGGCACAGTTAGCACGTTGCGCAAACATACTCCTGGGTACCACCGAAACCTGGGCATCCAGGTTCAGGGCTGAATCCAGAAGTACACCAAACTGCTAGCCTGAGTCTTTGGAGAGTGTAACCCCATAAACACAGGTTGAGTCCCTATTCTCTGACCTTTGGTTAGGGACTTAGTCTTAGCCTTAGCTAAGGCTTAGTCTTAGCTTTTTGGAAATTCAAATAAACAGTAATTACCAGATTGCACCTGCCCACACATTTAAGGACACTCTCAAAGAACCCTAAAAGTTTAGCGAAACAGGACTTACTAAAACCAATTCTATAACAACCTTCCCCAAGCCAAGTCCATCCAGAAATTTTGGACTACAAACTCTCATCAGCCCCAGCCAGCATGCAATGGTTAGGGGTAATGGGAGTTGTAGTTGAATACAGCTGGAGGGACTTAGGTTAGGGACGGATGGTCTCTAAAATCTATCACCTTGTTTCCCCAAAGTAGGCAACCTTCTGTTCATGAATGTTATGACCATTTGTTTGACCCCAAACCTTATACCAGGGATGGGCAAATTTGGGAGGTCTGGGGTCATCTTCTCTGATAGGTGCCAAAAATGGGAGTGGGGATGAAATAAAAAACAAAACAAGATAATTTTGACCCTTTGGGCACTATGTAGCAGCTCCGGACATTTTGTTTGGAATTTATTTTTAAAAAACAAATAGGGGTCCCCAGAATTTCAAGAGGTGATAGGGACCACACTGGGAGGCTGTGGAGGTTGCATGTGCCCCTCAGGATGCAAGTTGACCACCTTTGCTTTATACTAAGCTTGACCGTCTAGCCTTGCATTTTCCACTCCGACTATTAGCAGCTCTCCAAGATCTTGAAGCTGGGATTTTATTTTACATGTAAAGCATGCACTCTGCCATTGATCCATCGTCCCTCCCCATGCATGGCTGTTGTGATGGGGATTTTCAGCTTCCTTAAACTTGCTATCCATACTTTAGTAATTTATATAGGTATCTATACAATGGAGTTTTGAGATGATGTAACTAGTGGGGTGGCCACTTACACATTGCCGAAAAAAAGGAAATACATTACTCCACCCCAAAAGAGGACAATTTATGCAGATCTGTATATTTGCATATGTTCGTTTATATGTATAGATGCAACAAAGGAGAGGGTCTTTTCAGTGGTGGCCCTCCAACTGTGGAATGATCTCCCCGACGAGGCTTGCCTGGTGCCAACATTGTTATCTTTTCGGCACCAGGTTAAGACTTTTCTATTCTCCCAGGCAGTTAACAGCATATGTTGAGTTTTTAAAATGATCCATGGATAGTTGATATGTAGTTTGTTTTTATGCTTTTTATGGTTTTAAATTTTGAATATTGGTTTTTAAATGTTCAATGTTTTTAATCTTTGTAAACTGCCCAGAGAGCTTTGGCATGGGGTAGTATATACGAGTTAATAATAATAATAATAATAATAAATAATTATAATTTAAACCAAAATACAATACATCTCACCACAGTAGGGAACATAGGAGCTGCCTTCTAATGAGTTAGACTGTTGGTCCATCTAGCTCAGTACTGTCAACTTTGACTGGCAGCAGCTGGCTAGGGTTTCAGGCAGGAGTTTTTTCAGCCCTGCCTATAGATCCGGTGATTGAGCCTGGGACCTTCTGCATGCAAAGTATGTGCTCTGTCACTGAACCACCGCCCTTCTACCATGGGTGTCTACTTAGGGCCTGTTCAGACAACACGCTAAGCCCTGGTTAGACTGGTAACCCTTTTGCAACAAATGGTTAGTGAGTATGTTTAAACTGTGGTTATGTAGTCACCATGGTTAGGAATGGTTCACACAACACACCAAGGCATGGTTTACACAACCTGATGAGCCATAATGTTTAGCTCAAGAGTTGGCAGACTACCAAAGAACCAACAAGAGTTGTGAGTACGCTTGTTTTTTGTTTTGTTTTGTTTTGTTTTGAATACAGAAGAACTGAAACCAGTTGAAGCGTATTAGTTTTTAGGATGGTGCTTACTAGAAAGAATTACAAGAACCTGGGGTTGATGCCTGTTCCTGAATTAAAGACCCATTAAGCGTATTAAACAAACTAAAATTACGCAGTTTTACATTGCCAACGATTTGGGTGAAAAGCCAACTGGGAATAAAGAGGAACTTTCCCAGGAATGGAAGTTACCTACAGACTGGCCAGTGGACACAAAGGGTATTTTTAAGACTCTAAACGTGGAATCTTTTACTAAAAATCTGGCACAAGAATTCATAGAAGCTGAACTTATGGTCACACAAGGCCAATTGTTATGTAATGAACTGCACAAGAACAACTGCAACCATTGCAATCTCCACCACAACCCTTAGAAAATGACGCTGAGAAACAGTTAAATGCAATTATAATAAAGCAAGCAGATGAATTAAATAACAAAGAAAAACCACAGATTCCGGGGGAAGAAATAAATAAATCTTCCTCCTACATGACGAAAGAACTGACAGAAGGGGAAAGTTTAACAATCAAAGGTGGACTTTTCATGATGACAAGAGAAATAGAAGCAATTAAAATCTTCATAGCAGAGTGTAATAATCTTCTAACTACCCTGGTGGAGATATATACAAAAATGATTTCAAGATGCATAGAGAGAGGATCGGGAAAAGGAAGTGGGAAGATTACTACTCATAAAGATAAAGCGACACATACAACCAGAGAGGAAGTCAGAAGAAAAACAAAGAGGAAAAAAGGAAGACAGGATAAACAAGAGAGGAAGAGTAAAAATATAAAAAATATAAAAAATTCAAAGTCTCAACGATATAATAAATTGGATTTCAGCAAATTATTTAAGATCCTGGAGACTAACCTGAAACAGACAACAAAACCAGAGAATAGGTCCCAGAACAAGAAGAAGTCTATGGCAAAGATAAATGAAAATAAAAATGAATCTGTTTATCGGGAAGAGACTATTACCCCTTTCCTAGAGCCTTGCAAGCAACCTCAAAGGTATAATGACTTCCTCGAACAACAGGATCCATGGGAAAAAGTATTGTTACAAGTAAAACCTCGGCAAAAGAGAGAATTAAAGGAAAACAAATGGAACCTAGTACTTAACCGGCAAAAACTCGTGCTATTAAATTTCCCAAAACCAGCAGGAGTACTTAGACAAATTGATCGCAAGTTACATCTATTGGAAACCTTAAATGGAGTCTCCCCGGTCCCGATTATTATAGAAGACATAGCACTTGTGGAATATTTGTTTTATAATTATGCTTCCGCACGGGCCGTGGTTACCTTCAATGATTGGAGTAAATCCACCCTAATTCTGGGATGTAGGGAAGTATTCAAATCCAGAGGCATTGTTATAACAAGATATTTTGAAAATAAAGCACCCCCACAGGATTTAAGGAAATTTACCTTGTCTTGCGGAGAGGCCAACATGGACAGAGGAGATGATTGTTGGGACAACTTGATTGAGTTCAACTCAGTTGACAAGTCCATCTCCACACATCAAAATATGGAGTCTCTCAACCTGATTAAGACTATAAAATCTGGCCCCATAATTCAAATAGTAACTCCATCAGATGAGAGGGGAGTGGTTAAGGAAGAGGATGCTCTGCTAGAATCCTTTGGTGCACTCCCCCTAGATGCTCAAAATGATATAATACAAAGACTGGAAATTCTTAAATGTCAACTGAGGAATTTACAGGCAGAAAAAAAGGGTACTATTCAACCTGGAGACAACATTAGGGATCTGGAGGGCCTTAACGTAATGCAAGAACTTCAGCTGGACACCAATAAAGGTAGTATGGAAACAAAGGATGGATCCTCTTATGCACAGGAAAAAATTGTAAAGCATCAGATATTCGCGGAAGTACATCAGATAGCAAATAATAGTGAACTGAACAATTGTAAGAAGAATCCATCACATGTTACAGAGAGGATAAAATCTGGGATAGATAAGACCAAGACTTGGACAGACTGGAGATTCCTTGATAAGGAAGAACTTAGCTCACCAGAGAAGAGGAAAATAGAATATGCTTCGGCTAATACTAACTCTGTTACCTCATGTCCAGTGATATCAAATGTCAGCCTGATAAATTTCTCAGAAGAGATTGTTGAACATCGGGATGAAAATTGGCAGAATTCACTGTACTCAATTAACAGCCAAAAATCCACACTAAAACATTCATGTGCAGACCCTTTACCCTGACAAGGAACTAATCTTCTAGACACCCAATTGAAACTACTAACATGGAACATTGCAGGTTGGAAGAAAAAATCGACAGATCCAACTTTTTTGAAATTTAGAAATAAGAATGATATAATATTACTTCAGGAGACATGGGCAGTAGATATAATAACTTTAAATGGCTTTGCAGCCTTTTCTTTGGAAGCAAGGCCAAGTTTAAAGGGTGGCCGCCCAATGGGGGGTCTTGTACTCTTGGTTTCAACAAAAATTTGTGCTAGTGTTGTTAGGTTAGAACATCTTCCGGGCCTTGCAAATGCTCTTCTGGTTAAGTTTAAGTGGGTTTGTCTTCTGATTATAAACGTGTACCTCCCCCCCCCCCCAACATCAAAAGAAACTGATTAAGGATAATTGGAGCAGGTTAGAAAAGTATATAATTAGGCTGGCGGAATTATATCCATGTGCGTATGTTATTATGGCAGGTGATTTTAATGCCAGAACAGGATGGAAGGAGAATGTTTTATTCTCTTGTCAGTGTACTCCCTTCCCCATATCAGTAGACCCTGAGAATATTCCAGTTAGGAAATCTAAGGACAAGGGGCATAACTATGCAGGCTTATGTCTGATGCAAATGCTAAATAGCCTAAATTTAGTTACTGTAAACGGTCGAGTGGAGGGCGACAGCAATGGTGAGTTCACTTTCCTTTCCAATTTAGGGGCATCAATAATTGACTATTTTATTGTTTCCCCCGAAATATTTGGGTCAGTGACCAGATGTGTAGTGGGGAATTGTATTGACAGCGATCACCTGCCTCTGATGCTTTCCCTGAATTGTGATAAACAAAAGATATATGTAGATCAAAACCCAATTCCTATAGGAAATATGGAAGTGAGATCTTCACGTATTAAATGGGTGCCAAGAATCGAAAATGAATTAAGGGAACTTTTATATAATGGACGCTGCTTTAACTTGCGAAATGCATTAGTATCAACCAATTCAATAGAAAATATCTTTGAACTCCTACAAGACTTGTTACAGGCTGTACAAAATTTGCTGAGACAAAAGACACAACAAAGAAAGTGTACATATCATGTCATATCTAAACATTGGTTTGACAAGGACTGTATAACTATGAAGAAAGCCCTGATAAGTCAATATAGAATGTACAGAGAAAAAAACCTAGCAATAATTCCTTCTGATTGGTTTGACCTGAAGAAACGTTATAAAAAATTAATTAAGGTTAAAAAACTTAATGCGCAGAGAGAGGCCTGGAAGGATTTAATAGCAGCCTCCAGAGACAAGGATACGACCACTTTTTGGAAACTGGTGGCTAAGGGGTGGCCGAATTCAACAATAAATATGGAAGGGTATGTACTGGCAAATGATTGGGAAGTTTACTTCACCAAAATATACAACACGGGTCAGGCTAGTCAAAAGATCAACCAAATTAGTATTGATAATTGCCCAAAATGGTCACCAGTATCTGTTATGGAAGTAAAGAGTCTCATAAATAAGTTAAAATTGGGGAAGGCACCAGGATATGATAATATCCCAGCTGAAGTTTTTAAATCTAACGTAGAATGGTGGGCTCCAATATTAGCAACATTATTTACACAGATTGATCAAACAGCTTGTATCCCTGATGACTGGAGTCAAGCCATTATTATTCCAATATATATTTATTTATTATTTTATTTATTACATTTGTATACCGCCCCATAGCCGAAGCTCTCTGGGCGGTTTACATAGGATTAAAAACAATTAAAAACAATATACAAAGGAAATAGGTCTGACCCCGCAAATTATAGACCCATTAGTCTGCTAAATGTCATCAGTAAGCTGTATGCCACTCACCTATTGGAAAAGCTGAGGGATTGGTTAGATCAGGAAAACATTATAGAAGAGGAACAAGCTGGTTTTAGGGGAGAACGCTCAACAGTGGACCATGCTCTTGTGCTGCAGCACCTGATTGGAAAATACACTACTAGCTCGGGGGGTGCCCTTTATGCCGCCTTTATCGATCTAAGATCAGCTTTCGATCTTATACCTAGAGACAGATTGTGGGAAAGATTTGAATCAACCAATATCGATCGTCGCCTGCTGATTCTCATTCGCAGGCTGCATGAAAACACTAGCCTGCGGGTGAGATGCAACAGGACTGGGCATTTGACAGGACCAGTTTCTACCACAAAGGGGGTGAAGCAGGGATGTGTCCTGGCCCCCACTTTGTTTAACTTCTATATAAATTCGATGGTTAAGCATCTATCAAAGATACAGGCACAACCCCCTAGTTTGGCAAACAGACTTATATTGATTCTACTGTATGCTGATGACGCAGTGATTTTGTCATTAACTAAAGTGGGTCTGAGGAAATTGCTGAGGGCCCTGGACAATTACTGTAAAGAGGAATTACTGCAGATAAATTATGATAAGACTAAGGTTGTAGTGTTTTCCAGAAGGAGGTTAAAGTATAGTTGGCAGATAAATCATCATCCAATAGAGCAGGTAACTACATATAAATATCTAGGAATGATATTCCATTCAACAGGTTCATGGAAAGATCATCAAAATAAGACCACTGCAGCTGCTCAAAGAAGTACTAGGGCACTCCTTTCTTTCTTCTATAATAAAGGAGGTCAGTATGTTACATCGGTACTACAGGTTTTTGAGGCAAAAGTTATTGCACAAATGCTGTATGGCTCTGAAATTTGTATGCACAAAAAATCTGTACAATGGGAGGCTGTTCACACTAAATTCTTAAGAGCAATTTTAGGGGTCCCAAGTTGTGTACCGAACTCAGTCTTAAGGTTAGAGGTAGGTCAGATTTCAATGGAAGCGCGTATATGGATACGTAAGCTAAAACTGTGGCTAAAAATGGTATATATGCCAGTTGGGTTGGCCCCATTAACTTTGAAGGACACCTTCCACTCAAGGTGGAAAATATCATTAAATATGAAGCTACAATCTCTGGGTTTTTCTATGGCTGCTGCCCAAAGTGTAGGATATGAAAAGGCAAAAGTGGATATAGTACAACGAATACGAGACATTGAGTTCCAAAATGATCTAAGTCAAGCAACTTTATATCCTGGTTGATAACTTCAAGACCCCTTCATGCTCTCTTTTCTTAGCAGGGCTGGATTAAGACGTGCTGAGGTCCTAAACCATGTCAAGATTCAGAGGCCCCATACCATAAAAATAAAGAGAAAAGAGTATGTAACATTATAATAGAAAGGTTATGTTAGGGGGTGCTTGTAGTTAAACAGTATTAGCCTTCTGTGAAGATGGGTATAAAAGCTCTATTCAAATCAGTTGATTTGAACTTCTTTTAAATTGGCTCTAGACTGCTTTTTACTGTCAATACTAAATGCGGTGTTGCCGCACTTTCTCTACGTAAGGCAACTCTGCTGTAAGCCACACCAGATTTTGCAACATATTTAAGCCAGAGCAAGTTCAATTATAATAAACTTAGTTATCTCTAACATATTTAGAGACCCCTCGTAATATGAGGCCCTAAGCCATGACTTACTTGGCTTGTTCCTAAACCTGGCACTGCTTCTTAGGGTTCTTTATCTTTAAACTGGGTTTGGACTGAGTAGCCCTTCAAATGGAGAATGCCTTCATATAGAGGACTGTCTTGACCACCTTTAAAATGGGGGACGGTTCTCTGTAAAGTAGCACACATTCCTACCCCTCTCCTAGTAACTAGAAAGCAATGTTGCATTATAACCTAAACTTTGTTCTCAGTTCAGTCTCTGAAAAATAATCCTCGACCTCAAATTGATAAGACAAGAATGCCAAAGAGTTGATGTTTTCCATTATTACACCACATGCAGGGGAAAAAAAGAATATACACAGAATTGAACAGTCAGACCGGATCTACGAGTTTGAACATATATCCATGAAAAAAACTAATTCTTTTGATGGGATGCCAGTCTAATGGCCATTTGGGCAGTTGTCTTTTTCATAAGTCTTCATGTAATCAAAATAAACTACACAAGATGGGCCCCATTCTCAAACTCAATATCAAAAGCTATGGTACCAGAATCGGCAATATTTTTATGCAGCAGCCTTCTAACATGTGGTCCTGTTCACTTATAGAGTCTGAAAATGAAGCGCTTTACATTGTAACATTTTCATAACATTCCGTTCCTAGAAAATTAATCTTATGTTTATAGCTCCAAGTCAAACAGGGAATGTATCACAGTAAACATCTAAATTTGTGGGTGCAGTGTGATCTTGCATCAATGGTTCTATACAGCAGTAGTAGGTAATATAAATTCCATACACTGTATCCAGGCCATCAAATCCTATTCCTTTGGTACACACAGTTCCAGGATGTGTTGCGACGTGGCAGGTTCGTGGGGCCATGCAGGCCAAGGGAAAAGCTTTTGACGGCCAGGTTATTTATTTATTTATTATTGCATTTATATTCCGCCCAACTGGCAAATGCCCTCTGGACAGCTTACAATCACGACAATAACAACAACATAACAAAATATTAAAAACATAAAACGTCTTAAAGTTCCAGCAGAAGTAATAATCAGAGCAACAGGTTAAAAGCCTAAATATTTATAGTGAAGATAACAGGCGAATCTCTGTGGGAAGGGTATTCCACAAATGGGGGGCCACAACAGAGAACGTTCTTTCCATTGTACCCAACCATTGCACTGTTCTGGGTCGCAGCATCCAGAGAAGAGCCTCTGAAAATGATCTTAACAGTCGGGGAGGAACATATGGAAAATGAACTCCTTCAAGGAGAAATATAACCCATGAGCCTTATATTGGTTGCCCTTATTATACACATGATACACGTAATAATCCAAATCCTCTTTCAACAACCACCCCTATGGCCCTCTCTACCATTAGGCAGAGTGAAGCTGCTGCCTCGGGCAGCTGATTTCAGGTGTCATAAAAAGGTAGCAAGTTGTTAGTTATTTAATTCATTGTTGTATTTTTACTACCAGGAAAGGAAAGAAATACTTGTGGTACTTGTTTGTTTGCATCAGGTGACAAAATAACTTGGCCAGTCTTCAGAACTATGCAGTATACCTTGACAAAGGTGAGGCGCCATTTGCTGCTCTGCCTCAGGCAGCAAAATATCTCGGGCTGTCTGGCCAGCCCTGCAGGGTCTCATGTGAAAATCTTTCCCTTTGATCTATTGAGCTGGCGATGGTGATTTTAAAATGAGACTGTTTTACTGAGTCAGTTTGTCCAGTGAATGTTCCTTGTGACAGAATCCCCACACGGCGGGGCACTTCCAGTCAGAACGCTCCCAGCGCTACTAGTTAAAAGGCATCATGCAGATATTTTGGCTTTTCCTCCCTAACAAACTTGCTGTGAAAAGAAGAAGAAAAACAAGCCCACAGAAGAAGTAGTGAGAAAACACATGATGACACCTGGACCCTCCATTCAAATTCCGTGAATGGGGTAGGATGAGTTCGCAGTAAAAGTTTCATCTGGATGCACCAGTGGTTTCTGTGGCCTGTTGGAGATTATCTACACAAAGGACGTACTTACACATGATTCAGCTGTTCCTGGACTGTGACATGACTGCTGGAATGGGACCAATCTGCACTTTGAGAAGGGGTGGAAGTAGTTAAGGGAAATAAAATAAATCAGAACTCCTCCTGAGGTTTTTTTTTCCTTCTTGTTAATCGCTATCGTTTTTGTCTGGTAGTTGCAGCCAATGAAAGGAAAGACAAAAGGCTAAGTCAAGCTCCAGAACAACTCAAGGCAGCCTGTTGCCACATTTTTCAATATGGAAAAATGAATCCACCCTTTGTCTAGGTTGAAAAATACAAAGGCAGTATTTGCTTTTGTTCCCCAGCACCAGCCATGTTTGCCAATAACATTAAAACAAACAAACAAATGAGAGACAGGAATCATTAATGGACAAAGACTGCATATATGTGTGTATCCTTTCTAGTCTTGAGAGACGTCATAACAAGTTTATGATGCGGCTAAAGAGAATCCCTGGCTTGTTTTGGTTAGGAAACAGTGATTAACTAACATGATGAAGAATTACCCAACACAAAACCTGACCCACATGTGCGAGAAACAAGCATTCCATGGTATTTTGACACCATGAATTGTTTTGTTTTCATCCAGCATTAAACCCTTAAAATTTCCAAATTAAAATATTTTACACACAAAAAGGAATCACATGCTTCTTATTTTTGTTGTAAAGGAGGCACTATAATTTCTACAACTTGATTATTATTTTTAAAATCAGTTTGTTTTATTGTTGAGCTCATCCATTCTTGATGATCATTAAGAAAGGCCTTGTTAAGGATTCTTCTTTTGTAAAGTCAAATATCTGGGGAAACGTGGGCATAGGTCCTTTCTGCACCACGGCGTGTAGGGCCGGAGGGGCAACGAACCCGGAAATGGTGTGGGCACCCATCCCGGCTTCTTCCCTCCTCCCCACAAGTAGCGGGGGTCAGCAAAGAGTGAAGGAGCAGGTCCAGGGGGAGTCTAGGGACATTGGGGAGGAGCGGGGTCGGGTTTTTTCTTTCTTTAAGAAAAACGTATGTTTTTGGTGGAACGCAATTGTGCTCCTGCTTTGTTTTTTGTTTTGTTTTTTAATGGTGCCCACGGCATCCCTGTTTGTTTCTGGGATGTCGCACTGGTGTTTGTATGCTGAGGGATGATCCCAGAAGCAGGTAAGTCCGGGATCATCCCCCCACCCTCCCTGAAGGCCCTTAGGTGTAGAAAGGGCCTAAGTAAGACTCCTATCAAGACTGGCTTTTAGAGATTGGGAATTTTGATGGTAGCAATTTTATATCTTTATTATTTTATATACTGTGAATTGGAATATTACATAGGGTTGGATCCTGAGAACCATGAGTAGAAGGAAACTCATGGAAGGGGACTTGGCTACTGTCTTCTCCCCACTGCAGCCCTCTCCATTCCCTGAAAAGCTCTTCATGCAAGGTGTCTCCCTCCCGATTCATTCCACCCAATGTCTTATTACATGCATTTTGGAGGCTCTTTTTTCATGCATTCAGGGGGCTGTCTTCACAGCGCTGATTTGGTGCTGCATTCCCCCAAACCCGCAGTTTCACTTACCCGAGCTGACGTCAGGTAATCTCCACACCAAGGAGGGAGTGCAAGGTTTCCAGTGGTCATCCGGTTATTGGAGCCATCCTCCGCCCTCTTCCTGGCTTCCAGCAACCAATCCCCAATCACCATCTGCCAGGACCACCCCCTGGATCAGCCACTAAGTGAGGTCAGATGGCAGAAGATGCACTGACCCCACTCCCACCGAAAAAGTCAGGGTAAGTCCCCAACTTTTTTACTGCACAGCTTCGCGGAAAAGCCCCACAGTGGCTGTGAATCTGCAGCTGCATCATATAACTGACACAATACAGATTCGCAGCCACTGTGGGGCCTTGAGCGCATATAGATAGCTCTCAGGAAGGACTTTTGGTGAGTGCATGAAGCAGGAGAAAAAAATCCTTCCAAAAGCTTCCTTCTACTCAGGACTCTCAGGATCCAACCTACAATTTATATCTGCCTTTCAGCATTAAAAGACTTAAGGCAGCCTACAACAATAAATATAATTGGAATCAATGGGAAAGTTAATCGTGACTTGTCCCATTGATTTGAATGGGAACTATGTACAACTAACTTAGTCTGGATGCAATCTGATTTGATTTTATACTTCAGCCCAGTTAGGTTGAAGTATTAAATCAAACCAGTCTAACCTCAATGATTGGCTCTCCAACTTGATATAAAATATATACAACAAACAGCAGGATAAAAACAGCAGAGCTCAGCAATACTACAAGCAAAAAGGATCTTGGAATTGTTGTAGATCACAAGCTAAATATGAGCCAATAGTGTGACGTGGCTGCAAAAAAACCCAAATGCTATTTTGGGCTGCATTAATAGAAGTACAGCTTCCAAATCGCACGAAGTACTGGTTCCCCTCTATTCGGCACTGGATAGGCCTCATCTTGAGTGTTGCATTCAGTTCTGGGCGCCACACCTCAAGAAAGATGCAGACAAGCTGGAAGGGGTCAGAGGAGGGCAACGAGGATGATCAGGGGTCTGGAAACAAATTCCTATGAGGAGAGACTGAAAGAACTGGGCATGTTTAGCCTGGAGAAAAGAAGAGTAAAAAAGTGGCAAACCTAAGCACAAGTCAGCACTTTCCTTGATTTGGAATTTAATACCAGGTCATTGGGCAGATGGGACAGTTGCCCAGCAATGAGTGGAATCAGTAGAGCTAATGGGAACAAAGAATGGGAATGGCATAGTGGAGCAACATACAAATGAGTGAATGTGTATTAAGTGCATGGAGAGGCGTGCTGTTATTTTAAGGCACATCCAATACTGGATTCAAGAAGGTACACCCAAATGTTTAGTATTAAGGGATGAAGTTTTGTAAAGCAAATCCGTGACTGCCAGAGCCCAGTTAGGCAGAAATATGGAATCAAACCAGTCTAACCCCAATGATTTCAGCAGGCATTAAATAGGTTCCAGGGAACTACTTTAGCATTTGCTGAATTGTGAATCAACCTACTGGTGAGCAAATGCATTGATATTGGGGTGTGTGTGTGTGTGTAGGAAGCAGCATAGTGGTTGGGAATTCACAGACGCCCTCGCTGGAAACCTAAGAGAAAAGCAAATGAGGTTTGGCAACAGGAGGGTGCAATTTTATGCTTGAGCGCCAGAACTCTGCTATGTGCAACTGACTGTGCAGGTTTACTGTGGACCTCCTGAGTTCTCTGGAGAGGTAGGCAGGGCTGAATGACCATCTTTCTTCCCGACTTTTCAAGTTGGCCCATTTGTTTTTGCTCCTGAAGTGTTCAGGAACGGATGTTCTGCTCAATGTATTACAAACTAGGTGAAAAGAAAAAGAAAAGAGGAAGGGGGGAAGCTTTAAAGTGGAAAATATCCCTGTACATACAGAGAATGTCTCTTCACATTACTGGAATCATTGTTCTTCTTTGTGGGTTTTCTTATGTATAATTTCCCCTGATTTAACATCCTTAGCTGCTAAAGGTTTGTGTGTGTTTTTATTAATTGCAAATTTAATATCTGCTAGAGCGGTGTGATGGCTAGGCTCTTGGGTTTATACCTGGGAATCCTGGCTAAGAAATTCATTGGGTAGCCTCAGAGAAGCCATTAGCTCTCTTCCAGTTAAATCTATTTCCCAGAGTCGTTGTCAGGCCTGTTGGGGAAAAGGTGGGGTGGAAACACAAATATAATAAATAAAAAACATGAGTTCAGCTAGGAGGGCTGCCTTGATTATTACTTTTCTTGACAGATATCCATAGTCAAGTTTATATATAAGGATGCTGGAGAAATCCACAACGGAACCAAATGAGCTTGGATTTTTATGAATTCGCTCCTGTGGATTCTGCAGTGAGCCAGCTTCTTCCCTGTTGAGTGGAATCCACAGACTTGCAGACTGTTTTCCTAAACTTTGGGAATTTTGTGCAAATTTTGTCATAGAAAAAGATATTTTAAAAAATTAAAAAACAAAACACCAAAATGCACATTTCCCCATAGGCTAAAGTGTGAAAATATGCATTTGAGAGAAATTTGCATGTTTGAGAAAATTTGCACATTTGCACAAATTTGTAAACTGTTGATGGGCAGATGAACAAACAAAAGGCAATCTTCAAAACACAGACAGAATGGATTTTACACGATTTATAGAATGTATAGATTAGGGTGACCAGATAAAATCCAGGTCAGGGCTCACGTAACTTTAACAGTTGTAGAGCAAAGGGAATTTCAGCCAGTGTCATTTGTATGCAATTAGTTCCTGGTGAAATTCCCTCTTCATCACAACAGTTAAAGTTGCAGGGGCCCTGCCTTCTTTTGTATATGGTCACTCTAGTATAGTGCATGCACCTTTAACTGTTGTGGTGAAGAGGGAATATCACCAGGAACTAATTGCATACAAATGACACTGGCTGAAATTCCCTTTGCTCTACAACTGTTAAAGTTACATGAGCCCTGACCTGGATTTTATCTGGTCAGCCTAGTATAGATACATTCTACAAAACGGAGTCAGGGGAAGTCCAACCAATTCTGTCTCAACTTTTCTCACCTGTATAAAGTAAATAAATTGGTATCATTTGTTTATTTTGCATGACTGTTCTGCTAATTATGAAGGACTATGAGATATGCACATCCCTGAAGGTATGCCATTGCCCTGTTAATCCTAGTCAGCTCCCTGACCCGTCTTCTTGCATTTCACAAGGCATCAACCAAACCAAAGGTTATCTTCAAAACCACAAAGGATTTCAGCCAAAGTTTTTTCTACTTCCACCTACTATACAGTGACCATATGGAAAGGAGGGCAGGGCTCCTGTATCTTTAAAAGTTGCATAGAAAGGGGAATTTCAGCAGATGTCATTTGTATGCATGCAGCACCTGGTGAAATTCCTTCTTCATCACAACAGTTAAAGCTGCAGGAGCCCTGTCCTGTTTTGTATCTGGTCAAGAGGGCAGGGCTCCTGCAGCTTTAACTGTTGTGATGAAGAGGGAATTTCACCAGGTGTTGCATGCATACAAAGTCAATCCCCAGTGAACTTGTAGTCTAGTCTGACTGGCTTAGGTAAACAAGAGCACCAGGCTGATGGGGGGGGGGGATAATTCATGAGAAAGAAGGAGGGACGACAGAAGAAATCTTCTGCTCCCACCCCCGCCTGGGTTAGATCCTCAAAAGAGCGTGGTTCGGATCGTACTTGGCAGAGATTGACGCGCTTGGAGGAGCAAAATATGCCAGACATTCCAGATAAGAAGCCAGCAAAGAAATCTCCTGTAAAAAGCTCTGCGTTACCAATTGCAGACCCGGTTGTAATTCCAAAGACTACCAGAGGAGGTCAGCCAGATCCAATGGATGAGTTAAAGGTTGATATCAATAAAATGCTCGTTGGTCTTGAAGAGCGCTTGGCCAAGCGCATTAACGATACGCAAAAGGAGCTTATGATGGGTTTAACGCAAGTGGTGAAGGATGTTGGGGTGCTGCAGACAGATACGAGAGCACTGGCTGAAGTTTGCAAGAAGCAGGATGACCAGCTGTCTCAACATGAACAACGCCTTATCGCTATGGAGGATCGGGATAGACGAGCAAATATCCGCATAAGAAAATATCCGGAACAAGAAAGAGAGAATTTAAAAGATTTAAGAGATACAATTCTGTCATGGATAAAAATACAACTTCCAGATTTGGCTTGGGACGAAGCTGATCTCGAACGGGTGCATAGAGTTGGTTTCAAAGGTAAAGGAGTGCTTCCAAGAGACATAATAGTTAAATTTGCAAATTATTATAAAAAAGAAAAATTTATACAAGCAATCAGAAAACAACCTCAACCAAAGATTCAAGCAACAGCAATTGAGATTTATCAGGATCTTTCCCCGCAGACCGTGCAGTGGAGGAAGAGTGTTAAGATTTGCACAGCAGCATTGAGGAAGAAATCGATAACTTACAACTGGGGATATCCAGTATTTTTGAGATTTGTTTGGTGTGGGAAGCAAGAAAGAATAACATCGTGTGAGCAGGGAATCGAGCTGTTGGAGAAGTTGGGCATAATCGATGCCAACGATCCGGGAGAAGTAGTCCAAGAAGAAGGAGCGGTTGGAGGTTCTAGTCAATGAAAAGGGATTAGTGGGGAAAGGGGAAAGGAGAGGAGGGTCGGACTTCGCTCTGAGGGTTGGGCCGGGTTCCCCCCCCCTGAAGAGTTATAAAATAATTGGGACCAGCGCCCAGAGGTCTGGTGAGCAGGGGGGTAAAAATGAGGGTATGTGTGGGGGGAGGGAAGGGAGGGGGGGTATGGGGTTCACTGAGGGTATGGGTGGGGGGAGGGAAGGGAGGGGGGGTATGGGGTTCACTGACCGAGATCAATGTATTCATATGGCTGAAACTAAGAAATGGAAAATAAATTGAGTTGTGCAACTTTAAATGTTAAGGGGCTAGGAATGGTGGTAAAAAGACGAAGAATTGAAACAATGTTGAAAAGAGAAAAAATTGATATAATTTTTTTGCAGGAAACTCATCAGATAAAGGAGGGGGTTAATGAGTTACGAATGAGGGAAATAGGAGTGTATGAAAAGTCATGTGGTACTTCTAAAGCGAGAGGTGTGGCAACCATAATATCGAAGAAATGTGGTATTAATATTCAAAGTGTAAAGAAAGATAAGAATGGAAGGATCCTTATAATTTACTGTACGATGGAAGGGGAAGAATTCGTGCTGATTAATGTCTATGCTCCAAATGGGAATCAAATTGAATTCTTTAAAGAAGTGTTTGATATGGTGGGAGATTTAGGGAAAAAAATATTGTGATGGCAGGAGATTTCAATATGGTACTTCATAAAGGGAAAGATAGGGATAACATTATTAGAGATGCTAGAGGTGGGGGGAAGACGGAACTAGCTAAACTAATGGAGAGGAAAGAATTAATGGATGTATGGAGAGTATTAAAAGGAGAAGAGAGGAACTATACCTTTTACTCACCTAGATTTAAGAGTTATTCAAGGATTGATTATATATTTATATCAAAGAATATGCTACCAAACTTAATAGATTGTGATATAGGAGTAATAAAGATCACTGACCATGCATTAATGATGATGGAGATGAAGAGGAAGAAGGATTATAAACAAGCAAAGAGATGGAGAATGGATGGAAGAATTTTTAAAAATAAAAGTATAGTAGAGAAACTAAAAAAGGAAGTGCAGGAAATATGGCAGATAAATGAAAAAGGAGTTAATTCGCAAGGATTATTATGGGATACAATGAAAGCAGTAATAAGAGGGATGTGTATTAGGGAAATGTCCACACTTAAAAAGCAACAGGAAGTACTTAATAAAAACGCTGAAGAAGAGATAAGGAGACTAGAGGAGAGATTAAGAGAGACAAAAGATAAGCGGTTATATGCCCTAATTCAAGCAAAGAAAAAGGAATTGGAGAAAGAAGAAATAGAACAGGTTCAAAAGAACTTGTTGTATTTAAAGAGAGATTTTTTTGAATACAATAATAGAAATTCCAAAATGCTGGCTAGATCCACGCGGTCAGAGAAGGCTAAGAATATGATAGGGACAATTAGAGATAAATTAGGGAATAGATGTAATTTAATGAAAGATAAATTAACAATTTTTCAGGAATTTTATAAAGAATTATATGCTTCAGAGGCGGTTTCAAAAGATAAGATACAGGAATATGTAGAAAGAAATTGGAAAATAAGACTGGATGATCAAGATAAAGAGAGTATGGAAGCCTTGGTTACTGAGAAAGAAATTGAGGGAATTATTGCAAAACTAAAAGGAGGTAAGTCTCCGGGGATTGATGGATTGGGGCCGGAATTTTATAAAATATTTAAGGATATTTTAATACCTAGATTATTAAAATTATATAATAATATAATAGAAGGAGGAATGACTCCGCCATCATGGGATCAGTCCATGGTTATCTTAATACAGAAGCCAGGCAAGGATTTGACGGATCCAGCATCTTATAGACCAATATCTTTAATAAATCAGGATGCAAAAATATTTTCAGCAATAATGGCTAAAAGAATGGGTTCATTTATTTTTAAATATATAAAAAATGATCAATGTGGATTTATTGTAGGTAGGAAAATGCCGAATTTAATTGGGAGAGTTATAAATATAATAAATATTATTAAAAAAAGGAATTTAAAAGCAGGATTAGTAGCTTTAGATATTTTCAAAGCCTTTGATTGCGTGGAATGGCCAGCGTTAAAAATAATATTAAAAACATTTGGGTTTGGACATAAATTTATGGGAGTGATTAATCAGATGTATAAAAATAACAAAGCGGAAATAATGGTTAATGATGGGTTAACGCAACAAATAAATCTAGCTCGAGGAACTAGGCAAGGATGTCCACTTTCGCCGATCTTATTTGCAGTAGTTATAGAAATTTTAGCAAATGTAATTAGGGAAGATGAAAGATTAAAGGGGATAGGTAGTAATGATAAGATTAAAGTGAATATGTTTGCGGATGATACGTTATTGACATTAGAAGATCCCCTAGAAAGCGGGGAGTTGATTCAGAAACATTTGAGAGAATTTGGGGAAATTACAGGATTACAAGTTAACTGGGGGAAGTCAGAAATGATGTTGTATAATTATAACAAGGAAGAGATGGAGAAATGTAAAGCTAATTTAGGATTAGGATATAAAAACATAATACGATATTTAGGAGTTAATATAGACAGAGAATTAGATAGATTAGAGGAACTTAATTTTGTAAGGTTAAGAAAAGAGGTAGGGGAGAAATTACAGATATATAGAAAATTAAAATATTCTTGGTTTGGTAGAATAGCGGTTATTAAAATGAAGATATTACCTAAGATTAATTTTTTGTTTAGAATGTTACCTATTAGAATATCAGTAGCTGAGATTAAAAGTTGGCAAAATATGATTAATGCTTATTGTAATGGGGATAAAAGAGCTAGGATAAATAAGGGGTTATGGTATAAGGCTCGAAAGAAAGGAGGTTTAGGACTTCCGAATATTAAGAATTATTATATTGCTAATCAGTTAAGATATGTTATTTATGCTATTATAGGGGAACAAGACTTGGAATGGTTAGAATCGCAAACAGTAGAGATCGAATGTAAACTGCGAAATATATTTTTTACTAAAATGCAAAAGAAAGAATTGAAAGTACTGGACAACCCATTGTTGGAAAATATATTAATGATCTGGGAGAAGTATAGAGGGAAGTTGATACCAGGGGATTCTCCGCTTGCCCCAGTTGTAGTAGTGGGAAACTTCCCAAGAGTATTAAAACCAGAGATAGAAGCGAGTCTGAAAGAACAAGACATTATTAAATTAAGGAACTGGATGGAAAAGATGAAGGATAGTGAGCATATTAAAGACTTATTTAAAGGACAAAAGATAGCGTGGTTCAAGTGTTTGCAATTGTTAAAATGGACACAGGAATGGAGGACAAAGAATAAGGAATGTAGAAATAATACTAGATTTGAAGATTTAATTGAACAATCGTGGGAAAAAGAAGAAGCTAGAGCTAAGAAAGGACTCACTAGTGAGATATATAAAATATTAATAGAGGAAGAATTTCAGGACTCACTTAAGGTTATAAAAGAGGTATGGGAAGAAGATATAAGGGGGAAACTCAATGAAGATAATTGGGGGAGGATATGGAATGGAAGAATGTTAAAGTTATTGTCGATTAGAATTAAGGAGAACTATTATAAGACAGTTTGGAGATGGTATTTAACACCTGTTAGATTTCACCAGATTGATAAAAAATTGCCCAAGAATTGTTGGAGGGGGTGTCAGGAGGTTGGGACCTATTTTCATATGTGGTGGAGCTGTGAACAAGTACAAAAATTTTGGGTAAGGGTTTGTAAAGAAATAAGCGATATAATTGGAAGTAGTTTGGAATTAAACCTGAAGTTAGCTCTACTAGCAATATGGGATAGTAGGAACAAGCATATAATAAATAAAGAACTGGTAAACAACCTCCTGGCACCTGTTAGAATACTGATTGCTAAAAATTGGAAAGGGCAACGAAGTTATACAATAGAAGAGTGGTATAAAGAAATTTGGGATTTAGCTTTGAATGATATGTTGACTTGTAAAATGAAAATAAAGAGGGGAATGTCCAGGAAGAGTGATTTTGGGGAAATATGGACTCCCTTTTTGAATTATGTTTTAAGATCGGGAAAGGGACAATTGCCTTCAAAAGAATCATTAAAATTTTGGAAAGAGGATGAAGGATTATGAGATGGTCTCGGATGGGGGGGGGTGCACAGGGGGTAGTCGAGGGGGGAAGTTTGTTTTATTTTATATTATTGTTTATATTATGTGTATGTAAAATTTTTAAAATTAAAAAAAAAAAAGGACACCTGCTGAAATTCCCTTTTCTACACAACTCTTAAAAGATACAAGAGCCCTGTCCTCCTTTCCATATGGTCACCCTAACCTACTATAAAGATAGATTCAAGCATAAGCTGCCTACCAAAACAGGTGCTTTTTTTCTGCTGGATAGCAAGGTCTACCCCCACCCTCTCTAGTGACACATGTAGTTGGTTCTGAACCCACTGCAGATTTTCAATTCTTCCCCTACACTTCAGGTAGGCTTTTGGACACATATGTCCTGAAAGGAAAGTCAGGCTTCTGGGATGTTTATTGGGCAAAACTCTAAGAGAGAGAGAGAGAGAGAGAGAGAGAGAGAGAGAGTCATTATTTTCTGTTTGATATACTGCTCTAGGTTGAAGGCAAGGGAGAGTCTTCATGATTGTCACAATGGCCAACCAATCAACACTGCTCAGCCAGCTGGGGGTGGGGCAGCAGCTTTGTGATTTTCACAAGCACCAACCAATCACTACTCTGCACAGTCAGCTTTCGCTGGGAACTAGTTGCTCCTCAACAAGGTTGTCTGAGGATGGTAGAAATAATGGGCAAAAAAGGTTGAATGTGGGTCAACAGCAGGTTCACCACCTGATCGGCTGACCATATGAAAAGGAGGACACGGCTTCTGTATCTTTAACAATTGAATAGATAAGGGAATTTCAGCAGGTGTCCTTTGTATGCATGCAGCACCTGATGAAATTCCCTCTTCATCACAACAGTTAAAGCTGCAGGAGCCCTGCCCTCCTTTTCATATGGTCACCCTACCACCTAAGATCTATAGGTCTGGAATAAGCTCCAACTCAGCCATGATTCTGTGTGTGAATCACACACCACCACACACACACACACAAGTAGCTCCCTATCAAATCAGGGAGGGCTACACCTTAAAAACTCTTCACGATTATATTGTATTTGAACTGGTGCATTAAGAAAGGTGAGAACATAAGAAGAGCCATGCTGGATCAGACCAAGGGTCCATCTAGTCCAGCACTCTGTTCACATAGTAGCCAACCAGCTATCAGCCAGGAACCCCAGCAGGACATGGGTGCAACAGCACCCTCCCACCCATGTTCCTCAGCAAGTGGTGTATATAGGCTTATTGCCTCTGATACTGGAGGTATCCTCAACCAGAATTTATTTTTAAAATTGTATTAGCAAGTCTGACAAAAAGAAAAAGAAAAAAGTAGATAATACAATACAATACACTATTAAAATACATTATTTTTTTTATAGATTTTCATTTACCATCTGTTGAAGCTAAAATACGCAAGCCCTAACAGAAACTATATCTGAAAATGCTCCTTTAAAAAACAGTTCAAAATGATGACAGTCTTTCACTTTTCTTTTTCAATTAGAATTCACATTGCATCAGCGATGAACTGATAAGAAAACAAATTTCCTTCAGGTTTCGGAGCAATAATCTCAAACTCATGGTCTTCATTTCACTCTAAAGCTGTAGCCTTCGGCAAAAGGAATAGCTGACAAAGATCAGCATGAAAGGTCTCCAAAGAAGCACTGATTAAAGCAAAAATTAAAATGAAAGTATTATAGCCACTGGCGCCATCTAGCAGTTGCATAAGCAATTCGTTATATTTGAGCAGGAAACCATTGTGACATAGAGCTGATCTACATGCTAGGTTTTATAATGTTTTATAAGGGTTACGAAAACTCTTTGGGCCACATGACACACTCCCTTGAACAATGTATACCCGAGGTTTTTTAAAACTCACTTCAGCTATATACAATGGTTTTTACTTCTAATAAATCATTTTAAGTAAAATAATGTGTCCTTCCTTACCGTTTGTGATTCATGGGGGCAGTGCTTCATTTACTGGTGCAGTTGATTGGTGGGGAAGAAAGAGGGGCTAAGGAGGAAGTGGGCGAGTGAACTACAACGCCCACAATCCTATACTCATTGAAAACTAGGGATTGAAAGAGGAACTAAAGAGGAAGTACGCGGCTGAACTACAATGCCCACGATGCTTTGCCCTAAACTCATTGTAAAAACGAAACAGAAAGAGACGGGGCAGAAGAGTGTGTGACCGCACACACCGCTTTAAAGACTGAAGAAGTTTTCTCCTGTAAGGTGAGTACTCCTTAATGTGGCCTAAGACATTTTAGAACGCACCTATTTGGAACGTTTTAAAATATTATTTAAAACGTTCCAAGGGACTGTGTAGATAGGCTCATAGATATAGTAATAATCCTATTAGATACACAGAAGTCTATATTGTAATGTGCTAGGGTGGTTTGTGATGGTGATCGTGGTAGTGAAGGCTCTGGCAGTGAATGATTGAGTGGCTGTAATGTCATGGCATGTTCACAAACTCTCTTAACTGCTGAAGGAATGAAGATCTGAATAACAGGATTTTCTCAATCAGGCCATCTTCTGTGAGGGAAGCGATCAGTCAGTTTTGATGGTTTTAGGGACAGAAGGAGCAGTGTCAATGTGGACAGGTAAGACTTGGGGAGTTGAGAAAGAAGAATTATCAGGTAATAGGACAGGAAGCACAGAGGCAGCAGACTGTGAAACAGGAAATAAGATTTAGGAAAATGTAAGCGAATGAAACAGAAACTTGATCGTGAATGGGGCAATGGAACAGATAGTTGAGGAAAGAAGGGGTTAATAAGAAAAGGGAAGCCTCATAGGATCTAAACTTTGGCTCTAAAGGCAGGAGGGGCTGCATACTCTTGGGGATAGGAATGCTGTACAGGTAGGGAGGCTGGCCAAGAATCAGTGTGCTTAGAACTGCTAAAACAGGGGCCTGAGTAAATGTGATGGGGATATGTACCTTAAGAAGGGAGAGGCCAAGGAGGAAATGGGATTGAGCAATACCATGCAAAAGGCTGGGAGCCATTGGCTGAACTGATGTGGACAAGCAAAAGAGCTTTGGATGCTCAGTGGGCACAGGAACTAAGAGGGAATTGGGTTTCTATATTCCAGACCCTGAATTCTGTCCTGTGTGGCTTCTACTGTCATTACAGTACACTGGAAAATCCTAAAAGCAAAGTGGGAATGTCAAAGCTGGAATATAAAAGTGGCCAAGGAAAATGACATTGACAACAGTATGACAGCCACCATGAGTCCCAGTATTGGGGGAAAGGAGGGATATAAATAAATATAATAAATATTAATAAATTAATTATTTCAGTGTCACCTTTTGACATTTGTTTTTGGGTGTGTGTCTCTGTGTGTCCTTGTCCATGTGTCCAAGACGCAACATGGCAACCACAGCAGCAGCTTTTTCTGTATGATCCTGTCTTTGAAACTCATCACTATATGCAGAGCACGCAGGGGAAACATGCTGGTGTTTATAGCACAGCAAAGCATATAGCAATAGCTCCCAGGTGGACAATGTGGCTCTATTGAGTGGGTGGGAAATTAGCATAGGAATGTCTGAAAATTCCAGGCATTCCTGACATTCATATCTGTCTCCATCCCTAACACCAGAATGCAGACAGGCTGGCTTAGCAATGTGTCAGAAAACAGGGAGATGTGAGAAGAAGCCCTGTTAAAAGACTTTTGGCTCATCCAGAGAGGTCAGGGTGGGGATCCCCAGAGCGGGGATCAGTAACACTGTTTCAGATGTAGCATACATTTTAAGTAAAAGATCTCGATGAATACAAACATCGCTTTGTGTGTCTCACCTCTCCCCTGACTGATGCTAAATGCTAGGGCAGGCCTTCAGGGTCACTTGGAGAGATTTCTTTATGAGTTCGTGGTCTATGAATTGTAGTTATTTTATTGTATGCCGTCTTGCATACACTTTACTGGGAAAGAAATGATTGAAATTACTCATAAACAATAAATGGTCATAACAATACAACATAAAATGAAAGGTGTGCTTAATCCCAATTCAAATTCAGTTGTCTTAAAAGCGGTCGTAAATCTGTGCTTCATTGCATCCACAATATTTTGTAAATCATATAATAAATAGACATATAGACAGGTAGAGAACAGGCAGGCTCATGGGCAAGTAATACTAGCCCCAAAGCAATAGCACCATCCCTGAAGCCTGGGGCCTCTTCTGTTAACCAGCTCCAAAACCTCCTTTTTCTAGTTTATCTTATCCAAGACTTTATATAAGCACAGATAAACAACAGACAAATAGGTAAACAGACATTTACCTATTATCCCCTTGAGCAGGGGTGTCAAACCTCAGGCCCGGCCCTCCAGCCTTCCTTTAATGGCCACACACCCTTCCTTGGAACCGTCCCCTTATCTCCAACCATGATTTCCCAATTTTTGTGCATTTTCCCCATTCTGAAACATTGAAATGCCTCTCCAAAGCTTAGTTACTGGCAGTAAGAGCTTTAAACTATAATACGCTGGCATTTGGGGGGGCTCCTTTGCCTTTGACCCCACCCCTTTTGTCTTTGGATCCAAACACTATTGGAATATGCCCCTGGAAAGCTTCTCCGAAATTGAATTTGTTCTTCAGGCCGAAAGAAGTTTGACATGCCTGCCCTCCAGCTTTCTCTGCATGTCTCTTGGAGGAGCTTCAGAATTCTTAACAATCGGAGCCTGGTTTACACGTGGTTTTTTTTGACGTGATGAAAGTTGCTGTGCTCCTCTGTGAAACTCAACCAATCTGCATACCAATCTTTCCATTGTTTACTGAATTATTTACAGGATGGAAGAGAAGTTGAGTGGCCCTAATTTCTTCCCCACGATTGTTGACTCATTCTCAATCCCTAGTTCATTCCTTGGACATAAAGCACATCAGAAATTGAGGTGAGTTCAGGGATAACATAACAATGTAAGCTCATTTTGAGCAACACAGGTTCAAATCTCTACCAGGTGATACGATCATTTTGAGTTTCTCTCTCCTGTTGTAATTTGGAGAATAAGTACCACCAGCAAGGAGAAGGTGAGCCTTGCCCACCCATTGAACAAAGGTCCAACAGATGCTAGGAGCCTGATTCTCTACCCATTCCAAAAGAGCATGTTGCATCACAGCCACTAATCAGAAAAAGAAGAACAGCTGGAGAGAGGGTCATACCTTCTTCTTTCAAACTAGAAAATTAAATATTTGTGTATGCCACTCAAAATTTTAAATATATTTAAAAAGAAAGGGGTAAGAATATATTTAACCTACACTGAGTCTTTGAAATAGGGATGGTGAATAATCTGAATAAATGTCAGCAGAGATCAAGTATAAAAGGCTCCAGCCCAAAAAAGACCATGCTTAATTAAAACACAAACAAAAAATCCCAACCGGGTGGCAACCTTATTTGTTCAGTAGAAATAACTACAGAGAAGCAATAAACGGCTTTACTTCCTTCCTTGTGGCAGAGCCAGAAATGGATTTTAAAGCTTTGTATTTATATATAAAAAAGTCAAAGCACAGGAAGTGACAGAAAGCAAGTTATAACAAGTTGCACACACCACAGTCTGGACTCTGGGTTCAACTTCAGCATTCAAAGGACTGGTGCTTCTCCAAAACTTACTTCAAGTAGCCAAACTTCCTGGATTTCTAAAACTGGGCGGAACATTTTATGGGAGCAGATTCCACATTTCTAGCATTTCCTTTCCTTATTTCCAGACGACCACAAGGCAATCCCGTCTTATTTGCCACCGCATCTGAAACATGGATAGAGGAAACGTATCATTACTGCAGACACAGGTAGCATTTGAATCATTAAGGCTTTGATCCAAAGCACATTTGGGTTGGCAGCTATTCTAGTGCCATTAGAATCAATAGGAGAGGCTTCCAAGTGTGTGTTTATAATGAAGTGGCATCATTTCAGTGGGACTATAGTATCTCAATAAAACTGGAAATATCTTCAAAACTAGAGGACTGGTCATCATGAAATGTGGTAGGACATTAGTTCAGTAGTAGAAAGTTAGTTTAGATACATAGCTTTCAAATATTACTTATTTGAATGAATATAATGTATTGAATTAGTCCACAACCATATCAAAAAGCAACAAAATAAAATGCATTTAAGTGCATAAAAGTATATATAAAGCAGAATACTAAATTGAGTTATTACAACTTATGCCCCATCATTTTTCCATTGAACTCAAGGTGGCACCCATGGAGTTTATAGGCAATCTCCCATCCAGGTGCTGGCCAAGACTAGACCTCCTTTGCTTAAGCAAAGCTATTAGGAACGTCACAGTTGGTGCAATATGGAAGAACTCTCTCTCTTTCTCTTGGACTTGATGGAACCTGCCAGGTCAGATCTGCATAACTGGAGATATACAGTGCTGCATGCAACTGACCAGGGGCTCAGTCAACAGTGGGGGGTTGCAAGCATCTGACAGGCCCAGATACCAACTCCTAATAATGTCATCCACAACAATATTTCCAGTGTGATATATCCCACCTCCTGTCAGCAATGACCTGTTGCATTCTATATAGGACTAAGAGGCCAGTCTCTGTGCAAAAGAATGGATACAAATCTGACATCAGAATTTGTAATATCCAATAACCAATGGGGAAACTTTTCAGCTTGCCAGGTCACTGCTTCAGGTGGGCATTTCTTGAACAAAGGAACTTCAGTGACAGATTTCAGCGTGAAACTACTGAACGACAGTTAATCGAGAGATTCAGCACCATCTCCTGCGACTTGAACAGGGGTAAAAGCCTTTTTAGCACACATAAGCAGCTCATCAATGCAAGGATGTCAATGTTCTCACCCAATAATTGTTTTGAGAGTGGCCACTGTTAAGGTAATTATCACAGCCTGCACTTTCTGCATTTCAACTCCCTCTGACCTGTTTACAATTCACACACACACACACACACACACACACACACACAATACACATGTATAATACCTGTCAACAGAGGATAACACTTCATGCATCTGATGAAGTGGACCGTGTCCATCAAAGCTTATGCACAGGCCCAACATCAGTTATCGGCATGGGCAGACATTTGCCGAGGGTCCAGAGGCTTAGAAGGGCCAATCTGCCCCTAAGGATGCCAATACCACTACGGATCCTGCTGCCGCATTCTGCCTTGTCCCCCAGCCAGCCCCTCTGGCAAACTGCCAGGGCACCCAGTTTTGTCTAGAGGCCCCTCCATTTTAAAATGGAAAAACATGTACTTACATTTTGAATCGCAGCAGTCTCAACCAATCAGATGCTGCCTTTGGGGAGAACACAGCCCACGAGAGCACAGAGTGGCATTTACGTAGCTCCTGTGCTCTCATTCATCAACTTGGCTATTTGGAATGAACCAATGCATTTCAATGGCCATTCAGCGTCCTTCTTTTTAGTATATCACCTTTGGCTGGCAGGTGGAAGGCTTTGGTTGGTGGTCGCAGCGGCAGCCACAGCACCAGGGGCTTGGATGGGCATGGGGCTTGGGCAGGCAGGCTTTGGCTGGCTGTAGGCAGTGAGGGGTTTTGGTTGGCTGGCAGGCAGGGCTTTGGGGCCAGGCAGTGGGGGGCTTCAGCAAAGTCCCATGGGCAACGCTATGCCGAGGGCCCATTAGACTCTGGCGCCAGCCTTTATGCCATAATAAATTTGTTAGTCTTTAAGGTGTTGTTTTTGCTGCAACAGGCTAACACAGCTACCTCCCTGGAAACTGACCCTGAAAAGAAGTCCTGATGCCATGTAAAGCAATAATTTTCTGAAAGAAACACATCCTAATTTGGAACCTATTTTGGTACTGCTTGATGCTTAAGATATTTTTTGATGAGTTAGAAGAACTCACAGAGGGACCCACTGTGGTGTAGCAAATAACAGAAAGTTGGATTTGGACTGTGGACACTTAAGTTCAGCGACTGAGCTTACTGGGTGATCATGGGCAACTCACCATTTCAGTGGACCTCACATGGTTATTGTGAGGATAAAATTAAGAGGATAATCAACATATGCTACCATGGGCTCTTTAAAGGAAGGATGGGATACAAATGTGATAAATAATAATTGCAGTTCCCACCATCATATATAAAATTATGAATGCCATGAGGAATGTGGATAGGGAGACATTTTTCTCCCTTTCTCTTAATACTAGAACCCAGGATCATCCCATGAATCTTCAATTCAAGACAGATAAAAGTGAAATATGCTTCTTCACAAAGTGTATAGTTAAATTATGGAATTCTCTACCGCAGGATGTAGTGATGGCCATCGATTTGGATGGCTTTAAAAGGGGGTTGGATAAATTCCTGAAGGAGAAGGCTATCAATGGCTACTAGTCCTGATAGCCATGTGCTACCTCTAGTACCAAAGGCAGTAAACCTATATACACCAGTTGCTGGGGAACATGGGCAGGAGAGTACTGTTACACTGTGTCCTGCTTGTGGGTCCCTGGTTGACAGCTGGCTAGCCACTGTGTGAACAGAGTGCTGGACTAGATGGACCCTTGGTCTTATCCAGCATGGCTCTTCTTGTGTTCATTGGTATTTGCCACCATCTAAAGCATTGATTTGCTTGCACAACAAGTAATAGGATCTATGCACACACCCATGTGGCCATATCATGCCTGTGAGAAAAGCCCTCACAAAGCTGAGTCCTATATATGGCAATGAATCCATGTCACCAACTCACCACAGCTGCGATGGAGAGGGACCATGGCCCAGTGGCAGAGTCCATGATTTTCATGCAGAAGATTGCAGGTTCAATCACCAGCAGCTCTAGCTGAACAGGAGCTAGTAGCTTGCAATGGGAAAGACTGGAGAGCTGCTGCTGGTCAGAGCAGACAATAGTAGGCTCCAGTGCCAGCTTCAGGTCTTTCAGGGCCCTTGGGCAAGATACCCTCAATGGGCACCATTGCTCAGGGAGTCTACCTTCTCACCACCATTGCCACCAGCTGCTATGGCTCCTCATCCTCTTCCTTATCGTATCTTGACAGGCAGGAAGCCAGAGAGCAAGTAGGCAGTAGCATCTGCTGCTTCTCTCTCTCACCACCTCCATTTTCAGGGCCAGAATAAGAGGCAGGTGAACAAGCAGCTTGCAATGGTGAAGAGGAAGAGCAAGTCCAAGGGACTCTTGGCAGTGGGCCACTGCTGACAGGTGAGCCCTCGGCAGGTGCCTAACCCTTCATGCCAGCCCTGCTGGACTAGATGGACCTTGGTATTAGTAGCTTCCTATATATAGATGGCTAGCAGAGCCTAATTTGAATATCTGCAGACCCTTCCTTCCCCATCTTGGGACTCTGAACACACAGATACTGTGACTTTACCATCAAGACTCTTCTCCCACTTCCCCATTAAACCTGCTTTTTTTTGGTAACATCTTGAGCTTCATCAGACGAGCGTTTTATTGCACACTGGTTACTGGGCACTCTCGGGGTTTTGTGGGTCCCTCTCACGACGTTGTCTGCCTCTTGCATGCCTCCCGCCCCTTCTAGCCTTCTTCGCATGACAAAAAACCACCCCAGTAAGTCTGACTTCTTTTTAAAGATGGAAGTTACCGCTACCTCTTGTTGTGTGCAGGAGAAGCAGCAGGATCAAAACAGCCCACTGAATGGGCCTCGTGCACGTTGGCTAATCTACACCAAGCAGAATATTGAAGTATGAAAGCGGTATATAAAAGGCAGGAGCCACACCAAGCAGGATACAGCAGTATGAAAGCAGTATATGGTGTGTGTCAGTGGGCCCCAACAGTTGTCAGTGCACTTCAATACCACTATAAAGCAGTAGTGCGGCTCCTGCCTCTTATATGCCACTTTCATACCACTTTAAAAGGTGCTATATCCTACTTGGTGTAGATTAGGCCAATGTTTACTTCCTTTTTCAAAAGAGGAAGTAAAGAGGGACAAACGCGCGAATGGAGAAGCGACGGTAAGCAAACGCAATTTCCCCCCGTGAGATGACACTCCTTGTCTGATAAAAAGTTCTGGAGAGCTCACAAACATGCACACTTTTGGTGATCTTTTGGTTGGCCTACTAAACGTCCTACACTAATATGGCTGTATTGGCCATGTAGAGGCATTTCAGCTGTTTCTTTCATAGCCCTCACATGCCTGCTACATTGCAAACAGTTCCTAAAATAAAAAAAAAACATGCCCATTTAAGCGATGATTACACTACAGCCTGTATGGGCATGGTACTGAGGGAGTACTTCATTGACCTTCTGGATCTCTTAATTAGTATTGGAAATTTCAAGTTAGTGGCCTAAGACTGAATTAAATATTAACTGTGTTTGATGTTGTTTTAGCAATCCATACGGTACTACAATAAAAAAAAAAATCTAAAAAATCTCCAAATGAGTGCCTGCCTTTGCTGCAGTTCTCTTAGAATAAATTATCCACTTTAAAATATTCATAACACCTAAGCCAGCAATTATTCTTTAAAAGGTTACCCTCATCAAGTGAGGGCTTTGAACCTCCACATGGGGCAAAGCTCTTTAGAGATTAAAGGCAGAGAGAGAAGGAGAGAGTCAGTCCGGTCTTCATTCCAAGCCAGTCTCCCCTGGTTTCAAAGGGCAATCTTTCGTTTTGAAGTGGAGGGTGTGCAATTGGTCACCTTGTCGAGTTTCATATTAAATGTTTTCCCTGTAGTGGGTTGACTGTCTTGGTCTGCCCTTTGAAAACACTCGCATCAGCCTAATGCATTTTTCATTGGTTTGTGTTACCAAGAACCTGTTTCACATCACTACTGCTTAAGGTTGCCCTGGCATTTTCATTATGACCTCTTCAGATCACTGTCAGCAAAGATGTTTAACTACTGTGCCATGAGGCATCTATTAAATGTTGCAGAGAGAGAGAGAGAGAGACTGAGAACAAGAGAGAGAGAGAGAGAGAGAGACTCAGCATCAATCAGCTAAAGAATGTATCTATCAGTTGAATGGTGTTGCTTTTATCCTGGGATTGCTGCTCATAACCACGTAGGCTGCAGGGGAACATTGCAACACATAAGCTGAATTCGGACGATACAATAAGCAACTGGGGGGGGGAACAATAGTCAGTTGTATTGACTATCGTGTCGTTCGAATGCTGCCATAGTCAACTCAGCGCTGATCCTAATCCACACCACAGTTGATTATTTATTACCATGTTGCGTGGGGAGTACCCCCTAGATGAACAACTGTAAAGTTGATTATTACTCCACCATTGACTATTGTGTTGTCCGAAGTCAGCCATATTACTTACAGTTCCTAGAACTGTACTGTTCTCTCTCTCTCTCTCTCTCTCCTTAACTTCTACACAAGAAGGAAATTAACTAGTGATGACTCCAACATCAAATTAAATAAGGACTTCTGTCCTCATCCTGAGATGACTCCAAAAATCATTATTAAAACCTAGGCATTCCATAACAATTTAGAAATTGCCTCCTCCTTTATCTTTATACCCATAACGATCCTTAAGATCAGCCAAGAATCCATTCCTGACTGCATCCTCCATGCATTGTCCACAGATAGGGGTATGTGGTATATTGAATGTTATCTGTAAGAGGTCTGTAACGGAACCGTCCATCACAGTTTTCCCTCTGATACTTGCCTGGTGTGGTTTAGTCCCACTGGGTCTGGCTCGTGTTTGTTCCATCTCTGAGCTCCATCAGATGAGCGTTTTATTGCACGATACTGGGCACTCACAGATTTTCGCGGGTTCCTTTCATGACATTGTCTGCCTCTTGTGTGCCTCCCACCTCTTCTAGCCTTCTTTGCGCCACAAAAAAACACCCCAGTAAGTCTGACTTTTAAAGAGGGAAGTTGCCACTATCTCCTATTGTGTGCAGGAGAAGCAGCGCAACCAAAATGGCCCACTGAAAGGGCCACGTGCAAATTGTTTACTTCCTCTTTCAAAAAAGGAAGTAATTTTATTTATTTATTTATTTATTGCATTTTTATACTGCCCCATAGCCGAAGCTCTCTGGGCGGTTCACAAATATTAAAACCATGAAATCATTTTAAAAATATAAAACAAGCCACAATCTAAAAACACAAAATAACATACAATATAAAAACACAACCAGAATAAAACCAAGCAGCAGGAATTAATACAGATTAAAATACAAATTTAAAACAGCAAGGATTAAAATTGAGTTAATTTAACTGTTAAAATACTGGGAGAATAAAAAGGTCTTCACCTGGCGATGAAAAGAGTACAAAGTAGGCGCCAGGCAAACCTCTCTGGGGAGCTCATTCCACAAATACGTGGGCGGAGAAGTGACGGTAAGGAAACACAATTCCCCCCCATGTGATGATGCTCTCTCTCTCTCTCTCTCTCTCTGTATGTCGGAGCATGTGGAAATCTGCATAAGCTGCTTTGCTTTTACTCTCAGCAGTTTATGTTTCAAAGGAGCAGCTGTGTTAGTCTGTTGCAGCAAGAAGTCTTGTGGTACTTTAAAACCACATTAAGCAAAAACACTTTCATGGACTGCAGTCCACTTCCTCGGCTGCAGTCTATGAAAGTATATGCTATAATAAATTTGCTAGTCTTTAAGGTGTCACAGGACTCTTAATTATGTTTCCATGTGTTACCCTAAATAAACAGGAAGCTATGTATCATCCTGCCTGTTTCTGCTGAATAATGCTGACCCGAGAGCAGAGCCTACTGGGACATGGCTGCCTGTATAACTACTGTACCCCTGGGACCCATAGACAAAGAAGAAATTTTATAGGGAGCATGAAGGAAAGCATTCTCACATGCCATCCCAGAATCTGGAAGCTAGAAAACATTCGGGTTTGGACTTTTGTGGGTCTCCCACATTTCTCCTCTCAAAGGAGATTGTTTATTAGAGGGTTGTAAACAGATCCTTTTTAGATAGGACAACCACATGCAAAGGAGGACAACCTTTCCATACTGCCCTTAACAATTTTACAGAAATAGGGAATTTTTGGCAAGTGCAGCTGATCATACAGGAGCAGAGAGAAGCCTCCTCCCGGAGTAGTTCTATCAACAAAATAGAGTGACCGCATCTAAAGGAGGGCCAAACTCTATAACTTTTTTTTAAAAAAAGTCAAAATCCCCTAGTCTGAATAGCTATTAAAGCAACTGGATGCTGGTCTATTTTTACCCTATTTTTAAGACAAAAACATCTTGGGAAGGAAGGGGTGAAGCAGGCCCTCCCCTGTCTGTTAGTATTCACAGGAACAAACAATCCTGGAAGGGAAGCAAATTCTCCTCTTTCTTCTCCCACCTCACTTTAATTCCTCTCCAAGGGCATGCTTGCAAAATCTGGGTGGCCATGTGTGCCCCCTTTTAAAGAGGGCAGTCCTCTATTTCAGTGGCTGCCAGAGGACTGTCCTCTATTTTGAGGGCATCGCCTATTTGAAGGCTGCCCAGTCCAAGGGCTCATCTACACCTAAGGGTGTAGAGGGAGGGAGAGAGGGAGGGAAGACGATCGCGGACTTACCTGCTTCTGCGATCCTCCCTCAGTGTCTAGACAGCCGCACGACATCCTGGGAGGAAAGAGGGACGTTGCAGGAGCCATTTTTTTTCCTGAAGTGGGGCCGGTTGCGCAATTGTGATAGTTCAAATAAAGTGAGGAAAAAACATCCCCAGCGATAACGGGTCCCAACACCCCCCATCGCAGGAATAGCAAAACTGCTGCTCCCCTCCCCACGCAGCTCTGTGCCCGGCCACACTATGCGCGGGGAAGAAGAGACAACCCGGGAGTGGCTAGGATATCCCCAGTTCCAGTTATCTCAGGGTTGTCTCCAGGTCGTCCCCGGTTAATCCCGGGATCCCCTGTGGGTCATATGGACACACAGAGACAACCTAGAGATGACCCCGGGTTAAGTGGCTGGTGTAGACATGGCCCTGGTCTGCTATAATGATAAAGAAGGATGAGCTGGGCCTTGAAGTTGCCCATCAACATCACCTGGACAGCCAACTGAGCAATGCACACAGGTCGCCTGCTCACAGTCTTCCATAGTATGTCGAGATGTTGTGAACCGCCCAGAGAGCTTCGGCTATGGGGCGGTATAAAAATGCAATAAATAAATAAAAATAAATAAATAAATAAATAAATTATTATAATTCTTTCAAAATTTGCACATATACAAATAAAGTAGCATATACAAATTGTATGCCAACAGGTGTCCTCTTTTTTGGTGATGCATGTCCTATTTTTTGACAATTCACAAGTGGCTACCCTAGATGATACTATGGAATATGTTGTACCATATTATTGCAAATGGGGGGGGGGGGAGGTTAGGGGGGAAACAGGTCTTATTTATCTTGTCCTATCTTACTGTTGCCACATAGAGTATTTTCAGCAGGCTTCGCGTATTGTTTTTGATTTGCAAACAGCTCTTTTTCAGAACAGTATGAAGGTTAAATTAAGTTCAGGATTTAATTTTTAACTGTTTGTGCAAGCATGTCTAACTGAAGAAAACCAAGTGGGCATCTAGTCCAGTACTCTGTTCACACAATGGCCAACCAGCTGTCAACTAGGGACCAACAAGCAACAGCACCCTCCCACCCATGTTCCCCAGCAACTGGTATATATAGGCTTATTGCCTTAGATACTGGAGGTAGCACATAGCCATCAGGACTAGTAGCCATTGATAGCCGTCTCTCCAAGAATTTATCCAACTCCCTTTTAAAGCCATCCAAATTGGTGGCCATTACTACACCTTGTGGTAGTGAATTCCATATATATCTATGCATTGTGTGAACACTGTGTCAGTTATATGACTCAGCTGCCGGTTCAGACCCATCCTGGATCAAACAGCCAAAGAGACAGACCAGAAAAGTTGGGGACTTACCCTGACTTTTCCTGCCCAAGCATGCTCAGTGCAGCTCTTCCCCACCTGTCCTTGCTCAGGTGCTGCTCTGGGGGGCATTCCTGGGCAGAAGGCAACCTATCGTTGGTTGCCGGAAGCTGCAGGAGGGGGAAGGGGCAGGACCGGCGACCCTAATGGCTGCCACAAAGCCTGCACTGCCTTCATCTGCCTGGATAACTTGCCGCCACTCCGCACCAGCAAAACTGCCGGGGTGGTGGCAAAGCAGCAGTAACTCGGTGCCAGGAAGGCAGCCTCCTAACGGTTTGGTGATATTTTAATTCTTCTTATTATTATTCAGCATAAGCTTTAGAACAGGATCTGTCGGTGCTTCATCCTTTTTCTTTGAGACAAACACCATCAACATCTCACAGTACCAGGGGATAGTTTACCATAAACTTACTTTGATAACTGTCAGGTGCATCTTTAAATGGAAACGTGTTGGCCAGCAACTGACAGTTGACATGGATTTCAAAAAGTTGCATTTTAAAGAGTGTTTAAGGCCTTCGAGGAAAGGGATACTGCCTAATATGTTTAACATTTCTTCCATTTTCCTTCACCACCAAAGAAGTACCAACCAGAGAATTACTAATTTATATTCTTGACCTCATGGGCCAAACTAGACTTGAACTGTTTTGTCTTTCACGGCTGATTTTGGAAGAAGAAGGAAAAAGCCAGTGAAGGCGGGAGGAGAGCCCAATTGGGACCATAGTGTGGGGAAGCTTTAACTCTTTGCCCCTGCCATGGTCCTAATCAGAATAAGACACACACACTCTCCATGCTTGCTATTTGCAAGGGCAGACGCTCCCATCAGTGCCAGTGGGAGCTTGCATCTTATTGCAAATAACATGCATGGTGGGGGGAGGGATCCAATTCTGATTTGGGATCATGGCATGGGAAAGGGGGCCTTAACCCTGCCATGGTCCCGATCAGAATTGGACCCTCTCTCCTATGCTTGCTATTTGCAGTGGGAGGAAAGCTTCCATGGGTGACAATGTGCTACGGCAGGGGCAAAGGGTGAAAGTCCCCCTCCCCCATGTCATGGTCGCAGTCCAGCTTGTTTTTTTGCTAGCCATGCAGCCTTCAGTGAGCTACAAGAGGAGAGCATGCCAAACCAGTCAGCTAGGTCTATAGAGACACAAAAAAGTATGGTGGCATGTCAGAGACATCACCGCCTTCTTTTGCATCTTTAGCGCTCCACACTAATTCTAGTATATTGCTCCCTCTCTTTTGTGGTGCTTTAAAAACCTGTTTGACCCCAGGCAATGACGTGTATCTACAATGCAGGCAACAATACCACCATCTTACCACTTTTCAACTCTTTAGAAAACTATTGCCTGTTTCCAACCAAGCATATCCTCATACTGTTGCTCGAGTTTATGTGAGAACTTGTAAAAGAGCAAGAGGGAAAATATTGGCTTACTCTAATATCTGTGCGAGACATGTCTAGGGCCTCCGGATTCAGATGCTTAGCATTCTTTTCAAACTATAAGAAGCAATCATGATTAATGGTGTTTCAAAGGCCCCTATTACTTCCAGGTGGAGAAAGTAAGCTTATTTCCCTGATACATGCTCCTTTTCCATAGGAAGAGCTTATCAAACTATTAACAAACATAGGTATGAGTCTGGTAAGGATGCTTGAGGAATTTTATTGTTTTAATTCTGATGTCATTTGTATGCATGCAGCACCTGATAAGATTCCCTCTTCAGCACAACAGTTAAAGCTGCAGGAGCTATACCAGATTGACCAGATACAAATGAGGGCAGAGGGAATTTCACCAGGGGCTGCATGCATACAAATGACACCTGCTGAAATTCCCTTTTTAATACAACTGTTAAAGATACAGGAGCCCTGCCCTCCTTTTCATATGGTCATCCTAGCTCTTCAAACACTGTAAACACTACAAGCACTATATAAATAATAATAAGCTGTAAGAGGTCAGCTGAATATCTTTTTCATTTCTAACTTTTCTTCTTTATTTTTAAAGATAAAAATAATGGATATGCTAAAATAAAGAATGCTTACCAAAAGATACAAACACAAAACCATCGATCGATCGATCCATCCATCCTGTGATAGTTTTACTGTTCTGCCAATGCTGAGAATGTGGCTTTTTGAACTTTGGCTTGTGCAAACTGTAGCACAGTGGCTGAGAGATCAAGGTTTTGAGCAGCATCATTCTCAATGGATATCACATCTGGACCAGGTCCCATAAATGTTGTGGGTGTCCCTGAAAAACTGACTATTGGAGTGGGGAAAACAAAAGGCACTCCTTGCCAAGAGCGCTATTTATCCTAGGACTGGCCCAGGTCCTGCAGAAATATGGGTCTCAGGATGCTTAGCTGTTTAAAGATAAACACCAGCACTTTGCATTAGCCTTGGAAGCAAATAGACAGCCAGTGCCGCTCCTTCAGAATGAGTGTAATATGATTCTGCTTGGCTGTACCAGTTATAATTCTGGTTGTCACATTCTGTACTTCCGGGTCATCTTAAAGCTTGAAAGGGCAAGCCAATGCACAACACATTACAATAATCCAATTAGGAGGTAACCAGAGTATAAACCACTGTGGCCAGATTATTACCATCCAAGAGTTCACCTGAGTTTCAAGTGGGTGGCTCAAGGAGCACCCCCAAACCACACAGTTACTTTTGGGTACCATAATCTTGACAGGAAGTATGATAATACAATGGATGGTCCTATACAAATCTGACTGAAGATCTCCAAGTCAGATTGCAAAAGTATATGAGGTGTTATGTGTCATACATGAGTCCACATGATGTGCACATCACTTTCCAGGGAAGCTTGCCTGGCTAATTTCTTTCTGATGTTCAAAAGGCTTGTAAAATCTTTTTTCCCCCCAAGAAGGCTTATTTCGACTGGTGGGTTTAGGGAGCAGTCCTATGGTCCCTGTAGGATGGCTTGTAAAACCCCTTCCGACATCAGACAGCACTGATGTCGGAAGGGGTAGTCAGAGATCCAACCCCAGGCCTCGCCCCATTGCAGCCAGTGCAGAGAGAACTGTGCTGGCTTCCTCTCCAAGGTTGGGAAAGCAAGCTCAGAGCCTCAGGAAAGGGGCAGTTTTGGTGGGCAGAAAAGGGAGGGGACCATAGAGGCTAGGATACGAGTTATCCTGAGCCTCCTCCAGCCTCCTTCCCTCCTCCTTCAAAATGCCCTGAGATGGGCTGAAATGCTCATCTAGTGCAAATACAGGAGATTGGAGGATGGAAAGATGAAGATCGCCTCCGCCTTTCCTCCCACCCTGCTGGGCTGAAGCTGGCAGGAATAGGAAACCCAGAGCCTATCTACACTACTGCTTTAAAGCGGTTTATAACAGTTTTAAACCGGTCAATAATGGTGATTAACCGGTTTAAAACTGTTATAAACCATTTCAAAGCAGTAGTGTAGATAGGCTCTCAGAAGCTTCCAAGTTCGGGGCTTTCCCAGTGGCAAGGTAGCAATTGATAGGATTGCACCCATAGTTGTTCGATTTGAACTATTTATATCCCAGTTCTTAATCATAATGATTCACAAAATGGCTAACAAAAAATTAGAAATCTCATCACTGGACCATCACAAAAAAAGTCAAGCCATTAAAACAACATATGGCAAACTAAAAGCAGCAGTAACATATTAGAACCGAAGATAATGGGCTCCATCACACCAGTCATGCCAGTTTTGCTGTTTTGCAGCGTGGTACTCACATGACGTTGTGCCTGTCCTGCAGTCACCCTGCCTCTTCTCCTCTATTTTTCATGTTTTTCTAGAGCGGGGAAAGTCTGGTTTATTTCCTCCATGCAGGATTGAAGCGCTCTTCAGCCCCCATGTATTGCTGTCCTTGCACCATGTCCTTTGTTGGGGGCGTGTGCTTTGAGAGGTCTTACTGATGAAAGAGAAGGGTGGGGTGGTTCTGCTTCTCTAACATGCTGTGTCGAACGAATGGGCTTGTGCTGGGGTCTGCCAGGATTCAGAAGGCCCTGGGCAAGGGGACTTTTGGATATCCCCTGCTTTCTGCCCCTCCCCATTTTCTGCCACCCTCTCCCCTCCTTCAGTCACTCTGTTCTCTCCCCACACCTCGCCTCCCATCTCCAAGTGGTCATTGGAAACAGTTCCTTTTTTATTTTCTAATATTTAGTCAGATGGGCACCAGCCATACCCACCATCTTAATTTGAGTACCCTTGGGCCCCACATACAGCCCAGATGGACTCTGGGAACATGAAGATGGTTGGTGTCACTGGAAATTTGGTAGCAGGCACTCCACTGCACAGCATGGCTGCCCAACTAACTTTAAAAAAGAAAAAGAGGATTTTGTGTGGCGAAGGACTCCGGCCTTAGTATGTAGCTGGTCACGCTGGGTGCTGACGGTTTCCCCCATGAACTGCTGCCATGTTCTCCTTTGATGGCTGCTTGGGAGGAATGCAGGGCCCTGGACTTGTGCCCCCAAATCCAGCCATAGTAGAGCCACTGCATATAATGATATTTTATAAAAAAAAATTAAATATACTGCACGTTATTTTAATTTAACAACAGGCATTGGAGCATTAATTTTCATCAGGACAGTAGCATGCATGGAGGGGAGATTTAACCCTTTCCTCTCCATTCGTGACCCTTATGAAACCCCCCATCCGGTGCGGTTATTAGCTTAGCGGTGGCAGTGGGGAGCCTCCTGCTGGCACCAATGGGAGCTTTTCCCTAAGGCTTATAGCAGAATGATGGGGGTGGGGAGGGCCACAGTTTTTGTCAGGATTGTGGCTGGGAAGGAAAGGGTCAAACCTCCCCCTATACCAGAATCCCAATGAAAATTGGTCCCCTCACACCTGCTATTAAAATTTGGAAAAACCTGATGTAGCTTCTAAGGTTTAGTATCACATCTAGTTAGACCTAGTTAATTGAACTCCATCTCCCCTAAATTTAGAGATTTACCTTAAACTCCTTATTTATTTTATTTGTTCTTGTTTCTTCCTTCCCCCTTAAATAAATCCTAGTTCTTGGGGGGGGGGATTTCTATTCTGTTCCATTGCCCACTGCTCTCCCCTCCACCCTACGTTCTGTCAGGAAACATGTGACTTGGACGAACCACGTACTACTTTAGGCCTTGGTCTCCTCCCCCCTTATCCATCCTGCCCATAGTTTCCCCCTGCCACAAGGGATTGCTGTTGGGGAAAGTGGGGTTACTTGTGGCATCAAGTAATTGCTTGCATGTGTGAATAAGCCATCACATAACTTTACTGTATCATCTCAAAGAGAATGCTTTTCAACAGAGCAGTTCACACATTCAGCAGCCAGACATGAAATGTACGATCATCAAAGGAAGAAAAAACAATTCATACGTGGAATTAGCATGTGTAACTGCAAAAAAAAAAAGGCATTTTGGTGTGTCAACATCAAGTGAAGAGTTGATTTCCATTAGCTTAATTTGCGTGCTCGGTGTGAGCATTGATGGCTGACTGATGTTGATAGACTAGAGTGAGTCGAAGACATTTGCTCAACGACTTTTGCTTTCTTGAAGATGTGTTTTCAGAGAGCCTTGATGGTCACTGTCAGAAAGCGGTCTCTTCATGCCATTGCCAATAATTTCCCCTTCTGGCCACTGTAGCATCACAGACAGTATCATGTGCTCCCTAAGGCCCACACCTTTCAGAAGCTCAGCCACAACATTCAGCGCCAGCTGCAGTCTAACAATAACCCTCCAGAGGAGGAGCTGCTAGTTAGGTGAACCAATGCCACCCATTAATGTTCTCATAGGTGGTTTCACCCATTGGCTATTGTTTTATTTATTTATTGCATTTTGATCCTTCCATGTGGCCTTACAAAGAAAGGCAGGGCGGGCAGCCTCACCCTTTCCCATTTGGTGTATGTATAGGCTGGCCATATGAAAAGGAGGACAGGGCTCATGCAACTTTAACAGTTGTAGAGAAAAGGGAATTTCAGCCAGGGTCATTTGTCTGCAATTAGTTCCTGGTGAAATTCCCTCTTCATCACAACAGTTAAAGTTGCAGGCACTATACTAGAGTGACCATATACAAAAGAAGGCAGGGCCCCTGCAACTTTAACTGTTGTGATGAAGAGGGAATTTCACCAGGAACTAATTGCATACAAATGACACCGGCTGAAATTCCCTTTTCTCTACAACTGTTAAAGTTACATGAGCCCTGTCCTCCTTTTCATATGGTCAGCCTATGTATGTATTTATGCTGAATTTTAATTCGTTTCACTTGTGCCTGGCCCCCAAGATTATTTGGAGGTCTTCCCCCTTTGTTATGCCATTTACTATGCCTATTGTTTAATTGAGGTTAAAGAGATCTCCAACCTTGCATTCACTATAATAATAAATCTGCCCTACTGCGTATCTTATCCAGATTGAATTGTTAGAGACCTCCTGAGAAGTCTGAGAACTCAAGCAGAGCAGGAAATGTTTATTCAGATAAGAGATCATGCAAGGAGAGGGAGATTAGGACATGATTCATGTGGGATTTTAATGTTTCTGATAGCAAATGGGACAACAAGTGCATAATCAGAAGAAGAGAATATATAGCACATTGTCACCTGATCTCACATTTTGGCTTACTCCACACAGAACAGTTTTAACTTTGGCTGATTTTGTGTCCTTAATCATAAATCAAGCAATGACAATTCAGGGCCCCTAATGGTAACTCCAAACTGCCATCTTTGGTTGACACCTCCCACTATCTCATAAGTCCACCTCTGTAACATGCCCTGACCCCAAATCTCTCCATTTGAAGTTAATCAGATATTTACTGGTTGTCTATAAATGAGGAAAAACAGTATTCCAGTGATAAACAAGCAGTATCTATCTACATTTATTACATTACTATCCCATCCTTCCTCCAAGAAACTGAGGTTGGCATACAAGATCTCCCACCACCTATTGTATCCTCACAACAGCCCCGTGAGGTAGGTTAGGCTGAGAGATAATGACTGACCCAAGGTTGTCCAGTGAACTTCAAAGCTGAGTGGGATGTACTGCTTATTTATAAGCTTATTTATATACATTATTATCCTTACGGCAGCCTTCCCCAACCCCTAGCATTTCTGCTGCTGCCTGCGGCTGATGGGAATTGAAGTCCAAAACATCTAAAGGGCACCAGATTGGAGAAGACTGCAATACGTAGCAATAAAGATTTTCTTGGAAATCCAGTAAAATTCATTCAAATGTTGTTGTTGCTGTTGTTGTTTATTCAATTTAGACCCCGCCTATCTTCAAAATATCCTATGTTGCCTAGGATGTGAATCTCTCTGGTGCTCCAGTAAAAACCTAGCTAAAGCTCTGGAGATAACAGCTGACCCATTTCAAATCTACTTATAAAAGATCACCAGAGGTCGCGCAGGGAAGCTAAAAAACAGTGCTCTGTCAAGAATATCTGAGTAGAAAATGGGCTTGCCGAATAGAAACTGCCTGGCTGCTCCTGTGCTACAGTGACAGCTACAGCCGTTCAACAATTGACAACCCTCATTTGGGGGAAGGAAGCCTAAGAAACCAGATTTCAAGTTGAAAGGATATTTCTAAGAGAAGTAGCACATGACTCACGGCAAAGACTCTAGTGTTTGATTTCTGCAAGCCCTTCTGCTTCCAGAATCCACTTCCAAGTTTTCAATTTAGACTCAGCAGGATTTCAGTAAAGCTGCAGTCAGACTTTAAAGGATTTAGAGCGTACAAATATGTAGACTCGGTAGCAGCTAACACACGTAGTCCAGAACATTCAACTAGGGGACTATAAGTCTGGAAGTGAAGATCCACAAGAGAGGAGAAAGTGTTTCAAGTGCAGGTGCTGCATAGACCAGACCAGGCGCAAGGAGTGAATGATTATAGGGAAGAAGTCCTCAGAGTTCAGGCCACAGCTGCTTAAATGGATCACACTTCCTTGCACAGATGCCTAAAAAGGAAGAGTGCTTAACCTAGTGGATGATTTAAAAACTTGTCCCTAGAGCTCCGCCTTGTTGCTTGGCAGTGATACTATGGTAGCCTCGGTTAAATCAGCAGATGTAGAGCAGCCTTCCCCAGCATTCCTGCCCATTGGCCCTGTTGGATGGGGATGATGGCAGTTGAAGTGCAAAATATCTAGAGGGTCCCAGGTTAGAGAAAATTGGTGTAGAGCCTAATGCACGTTCTATATAGCACAAACAGGGATTATACCACACTATGACCTGGTTTGGATGACACGGTAATCAACCGGGGGGGGGGGGAACAATCGTCAGTTGTGTTGCTTATTGTGTCGTCTGGAGGGCAACACAAATGCACATACAACTGACAGTACGCTATCTGGGGCACTTAAACAACGGAGAAAAACAATGGGCTGCTCAGTTGTTTATCCCGAATTCCATTGTTTAAAGTGTTGCGTGGAGGGAACCCCCCTCTCTCAGTGTACTATTCCGTTTGGTCATAGAGTTCGCCGGCCGGAGCAGCCAAAAAAACCTCAGTTGCTCTGTTACAGCCGGCAGAACTTGTGGTGCACGCTGGGATACAGCCGGAGGACTGAGGGAGGGGGGAGAGAGGAGACACAGAAGCCCAGAAGGATGCCGGAACTTTCAGCCATGCGACAGGGGGAAGGGCAACATGTTGTGTAGTGGATGCTGCCACACTGCCACCCAAATAACGCATGGTCAGTATGCTATTTCCCCTCCGTTGCCTAAAGTGTCATCTGAATTCACCCTGTGAGTGGTTATTGTAGCCCAGTGGTGGAGCATATCCTTTGCCTTTTTCATTCTACCTATGTTTAGGAATTTCTGAAATCAATGAGATTTAAATATGTTTCCAGATGTCTCTGATTTCAGGACAACTAAAGGTGCAGTTAGGTCATTTTAGACCCTGGACTGACTTCTGAAGGGCCATAGGTTCCGCACCTCCAATCTAGAGAGCTACCTGTGGTGCAGTATTAATGTGAATCAAAATAATAATTTTAATGGAAAGCTGAAGGTGTAAAATTTCAGCTTCTTCTTAATGTTGAATTCTTCAAGTGGAGAAACAGTCTCGGGATTATTTCAACATACCTCCAAAGCGCAACTCACTGAAATCATGTGATTCATAGATGAGCTCCCCTAGTGGTCAGGGCAATAGGCCAGAACTACTACACCAGCAGGATATAACACTCTGAAAACAGTTTGAAAACTGTACATGGAGTGTACTTCCGGGCGAAGTACAAAGTGTTGGTCATTACCTTTAAAGCCCTACATGGTTTGGGTCCAGGTTACCTGCGGGATCACCTTCTCCCATACAATCCGCTTCGCATGCTTAGGTCCTCTGGGAAGAATTTATTACAGTCAACAAATACTAGACTGACAACAGTTACCCAGAGAACCTTCTCTTCTGCCACTCCCAGATTGTGGAATGACCTGCCGGGAGAGATCCGTCAACTCACCAGTCTTCAGGAATTTTAAAGATCTATAAAGACTGAGCTCTTCCGGCAGGCCTACTGAGATGAATTTTAAGTGTTTTATTGGTGTTATATTAGTATTTTAATGATGTACTGGTTTTATGTATTTTTAATCAGTTTTGTGTGTTTTGTGATGATGTTGTTCCCCGCCTCAATCCGGAGGGAGAGGCGGGTAATAAATAAATAAATATATTATTATTATTATTATTATTCATCATCACCACAGGCCCCAACATTTGTCAATACTGTTATAAACCATTTTAAAGCAGTAGTGTAGATCCTGCCTACGTCACTATACCAAATTCAAGCTGGATTTGGCCCTACATCTCAAGCAGGATACCTAGAGTAACCATATGAAAAGGAGGACAGGGCTCCTGTATTTTTAATACTTAAATAGAAAAGGGAATTTCAGCCGGTGTCATTTGTATGCATGCAGCACCCGGTGAAATTCCCTCTTCATCACAAGATGAAGCAGGAGCTATACTAGGATGACCAGATACCAAAGAGAGCAGGTCACCTGCAGCTTTAATTGTTGTGATGAAAAGGGAATTTCACCGGGTGCTGCATGCATACAAATGACACCTGCTGCAATTCCCTTTTCAATAGGATTGTATTCTATAGCTACACCACAATACATGATTGAGGCTCTCAGTGCAACCTTTTTAGGGAGCTGCAGGGGGAAGAAGGAATCAATGGAAACAGCCTCCTCCCTCTTTCTGCCAATGGAAATGCTCCACTGGATCAGAAGCCTTCCATGGACTGAAGGAGCCCTTCCTTCTGTGGGAAGCAAATGCTGGGTCCTGCCCTATATGAATGCTCATGGGCAGCAATAGTTCTAACATTTAGCCTTCAAACCTCTGAAAAGGTTTTTGTTTTTTACACAGCCTAAGAAACCTTTCCATTTACTGAATCAAATCCATGGCAACCTGTACCAATCTAAGACTCTGAGCTTAGGAGAGAAAACTTTTTACAAGATGCTCTCTCAGCAAATCTTGTTGTTCACTATTGTGAGCGCAGCTGTGTCTGCTGATTTCCAGAAGGATGGAAAAGCAACATGGCTGGAACGTTAGTGCCTTCTGGATGAACTGAATATTATCCATATACAGTAGGCTGTCAACCTCCCCCCTCCTTCACTCTCTTTCCCCCTTCCCCACAGTCTGGAACAATTTGACCTGTGTCACCATATGTGTGTGTTTTTACTGGGTACCTAGAAAAGTGCCCCAGGTCTGAATTGTGAACCCAGCAAAGTTCTCTCAGGAGCCAAAAAAGAATTCATCCCAAACAACTTGGTGGAGCAGGCCTCCAGACTCTACCACTGACTCTCATCCCTTTCCCCCCCCTCCAGTAAATGAGTGTGTTCATTGGCATGACTGCCTGTTTATTTAGGTGCGTGACAGGCTTCAGTCGTTATTTGGACCAAAAATGCCTCATTCTATCCATTCCAAGGGCTATTTGCATGCTGTTTTGTAGACATCTCCTAGACATCTTGGGCACCAGAGGGATTAATAACATTCATCCAAATGTTTTCCCAGAGGTTGGTGCGAGAGAGAGAAGTATTCACATTATGTGACTTGAGACAAAGATGAGTTGACGAGCTGAATTCAAAACATGGAAGGAAATTAGGGTTCACTGCAAATGTAAGAGCTTGCTACACGGTAGACATTTGCAGATTTGTTTCCTTCTCTCCTCTTCCTGCAAGCAGTCTGACCTTAGAGCAACACAAGACAATGCAATTCACACACCTGCTTCAGAACCTGAGGCCTCCACAACAGCTACTTGATGGAATTAGTACTACTGATGAGAAATGGTCAAACCCATCTCTGCCTTGTAACCATGTTCACACATGGGCTGCATTCAGACAACACAATAGTCAATGGTGGGTTGAGTAGCCAACTCACAGTTGGTTATTTTGTGGGTACTCCCCACACAACATATTCCTACACAACTGTGGGTGGTTGGGGCTGGCGTTGAGTGGACTAATAGTCAACCCAGCATTTGACTGACACAGCCCCCGCCCCTCTCCCCACCCTCCCTCCTCCCCTCAGTCCTCCCAGTTCTATCCCAGCAGCCTCTGCAAGTTGCACCAGTTGTAGCAGAGTGGCAGCTGCCACTTTGGTCACTCTTGCTGCCTGACTCTATGGGCTTGTGTTTTAACCCACTCACCACACACCATTAACACACTCACCCCTCCACACAACGCTTTAAACAACTGGCTTCGAGCTAAGCAACTTGCAAGCCAGTTGTTTCACTCAGTTGCTTATTTGGATGGAATAGCATACCGTCAGTAGTTTGTGAGCGGTGTGTTACCCTCCACACAACACAATAAGCAACACAACTGGCGATTGTTCCCCCCCTCAGTTGCTTAATGTGTTGTCTGAATGCAGCCATGGTTTGCTTGTTGTTGTTTCTGATTATTATTATTTTAATGGTCGCCTGGTTCAAACGCATCAGGTTTTTTAAAAAAAACAAAAAAAACCTAAGTTACTGTGAGCAAGCCAGTTTGCTAGTTCACTAGGTTCAATCACTTCTTGTTGGCTCCTCCTGCCAACAGGAGGAGCTAAACAAGCTAGGGATGCTCTATCCCTGGCTTGGTTAGCATAATGTCTGCACCCAGAAATTTGGCTGCTCTATCCTGTGACAAGCCAGAGTCGTAACCCAAGACCAAACACTGGGTTACAACTCCAGCTTGTCAGGGGGGAGATAAGCCAACATACCTGCTTTGGACATAATGCTTAACCTAGCCAGGAACAGAAATTCCATGACCTGCTTAGCTGCCCCTGCTGACAGAAGGATATACTGAAGCATACTGTCTTCAATACTGGAGGCAACTTATAGTCATCATGACTAGAAGCCATTGATAGCCTTATCTTTCCTACCAGGGCATGTGTTTGGAATTTAGTTCTTGTTGTTTTGTCATCTTGGCTTGGACTCACACCAAATCTACGCAAGCCACATGGTAACTGCACTCATTTTAACAGATATCCACCTGGCAGAATGGGATAATTTGGAGGGCCCAGAAGTTGTTGCTCAGTTAAAATTAAAATGTTAGGATATCTCATAGTAAGCTGAAGAAGATTCAAGATCAGCTCTCCTAACATTTTCATTTTAAGAAACAGATTCTGGGCCCTCCAAAATGTATTGGAGCTTTCTACAAGGAAGCTAAGACATTTTCAAAATTATAAGAAAGAGCTTCTTTCTGTCACAGCTTCAGTCTAGTAATCAGCCAACACAGACAGGCCTCAAGGTCCTTCCAGATGAAGCTTTTATTCCGCAGTCACACTGCCTCATTCACAGACCTTTATGAGGAGTCTGGATTATGTTGTCTTCAGTTTGTATCGCTTCCATGCTTTCCTGCTGCTGCTTCAAACTTTTTTCCTACCTGGGGACCCATCTGCATGGAAATTATTCCTGAGGTGATTCCATTTAAATCAGGATTTTCATGAAATCTAGTTTAGTCCTCCCAGGGCAAATGTAGCCAGTAAAGTGGTATACACAGTACACATGCTTTCGTGGCGCAAACGGCAGCTGCCACCACATCAGTTGGGTGTTGGGTGGGTGGAGTTCCATGGGTAGAACTGAACATCATCAATTGCATAGATGAGGGCAGAAAATGAGTGGAAGCTTGCTCCCCATCCCTTGGGAGCAGTCAGTTTTAAAATTGCTTCAGTCCTTCATAACATTGCTCTTTCATACAAACAGAGCTTTAAAACAAGCTTGCTCCTCCCCTAAACTCCCCACTCGCACGTTCAATAAAGTGCAATAAGAACATAAGAAGAGCCATGCTGGATTAGACCAAAGGTCCATCTAGTCCAGCACTCTGTTCACACAATGGCCAGTTTCATTGGATGACTCTGGGTTTTAGTATTATAGGAGAGGAAGAAAAACATCTCCCTATCCACATTCTCCACACCATGCATAAGTTTGCACACCTCTATCATGTCTCCCCTTAGTCTCCTTTTTTCCAAACTAAACAATCCCAGCTGTTGTAGCCTCCCCTCATAAGGAAAATGCTCCAGTCCCTTGATCATTTTTGTTGCCCTCTTCTGCACTTTCTCCAGCTCTACAATATCATTTTTAGGTGTGATGACCAGAACTGTACACAGTATTCTAAAATTTGTATAAATGAAGTATGATACTGGCAGTTTTATTCTCAATTCCTTTTCTAATAATGCCTAACAAGGAGTTTGTGGCCACACAGTGGGTTGACTTTTTCATCGAGCTGTCCACCACAACCCCAAGGTCTGTTTCTTGGTTGGTAACTGCCTGCTCAGATCCCATCAGGTTATACTTGAAGTTGGGATATTTTTTTTGTCCCGAAGGTGCACCACTTTACACTTGCTTACATTGAACTGCATCTGCCATTTCGATGCCCACTCTTCCAGCTAGGAGAGATCCTTTTGGAGTCCTCACAATCCCTTTTTGTTTTAACCACCTTACATAATTTGGTGTCATCGGCAAAATTGGCCACTTCACTCCTAATTCCAGATCATTTATGAAATTGTTGAGAAGAATTGGTCCCAAAACAGATCCCTGTGGGACCCCACTATTTACTTCCCCCCATTGGGAAAATGTACCATGTATTCCTACTCTCTTCTTTCTGTTCTTTAAGCAGTTACTGATCCATAAGAGGACCTCTCCTCTTATTCCATGACTGCTAAGTTTGCTCGGGAGTCTTTGGTGGGGGGACTACATCAAAAGCCTTTTGGAAGTCCATGTAAACAGTGTCTACTGCACCTGTGACGCCCTGCCTGCACCTGTGACACTCACCAGGCTACACAACAGGGCTGTCCACGCCACTCGCACTCAGGGCTTACTTCAACCCCCCCTGTGCTTATGACGTGTTTGAGGGTTAAGGCTTACTGCTGCTGCTCCCGTCCCGCCTTTATGCTTTTAGGCCCCACGGCTCTACAGCCCAGCACCCTAGCTCTCAAGTCCCCCTTCTTCTGTCCGCTGCCACCAGTACCTTCCTCAGGTACACTTCCAATGATCACACCAGTTGTAATTAACAAGATTTATTAACAGAAGTATATGTAGGCAATAAGCGTGATAGTTTCCTCAGGTATAGACTCATATTGGTTACAGGCACAAAACTTAATGGTTTCAGTACTTTCTGTTCATAACATGTACAATAGAAACTCTCACGTTCTATATTTCTCCTGCCTGCTCTACCCACTCTAAACTACCCTACACTCTTTCTCACAATCTAGTTCCACCAAAATAACAAAACACGTTGGTCCTTCCTGTCCTCTAATCACACTTTCCCTCACACTCTCCTCTCTGTCAGCTCCCTCAATATATACACAGCCACTCTCACACAGCCAGCCAATCCAGGCACTCCCCCGCCACCATCCAATCAGCACTCACACATGAACTCCCCCCCCCCTTATTCTTACCTAGTTACAACATAACTGTAAGTCTATTTACCTTCTTTTATGGCATTTTACAACTAACTACTTACAATCTTTTATATACAAAGACTCAACAGCAGCTGAACATCACAGCATCACCCCGTCTACATGTTTATTGACATTCTCAAAGAACTCTAGAAGATTAGTGAGACAGGACGTACCTTTGCGGAAGCCATGAATTACTTTCCAGTAGACGTGTTTAGCCCACTCCTCTCCTCATGTCCACCCTTTCTCAGCAGGAGTTAGGGGCACTTGGGGGCGATCAGCTTTTAAACTCACTATAATTATGAGCACATATGCTGGTCCACCCTTTCATTATGCAACTTCGCCTTCTGTCAATCAGTGCTGCCCCTCCCACATCCCACACCAAGGACAAATGAGATCACACAGATTCCCAAACCATACTAAAGCCGCCATGACAGGAAAATGCATCGCAAAATGAGTTGGCAAAGAATCGGGTTTTACAGCATGAAAACCCACCCTTGCTACAAAGAGGGACATATGTCATGGGTCATGATTATCTAGGAGGCAGAGTAAAACCTGAGCAAATGCCCTGTGTAGATTGGGCCCATGAAAAAAAAGATGGAATAGCTGCACAATACCTTTGGGTTGTTAGTGCTAAGTTCCCTCTGTCTGGTAGCACTGATGTACATATGAAAGATCTCTTTCCCATGCACAGGTCTGAACTGGATGCTGCTAAGTATAGGCAAAAAATGGCAGATCCAATTATCTGACTTATGGGTATGTTTAACCTTCTCTGTGAGATGTTGGTTTTCTGTCTGCAGGCAGTGATGTTTAGGACCACTCACATGTTTTGATTCCTTATATTCCACCTGAAATGACATACTCCATGAAGATCTCTACCTTATGGTTCTTCTGAATGTGTAATCTGCTTTCAACACTTTGCAATGCCTATTGAGTTGTGGGAAACAAACGTGACACATTTCATTGTTTAGCTGTGTATTTATTTTATTTGTTTGTTACATTTATATTCCACCTTTCTTCCAAAAAACCCACCGCAGCATACATGACATCCTCTCCATTTTATCTTCACAACAATTTTGTCAGATAGATTAGGCTGAGAGCCAGTGGCTGGCCCAAAGTCACCCAGTGGGCTTCATGGCTGGGTGGAGACTAGAACCTTGGTCTCCCAAGTCCCAGTCCAACATTCTAACCACAACACCACACTAGCTCTCCAGGAACTATTTGTTAAAAACTTAGACTGATGCACTACAAATCAATACACATGCATCTCAGCTTGGTTCTTGGGCTTAGACTCATCTGAATCCTTAAGTTGATGAAGCAGTTACTAACTACTGCCTGAAATCAGTTTATTACGAAGGGCTGAAATTCATTCCTAACCCTTAGGAGAAGGGAAGCTCCTTCTGATTTTGTTGAAGTTAAGCATTGCTTTGTTGTCACTGCTGCTACAGCTCATAGAAGCAGAGCTCTGTCCTTGGCAACTTGATGACCATTTTCTTAAGCCAAAATGATCCAGATGCCATGTTTTTGTGATGGCTGTGACTTTTCTCCAGCAAAACGCCATGTAAGTGGCTATTGGGAGAGGCTCTGTTACTTTTGCTACTGTGAAATAAAATTAAACGTTAAAAAAAATAGAAGTCATCCCACTGCTAAAGGTAAGGGGACCAAAGTTTGGCACACACTCCTGGTAATGAAAACATGAAAGTGAATTTATACCTACCCCCCTCCACCATTCCAGGTCCTGCATTTACTCCTCCCCCCACCCCACCCCCAGATCACTTGAACATTAATATTGGGTGATCCATATCCCAGGGCTGATATTACTGAATCTAAGTGCTACAAAGCAGCAGAAAAATGGCTGGAACTTGGTAGTACAGCAGACATGAAGCATTCTGCCATAGCGTACGGTTGCTGAGAAATGTAGTAAGACAAGACAGTGCCAACATCTGCAATCCAAGAGAAGAAGATGCCACAAGCAGACGGAATAATAGGCAAGAGTGAGTGGACTTGGAACAATTCACAACAATCCTGTCTTTAGCTATATTTCAGCAATTCTCTCCCAGGCCACATTGTCTGCAGTAGCCAGAGTTCAGCTTCCCATCTGTTTGGACACTTTTACGCCGCAGTAACAAACTTGTTATGTATCCTTTGCTCTATGACAAATTTGGCTTTTTTTTTTTCTTTTACAAAATCCAAACAGACGCAAAAACACACACACACCAAGGACTGGGGGAAAACCCAACAGTTCTTAAAATCTATAGCAATGGTATTTTTGGCAAGGCCTTCCCTTCTGCATGAGCCATGTTCTGCTTGGATGAAGGCAGCAAGCCTTACTATTCAGGACTTAGATGCACCTGGAGAATTCCCCAAGTGATGCATCCCTGTTAGGAGACATAGGAAATCGCTCTGCACTTAGGAACAGCCACAACAAAGATAAGGCTAGAGATGCAGGTGCAGACTGAGAGATGACAAAGCTGTCTATTAAAACCATACCACCACAGAATATCAATGGAAAGGCAGATGCCCCCTTCCTCTACTACTGTTAGCTCCAGCCTTCACCCCACCCCCCATACTAGGCTGACCATACGAAAAGCAGGACAGGGCTCCTGTATCTTTAACAGTTGCAAAGGACAGGAAATTTCAGCAGGTGTTGTTTGTATGCATACATAACCTGGTGAAATTCCCTCTTCATCACAACAGCTAAAGCTGCAGGAGCCCTGTCTCTTGACCATGTACAAAAGAGGGCAGGGCTTCTGCAGCTTTAACTTTGTGATGAAGAGGGAATTTCCCCAGGTTCTGCATATATACAAATGACACCTGCTGAAATTCCCTTTTCCGTGAAACTGTTAAAGATACAGGAGCCCTGTCCTCCTTTTCATATGGTCAGCCTACCCCATACACACCTTCCTACCATTCTAGTCTCAGAATAAGTATCTGCACTTCTGGTGTTGAGGAATGACTCCTGGTACACTGGTGAAAAAGGCCAGAGGAGTAGGGTGACCCTATGGAAAGGAAGACAGGGCTCCTGTATCTTTAACAGTTGCATAGAAAAGGGAAATTCAGCAGGTACCATTTGTATGCATGCAGCACCTGGTGAAATTCCCTCTTCATCACAACAGTTAAAGCTGCAGGAGCTATACTAGGGTGAGCAGATACAAAAGAGGGCTGGTCTCCCTACAGAGGAGAGATGGCTTGCAAAGAAGTAAGCTGAAGATTCAAAAAGACGTTTTGGATCAGGGCAGCTTGTTCTTTTTTATTTATAATCAGGAGTCTCACTCCATGCTCTGCTGTCTTAAAGGACGTGTATGTGCAGTCTAATTCTGGGTGGGATTTGAAGGCTAATCTCCCGATATCCCACTGTGACAAGCAAAGTCAACACAGCCCTTGGCACAGTTGATAATTCCCTCTGACCCTGGGTAAAAATAGGAATCAAGCCATATGCAGACAGCGTCAACCAGGCGCTCAACTTGCTGAGATGCTCCAAAGGTGCATAACTCACTGGACCCCAAACAACACTGTAGTCCACTGAGAATTGAGAGTTAAGCCATCCAAGTGAGAAGTCATCCAATAATGACTGAAAAGTCTTCGCAAATGCCTTCTCAGCCCTCAGTAGACCCCAAAACCCCAGTCAGGAATTCTTCATGGAGATTATATATAATTAAATGCTGATGTGATTGAGGGAACAAGGTCACATGATGATTTTTTTTAAAAAAAACCTGGCAAATAACCCTACATTCTGAATCCAATGTGGATTTTATCTGATTTTATTTAAACAATGGTTAATAATTGCAGTCATTTTAAAGGCATTCAGCAAAGCACCTGCGGCTGCCAGAAGATGAGCAATTTTGGCCATCAGAGTGATAGTCTCAAAAATCCATCCTTTGGATAATGTGGTTGGAAAAGAACCAAGTCACCAAGCCATGGGATTTCATTTTCCAAACATCAAAATAGTCCTGAGTGCCGAGTTTGTGGATTGTTTTGTTTTTAAATGGAGTTCACAATATTAGCAACAACAGGAGGTGGAGGGCTGGAAGACTCGCCGCTTGATGATAGGGAAAGCAGCTCCGATACCATCCATTTTCAGAGTCTGGAAACTTTGAAGAAAATAAGTATATTTCTCAAGAGTGCGATCATAGCAGGAGAAAGCTCTTGCAGTGGGACATCAGTGGTGCTCACAAGCAAAACAGCTGCTTGGGATTATCCCCCCTCCACTTGCGAGGAAAACGTGTTCCATTTTTTAGGATGTCAGATGCCTCAGGCCCTTCTAGGAGTCTGCTCAGTTACATTTGCACACACCATAGTATGGCCGTTCCCTGTTTGTCGAACGTACATGAGAGCAGAAACGGATGGACAGGTTGTATAAAATCCATTCTGTTTTGTGGTTTGCCAATCACCTTTCGTTCCATCAACGGAATATGATTTTTTTTTCTTGTTTCATAATTTGTGCAAATTCACATGTGCGAAAATGTGAAAATTCCCCCAAATGCGCCTGATCTGCCCTAAATCTCCCACCAATCAGCCCCATGAGACGACCCTGGGTCTTAATATTATGAGAACAGGGAGCTACAATAATAATCCTCTGATATAAGGAATAGTAGGATGAAGTAGTATATGACGGTGTGGTATTGGAATTAATTACATGATGTGGCTAATCCATCTTTTCCTTTCTGAATAGATCTTTTTCTGTTAAGAAAAAAGTCAGAAGCAGTGGGAAAACACAAGAGGATTATAAATTGAAGGCAATATCATCTGGATCCCCTGTAAAATTCAGTGAATCAAGGGATAGGATTACATAATAAAAGCTTTGTCTGGAATCAGTGTTGAACACTGGGGAAGTGTTCAATTGTGTTATTCCATTAGTGCAAATGACGTTGTGCTAGCAGAAACTAGATTCCAAACTATGCACATCAGGAGAATCCAACTAAAGTTACACTTGTGTATCCGCTTGCAGCGGTGGGCCATGTGCTTCCCTACGGCACGCACTGCTAAGGTAATGTACAAGTGCTTGCGCAAGTGAAAGATCTGGTAGAGCTCCGCTAGCGCGATTTAACTTTGTAGAATAATACTGTTGGATACTGCCGTTGGATTTTCAAAACAAAACAAAACAAAGCAGATATAGGTATGAACCTTGTACCCACCTCCATATTTCAGGCTAGCATTTTTGACTGTGGGGGGAAATTTCCAAGTATTTGTCATTGGTCTCCTTTGCAACGCAGCTCCAGCCACTCATTCTTATAGCTTCTCAAGCTGTATGCAACATACCCATAATTAAGTCACGAAGTATAATTTCACTACTTGACTCAAGTGCGTCTCAGGACAGATTTGACTTATTATCTGGGGGCATCTCCAGGGGGTGGAAAGGCCAGGCATTTACCAGGCCCCCAAACTGGCAAAGGCTATGAACAATGCCTCCATTCTCATTGCACAAAGAACCCAAAGAGGTCAGGGGCATTGAGAAAATTCTCTGCTTGCATGTCCTGCCTCTTCCTGTTTCAGTATGCGGACTGAGGGTGTCTTGTCTGAGGGCTCCCCACAAATCCTGAAGCCAGTGCTGCTGATGCAAAAAGACAAAATGAGACCTGAGGCATTTTCCTGTGTCTATCCCCCCTCCTGCCCATGCTCCCCTCCCCACATTTCCACTCCAAGCATCATCATGTCTCTCACTAGACCAGAACACACATTTCTAGCATAGCACTGAGCATTGTTCTCCTGTATCTTTACAAACCATTTTACCAGAAAAGGAGAAGAAAACAGACTAGACTCATAAAATTAAGGCAGGAAGGGCTCTTGCTAAGGAACGTGGAGCCTAGAAAAACAATTAAATTCTCAGTGTTCCATGATCAAGACATTACTGTTGGATTAGACGAAGTTAACTTGAGAATTTAAGGTGAAGAGCAATGCCACCATCTTGTGGCTGGACTGGTTTCTTACAACTCATAAAGCTCATGTTCTTATGATAGATGGCTTTCTGTATTGAAGTGAACAAAGGCAAATGACATTAAAAAGGGGGGGGGGGAAAGAACAGTACCCCAAAACATAATGCAGACCGTCACTGGGAGCCCTGGGTTCACAATTGATTCAGAAACTGTGTCATTTTTGCCATAAAAGAAATATTATAGAACTAGTACTCAAAGAAATTTTTACAAAAACTATGTATATACTACTCTTAAAATCAAATTTCTGCACTGGAAAATCTGAACTCAGCAAGTTGCATAAACCAGGCAAATTAATTCTATTTGCACAAATTTCACATGAATCATAGCACAATCCTACGCATATATACTTGGAAGCAGGTCCTGCAGAATTCAATAGGACTGAATAGCATAGAATTACTGCCTTTTCCAGTCAGCGTTGTTCATGGGAAAAGACAATCTGCTACAATCTGAAACCTCACCCACTAAACCGTGGAAATCCTGCCGCTTCTCTATGTCCCTGACTTCATTAGGATTGTCTACATCCTTTAAAGCTATTCTTTATCCCCTTAAGAACTAGAAATTTAGAAGTCAAGAACCCCTTAAGAGCTAGAAATTGAGAACTTAAGAACTCAGCACCCTAAGAATAAGAGATACGTACACACACACACTATTCTTAGGGTGCAGAGTTTTGTGCTTGCATAGTGCACATAGCTGTGATTACCCAGATGGAGAGGGTGGGTAAATAAGAGTTTGAGAATATCACCCATCCTACCCCTTTGCAATTTTGGAGTTGTCTTCAGAAGCCTAAGCAATGAACCCCCCGCCCCAATATTATGAGTCATCCAATATCATAAGCGGAGGGGAAGAACTGACCTCCACGTTGATCCAAAGTGAAGATTTTTTTCCCTTAATAGGAGCAAATAGCAGGTATTACTTTCTGATTGGAGAAAACAAAGGTATGCATTTAGAGCCAAAACTGGGAGTGCTAATATTACTTCTGTTAGTTTCTGCTATAGCAGCAGTGAGCAGAAAGTACATCTCCAGATGTTTTGGACTTCAATTTCCAGCATTCCTGACCATTGGCCATGCTGGCAGGGGCTTCTGGGAGTTGGAAGTCCAAAATATTTGAGATCTACCTTCTGTCCACTCTAGTCAGCAGTTGGCTTCTTTCTGAATAGAACAGGGATTGTCAATTTGTCTGGAATTAAGACCCAACTGGAACTCAAATCTGCAACATGGGACCCATGCACTCAAGGAATGGAGCCCAGTGGATAAAAGGTGGAGCCAATGCACTTGTGGGGCTCTGGACCTGAGCTGAGTGCCATTCTGGTCTACATCCAAGGTTTGCACCTGGTGAAGGAAGAGTGACACTGTGCAGAGCACCAAAGGCTATTGCCAAGCACACATGCAGAGCTCTTGTAGCCAAAACAAAGTGGCCGATGCCTCATACTGCACTACAGAGGTCCCCAACAAGGCACTTGCATACACCTCCAACAGCATCCATAAAGTTCTCCGCTCCTTTTCCCATTCAAAAAAATGTATTTTTAATTTTAAAAAATGGAAAAACAGCAGGATTCTCATTCTTGTTCATGAAGCTGCTGCTGATTAGCTGTTCAGCAGGCAGGAATAGAAGAAGAGTTGCTTCCTGGCCCCCCTCCCCATCTTTTTCCATCCTTGCAGATACTTTCGTCTCTCCATTTCCATCTTCTAGCCCAGTTATTTCTCTCCCTCACCTTGCTGTTTCTCCACTCTCCTTGCTTTGCTTTCTCTCCACCTTGCTATTTCCCCCTGCCTCCCATCCTCTAGTCTTGCTATCTGTCCCTCCACCCCCAAAACACACACACCATACCTCGTTTGACTAGCCAGGCCACATGGCAGCCCTTACCGCATCCTCTATGGAAATTATTTTGTGGTGGCACCCACAGCAATTTCTCAAATTCCCAAATGGGCCCACAGGTCTAAAAAGTTTAGGGACCTCTGCTCTGCTCCTTCCAGGTTGCTTCACCCTGTCACATCCTTTTCTTCCAAGGTAATAGGAGGCCACAAAACATGCTCAATTTCCAAGTCAGAAGGGAAGGAGGTCCTTCCCACTCAGAACACAAAATGGTGTTGACCTGCATAGCACTTCTATGTGAAAAACTTTAGAATTGACCAGTCCTTTCTTCAGTGCTACAACAGGGAGGGCAACACTCTTAATTATATCATGGAAAAGGTAAACTTTTAAATTATGCATTGCCCCAAGTTGAAGTAAGTACATACTGACAGTTTTTCCAATGGACCCGAACGATCTGGGACACTGCTGTTACACAGAACAGCCAGAGATATGCATAAAAGAAAATGGATTTCTGAAAACATGGGCCCTACTCCTAAGTTACATAGAGAAGCAAAAATAGCTATATTATTTCTCTCTCTCATCTATCTATCTGTCTATCTATCTATCTATTGTATCTGTTCTTTTAGAACAGGAAATGAAATTGGTTGATCAGTATATATATATACACCATTTTTATTAGACAGTGGGAGAATATGCAGCTTCTAACTTCAATTTAAGATTTGAAATAACAAAAAAAACCCATAAAATTAACAACAAAGATCTATACAGAACATCTATGAAGAACTTATTTAGAATTCATCTTTCATCTCAAAGTTCCTCTTTATAGCTTCATTTTCCTTTAAAAATTCACATGTGGGAATCCCCATGTTTTTCCAGCTGCCACTTTCTAAAATTGAAAGTCTGCTGTTGTATACACTTGTCCTTTTCAACTGACAGTGTATTGTGTGCCAATATCTGTACCCAAGTACCAAGCTTGCAATGAAAACTTGCTCTCAAGAGGTATTTATAAAATAGGGATGACTGGGGTGGGAAACATCCACCATGCTTGCCAGCTTCTTCCTGAAGCCTTGCCCATTCTCCCCTGCAAGGAAACTCTCATCTTTGATCAAAAGCTGATCAGAGGCAAGTGCTTTTCCTCTTTCAGGGGATCAGGGGCATCGCCTAGGGAAATGCATTAATTGATCACAACTTCAAAGTAACACAGTAAGTATTTACTATCCCAATAACTTTAAGCTATGGCAAACCTGTAAGCTATGAGGCTGCTCTTGCTCTTTAATGGGAAAAACCAGACCATATATTACATATGTAAAAATGCTTGGTCCTCACCATCTGATTCTTAGGGGTATCAAAATTATTTTGAGTATTTCCACAACAGATCCAAAGCATCTAGTCCAAAGATACACTTTACCAGGAAGTCCAACACTGGCCATTTTTGCGTCGTTATTAAAACATTAGTTTTCCCTTCTATTAAGAGTATTTTCCAGTCAAGAAGGCCACCAACAACTATATCTTATTCAAGAGTATTAAGTGAATGTGTTTTATTTTACATCATGATGTGAGAACATAACACCTGTTTAATAAAAGTATACACATTTGTAACTTCACTCAGAATACACTTTTAATGCACATTAAAAAAAGCGTCCATCTTACAAATTGTTTTGCAATCCAAATATACAATAGCTTGGAAAACAAATAGTTTAGAAAATGAATGCCAATGTAAAAAGACTACTTAAACCTATAACAGTAGAGTTTCTGTATGGCTTGTCTTTACAGTTTTCTTACTGCTTCATCAATATCAGTAATCTGTTCCTTCAGCTGGCTCCACTGCTCTGGATTTAGAGAGATACCTAAAATAAATCAAAACAAATCCTTCAAGATTATGATAGATTCAGTCATTTTATGCCAATGCAACTTTTGGTATCGGATGTGAATTCAGCATACTGAGAGCCACAACCTTCATATCTGACTTAATGATACTTGAAGAACAGGACCGCAAAAGAATTGGGTTGGTGCAAGCCTGAATCAGATTTCCAGGTGTCAGAGATTAGAATCTGAGTGAAAAGTTAGTCAAACCTCTTAAAGGTTGGCAGAATTATTCAAGATAAGCAAGTCTATATAAATGTGTTCCCACCACAGAATTTGTCTTTTCTTGAAGCCAAATTCATATTACTTGTTAGTTTATTTGAAACAAACAATATGCATAGTACAATCTACACTATCCTCTTTGGGCATTCTACCAGACCAAGCATTAAGTTGAAATCAGAAAACAAGCTAGCTGGAAATCAGTCATGTTAACCTACAAAAGACATGACTCACTCTACAACATCACAGCCCACACAGCCCAATTTAGTAGGCTTCAAGAATTCACTCAATTACAATTTTACTAAAGCTGAGATTTCCAACCTATCTGAAGTGTCTGGACATGCTGCTTCAGCATTGAGGTTTTGTATCAATTGTCAGTATCCGAACAGCAGACCCAAGGGTTAACAGGGCCAGCACTGATGGCAAATGCACTGCTGCGGTCGTCCACGAAACACTGTCCAGGTTTCCTGCACTCCAAATGGAAACCAGCCAAGGAGTGCAAGCAGCATGACTAGAAGGACATACATGGCAGGTAATGCAAGTAAGACTACCCAATTATAAGACAAATTTGCATTCTGTAATAAGTATCCATTTCTGAGTTCTGGTTAAGTGTAGCCAGAAGCACAGAGATTAGCTAAAAGATAATTAGTAGAAGGCACAGTTTTTGAATTTGTCTGCAGGACTAGAGGCTCTTCCCCACCTCCTTAGGATTTGCACTGCTTGAGATTATTGCCAATTGGGTTAAACTGAAACCGACTTCTGAACTCACTATAAGAACTCGGGTCATATGTAATCACCAATCCAGGTGGGTAAAATGGGAGAGGCAGCAGTGCGATGGGCACAGTTTGATCCCTAAACCAGTATCTTGCAAACCTAATACTGTTGGTGCCAGAGAAACAGCAATCTTAATCATCATCATCTTCAATGAAGTCTATATCCAACCTTTATCAATCTTCAGGGCAGTCACACCAAATACAAAAAAAACCAAGGGAAATACTCTATTATACTCAGGTTGGCCAATTCACACAAACAGGTTAAAAATAGGGTGACCAGATGTGAGGAAGGAGAGGATTCTTATGCCTTTAGTGGTTATGTAGAAGGAGGAATGTTTGTAGGTGCCTTTCATTATGTCTGCCTTGGTATACACATGCAGCATGATTAGGTGGCAGAAGCAACTGTAATACTTCACTCTGCAAGTAGCAGATTCCATTTTTGGATGGTATCCCATGTAAAATGCCATTTGCAAGTAAAAGTAGGAGAAAGATTCTAGCCGGGCCCAGCCCTTGTTATACTAGTTTTATACTAATATTGTCCATCTGTGGTATTAAATGGTAAATTCCATCCTACCACCTACCAAAACAGCTCCTACACAACTATTAAAAGATACAGCATTTCTACCCTCTTACTGAATTTAGTAACTTAATTACAATGCTTTACCTTTTGGTATGAAACATATGCACCCAACATAGTGAAGAAAACATAACTTACAACTTTAAACAGTCACCTTGCAAATAATATAGTTACCTTTTCTGCCAGGTTTCATTTCACCTTCTTGATCCATCCAGTATTCTCTAATATCAACAAGGACTTTACCTTTAAAATCACGAACACTGACATATCTCATTTTACCAATCTGTTAATAAATTAGAGAACTCTATTATTTCACCAAGCACATGTAGTAACTTATAAATACTATTTAAGCCCCATATGTGCAACAACACGAATCTGCAGTTTATTCTAGAGATTATATTCTTACATGTAACAAGCAATGACAGCCAGAGAGGAACAAAAGTTCAAAATTTAGTTTTTTCTGCAAAATGTATTTTCCAGAAAGGAGGCATTTCCATACCAAACTGCCTGCATTTTTCAGAAGCACATATTACCTTTTTGTAGAAATATTATCAAAGTAATATAAAAGGAATATTAAGAAGTACATGAGGGGAATCTACTCAAATATCCTTAGTTCTTAACTGATGAACTGCATTGCTCATCCAGCCCTGCCTCCATCTCCAGAAATATGAATGCACACTCAAATAATAATAATAATAATAATAATTTATTTATTTCTAACCCGCCTCTCCCTCTGGATCGAGGCGGGGAACAACAATAAATATAAACACAAAGACCATAAAATAGATAAAACATTAAAAACAAATCAAACTAATACATTATTAAAACATCTTAAAATTCAATTAGGTAGGCCTGCCGGAAGAGATCAGTCTTCACAGCTCTCTTAAATTCAAGAAGACTACTAAGTTGTCAAATCTCCTCCAGCAGACCATTCCACAGTCTGGGAGCGACAGAAGAGAAGGTCTTCTGGGTCACACTCGTCAGCCTAGTTCTGGCTGATTGAAGTAAATTATTTCCAGAGGAAATGAGTGTGCGGGGCGGATTATACAGGAGAAGGCGATCCCGCAGGTAACCTGGTCCCAAACCATGTAAGGCCTTAAAGGTAATAACCAACATTTTATAATTTGCCCGGAAACTAATTGGCAGCCAGTGGAGTGATTTTAAGATTGGTGCAATGTGGTCACCCCTAGGTGTACCAGTGACCAACCTGGCTGCCATATTCTGAACTAGTTGAAGTTTCCGGACTAGGCACAAAGGTAGCCCTATGTACAGCGCATTACAGAAGTCGAGCCTTGAAGTTACCAGCACATGCACTACTGTCTTTAGGTCTTCCAACTCTACCAGGCGCAGCTGGCATATCAGCCAAAGCTAATAGTAGGTGCTCCTGGCCGTCGCTTCTATCTGGGCTGTCATTTGGAGCGACGGATCCAGGAGCACCCCCAAGCTGCAAACACAGTCTTTCAGGGGGAGTGTAACCCCATCCAGAACTGGTGGACACACCTCCAAACCCAGGTTGTGATCTCTCCCAGCGGTTTCATATAAGTGTTAAACAGCATTGGGGAATGGCACCTTGTGGAACACCACATAGTAGCTCCTTCTTTGAAGAGCAACTATCCCCAAGCATCACCATCTGGAACCTGTCTGAGAGATAGGAACGGAACCACAGAAGCACAGTGCCCCCGATTCCCAATCCCCTCAGGCGTTCCAGAAGGATACTATGGTCGATGGTATCGAAAGCCGCTGAGAGGTCCAGGAGTACCAACAGGGACACACTCCCCCTGTCAATACCCAAGTGTAGATCATCCACTAAGGTGACCATAGTGGTCTCAACTCTGTATCCTCCCTGAAGCCAGTTTGAAATGGGTCTAGAAAATCTGTATCATCCAAAACTGCTTGGAGTTGGAAGGCAGCCGCCCTCTCAATCACCTTGCCCAAAAACGGAAGGTTTGATACTGGCCTGTAGTTATTAAGGTCCAGGGGATCCAGGGAGGTCTTTTTTAGAAGAGGCCATACTACCGCTTATTTTAAACATGTTGGAAAACTCCCCTCCCTGAGAGATGCATTAATAATATGTTGTAGATGTGATCTAACTGCATCTCCTCCCTGGATGACCAGACAAAGACAGGGATTGAGAGGACAAGTCGTCTTCCTCACTCATCCAAGCAGCTTGTCCACGTCCTCAGTACTCACCAACTGAAACTGATCCAGTGTAATCCTACTTGCGGAATCGCTGGACACTCCATTGTCAGCCTCTGCTATAACAACGGCATCTAAGTCGGCTCTTATCCGAGAGATTTTATCTGTGAAATGATCATTCAAGGCATCACAGCGAACTATTGAAGGCTCTAAGATCGGATTCAGGGGGGAAGGCGCCTGGGTTAGACCCTTCACCACCCTGAACAGTTCTGCTGGACGTGAGTTCATAGATACAATGTGTGCAGAGAAGAAAGCTTTCTTCGCTGCACGTATTGCCACTCCATAGGAACGGAGATGTTCTCTATGTCGTGTCTTGTCTGTCGGATATAAGTCGAGTTTTCCGCCATTGGCACTCCAGTCGTCGTCCTACCCACTTCAATTCCCTGAGATCTTCAGTGTACCAAGGTGCCCAATTAGAAGCGGGTCGGAGAGGACGTTTGGGGGCGATCATGTTGATAGTCGTAGTCAGATCTTGATTCCATCTGTTAACCTGGGCTTCTACAGGATCGTTGACAATACCAGCCATAGCACCCTCCAAGGCTTTCCGGAATCCAACAGGACCCATCATCCTTTAAGGGCGGACCATCTTAATTGGTCCTCCACCCCTGCAGGGGCGGATAGTAGCTGTGATACTAGCCCTGACCAGAAAATGGTCTGTCCATGACAACACGGAGGTATTTATCACCTCCGCTCACAGATCTGTCTGTTTGGAGCTGAAAACAGCATCGATGGTGTGACCTGCTGAATGTGTAGGTCCAGAGACCAATTGCGATAAGCCCATGTTTGTCATGGATGCCAAGAACTCCCAAGCTGCACCTGACAAAATGCCCTCGAATGGGATGTTGAAGTCGCCCAGGACCAAAAGCCTGGGCGACTCCAACACCAGCTCCGAGACCAGTTCCGTGAGCTCGGCCAGGGAGTCTGATAGGCAGCAGGGGGGGCGGTAAACTAACAGCATCCCTAGTCTATCCAGAAATAGTGTTGAAAAGTAGAAGTTTCTGGTCTTCAAAACCATTCCATGGTCTGATGCTAGTACATGAATTCAGAGAGGACATAAACACTAAAATTAACTTGTGAACTAGAAGTTGTCCACTAATTTAACAAGCAATAATGACGGCCTGAGTTATCAGCACTTGGCAGTAACATTATCTTACGTTAAAGACTACCAAGGAGATAGCTGGTTTATAAGCAGTCAGTTATAAAAACAGAGAACATATATTTAGAAATACTATATTGTAAATAAAGTGTAGCAAGAACTGGCATAAGTATCTTCATTTTTTTTAATGTGCTAGATCAAGTCTATGTTTAGTTTAGGGAAACTAAACTAAGATGTGAGTTGTTCAGAGATTACTGTTCAGGAAACACCAGCAAAAGAACAAACATCCTGAAACCATTAATGCAGGAAACTGCAGCTTCAACAGAATGCTACCAGCTAGGGTCCTGATAGAAGTTGTCATTAAAATATTGCTAAGGACAACTGTGTAATAGGTTGAGGTCTGGGTACACCAGACTTATCTTAACCAAGATTTTAGACCAAATATCAGCACTTTCCTACTTCCTATAACTGGAATCTAACCTGGAAGACCCCATCTCACACACTTTTGTAAGATTCAAAATTAGGGAAAACAGCTTCAGTAGCTGGTGAAAAGAATCAAAAAGCACTACCACAGATAGCAAGAATAGCTTGGTCATATCAGCTATCAGTAGCATGACTTTAATACATCCTGTAATACAATGCGTTCTGTAAGATTTAATAACATTCTGTACATTCTGTAATACAAGCTTTGTATTATACTTTTTGAAATAAATTTTAATATCTATGCATTTTAATATTTAATATCATGCTTCATGCTAGGAGCAGAGACAAGCTCTGTCATTAAAATTTACACTAGACCAAAGTCTCTTCCCCGAAAGTGCTTATTAATGTACTTTTCCTGTATGCACCAACATCCCAATCCCAGAACCGGCCACTCCACAGACCATCTTTGAAACACACTGTGTCTGCCCATATGCCAAGCAATTCTCTTAATCCTGAATGCTGCTCCTTATTTGGGCCATTCTTACCAGCTTCTTTGGCCTCTGAAAGCTCCAATTACTTTCTACTCCTGGAGTATGCGTGTGGGAGTAAACCTTACAGCAAAATGGTATTATACTTGGCCAACACCGGGACACGAAGCACAAGCATGGTACCAAATAATTTTAAGCTAGGAAGGCAACCAGGCAACTTGCTAATAATACTTCATATTTCTGTAGCATTTTCCTAAAGAACGCTATACATTCCTAGAAATCCTTACAACAGCCCAGTAAGAGTAGGTTAAGAGCACATCATAAATAGGAGCTGAAACTGACAGTAACTTGAATTCATCAGCAGGCTGCATGATGCTAATTGCCAACTGTTCAAATACAAGAACCAATAATGAAATTGCTAATTAAAAAACTACCCTTTAGAAATTCTAATTCTATTTTCAACAGTCTTCATAATCTCACAGACATATGTTTGAGAACTCTTCAACAAACTGCAACAACAAATACCTGACCACACTATAAATACACAGGCTATCGAACATAACTCAGTCACAATCAGGGCTCCAATGATCTTCACCCAATTTGGCAGTGAGTTAGACATACCACGCAAGCACAAGGTTTCAGCCATTTGAACAACATTTCACAACACTCCCTTCTAGACCACAGTTCAACATAATATTACTTTGTGGGAACATCAAATAGGAACAGGCTAGATTGTTATTGAAGCAGAATTCCTTAATATACTTCCCATTTATGACATTCAGAGATGAATTGGATTTTGCATATCTGGGCCACACAAATCCAAACCAGTTACTCCAGGAGTGCTGAACCTCTTTCAGCCCAAGAGCCAAATTCCATTTTTGAGAAGCTCTTGTGGGCTACATCCCAGTGGAGGTGGGGTTGAAGGTAAAAGTAGTGGGCCAAAAATACCAGCATATTTTAGCTTCAACGCTCATAATCATTAGGAGGGGCATTTCAACCTTCTAGAATGGGGGGAGGGGAGTGCACAAGGGTCACCAATCAATCAGTAGTTGGGCAAAGGGGATATGGCCATCTGGGGCCTCTAGGAGGGCAGAATTGGGATCATAGGCCTGAAGTTTCTGTACCTCTGAACTACTTGCATCTTCTAATTCAGTAGCTTTTAACATACACTGTCACTAACTCTTAGATAGGAAAATTCTGTTGCTAAAGGAGGCTCAGCTTCCTACCTGACCCTACCCATTGCAATTGCCCTGATTGGACCTGCACACACCATTTATATTCCCTAAGTTCTCACTCTGGTGATGTGCACTACCCTGTATGCCACTGACATCTGCTACTGGAGAATAAATAAACTATTTTTGCAAGAAGCTTCTGGGTCCATATAGGTTTTCTTCCTTTCAATAGCTAACGTAATGTTTAGAGAAACTACAACTAAGTTTCAGAGCTGGTGTTGTAGATGGCTGCAAATTAATTTGACCCACTGTCACCTCAGGAGGGTCCCCCAGCCCTGTGAAGCAGGTCTGGGGGATGGGCACTGCAGCAGGAAAGGAAAATTCAATCCACCTGGGTGGCCAGTCCTGTGGTGGAAGGACAGCGCTGGATACAAACCCATCGGTCTTTCACTTTGTAAAATTCAAGTACAACAAAACAACACACTGCCTAATGATCCCACCAACTCTTCAAAGTAAGAGCCACCAGTTACCTGAAACATATTCTCATCTCTGTTGCTACTTTGCCTGGAGGAGGCTGCACCTCTGGAACTTTCACCAGTCTTCTGTTTCTTCACAGGCTTTTCTGGTGCTGCCTGTTTTTTCCTTTTTTCCTTGACATTTAAAATAAAAAATGAGTTAAGAACTTACTTGAAAAATAGTTACAAGTTCATACCAATTAGTCTCCAGTCCCCCACTCATAAAAGTGCAGGAATGAGAAGTGTTAAAATGCACTCAACATTAGCCTATCTGCTCCTACTAGAAAGCAGAACGTGTCTACCAAGTGCAGGACCACTCTCACATTATCCTTGGAAATCTTCCTGCTGTACTTGAAAGTAGAAAATGCTTCTTTCAAAATAAAGGACACACTGGCTCAGTTCAGACAACACGTTTCTCAACGGTGATTTTAGAACTCCATGGTGGAGTTTTTACACCATCGTTGAGAAATGTGCTGTCTGGCGGGAAAACTCCATGCAATGGTGGAGCATTTTGGGAAAACACTCCACGCAGTATACCCATGCTGTGCAGAGGAGAGTTCCTACACAACTGTTGTGTTGCATGTTGTGTGGAGGGCTCCGTGGAGTTTTCCATTGCGTTGACTTTTCCCACTGGCTACAGAGTTCCCTGGCAAATGTGGCGAAAAGAGGGAGTGACGCTCTAGGAGAGCCACAGGGATTGTTTCTTTGCAGCAATGGCTGATGGAATACCATCAGGAGTACTGGGGAAAGAGAGAGGGCAGAGAAACTGTCAATCAAACATCGCAATGGATTTTACTCAACTCTATGGTAGCCCAGTCACACAACGGTGGAGTTAGAACATGTTTTGTGAGTGGAGTTTTTACACTGCGTTGATTAATGTGCTGTCTGATCTCAGCCAGATACCTCCCTCTCTTCTAAAATCAGATTATAGAAAGGCCCAGAAAAACACTGAATGGTTGCGTTCAGATGAACTTTTAGCAACAGAGGGGGGAACAGGCAAATCACAGTACGTTATGCTGCTGGTACTCCCAGATGACATGTTGCCCTGTCCCCCGTAGAGCAGCTGAAACTCCCATTGTCTTTCTGGCTGGTTGTTGCTCCTCCCTCCCTCCTCCCAGGGCTGTCCCATCAGCCATTGCAAGTTCTGCTGGCTGTACAGGAGCGGCCAGGGTGCTTTCAGACGCTCCTGCCAGAGGACTCCATGGGCTTCTGAAATAGCACACTCAAAACGTGAAATTAAGCAACAGAGCCTGCCACACGACCCACTAAGCAATGGGTCTCCAGATAAGCAATGGAGCAGCCTGTTTTTCTCCCTTGCTTAATTTGAGAAAATAGTGTACCGTCAGTTGTCCGCTTCCCGCCAGATGACACGATAAGCAAAGCAACAGATGATTGTGTAATTAATCAATTGTTGCTTATCATGTCTTCTTTTGCTGGTCTTGTGACCATAATAAATTTTTACTCTTTATTCTATCGTGTCGTCTGAACCCAGCCAACGAAAAGGCAACTATGAAAACAGGGAAGATACAACAACTGTGTTTGCATGTACTGCTAAAGCAGGAGCTCACACAAAGCACTAAGCTCACACGCTCACCCATCCCTCCCCTCCTGTGCGATCAGGAATTGTGTTTTAAAATAAATTATAATTTGTTAAACAAACCAGCAAAATACCCCAAGGTTTGTTGCTGGTTTGCTTAACAAATGATTAGACCTCATTTTAAACCATGATTTCCGATTCATACATAATGACAAGCCAGGATCTGCTAAAGTGAAACTAAGTTCTAGTTTATTCCTCCTCACAGTTGTGCAAGAGAGGGGAGTGCATGAGCTCAAGACTTCATTTGGAATCCTTTCTGCTTGTGTACATAGTGATAAGCCATGGTTTAGTGTTACATGTGGACCGTTCAATATTTAACCAAAAATTTTGCAAAATAAAAGCCACATTTTTGTAATCATGAGAAAATCTTTTTCATCAATTTGATGCAGAAGTGAAAGAAGCCTTATTTTCATTATTGCATGTTTCAAATACAGCATTCACATTGTGTCTACAAAAGGCAGGAGAGTGCTAAATTGCAAGTGTAGTTAAGGGTGCAATCCTATGTATCTTTAAACAGGAAAAAGTCCTATAATTCTCAGCATGCCCCATCCAGCATGGCTGCCCAGAGAAATGCTAGGAGTTGCAGGACTTTTTTCTGTGTAAACATGCATAGAATGGCAACTTAACTCTCTCAGAATAGCTATGAATGTGATCAACTGGCCTCTCTTTGTACTGAAAAACTTGAGCAGAGCCTATTTACTCACCGCCAGTAGATGATTCACATGCTGAAAGTTAAAAGAATAATGTGTCAGCGTTTGAGAACCTGCATCTTAATATACACTGAAATTTGGATTAGTAGCTTGACTAGCATCTGCCCTGAAAATACTGCATGTTTTTTCAACAAGCATAGCCAGCATGTCAGGGAAGGATTACCCCCTCATTTTGCTGGCCATGCTTGCTGAAAAACATTCATCTACAAAAGAGATTTTTTGAATTAAGCTGCAGTCTTCTATACACTTACCTAGGACCTAGATGCTTATTTAGTGGGACATAAATAAATGTGCCCAGAAGCCAGGATATATTTGCTATGAAAGTTGTTAAAGTGCACGTGCCTTAAAATCAATTATCAAGTATACATTCGGCAAGTTATGTTTTATGCAAGCATATGCTCAAATATATTCTTTTTTTAGCCACAGATCCAGAATACTCTAGGGATTTTTTTTTTTACTAAAAACAGGAATAAAAATTAAACAAGTCCAGTCAAGCTATTCATTATGGTCCCAAGAATATTCCACATCTTAAAATTGAAATCATATCATAATTAGTAACACACATGTGCTCAGTAAGTGTTTATAATGACTATATTAAGAACAAGGTTAGTGGCTTTATGAAAGAATCAACCCTGAAGATATATTTATATTTCTCCCTTGTGGATTTTAAGCACCTATGCAAAGTCCAGCCATTTATAAAGGCCTCAGGATAAGTGGAAGGAGAAACTCTAAATTAGTCTCTGGATGGCTTATGTCACTGTTTTATTCTTGTTATTTTGGTTGTGTTTATTTTGGGTATATATGTTTCAACGTGAGCCTCCTTGAGCAACTGTGGAAAGACAGACTAAAAATGTTTTAAATAAAATAATCACCACTTTTTCTTCATGCTCTGAGTCACTACCAGATGAGCTTGAAGACACAAGTTCTTTTGATTTAGGCATCCTAGAAAGAAAGAAAAAAATGCAGTGAAAAAGTAGTACATGCTTCCTACTGTAAGGGATCCTCACAGTTTTACGCGCACGCACACACTCCATATCATCCTTTCCAACACTGCCATTCCAGGCACTTTACTCTGACGTTCCTCTGAGATTAATTGGGCTTCAAAATAATTTAAGGTAGAGGATACCAGCTTTATCCTGGCATAAGCCACACATGGAAAGAAGTGGCAGCACAGGTCAGAGTAAATAAGGGAACAAGGGGAGAAACAAAGAATGACTGGTCCTTCTCTTGTTATAAGTACAGATGGATAGAGCTGGACTTGAGATTGAACAAAAGCAGTCAGAACAGATCAATTTAGATAAATATAGGCCTTGCATTGAGAAATAGTCAGGGATTGGGTTTCTTTAAGCAAGTTCCTTCAGAAACAATGTAGCAAGCAAGGAACGACTTTAAGTACAAATGTATTTATATTTAGAATAAGGACAGCCAATTCCCCTATTCCCAGTGGTTGCGTCTAGGCACTAAAAGCTGATCCCCTCATAGGTGGCTAGCATTTATAGTAGATAAACATATAGCTTTATAGTAGTAGTAAAGATGGTGAAAGCAATGTGAGCGTCACTATTATGCACTCAGGAATAGCTGGACACAAAAAGATATGGCAGGGTATATAAGCTATGACAACTTTTAAATAAATTTTCCTAATGAGTAAAAATTTTGGGCAAATGTTCCACAAATCTTGATTATAACTTTGTAGAACTGCAAGTGCTCAACAGAACTGATCTATCTGTCCTGCAAGATCCTAGTTTGCTATCCTAGCTTTAGAATAAAGCCTGTTGCATTCTGGTGATTGATACATGTAATGCATCAATCACCAGGAATTCTTCCCAGTAAACTTTTTGAAAAAACTATTCGTTTACTCCCTCTAGAGAAAAAGTGTGTCTTCTGACAGTTCTAGCTCAAAAAGAAGGGACACACGTTAAGGAAACAATTGCTTCTGAAGTCATTGTATTCCTCCCAATAGACCAGTGTATTCTCTTGATCTGACATTTCCACATCACTGAAGGCACAGAGCACATGTATGACCTCTTAAAATACTAAAAGCGGTTTTCAGATGCTTCACTAAAATGATTGGAAGAGAAAAAATGCTATTTGAGGATGACATAGAAAAATGTGGAATGGCAAGTGGGTAATATACTAGAAAAAGAGGCTCTGTTTGGATGTGGCGATATCTTATAATGGATGTTAACATTTATTTAGTTAGTTATTACATTTCTATACCGCCTAATAGCCAAAACTCCCTGGGCGATACACAAAAATTAAAACCACGAGTAACATGATGCAGTAAAAAGCAGGAGTGAGAAACCTGCGACTCTCTACATGTTGTTGGATTTCAACTCCCAGTTCCACCCAGCATGGCCAATGATCAGAGATGGGGAAAGTAGGTCCAACAACATCTGAAGGGCCATAGATTTCCCCACTCTTGGAGTAAGAACGGTAAGTGAGAACTATCGGAAACAAGCCACAGAGCACAAGATCCTAAGAAGTTATGAGAAAGGTGTCATAAACATGTATGCAGGGTTGGGAGATTAACAGGACAGGCATGGCCACCAATTTGGATGGCTTTAAAAGGGAGTTGGATAAATTCTTGGAGAAGAGGGCTATCAATGGCTACTAGTCCTGATGTCTATGTGCAACCTCCAGTAACAGAGGCAGTTAAGCCTATATATACCAGTTGCTGGGGAACATGGGTGGGAGGGTGCTATTGCACCGTATCAGGCTCGTGGGGCTCTGGTCGACAGCTGGTTGGGCACTGTGGGAAAAGAGTGCTGGACTAGATGGACCTTGGGTTTGATCCAGCATGGCTCTTCTTATGTTCTAATGCCAAAGGAACTGGGCCATCAAGTGAAGACTGTAAAACTGCAGCTAGAATACTTGGAAATAGAGAAGTGCTAGGAGGGACAGGTTTAACAGACAGAATTCAGCCCACCCATGTGGAATAAGCAGCGGTACTGAAAGGGCAAGGTAGACAACAGTAAGCCCAACTATGCTGCAACATGGCTCACTGACCTCTTATCCCTGCCCAAGAGTGCCACAAGACTCCCAAGATCTGTCCCCCCCCCCCAATGTGGCACCTAAGAAGCATGCTGTCAATCCACAAGGTAGAGAATAGGAGAGGAAGACATAAAGAGGCTCTATCAAACTGGAGAGATCACTGAGGTGGGCACAGTCGCCTGGTATTTTGGTGAGGCTGGAGTCACCCTAAGGAGGTGAAGGAATGGATAGAAAAACGCGGCGGCAGCGGCGGAGGGGCTGCTATGAAAAACCTAACGGTAGGAGGGGAGATGGAGAAAAGGAGACCAAATTATAGACAGAAGATGGTGAGAAGTCACTGCGGGATGGAGAGAGCCGTGTGGACCAAGAAAAGGAGGAGGAGGAGGAGGAGGAAGCGGGGCTCGGGCAACGGGAGAGAAGCGTGGACGGCACACTGCCCGGAGAGGTGGCGAGGGGGGAATCCCTTACACCGGCGGGGAGGGGGGCGGTTCCCAGCCGCCATTTTCTCCCTCCCTCGGATGCTTTCTCTGCCCCTTCCCTTCCTTCCCCAACATGGCAGCCTCTGGGATGCCGCGCCTCCTCCTCCTCCCGTCGCGTCCCTCCCAGCGAGGGGGCCGAATGTGCCCCCACAGCCAGCGGTCTCCCCCCCTCGCCCCCTCTTCTCCGGAGCGAGCGGAAGAAGGACCCTCCCCGCGCGCGCCTCCTCCCTTCCTTGGGGGACTCGGGCCCCGAGGACCACAACATGGCGGCTCCAACCGTCGTGCCCCCCCCCCCGCGCGAGCGAAAGGAAGGCCCGCGTTCCATTCCCCCCTCCCTTCTAGAAACAGCCCCAGGGAGAAGGAGGGGGGGGGCGATAGCGAGAGCCGCACTCACGTTCCACACGGCGCTAGCTGCTCTTAACTGCCTTCCTCTTCTGCCTGCCTCTTGCTTATTCCCTACGCCACTACAGAAGCGGAAGTGACGTCCGTGCGCTAGGGCCCGCCCGCTCGCTCCTGCGGCCACGTGGAGGTGCCCGCACAGCCGCGCGCGCTGAAAAGAGGCGGGCGATGCTAGAGCACGCGAAGCGTGCGCGGCTCCTCCGCTTCTCAGAAGTTGCCGCTGCTGAAGCTCGGTTATGCAGAACTTCTCTGCTCTTGAGCGCTTTGGTTCAATGCTGAGCCGTCGTCGGGCTTTTGCGAGCTCTTGGGTAGCAGGTTATCAGCCTCCTCTCCTTTAGCCGCATTTTGAGAGAATACATGAATAACAAGAATTGCATCTAAAGTTTTTATTTTCATTAAGTAGTTGCATTTCTGTACTACTAGTGCCCAACTGGTAGAAGACTTCAGGGTGACTTGCAATCATTAAAAAAAAATCAAAGCAATAAAATTATCAAAACAATAAATGCAGCAAAATATCCAAATGTAAGTGATTTTAAAAAGCTGGCAGTAAACATAATCAAAGCAACAGATTAGAAATTAAATACCTGCTGGAAAAGGAAGGTGTCTAAATGTAAACAGTAAAAATGGCAGATAGATCTTGCAAAAAGATCTTTGTAATCCAGCTGCCCTTTCATCACAACCAAAATCAGCTGCCTGAGGCTACTGCCTCACTCTACCCAGGGCTGGCCCTACCATTAAACAGGAAGGCTATCACCTGAAGTAGATGATGTGGGCACCAGTAGTGTACTCCCAACCTGTTCTCTGTTGAGTTTTCTATGCCACACAACCTGGCCTGTCTCCCCTAAACTAACCTGCTGTCCTCAGGTATAGTGGAGGATTCTAACTCATTGCCAGTGTTGAAGTAAGAGTCTACTGTTGGACCACCCGGTTCCGGTACATGGAATGGAGAGGGGGTGTTATGTTGTCCTTTGCCTCAGAGCAGAATGTTTTGGGCCAGCCTATACTCCACCTAATGGTAGGGCAGACCCTGGATGCAAGCTCTAGGTCCTCAGCCTCTTATTGCAGAAGTGTAATTCTACTTGCGAGACCCAACTCATCCAACAAAAGCTAATGTTCTTGATGTATCAGATGGCACAGATACAAATTGCAATCTTCCTATTCAAATTGACGGTGATGGGTGGGAATCAGGTCCCTTATTCACACTTGAAGTTGTCCAGTTATATACTCCTTTGGGGGTGAACTTAATTTAGTACTGACAACCACATATTTTAAAGATTTGTATTAAATTATATCCCCATCATCTGAATTCTGGAACTTATCACTAGGGCATGGACTAGGGGGCGACACATGCAATAGGCACTGCTAAGAGTATGGAACTCCGATACTAAAAAGCGAAGACAGCATCAAACATGCAGCAGTTGTTTAATGACTTGCGCTCCTTTTCCCTATTTGAGTTGGTTATGAATTGACAAGAGCACAAAGACAAATATGAAGACATCTTGAAACTTAGGCACAATAGTGGTCAGTTGTGCTTGAAACATTAAAATCCATCTTTTACCTCACTTGCATTGTTTTCCTCTTTCAAAATATTATTTGTATAGGCTTCCCTCCTTTTCCTTATTTGTAATTTTTAAAAAAGCTTTTAAAAACCGTGGGAAAGGAAAGCCAGTGTATTCACAATCAGTATTTACAGCTTGTGGTGCCTGACCTCACCAGCCCTGCCTGACGTCCCAGTGTGTTCAATGGCACATACAGGTATGTTATACAGAGGATCACCAGTCTCATACTTCTGGGTCAATCCTGGTATAGCTGGTTAAAGATGCCAGGGCTGGGAAAGATATGAAAGACTCTCTTTGTATGTGAGATTTCCCTCCCGAGCACTGCCACTACCTATGGGGGAACTGCTCCTTCATTGGGCAATCTCACTGTAGTGGGTTTGATACCGGAAGCCTGGCAAAGAGTTTAGTGAGCTCATAGAATCATACAATAGTAGAGTTGGAAGGGGCCTATAAGGCCATCCAGTCCAACCCCTGCTCAATGCAGGAATCTACCTTAAAGCATTCCTGACAGATGGTTGTCCAGCTGCTTCTTGAATGCCTCTAATGTGGGAGAGCCCACAACCTCCCTAGGTAATTGGTTCCATTGTCATATTGCTCTGTCAGGAAGATTTTCCTGATGTCCAGCCGGAATCTGGCTTCCTGTAACTTGACCCCATTATTCCATGTCCCGCATTCTGGGTTGATCGAGAAGAGATCCTGGCCCTCCTCTGTGTGACAACCTTTCAAGTATTTGAAGAGTGCTATCATGTCTCCCCTCAAACTTCTCTTCTCCAGGCTAAACATGCCTAGTTCTTTCAATATCTCCTCATAGGGCTTTGTTTCCAGACCCCTAATCATCCTTGTTGCCCTCTTCTGAACACCCTCCAGATTGTCCGCATCCTTCTTGAAGTGTGGTGCCCAGAACTGGACGCAATACTCAAGATGGAGCCTAACCAGTGCCGAATAGAGGGGAACCAGTACCTCGTGCGATCTGGACGCTATACTTCTTTTCATGCAGCCCAAAATAGCATTTGCTTTTTTTGCAGCCACATTACACTGTTGGCTCATATTCAGCTTGTGATCTACAACAATTCCAAGAGCCTTCTCGCTTGTCGTATTGCTTAGCCAAGTATCCCCCCATCTTGTAACTGTTTCTGTTGCATTTGGTGTCTTTTTCCTAAGTGTAGAATTTGGCATTTATCCCTATTAAATTTCATTCTGTTTTCAGCCCAGCGCTCCAGTCCAAGATCACTTTAGAGTTTGTTTCTGTCTTCCAGGGTATTAGCGATCCCACCCAATTTTGTGTTGTCTGCAAATTTGATAAGCATTCCCTGCACCTCCTCGTCCAAATCATTAATAAAAATGTTGAATAGCACTGGGCCCAGGACTGAGCCCTGCGGTACCCCGCTCATTATCTCCCCTCAGTGTGAAAAGGTACCATTGATAAGCACTCTTTGAGTCCGATTCTGTAGCCAACTGTGGATTCACCTAATAGTTGTTCCATCTAGCCCACTTTTCACTAGTTTGTTAATCAGAATGTCATGGGGCACTTTTTCAAAAGCTTTGCTAAAGTCAAGATATACTATATCCACAGCATTCCCACAGTCCACAAGGGAGGTCACCAGATCAAATGAGATTAGATTAGTCTGCATTGTTTTCAAGGTGCTTACAGATTGACTTTTTTAATTTTCCCAGGGATGGATGTCAGACTGACTGGTCTATAGTTCCCATGTTCCTCCTTTTTGCCCTTTCTGAAGATAGGGACAACATTAGCCCTCCTCCACTCGTCTGGCACTTCACCCGTCTTCCATGATTTCACAAAGATAACAGACGGTGGTTCTGAGAGTTCTTCTGCCAGCTCCTTTATTACTCTAGGATGCAGTTTGTCGTGCCCTGGAGTTTTGAACTCATTCAAAGAAATTAGGTGTTCCTTGACCATTTGTTTATCAGTCTCAAACTGCAATCCTGCCCCGTCAGCTTGTACTTCACTTTTTCCAGGGGAGATCATAAACCCGCTTTTGAGAGAAAACTGAGCCAAAGTAGGAACTGAGCACTTCAGCCTTTTCTTTGTCATCTGTTACCAAGTTGCCATCTACATGAAGCAATTGAACCACCTTTTCTTTCCTCTGCCTTTTACTATTCATGTATCTGAAGGAAGCCTTTTTATTGCTTTTAGCATCCCTCGCTAGCCTCAGCTCCTTCTCAGCTTTAACCTTCCTGATACCATTCTGGCACTTCTTTGCTACTTGTTTGTACTCTTCTTTTGTAGCCTGGCCTTCCTTCCACTTCCTATATGCATCCTTTTTTTATTTTCATGTCATCTCTAAGCTTTTTGCGGAGCCACATTGGTTCCCACAGCTTCTTCCTGTATAGTGCATAGAGATCTGTGTAGCTTAACATAGTGAGCAGATTTTAGCTAACTAAGGTAGGCCCCTTGTATAACGGGCAGTTTTTTAGTGGGCCTCACACAAGTTAATTGGTACAAAGTAAGAATAGCCACTGCTGCTCGGCCTATGCCAAGTGATCTCATCCCTTGAGATAAGGATGCTGTTCTTCTCTCCCGTGAGAAGCGAAAAAGAGGTGGAGCCTTTTCCAGCCTGTGCTTTTCATGGCAGACTGGGGGATTTAGGAGAGACATCTAAAAATCCAGTAAGTTGGTTTTGTACTTTGGTCTCACTCCCAGGGGAAAATGTGCACTACCAGCCCGGAGAAATCTGTTAGTCCATGCAGTGGCGTCTCGTATACTGTGGGGACCCCAGTACACAACGAGCGGTGATGAAAGCCTGTTTTGATTAGCAGAAGGGACATGTGAGCGCCCTTTGGATATTCTTTCTCCATCCATTTATCATCTATGTGTACTCAATAAATTGTTGAACTGATCTATTTGTGACTTTGTCTCACTTTGTCAGCCCACAAATCTAGTTTAACATGGAACTGACAAGATTAGGACCCCCCAGACTAATACACTCAACTAGGGGGTCTCTTATTTTTTTTTAGCAAATGCTTATATATCTGGGCCTAAGGAACTCTCTGCCACTATAACCCAAGAGTTCCATGAGTTGAGCTTTTTCCGCTGCCACCAGTTCTATTAGAATACTTCAAAGCCTCCTATAACCTCGTATATGAGGCTTATATATAAGATGAGCACCAACACTAGAGACAAGATAAACTATTATACAAGTTAATTTATTATAGGGATGTTTTACACATAACCAATCAGAATTGAATTTACCTGATCCAAGCTCCAACTAACAATATTCAAAGCAATTCTCTCTCTCTCCCACTTCAGAACATCATAAAGCAACTACTACACAGGCCTTTGACAGAAACAAAGCAAGGCTTCAGGCCTACTTAGATATAATATATTGCATCTTAGAGGCCACACAAAATAAACATTACATAACAACAACAGCTATATATGTAGCATTTCTTCACACATTATGACATTGATGATTAATGAAAAGCCGCAGTCAGTACTGAATAGGCTGACCATATGAAAAGGAGGACAGGGCTCATGTACCTTTAACAATTGTAGAGAAAAGGGAATTTCAGTTGTTGTCATTTGTATGCAATTAGTCCCTGGTTAAATTCCCTCTTCATCACAACAGTTAAAGCTTCAGGCACTATACCCAGCAGTTAACCCAACAACAAACCATGGGCTCCTTCCTGCTTGTGTATGACTGGTTTTTAAACCAACGGTTTGTCATTACATGCAAACAAGCCCAATGTTACCTCCGTAATCAAGCTGGGAATGGGAACGTTATGAAGGATATTTTCACTCAATACTTTACTCAGTACTTTGGGGATGAAGAAAGAGCAACAGAATTGGATTAGGGGCAGGGGTGGGGCAAGAAGTAACTATGAAGTCTCAGGGAGTTTACAGACTGGAAACTGCCTGTACCCGACTAAAATATCTTTGAAGAATAAAAAAGTGCTTATGAACCAATGACATGAAGACTTCACCAGCCACCACCTTTTCTTCCAGTCCTCACCAGCACCCTTTTTTGAATGGTATCATGAGTACATTAGATTGTAAGAGCTAACCTGCTGCTGATGCTTGCTTCACACTGCAGTAGTCCAGACATCATCTCAGTAAACATAATTGGAGAATAATGTGATGGATTTTTATCAGATTCTGGTGAGTAATGCAGCTATGAGTGGATTGCCCTAGAGCAGAGGTGGGCAACTTCCAGGGGCTACACACATTCCTGTCGCTGATGCAGTGTGGGGAGCGCACACCTTGTTTTAAAGAGACATTGCTGCTTTTTTGCCACTGCTGCACCACTGAATTGCAACAGCAAATTTGCTGGCTGGAAAAAAAAGGCCAGGGGGTGGGGGGTTTCATGTGTTGGCCACTGTGAGGTTATCCTCAACCACTTGCTGCTGCTGCCCCTGTCTCGCCTTTACTATTTAGGCACCACAGCCCAGCAACCTGGCCTCCAGATAACTTCTTTGTTCTGTTGCCACCAGTACCTTCTCAGCTACACCCACAGACCACACCAGAAGATGGAATTAACAAGAATTTATTAATAAGAAATTGTGTGTCAACAAGCTTAATGGTTCAGTTCAATTGTGTATCGGTTACAAGGTTTCAATGCCTATTGGTTTCAGTCAGAACTCTTATACTTTAACAAACTGTTCCTTATTTAATCTATGCTCTAAAATCTTATCTCAATCTCTCAATCAAACACTCTTCTCATCTAATAATCCTGCTTCAGTCTCTTTCTCTCTCTTTCTCTCCCTCCCTCTCCCAATACTCCCAATTCTCTCAAATCTCCCCCCAATCAACCCTGTCAGCTCTCTCTGTCAGACACATATATACACTCCACTCGCTCTAGCTCCTCCCACTCTTACACAGCCAGCTAATCCAGGCACTCCAACCAACCAGCCAATCAACACTCACCTTCCATTCGGGCATACAGCCAGCCAATCCAGGCACTCCCCACAACGAGCCAATCACTCTATACTTACCAAGACCTATAACCACAAACAGTAAGTACATTTCGGCCTAGTTATTTACTTTACCTGTTATTGTTCTTTTTAAAGATATAAACAAATGCATAACACAAACAATAAACTTTGCAATATATTTACAATCACAAACAGTAGAACATCACAGCCACCCCTGCTCTAGATGCAATACTTGACCAGAGCCAGAGACTTACCAAAAGAAAAGATTGACTGGCCGTGTTCGGGCAACGGAGGGAATAGGCAATGCACAGTACCTTATTTCAGAGGTACTCCCCACATGACATGTTGCCTCTCCCCCCATTGCACAGCTGAAAGTCCCAGCATCCTTCTGGTCAGCTGGTGCTTCTCCCACCTGGCCCTATCCCATCATGCATTGCAAGTTCTGCCAGCTGTACAGGAGCAGCCGGGGTGCTTTCGGTCACTCCTGCCGGAGAGCGCTATGACCTTCCACAAGACATGCTAATCAGCGGGTCTCTGGATAAGCAATGGAGCAGCCCATTGTTTAATTCCAGAAAATAATGTACAGTGAGTTGTGTGCCTGTTGTGCGTTGCCCCCAGACGACACAATAATCAACACAACGGACGATTGCCTCTTTACCCCCCCCCCCCCCCGATTATCATGTCTTCCGAACCAAGCCACTGTGTATAGCCCCATGATGTGTTTTCCATGGGGACTGATATAGGCTATTTCTCTAACTTAAGAGAAATGGTTGACTTCTCTCTATAAACACAGCATATTTGGTGGGTTTATTGGTGTCACCTGCCTGTTGATACAATTATTTATTCTGTGTGCAGAGCATTGGCAACTAGCACTCAGAAGAATGCATCATTATCCCTGGCTGTGAAATGGCAGTGCTCCATTCCCCCCCCCCCTTCAGTAGACCGATGTAATAAGAAGCAACTCTGTGATCTTGCTCTCCCTCTGCCCAACCCTTCATGTCCAGCCTTCCCAGTTTTCTCCATGCCATATCAGTACAATGCCACATTTTTCTAAGTGAAGCACTCATACCAACCCTGCTCTAGCATCAAGAGTGTGATAGGCTGTGCCCATGCAATGAATAGAAGACGACCTTGCTGAAATTATAGCTACAGGAGTGTTTCTTCTTCCATGTGCAGAAAGTGGAAGCAGTGAATTCAAAATGGAAAAAGGGAGAGCCCAGTCACAAAGTTGCAGTGTTCTCCTTTTTTGCCATCTTAAAAATTAAGGTCTACCTGAGGAGCAAAACAGGGGAAGCGTAGAAAATTAGAAATCCCCCCCCCCCAAAAAAAACCTAGAGGTCGACAGGTGTGGCTTTTCCTAGCATGGAGAAGAAATGGGAAAAGCTAGACCTGTTGGTTTTTGCCTTTAACTTATGCAGTTGTTAAAGATAAGCGTCTGTCTACAATATTCATCTATTAGTTTGTACTCCGCCTTTTTACCAAGAAAAAATGGCAGTCAAGGCAATTTTAGAGATGGTAGCCTTACTGATAGTGCCTCCGTTTCTGTCTCTGTGCATTGCAGTGAGCTGTCTAGGACCTTTGCTGTTCGCAAATCTCACCTTCTCCGTCCCTTTTTTCTTGGAGTCGCTGATCGCTATGTTTTATACATTGAGTTGTTGGCAACGCAACACCCCCAAGGACTCCCAACACTCCCCAAAGCTTCTCCAAGGTAATAAGATACGGTAAGAATGAAGAAAACAGGGGGGGGGGGGGGTCGGGACTACATTTCCCGGCAGCCTCCGCACATCCGCCGCACGCGCACTCAGCCGCCTCCTAACCGCGTTGCTACCAAGGGGAAAGCAACCGAAGCAAAGAACTACATTTCCCATCGCTCCTTTCTCTCTCCACCTCACCCCCACCCCCGCAAAGCCGCGCATGCGTAACAACGAGGCCTGGCTTCTCAGTTCGCCGTTGAAACCCTTGTCGGTGGTTTGTGTGGGAGGGGGAAGGAGAAACGTCTCGGCGATAGCGCGCGTGCGACGGCAGTAAAAGCGACGACGGGGAGAAAGTGAGAGCGACAGACGAAGAGTGTTTTAACCGCCGCCATTTCTGTCAGCCCGGACCCATGATTCCCATATGCCCGGTAGTCTCTTTCACCTATGGTGAGTAACGGCCGTGGGTGAGCCGGTAGAAGGTGTGTGTGTGTGGGGGGGGGGGGGCGCTGAGGGAAAGGGGGAGGGGCGACACATTGCCTCAGGTACTGGTTCTGACTACCCCCCCCCCTTCTTTCTCCCCCACTCCTCTTTCTCCCTTTTCCCTTCACAACATGTCGCTGCTGCAGTGCCCAGCCGGCTGGGGGAAGATGCCAAAATGGCCACCGGCAACTACTTCGGATTCACCCACACCGGGGCTGCTGCCCAGTATAGGTAATTGGAGGCTGGTGCCGCCGTCGTGGAAATTTCCACCTCCTTTCTTGTGAGGAAGGTTTCTGAGGGAGACCTTCGAAAGAAGAAGCGCTTCTCTTCTTTCTTCCTCTCTCTTCCCCGAACCCCCCCGTCCCCCCCCCCCACCGTTTTCTCTTTACCCCGCCCATACGCGTGTGTGTATGTTTGCGCGGACATGAATATTTATACGTGTGCGGTTGTGCCACCCTGTTCCCGTGAGAGGGCGGAGCCTGCAGCATCGGGACTCCTTACAACCTTGTATTATTAAAAGGAGCGTTCGAGGTCAAGAGTTGGATCCGCCCCATCCAAATTTAAGACCACGCTAGCTGGCTTCACTCCCCTGCGCCTTCATTTCATAATGCCTTACAGCCCAATCTTATGCGTGCATACCCAGAAAAGTGTGTGCCCTACAGAGTGCAGTGGGGCTTTCTGCTAAGCAAATATGCATAGGGTGGCAGCTTTAAGGCTGCAGTCCTATCACACTTAGCCAGGAGTAAGCCCCATTGAACTGAACTGAAGATCTGAGTAAGGTGCATAGGATTGTTGCAGTGACTCTTGCTTTCACGTGCACACTTCAGCAGACCCAGAAACAATGGCTGCATTCGGACAACACATTAAGCAACTGGGGAGGTGGGGGGAAACAATCGTCAGTTGTGTTGCTTATTGTGTTGTGTGGAGGGTAACACGCCGCTCACAAACTACTGAGGGTATGCTATTCCCCCCAAATAAGCAACTGAGAGAAACAACTGGCTTGCAAGTTGTTTAGCTTGAAGCCAGTTGTTTAAAGTGTTGTGTGGAGGGGTGAGTGTGTTCATGGCATGTGGTGAGTGGGTTAAAACACAAGCCCATAGAGGCAGGCGGCAAGAGCATTTTCCCTCTTAGAGCACAAACCTATCGATTGTGCCCTCGATGCTCGTGAGTTTCCGAACCTGGAGGCTTACGAGCATCCAGTGCAGGGCAGGAGGCGCAGCAGAAGCAACTGTCACCACTGCTGTTTCTCACACTTTATATTTTAACTGGATGGGCTCATCTATCTGGGACACTGGAGGGGTAGAGAAGGAGTCAAGTCAGGCTTGGGAATGCACCGCAACCTGGCCTCCAGCTTTTGTGATCTCAGAGAGACAATGTGGTTTGAGGGGGAGGGTGCGGGGAGCGCAGATTTCCAGCCCCAAGATAGGAGCGCTGTCTCCGACCTCAGATTTGGGAATCCTAAATATCCTGTCGTCGTCCCCGATGCTATCTAGGGGCCTTAAGATTGCCCCTTTAATTATGTGAATTATGTTTATCTATGAACAGCTAGGGCTACATCCAACTGTACACAAGTAGACTTCTACTCACTTGACAGGAGTTTCCTTTATCTTCCTCCCTCCTGATTCCCCCTACACACACCCCTGATCTGGTCCAGAAGGACCCCTAAACCTATTGAGGCACATAGGATGATTTTGGGGTCACACAGGAACTGTAGGTGGGGAGGGAAATTTCGATCCACCAGTGATTTCTTATCCATAGCAAAAGGACAGAGTTTTTCAAAAAATGGAAGAGATTACGGAGCAAAAGATAAATAGATTGCCAGAGTTGGCTCTTCTGAATATGTTTCATAATAGAAATAGAGAGTTAAGAGAAAAAGCACTAATTGGGTTTATGCTAGCAGCAACTAGACAGTTGATTGCTTCTAAATGGAAAACAGCAAAAATTTTGACAATAAAGTTATGGGGGGGAAATTATGGAAGATTGCGATAAATGAAAAGTTGTCGCAGAAACTAAGAACTTATGAAAGGAAAAAGAAAAGGGACACCTTTAAGGCGGATTGGAAAGTGTACATAGAATACATGAAGAAAGAAGAGAACAAAAAAACTATACCTGAAGCATACGAAGAATTATGGAACTTATGATACTAGCAGAAGGAAACCAAGCTGGGGGAGGGAGGAGAGGGGGGTTAGGACAAGTAAGATTTTTGTGACGATAAAGTATGTTAGTTTGGAATTATCAGGGGATGAAAATGTAATAAAACATTGTTTTTTAAAAAAAGGACAGCATTGGATTCAGCCCATAATCCGGAGAGCAGTCGCTCCCCACACCCCCATTATAATTGGGTCATTTTGTTATTGACTGGGAAATAGTCCGTCAAAATAACGTCTTTGCATTTTTATTGGATCAAAGCTTTAAGATCTTGGCACAGTAAAAATAGAACGATAGCACTGCTATTGTTGCTTTATTTATAAATTTACTAGATTAACTTTGGCCTGTTGTAAAATCAGTATTGATCAGAAAATTGCTGCGGTATATTGAAATTTTCTTACCCCAAATCAATCCCTAAATATAATGCTTTTACTGTTTCTGCCTCACTTACAGACGTTAGGTCACATGGGAAGTGAACTTGTTGTATCTGTAGGGTTTTAACAATTGAGACTATATTTTATTCACTTGAAGCAGTTGCTTATTCACAGTAAACATTTGCATATTTCATGGCACACAGTCTTGAAATAAACAGGCAGAGATCCAGAGAAATGCAAGTGTAAAGTACTTCTGCTCAAACATAGGATGGGTTCGTTAATGTTTTCATAGAACAGTAGAGTTGGAAGAGACCTATAAGGCCTTAGAGTCCAGCCTCCTGCTCAATGTTAATTTTATTGCTGATACTTGCTGCACAGTTGGTCCAGCTTGGCCCCTCTTGTCAACAGGAGTGGCTAAACTAGCCAGCAAGTCACTAGCAAAATGAGAACAAAATGAGCAAGTCCTAGGCATGACTATAATTGAAAAGCATCTTTAAAACGGTTGATTCAATAGCGAGTCCTTGTGTGTGCATTGAATGGGAGAAGAGTGGAGTCAACAAGGAAGGTATGGATAAATCCGCCGTGTCCAGACCAAAGAGTAGAGAAGAATTAAAAACCTGGTGGCTATTCTCATTGTTATTTTGGTACTTGATGTTCAGCAAGCAGTCTGCTTTTGCACACCCAGTTTCTGAAAGATCAGTAGAAATTATTAGTTCTTGCTATTGTGCCTACTAGTAAAATTTAGAAGAAGCCTCTGTTCTCAGTCTCGGATACAGACAGCTATTCCATTCCTACAATATTTGAGATCTTGCAAACTCGATCACTGGCTCTGCGTGCTGTGGCAGAAGCAAAGGGAACAGGTTTGCTAAAGTAATTATGGTAACAGAACAATAATGGTCTTAGAAATAATAATACTAAGGCTGTTCATTCTGTGCCATAACAATACACATTTTTCTCAAAAGAATCACTTCAAATACTTCTAAAATTGTATTTTGTTGATTTGCTGCTGCTTATTAATATTATTATATTGCATTTCTTGAGTATTATATAAGCATATTTAGCTTGGGCATTATAGTTAAGCATTATATATAAAAAAGAATATAAAGATACAGGTTCTATGAAGCACAGTAACTACAATACTTTTTGGGGGAGTGGGGGAGGAAAGATCTAAGTATAATTTTTATTGCCATTATTTTCAGTGTGTCTTGGATCCAGGATAGATGGCTTTTTCAAAAGAAATGGTTTATTTCGGTTTATTGTTGGCTAGTTCTTACAAGTCTAAGAGTTGTCACGGACTCCAGCTCCCAGCATTCCTGACCGTTGGACAAGCTGGCTGGGGTTGATGGGAGGTGGAAATCCAAAACGTCTGGAGGACACCCGGGTGGGGAAGACAGATCTATAGACTTACAATTACATGAGTTAATTACAGCAATATGGTATATACATATATTTTCTCTGTAGGTGTGGGAGCAGGAGATGAAAACACTATGTAGCTCTTTAGGAATACTGTACGTCTTTAGGATTTTTTAAAAAAACAAAATTTACCTCCAATTTCCCAGGAGAATTATAGGAACCAATTTCTGATCTGTGGCTATGCTTGGGTATTATTGCACTGCAGAACAACTTGTTGAGAAGTATTTGCTTTACAATAATAGTTTTATATTGAAATGGAGGATGTCAAGTAGTACTGCAATACTTTTCTTAAAAGATGCATATTGCTACAAAGCATAATAAATTACAATGATCTGTGTGTCTGCTTAAAGCAGTGCTTATATACATCAAAATGTATCCCTTCAAAATACTGTTGTTGTTTTTGTTTGAAATAACATTTAAAATTATTCATCAGTTAATCCAAGAGGATCAAGTCACACACAATGGTGACAAATCATGGGATAATTAATTAACCTACAATTTTTCAAGATTGTGTGCTGTGTGGGTGCCACTGCTGCTTTCGATATGCAACTTCTAATTGGCCTTACGTTGCTTTGTGATATGTGAACATGGACGCTATGGGTTATTCATGGGTAAAACAACCCAAAGTTAACCTAAGAACTAATTATAGGTCTTCAACTTTCCTGTCCTGTCCTCTCCCCCCCCCCACTTGCCCCCCAAATAATCTTCGTAGAATCCCCAAGCCTCTGGAGTAGTTTTAGGCGGCTGTAGGGGGAGGAGGAATCTGCTCTGTTGGTGGATGACGTTCTGCTGGCAGTCAGACAGAATTGGATGTCTCCTTAAGACTTACTTTATACTGTTGATCAGTCAGATTGTGTTTCTAATTTGGTTTAACCATTTTCAAGTCTGCTTAAACCTGGACAATTTTAAGAGCTTAGCTATTGAGTATCAGACTTCATTATTTCATAGTCATACTTATTGTCCTCTTCCTGTTACAGCCAGCAGCCAGCTTCGGGTGTAGCTTATTCCCATCCAACTACAGTTGCAAGCTACACTGTCCATCAGGCTCCTGTAGCTGCGCACACAGTTACTGCTGCTTATGCCCCAGCAGCAGCAACAGTTGCAGTAGCCAGGCCTGCTCCAGTGGCTGTTGCAGCTGCTGCAACAGCTGCAGCCTATGGAGGTTACCCTACAGCACACACAGCAACCGACTATGGTTACACACAGAGACAGCAAGAAGCTCCACCGCCACCACCTCCAGTCACTACACAAAATTACCAGGTAAGTGTATTTAATGGAGAAATGTTCATTTCCTATTTTTGCTGTTCTTTTTTCCTCTTGAAAAGTGGTGCAAATAAGATAAATATAAAATAAGAATGTGTATATATACAATCCTCTCAGATATCTGTTTCTTCTGCATGCAGTTAAGTTAGTAACTAAATCCTGGAAACATGCTGTATCTAGGTTGTGCAATTTGTTCAAATATTTAGGACCACATAAAAGATTTTTTGAGTCATTACATATTCTAATATAACTCTGAAATCAGGAAAGCTAAAATGAAAACAAAGAATTTCTCAAAAGAAACCATATAATACATGAAAAATCATAATGAGGGTAGCAGATTGTACAGATGCATTTTGAGTTAGTTCTCTGCTCCACATCTTTTTTTGAATTCCAGGGCTGAACATGTAAAAAATGTACCTTTTCTAAATCTTTGAGTAATCAGGGAGGCTTGAACCAAGGACTTTGAAAAAAAAACCTTAAGCACTGTCATGAGTTTTCAAGGGATTCATTCCTAAATCAGAGTATATAGAGTCTCTTGTGTTGAAATAAATGTGGTGTATAGTTGAGCAAATAGTTAAAATTTTGAAAAGCTGAATTCTATGACCTGTATAAATTATGTAATTTAAGCAATTCATTTTCCTACGTGGACCGTTCCTCTGACCAATGGAAATCTGTTCAGCCTCCTTCATTCACCCAGTTCCTAATGAGATTTCACTAAGCATTGCCCTCACATCTTTTAAGTCTGCCTTAAAGTCCATGGGGGCCCTCTTGAACAAATGTGGGATTGCGTGTTGAAGTGAGGGGGAAATAGTCCAAATTTGGGCTTGGATACTGAGATAAGATAAGGAAGCAACAGTAGGAAAGTTTCCCATACCTGTCTGATCCAGTGTTACTCGGCACTCCAGGGATACTTTTTGGGGATCACACATGCCTGTAATGGGGAGGAGAGCAGAGGAAATTCCTTCCATGAACTTTCTTATATTAACTTAGGTCCAAGCCCATATGGTTAAGGGAAAAACTAATGTCCTTGGTTTCCCCCCTGTTCTTTCAGGACTCCTATTCATATGTTAGATCCACGGCCCCGGCTGTAGCTTATGACAGCAAGCAATATTATCAGCAACCCACAGCAACTGCAGCTGCAGTGGCAGCTGCAGCGCAACCTCAGCCTTCTGTAGCTGAATCATACTACCAAACAGGTAGGTTGCATGCTTGCTTTGAAATCCTTTAAAATACATTTAATGCTTATTTTAGAGAACTCTAGCTGTTTTGTTGTGATATATTCACAAATATGCTAAATTGTTTTTTTGTTCTGCGCAGAACCTAATAAATAGTTTAGAGAAACTACCTTTTAATGGTTAACTCCTCTAAATGTGCAGTAATACTTGTAAAGAAGTGAAGGACTAGGTCTGCATGTCTTGCATTCCTCAAATGTGCAAAAGCCAGGGAAGTGCAAAAGTTTAGCCATTAACTATCTCTGCTCTTTCATCCCCAGGAAGATGCTAAATACACATAACAGAGTGGAGACCATGTAACATAATAACTTCCAGAACAGGGCTGCTGAATCGCAGGGCCAGGGGCCAAATCCAGCTCTCCTGGGATCCCATAGTCAGGCCCTCTGTGGTTCTCCTAAGGCTAATGCTACCTGTCCTTTGCCCCAACCCCTTTCCCACAACCACCAATCTTTGGGTGGTTTCCTGGCTTTTGCACAGTGTTTTCCCCATTCTAAAAGCTTGAAATGCCTCTCTTTAAGCTTAGTTAGTAACAATAAGAGCTTTAAGCTAAAATGTGCTGGTATTTTTAACCCTGCCCCCAGCCCCCAGCATTTCGCGAGGTTCTTTGAAATGCAATTTGGCTCTCGAGCTGAAAGAGGTTCTGTACCCCTGTCCCAGAATATGGCAATATGACTCTTAGTCATTCCTTAAATTCAGGACTTGTGATACTTTGCAACTCTACTGCTCATCTCTAATTGCAATGCTGAACCTTTCTTAGAATGCCTGTGTCCATGGTGGACAAGGTGTGCCCTCAGGTAGCCCTTCCTTGATGTTCTTGTAAGCATATTGCAGCCCATGTTGCAGCTTTGTCCTTAGATTGGCAAAGCAGAGTTGTGTAGGATGCTGAGATAGCATCCTCTTACTTTTATAGAAGGTCCATAAATAATGACAAAGTGGTGATGCTCAGTTATCAGAAACTTGTGGCTGCATGTTGTTATGAAGTGCTTTAAAAATACTACTAGGATCAAAGGACTCGAAATTAAGATTGACATATAAACTGGATTTATGAGTCTAGTTTCAGATTAGGATGCTTAGTTGATAGTTTCTAGTGACATTTTTTAAGGAACACAGGTACCTGTGGATGAAAAAAGGCTTGTATTTTTGGAAGCTGAACTTCGAACAACAAGAAATATACACTTCACTAGTATAAATGCTGTATGAGTTTATGTGCAGGACGCACAATACTCACTAGGTTCACCTCAAAAGAATGTGAAGTTTGCACAGTTCTTGGGTTTTCTGTCTGAAGAATATATATATATATATATATATACACATATATACACACACACACACACACTCATACATACATACACAGAGAGAGAGAGAATGTACGTATGTGTTTATATTTTAAATACATATTTTTTAAAAACTGGCTGGGATATGGCATGACTGTTTCCCAGCAATTTTGAAAGTTTGAGATGGCCTGCAGAGTCTCCTCAGCTTATTCTCTTAGCACTCAGCAGATCAGTCCATTAGTGTAGTACCCACTGAGCTAGAAAGCTTAAGAAGACTTCAGTTCATTAATATACCTGTTCACCATCTCTAGTGTCATTATCATAAATACAAGACATTCTAAGACCGAGTAAATAGTTATATAATTTACTAAGCAAAAAAAGGCCTATTGATTAGACAGTGAATTGACACAGTTATATATCAAAGAGTATAACCCTTGTTTTGTTCTCAGCACTTTGGTGTCTGTTTGCTAAGGAAAATCTTCAGCCATTCTAAATTTTAGAATGCCAGAGGCCAATCTTTTCTGTGACTGTGCCATAAATCGTGGCCAAAACATGAAAGAGTTCCAGTCTAGTGCAAGTTACTTTGCATATGCCTTGGTGTTATTTTGCCTCCAGTCTACTGAGATAGGGAGCAAGCAGCAAGGAACAGGCAGAAGTTCTTCAGGTATGCGTACATGCTTGAGGCTGTCCTGTAGCAGGTGCTTTAAATCTTTACTCTAGAAAGATAATAGAGAGAAGCAAAGGTAACATTTTAAATAAATTATTCTAATCTCATTAGCCCAATGTTTGCAATAATAGTGCAGCGCATGCTTAAAACCTATAGAAGTGCCATGTGTGAAACTTAAAGGTAGGGAGGAATTTGTGCCCTTATTTTCTGCATTGTTCAGTGATTAGATCAGGTGAAAATACATGAAATTGTTTTTTAACTTGCAATTGTTTATAGAATTATTGAAATTTTTAGCATGTAACTGTTCTTTTATCTAAATTAGCTCCAAAAGCTGCCTATAGCCAAGGAGCAACACAGTATACTCAAGCCCAGCAAACTCGACAGGTGACAGCCATAAAACCAGCCACTCCAAGTCCCGCTACCACTACTTTCTCCATATATCCTGTATCTTCCACTGTGCAACCAGTTGCAGCTGCAGCTACTGTTGTTCCCTCGTATACGCAGAGTGCTACATACAGTACAACAGCAGTTACATACTCGGGTGAGTAATGCTTAAAGAGAGAGTCTTGCACGCTAGAAATTTAATTTGGATGTCTCAGTTGATGAGGTTAGAGCTGTACGAATACTGTACCAGACATGTATGGATTCTTCAAGATAAGACAGCTGTAGACCTGTCGATGTCGGTGTTCCTCCAGTATAAGAATATATTGCTTTTGTAACTTGCTAGCAACTCCTCTCTGTGCTGATATTGCTTGGCTATCTGGATTGAGATGAAGAAGTTTGGTTTCACATTAAGTACTAATTTTGTGCATAATATGTTAATGCTGAAATGCTTCTTATTTAAAAGATAAATTCTAGGCATAAGCATTTAAAGGATAAATTCTAGGCATAAGCGTTAGGTGCTTACTTACAATATTTAAATTGTCTAATTTTAATGCACACAATTCAGATCTTTTTTTTATCATTTAAAGGTACATCTTACTCTGGCTATGAGGCTGCAGTATATTCAGCTGCATCATCTTATTATCAACAACAGCAGCAGCAGCAGAAACAGGCGGCAGCAGCTGCTGCTGCTGCCGCTGCAACAGCCGCCTGGACAGGGACCACCTTTACTAAAAAGGCACCATTCCAAAATAAACAGTTGAAACCAAAACAACCTCCCAAACCGCCCCAGATCCACTATTGTGATGTTTGTAAGATCAGTTGTGCTGGACCACAGGTACCATTTTTTTCCCGACTGTGAGGTTAATTGTTTTCTAAAATGAAACAATTTGTATATTGCAAATATTGAGGAAGTGTTCAAGACGTTTTTGACTCCATGGCTATTTCAGTTAAATTGGATTGCAATTGAAGTTGGTTCTTTTAAGTACCTTGCATTCAAGGTATATGCCAGGATCTGAAGAGCTACATTAGACTTGCCCAAGGACTCGTGCACACCCAATAGACTTGTTTAAAAAAACCAAAAAAAAAACCAGACCCCACATGACATTTTGCGAAGGATTTTTTGCAAATTTGTTTTGATTCAAAGGCCTTTTGCAGTGCAGGGACTCATAAGAAACACAAGTCTAAAGCACTTAATTGTCATCACCAGCAGGCTGTACAGAGGAAAATGAATGAGGAAGTAGGGCCATTCTGCCAGCCCTGCTGAAAGATTACTTAATTTTTTCCTCTTCACTTCTTGTTCTTTTTCTCTCGTGCTATGTCTTTTTAGATTTTAAGCCTGCGTGCAGGGAGTGTTTTGTTTTACTGATTGCACGTAACCTGTTCTGGGAGCCTTTTTTGGCTAAGGAGCAGGATACAAATACTAATTAATAATAATAATAATATAATATGGAACTAGTTTTCTGGATCTGTGGGTGCTGGGCATTGCTTAGTGTAATGTCAAACATTCTGGGTGTTGTTTCTTCTTTAGATCAAATAAATCAACCAGTTGGCCTATAATGTTTAAAGCAGGGCCCCCACAGTTTTCTACTCCCAACACCAATTTTACAGAAGGCAGACTGATGAGGCTCAGAAAGAAGTAACTCAACCAAGAAATTTGAGTACAATGTAGAGATGGGGGTCAGATCTCCAAATGCCAAATCACCTATTCCCTCCACCCAAACATAACTGCTCATTTTACAAATGACAAACTGATGATGCTCCGAGAAACACACACACACTACACATGTCCCCCCAAAAATCTCTAATCCTCATGGCAAAACAAGCCAACTACACCCCTTCTACACAACAGTTCACAGGCAAAACACCCTCTTGCTTCCCACGCCTCTTCTAGCCTCCTGGGATGCTCTGTGCCCCGATCTAGCGCTGCAGGACACTCTTTGCCACCCCTTTCCCCTTTTCTAGGTGGCTGGACATACTTCAAAACAAAGTACTGAGCTTTAGGCACCCACAATGGGGCTCAAAGGCATTCTTGGAAATAAATATGGTGATGGAGGGTAACACTTTGCTTGCTGCATCCCAGCCTCCCTGAACACACACACAACTAAATCAGGAAGGACAGGGACCCTGGTGGGTGTCAAGCGAAGAGAATTGTCTGCAGGCATGCTGAAGACCATAGGGTTAAAGTTTTTCCTTAGACATCATTTGTGATTATTCTGTTTGTCTAGGAAATGGTTGACTAATAGAAGGATATTTATAAATAACTGAACAGAATAAAATTTAAATTGAACACCTTTTATTTTACTTAACTGTGAATCTACATACGTTTTATATGGTCACGGTTTTAGGATTGGTTCGGTTGGTGTTGTTGGGTTTTCCAAACTACCAAATCAACTGCAATTATATGGTTGATTAGGGGACATGTATTTTCTGGGTACATTTCTGCCTTTTACTGTTGGAAGTCATGAGTGTAGCAGTTTTTTTGCCCTAGTGAAATCAATCTGTTAATATCTCCTATGTCTTGTTTATATGTTTTGCTTTTTCAGTAATATGACTAAGATAACAAATGTACTAATTTGTGTATTTTACACTTTTTGTGATAATTTAAACAGACTTACAAAGAACATTTGGAGGGACAGAAGCATAAAAAGAAAGAAGCGGCATTGAAAGCATCACAGAACACCACCAGCAACAGTTCTTCTGCTCGTGGAACTCAGAACCAACTGCGCTGTGAGCTCTGTGATGTGTCTTGTACGGGAGCTGATGCTTACGCTGCTCATATTCGTGGAGCCAAGCATCAAAAAGTAAGTTCCCCCTGAAACCCTCAGTTATTTCTCCAAAAGTTAATTGGGTTTGGCTTGCAAAAGGTTGTTTTGTCTAGACTTCTTAAGACAACAAGTGCAATTGGGATGATTTACACGGAATAATAATATTGTTGATTCATTATGGAGTATGTGCTCCAGAAATTAAGGCTTTTAGGTCAGCTTCAGATGTTGTGGAGGCTACCAAGCTTCTGCCATTATAAAGCTGTTTCTTAATGGCAGCAGCTTCACACAGGGCTGTAATATTTCTATTCGAATCCGTTGGGGGTTTCCCACACCCTGTAAATGAATAATTAACTGTGAACGCTATTGAAGATTCCTTAAATATACTTTTCTTTTGCTTAGAAGTACAAACAGGATTCTGTGAAGATATGTTTAGATTTGGGTTAGACCATTTTATTAACTATTTTTATTGGTGATTCTAGGTGGTTAAGCTGCACACTAAACTTGGTAAACCCATTCCTTCAACTGAACCAAATGTTGTCACCCAGGCTACGTCTGCAGCTTCTTCTTCCAAACCAACAGCTGTCTCTTCAAATATTGCAAGTAGCAGTAGCACTGTGAATTCTTCTGTTGCATCTTTGGCAGTGAAAATTCTCACTCCCTCTGCCAATGTGCTGCTTAGTACAACATCTAACAACAAAGCAACAATAGTTCCAACTAACATTGCTGTAAAGAAGATATCTACACCGAAAATCAACTTTGTTGGCAAGTATAGAAGTCTTCAGTTTAATTTTAAGATGTTTTTAATTGATGTATTAGTTTTTATTTGTTTTAATATTTTATCTATTTTGTGGTCCTTGTGTTTATATTTATTGTTGTTCCCCGCCTCGATCTGGAGGGAGAGGCAGGTTATAAATAAATTTAATATTATTATTATTATTATTATTATTATTAATGTGAAAATTAGCAAGCTTTTTATTTATTATATTTATTTGTATCCAGCCTTTTCCCTAATACTGGGACTCATTTTAAACATATTCATATATAATCTCAGAATTTAGGCATTATGTAACATCTTCACTATGATGTTGATTGCCAATGGGAATTTTGCCCCCCCCCCGAAATATTTACAAATTATTGTCTCCAGTGTTGTAGTCACAGAATCTCAAAAGTTGTAGGAAAATATTTTATATAATCTGCACTGCTCCAACATACTTTTTATTAAAGTTACTGTTGAGTATGGAGTCGCCATGTAACACATCTCCTAAAAGTTTGAATAGCATTTTCCCATAGATGTAGTGTTGATTAGACCTTGTTTGGTCAATATTTAAACCCTTGTACACAATTATTTGACCCCTTTGAGTGTTCCACTGATAAAAGCCCCAGTGTCAGGAATACAGTTTGCAATACTGAAAACACTGACTATTAGTATGACTCCTGTTAAACCAAATCATACTATTTTTAAACTTTAGTTGTTGAAAAATTGTGATCTTTATAGTATTAGTGCAAATGTGCTAGTTAGTGCAAATGTGCTATGTTTTATTTTAGGTTTTATAATGGATTTAGAGTATCTAAATTACTTTTAATGATGTATGCCAACCTACACCCATCCAAGTTATGGCAAGAAATAGTTCTAAGTGACAGCTTTAACTTGAAAATATCATGAAAATTAATTTTCAGGTTTAAATATTTTGTATTAGGAGGTAATAAGCTACAGACAACAGGAAGCAAAGTGGATGACTTAAAAGCAGTAGAAAACATCAAGACTACTCCTTCTGTTGCTGCAGTACAAACACAGGAAGTTAAATCAGATACATCCACAGAACCTGTAACTCCTACTACTCTTGCTGCTTTGCAAAGTGATGTTCAGCCAGTGGGTCATGACTATGTGGAAGAGGTATTAATCTAAAAACTTTATTGATGAAATCCAGTTATACACTACACACATTACACTTGATCTTAGCCAAAAGGTTATATAGCACGGCATAAACTGAGACTGAATGTGTTAAATTAGTTCCTGTAGCTTGAAAATATAAAATCATGCTAATATTTGCAACCTTTTTGCCATTGTATGAGGAAACTACTTAAGTATTTCTGCCAAGTATATATATCTATGTAAGTATTTGCAGTGATTTCACAACAGGTGCTTTGAGAAAAGTAAGTCGCTATGCTCATCTAGACCTATGAGCCTTCCAGGATGGTGGGTGGGGGGACAATCTCAGGCTTTCCGGCTTCCGTAATCCCCCCGCAAGTGTCCATACGCCAGCACGTTGTCCCGGAAACGCCAATGGGAATGTTCCAGTGTGGTGTGTCTTTTTTTTTCTTTTTTTTTAAGGAGAGCCTAGGTTTTGTGCAACGGTAATTAAAACAACTGTGCTAGCAGTCATTCACACTAGCACAGTGATCACGTTGAATTCTGCTTAATAATTAACTGGAAAACGGTTGATTCACCTTTAGTAGCAAAGGTGGGAATAGATTTCGGTCTCAAATATCTGAGCCCAATGGAACTTTGCTAAGGTTGATTAATACTATATAAATCATATGTTAAAATATGTGTTTTTCAGAATTATAACAAGAATGATTTCAGATTATTATAAAGTTGCACTCAGCAACAATTTTTATACTACATTTTCTTTATTCCAAAGGTACGGAATGACGAAGGGAAGGTAATTCGTTTCCATTGCAAACTTTGTGAATGCAGCTTCAATGATCCAAATGCCAAGGAGATGCATCTAAAGGGAAGGCGGCATAGATTACAGTATAAAGTGAGTTGATATTGGAACGTAAGAGGTCTAAGTTGTAACTGTATCTGTTTTAATCCGTTTCATGATAGTCGAGTAGTTTCTATTACTTGGTCTCTTCTGGGACGGAACTTTGTTAATCAGGGATTTTCTGCATATGCCCTTCACTTGCAAAGTTCTGCAAATAACAGTTCTATATTGTAGATCTGTGTGTTTCAGTCAATTCCAAATTGCTGAGATATCAGTTTACATGGATTAGGCATAGAACAGCTGAATACCATGTATTCAGCATGAGGATATTGCTTGCTTTTCTCAATTTCTAGCCTAATGTAATTCATGGCTATGGGAATAGCCATGAATAGTGGTAACTGATGATGGCTTAAATAGCTGATCAGGAAATGACAGAGAAACCTTATGCGTGTTTACTCAGAAATAAGGCCCATAAGTAATCAGTAAGTGTGTGCAGCCTGAATTGCCCTAGTTCCTCCCCACTGCCATTAGTGCCATGCAGACTGCTCTGTTTTTTCCCGTTGAAGGAGAGAAAGCTGTGGCATTGGTAAAGAGTGCATTAGTAGCACTGGGAGGTAGGGAGAAGTTGGGAAGTACATAAGAAGAGTCATGTTGGATCAGACCAAGGATCCATCTAGTCCACACAGTGGCCAGTCAGCTGTTGACCAGAAATCCACAAGCAAGACATGAGAGCAACAGAACCCTCCTACCCATGCTCCCCAGCAACTGGTGTACATAGGTATACAGCCTCTGATACTGGAGTAGCCTCCATCCTGCCCCCTAGTTAAGTGTGTTACAGTTTTGATTTTGTGTGATCGATTGGCTCTAGCCATGCAGAATAAACCTTAGAGAAAAATAAAATGAATAAAATCAAAACTCTTCACCTCTCAAATAGAAAAAAGTAAATCCAGACTTGCAAGTAGAAGTGAAGCCTAGCATCCGGGCAAGGAAGATACAAGAAGAAAAGATGAGAAAGCAGATGCAGAAAGAAGAATATTGGAGAAGGCGTGAAGAAGAGGAGCGGTGGAGAATGGAAATGAGGTAACTAGATTAAGCTTCCGAAGCCAGTGGGGTTGCTGTTGACCCCACCAGCTGTTTGAAATATTTATAAAACTTATTTAGGAAACCCGAACTACTTGTACCTGTCCTGTGGTGGTTAATCCTCTCCTCTTTTCAAAGAAATAAAATACATTTAATTTAATGTACTAAGCCACCAGGGTTTTGATTTAGCCCTATTGAAGCATTTTTGTATCCTTTTTTTCACTGTACGCTCCTGTGTGTATTTTAAAAAAGCCCTATACACTGCAGGGGTTTGTTGGATCCCAAGAGTAAATTTCAGTTCTCCAAGTTGCTTTATCTTGACACAGGTGCAACTGTGATTTGTTACAATGTTCTTTTGGGGATAAAAAGGCTATTGGGGTGGGGTATATTGGACCACTTTCATTATTTACTATGAGTCTAGTATTTATTTCGTCCAGGCATTTTTTCCTTTTCTGTTATTGAGCCCAGTATTTCATTATACATTTTAAGTTTTTGTTTTGCTTTCTTCTTTTTTTTCTCCTTCAGGGCTTCCTGGTAGCCCAATAAGGCATATAATTTAATAATGTGGGATCCAATGTACCTCAATAGTTTTTGTGTTAAATTATGGTTTTGGAATGTGGTATCAATAACATTATACTTTAATGTAAAACTGGAATGATTTTGAAGTAAGCTTCTTTCCACCTAGGACTTAAAAGAGGTTTGTTGGCTCCCAGTAGTTAATACTATTTTTTTAAAAATGATGTGCGGGAGTTAAAAGAGTATATTATATACTCATGGACTTTCAGCCCATGTAAACTATATTCCCATGAATGCTTGTCTTGGAGAACTTTATTTTATTTATTTATTATTTATTAAAACATTTATATCCCACCCTATATCACAAGGATCTCAGGGTGGCGTACAGATAAAGTCATACATATAAAATAGAACAATAAATATACAATTCTAAAACAAATTAAACCATTAATATATTAAAACCAATATGAAATTTTAAAACAGTAAAATCCAATTAAAACAAGACAGTGTGCAGACTGGTGGATTTAGCTATTAAAGGCTTTATTAAAAAGTCATGTTTTAACCTGGTGCTGAAATGAAGCCAGTACCAGCACCAGTTGGGCCTCCAGTGGGAGGGTATTCTTCAGCCAGGGTGCCACATCAGAGAAAGCCCTCTCCCATGTCCCACCATAGGGTATATCTCGTGTTGGTGGGGCATGGAGAAGGACTCCTCCGACAGATCTCAGGTATCGGGCAGGCAGATATAGGGAGAAGTATTCCCTCAAGTATCGAGGTCCCAAGCTGTTTAGGGCTTTAAACATCATTATCAACACCTCGAATTCCGATCAGAAACGTATTGGCAGCCAGTGCAATTCTTTTAAGACTGGTGTTATAAGGTCTCTATGAGATGTTCCAGTCAGCGGTCTAGCTGCTGCATTTTGCATTAGCTGCAGCTTCCGAGTCGTCCTCAAGGGCAGCCCCACATAGAGTGCATTGCAGTACACTAATCAGGAAGTTACCAGTGCATGTATTACTGTGGCTAGGTTAGTTCTGTCCAGGAAAGGCCATAGCTAGCGGATCAGCTGAAGCTGACCCCAAGTACTCCGGGTCACGGAGTCCACCTGGGCCTACAGTGACCAGGATGGATCTAGGAGTACTCTCAAGCTACGCACCTGCTCCTTCTAACTTTGGTTAGACACTAAGCATAGATGTTAAGCATAACCAACTTTTAAAAGCTTAAGAATTATTTTCCATGGATGCACTTCTTTTCCTACAACATTCAGTAGCAGAACTCCCATTTATTTAACAGAACGATAGAAGCTGCAACATCTCGTTTCTTTTAAAATATATTTTAACATAAACATTAACATTGACAACACCTGAAATAATGAATATATAGCAAATAGAATTTTTTTTATATCAGCTAAAACCTTAATATGATTTTATTCATATACTTCAGACGTTATGAGGAGGACATGTACTGGAGGAGAATGGAAGAAGAACAGCATCATTGGGATGATCGCCGTAGAATACCTGATGGAGGATATCCTCATGGACCTCCAGGCCCTCTCGGACTACTTGGTGTTAGACCCGGGATGCCACCACAGCCCCAGGGACCAGCTGTGAGTAATTTGAATGAATTTAAAAGCTTGCTCACTACAATAGAATTGTCTACTGACACCTTGCGTGTATCTCCATCTGTTTTAAGGACTAGTCCCTACTTGAAGGTCAAAGTTGCAAACTGTTTTGACAGATTACTGTAGTTAGTATGTGTGGTCATAAGAGAGCGTTGGCTATTGGATGATGCAGAAATGAAATAAATAAGTGCCAGCCAGTGTGAGGTGTTGCTGTGTGAAATATATGTTGATATCTCCTGGAGCTAATAGCCATGTCTTTCTTTATTAAAATGCTATTATTATTATTATTATTATTATTTATTAACCTTGCTGGCTGGTTAATAAATAAAGAACTATAAATAAAGAAAATACTGGGTGGTATGTGGACAACGTTTGTATCTCTGCAACTATGGCTAGAGTGCTAGAAGGAAAGCAGTCTCAACAAAGCTAACTTACAAGTTTGTGATGGTAGTGTGTTCTTTACTTAATAAGAGTGTATATTGAGTGTATGATTTTATTTTAAGTGCTTACTTGCTATGAGACCATGTTATTAATAGCAAGGCTATTCTTGAATAAATCATTTTCCCTTTCATGTGCTTGTGCAATCACACATTTGAGTGTGTGAACAGTTAGACACAAATACAGGAAAGTTCTAGAGATCTGACTGAAGCCAAAGCACGTATGTCCCCCCTTGCTGACAGTCAGGCAAGAATCTGTTGCTCAGGTGCCAAGGAGTACCAATAGCACTTTCTCTGTTCTTCCCTAAGCACTGCATAGTCAGCACAAGGCTCTTTACTCTGAGATACTTTTGCTTCTAGACTTGCTTTGCTTGAAGATTGCAGAAACCAGCTCCACCCACCCTTTGTATATTCTTGGTGGATGAGTTCAGTGTATGGAGCTGGGGAATGAGCTGTAAAATGAATATTTACTATGGAGTATAGGTCCCTACCATTGATATCCACTCCTTGTGCCCTCTTCTTGGAAAAACCATGCATCATAGAAATATGGCAGGAGGACTCAGGCTTCCAAAAAGCACCAAAAAAAGAACCAATATTGGAGGCTTTCAAATGTATGTGACACAGGTACCACCACTTGAACCCCCAGCAAAGCACTTTCAGGAAACAGAGAAGGCAAGTGCCCCTTCCTTGAGGTTGTGGTGGACAATTTGGACAGTTCTGGTCACCACACCTAGAAAAAGATATTGTAGAGTTGGAAAAAGTGCAACTGAAGTGATCAAGGGCCTGGAGCATTCCCCTGTGAGGGAAAGTTAAAACAGCTGGGATTGTTTAGCTTGGAAAAAAGGAGTCTAAGGGGAGACCTGAGAGAGGTGTACAAAATCATGCATGGTGTGGAGAATGTGAATAGGAAGACTTTTTTCTCCCTCTCTCATGATACTGGAACCCGAGGTCATCCACTGAAGATGATTGGTAGGAGATTCAGGACAGTTCAAAGGAAGGACTTCTTCATACAGTGCAAAATTAAACTGTGGAATTCACTGCCACAAGATGTAGTGATGGCCACCAATTTGGATGGCTTTAAAATGGGTTGGATAAATTCCTGGAGGCGAAGGCTATCAATGGCTACTAGTCCTGATGGCTATGTGCTACCTCCAGTTTCAGAGGCAGCAAGCATATATACACCAGTTACTGGGGAACATGCGTGGAAGGGTGCTGTTGCACCGTGTCTTGTTTGTATATCCCTGGTTGGCCACTGTGTGAACAGAGTGCTGGACTTGATGGACTGATCCAGTATGGCTCTTCTTATGTATGACTCCAGTCCTTGAAGGTATAGAGCAGGGATAGGCAACGTAGTGCCCCCCAGATGTTTTGAATTATAATTCCTACAAGTCAGAGCCAGCATGGCAAGTAGTTGGGGATTATGGAAGTTCTAATCTAAACATGTGGAGGGCACCTCATTGTCTACCACTGGAGTATAGTGTGATTTCTGATAGCAGGGCATTCCTCCTTAAATGGAAAAGTTCAAAACACTGTCTTCAGTGGCAAGAGATCTTAGGGATCTGTTCCTCCACTACTTGCCCAAACTACACTTTGAGGCCACAGCCAGCAAAGGGAACATCATGATAGCTTAAATGAGGCGGCAATGCTCTGGCATCTTATATTTATTTATTTATTTATTTATTTATTTATTACATTTGTATACCGCCCCATAGCCGAAGCTCTCTGGGCAGTTTACATAGATTAAAAACAATTAAAAGCAATATACAAAAATTAAAACAGCAAAAACATACAACATACACACAATCTGTACATTTAACACTACTACAACACTTCAAAAAGCTACCAAAACAAAACAAACCCAGGCTCCTCAGATATTGCCAATTGCCTGAGAGAAGAGGAAAGTCTTGACCTGGTGCCGAAAAGATAACAATGTTGGCGCCAGGTGGGCCTCGTCGGGGAGATCGTTCCACAATTGGGGGGCCACCACAGAGAAGGCACTCTCTGTTGTTGCCGACCTCCGAGCTTCCCTCGGAGGAGGCACTTGGAGGAGGGCCTTAGATCAACATCTAGTGTTGATCTTAGATCAACATAGTGTTCGGGTAGGTTCATGTCGGGAAAGGCGTTCCATCAGGTATTGTGGTCCCAAGCCGTGTAAGGCTTTATAGGTTAAAACCAGCACCTTGAATCGGGCTCGGAAACATACAGGCAGCCAATGAAAGCGGGCCAGAGTAGGTCTTATATGTTTGAACCTACTGGTTCCGGTTATCAATCTGGCCGCTGTATTTTGCACAAGCTGCAGTTTCCGAACCACCTTCAAAGGCAGCCCCACGTAGAGTGCATTGCAGTAATCTAACTTGGAGGTTACCAGAGCATGGACAGCTGAAGCCAGATTATCCCTGTCCAGATAGGGACGTAGCTGGGCCACCAACCGAAGTTGGTAGAAGGCACTCCATGCCACTGAGGCCACCTGCGCCTCAAGTGACAGAGATGGTTCTAGGAGAACCCCCAAGCTACGAACCCGCTCCTTCAAGGGGAGTGCAACCCCATCCAGAACAGGTTGAACACCCTCCATCCGGTCAGCGGAACCACCCACTAACAGCGTCTCAGTCTTGTCTGGATTGAGTTTCAGTTTATTAGCCCTCATCCAGTCCATTGTTGCAGCCAGGCACTGGTTCAGCACATCCACAGCCTCACCTGATGAAGATGAAAAGGAGAAATAGAGCTGCGTGTCATCAGCGTACTGATGACAACGCACTCCAAAACTCCGGATGACTGCACTCAACAGTTTCGTGTAGATGTTGAACAGCATGGGGGACAAAACTGACCCCTGCAGAACCCCATACCGGAGAATCCACGGGGCCGAGCAATGTTCCCCAAGCACCACCTTCTGGAGCCGACCCCCCAAGTAGGTGCGGAACCACTGCAATGCAGTGCCTCCCACTCCCAATTCAGCCAGTCGTCCCAGAAGGATACCATGGTCGATGGCATCAAAAGCCGCTGAGAGATCAAGGAGAATCAACAGAGTCACACTCCTCCTGTATTTCTCCCGACATAGGTCATCATACAGGGCGACCAAGGCTGTTTCTGTATCAAACCAGGCCTGAAACCCAACTGAAATGGATCCAGATAATCGGTCTCATCCAAGAGTGCCTGGAGCTGGCTCGCAACCACCCGCTCCAGGACCTTGCCCAGGAATGGAACATTTGCTACTGGCCTGTAGTTATTAAGATTTTCAGGGTCCAGGGAAGATTTCTTTAGGAGTGGTCTCACTGCCGCCTCTTTCAGGAGGCCTGGAACCACTCCCTCTTGCAAAGAGGCATTAATCACTTCCCTGGCCTAGCCAGTTGTTCCATCCCTGCTAGCTTTTATTAGCCAAGAGGGGCAAGGTTCCAATATGGAAGTGGTTGCACGAACCTGTCCAAGCACCTTGTCAACGTCCTCGAACTGCACCAACTGAAACTCATCCAAGAAAACAGGACAAGCCTGTGCTCTGGATACCTCACTAGATTCACCTGCTATAACACTGGAGTCTAAGTCCTGACAGATGCCAGAGATTTTATTCTGGAAGTGCCCAGCAAATGTATTACAGCGGGCCTCAGATTGTTCTACCATGTCCTTGGGGCCAGCATGTAAAAGCCCCCGGACAACTCTGAAAAGCTCCGCTGGGCGGCAGGTTGATGATTGAATAGTGACAGCAAAGTATGGGTTTTTTTGCTGCCCTCACTGCCCCTGAATACAGCTTACCATAGGCACTTACCAGTGTTTGATTGCATCCATCAGGAGTTCGTCTCCATCTGCCCTCAAGCCGTCTCCTGTTTTGTTTCATCACTCTCAGCTCTGGGGTATACCACGGAGCCGTTTGAGCTCTACACAGGAGAGGGCGCTCAGGAGCAATCGTGTCAACTGCCCGGGTCATTTCTGCATTCCACGGATCAACCAGGGTTTCGACAGGAGAGCCAGCCCTATCAGCCGGAAACCTCCCCAGAGCCCTCTGGAAACCATCTGGTTCCATTAGCCTCCGGGGGCGGATCATCTTAATGCGTCCCCCACCCTTGCAGAGGGGAAAAGCCGCTGTATCTGTCCATCTCTCCCTTCTACCTCAGAGAATCTCTGAAGGTAAACTGGATGCACTATCCTTGTTATGACTCTTGACATCATCCCCACTGTGCCCACAAGTATGATTCTTGGTTGACAACGTCAATTTTGGGCCTAACACAATGCCTGATGCCCTTCAAATATCCTAAGCTTCTGTTGATGCTCCAGTCATTAGCTCCAAGGACCACTTCCCCCCCACTTCAGGATTTCTATTCTGAGGGTAGAGAATAAGTTGCTGTCCATTGTTCTCAACTTGGCGTCAGTGCTTGAGATCGAAGAGACAGTCACCTTTGAAGAAGAGATGTTCAGTATGCAAGTACACACAGTCCTCCAAAAGCTTACGAATTCTAGGTCCAATGTCTGAACTATGGAAGTCTCTCAGAGTCCATTACTCCTGATCTGTTTCCAAGTCTCTCCCCCCCCCCCCCCCACGAATAAGTTACAACCAATAGAGGGATGTCTCCTTATAGGAGTCTTAAAGTAGATCATTGGCCTGCACTTGGACTCCAGACATTCAGGAGTCCAAGTGTAGACATTCCCAGTAGATATTTGGACAGTGCTGTTCTCAAATAAATGGGCTTCCTGTTGCTTGCCAAATTGTATTTTATTCTTTCACAGATTAACCTGCAGCTTCTAAGGTAAGCTTTTGATACCACCCCAAGCCAAACTTTTAGGCTAGAGCTGCAAAACAACTGCAACGATGGGCTCCACCTTTCAGTGCTTGGAGATTCATCATGTACAAATGGACACTGACTTTCTGATTAGCAAGGCTGTGCCGTAGAATTAATTCCTTTGCTGGCTTTGCTTCTCTTGAGGCGGCCTAAGGACCTGCAGCTACTAGGAGCAAAAAGGGTCATAGAACCAATTCTCATATTCAAACAAAACAGGATGTTCCACTCTATGTATTAAATGGTCCTAAAAGGAGAGGGAACTACATCCAATTCTTGGTCTTGGAGGATGAAAGTCTTCAGTAACACCTGAGAGTTCTGGATTGTGCACCCTCTTGTCAGGTAGTGTTGGTTTGCAGTTCTGGGCTGAAAGATGCCTATTTTCACAACACAAATGTGCCAGCTCACAAGTTTACTACAGAGGGTAGACACTATGTGTATCCAGTTCTGCTATTTGGTCTCCACAGTACCCAAGTGTCTGGCTGCAAAAAAAGTTGCCGTGTGTTACCTTGTATAGGATATCTTCTGCTTGATGCCAACATGAGTAATATTTTCCATTGAATTGTGGATGATGTCCACATCCTCTTGGGAGATCTTGGGCTGGTGGTCAATGTAACAAAGCCCTCATTTGTACGTTCACAATCCAGTTTGTTGGAGCCATTTGCAGCGCCAAAGAGGGAGGTAATTTCTATTCATGAACAGAATGCTATTCTGACAGTCATCCAAGTGAGGATATTAAGTGACTACTTGGGTTGATGGACTCAGCAGCCATTATTCCATATATGTAGTTGTACATGAGGCCTTCGAACAGTCTTCGCCAACCAGGTGCCCACTACATGCTTTGGACTCCATTGCCCAGCATTCCTGGCCATTGGCTATGCTGGCTTGTGCTGATGGGAGCTGAAGTCAGAAACATTTTGAGGGTACGTTTTTGAAGAAGGCTGCGCTAGAGACTATGACTACTATTGCGCAACGACTCTTACAGGACTTGATGAGGAGATCGCATCCAGTATGAAGGAAATGCACTTTGCTCCTCCAGTTGCTATTACAATTGATAACACAATTGTTGGGCCATGCTTTATACATTTTAGAGTTAATGAGACCTGGGCAAATATCCAGTATTTTTGGATATTGGCCTTATTTCAACCTATGTTGCTAAGGGGTTGCCACTATGCAGAATTGTAACTGAAAGCATAGTTATGAAGTACTATATATTAACAAATGTCAGGAGAGGAGGGATTTGGTAGCCTTCTGGATGAACTGAACACTCTTCCTCTTTTGGTACTAGTGTTAGCAGTCTCATCAGTTGCTATCTACATAGCTGCGTTAGCAGATTCACTGAACAGCAGAAATGTTCTGCTCCACAAATGGTCCTTAATCCCAGATTATTTGGGTTTCATCTTCAGGAAGGGCAGCAGAGAAGAACCAAAGAGCGCAACTGTTCTGTAGCTAAGTATGATAAAGCCAATGATTCTTGTGGGGTTGAGTGCTTTCGTGATCTCTAGGCAGAACCAGCTTGAATTTTAGATGCATGCTGATCAGCAACTGCCTGATTTAACCCTGGCTTTACACAGCTTCTCCAGTTACTATGTCTACATTGGTAGACACAGACACACAAACACAAACAAAACCTTCTCTACAATCAAGGGCATAGAGCTTGATGCAAAGTTTCTGCTCTAATCCTTCACAGCTCTTTGTTCAATAGGATTACACATTTCCTTAAAAAAAAATTTTTTTTTAAACCCACTAGAATTTTCACCTAAAGGGGAACTATTTTGAAAGATCTATCTATTGGTTCAAAAGCTGGCATATAAATCCAAAAATGAAACATATTATGATACTGGTCCTAACACAGGGAGCTTGAGCCTTTGAACAAGAATCTGCCTGGCTTTTTGATATCCATCCTAAGGCCCTGGAACTGCTTTCTTCCTTTAAAATCCACCCCAAATTTATTTTATATTTTATTTAGCAACTTATTTTTAAAAATTATTATTATTATTAAATTGTTACTTTGTCAAAGTTCTTCTTCGTGGTCTCTGTGCATCACACATATGGGCTCGCGCCGGCGCCGAGCCCCGTTCGGGAAACTTCGATAGCTAGCCTAGCGTTTTGGCGGGAACCCCTCCTCCCACCATCCTATTGTGCATGCTCCGGGTTCCCGCCTACCTCAGTTCTTCGACCACTTCGCTGATCGCCTCGCGGGAGACTTCCTCTTCAAAATCGTTTGTAGATCTTCTGTAAAAATAGAAAATAGTTTATAGTTAGCTTAGTTGTTAGTTTTTCTTCATCGTTTTCTCTCATTATATATATATAAATAATAATAATAATAATAATAATAATAATAATATATAGACTCTTTGATAGATTTAGGCTTATGGCGCAGTCCGCACTTTTTAAGCATTGCTCGAAGTGTCGAGCGAAATTAATGCTGACGGACGGACATTCTTTATGCCTTCTGTGTCTCGGGGAGGGACATATTGTTGATGCATGCCCCCATTGCATGACTTTTTCTCGACAAACTCGTCGTAATCGGGCAGATAGACTCCGTAGTTTACTCTGGAGCAAGGCCCTCTCTGCGGTCGATCGCCCTCGCCCCACGGTGAGTGAGTCGGACCAGGCTACCCGTCCTTGCCCTCCACCGATGGCAGCGGACCAGTCTACTCGACCTCGGCCTTCACAGATGGAATCTGAAACCACCTCTGGGGAGCGTCGGCACACGCCAGTAAACTGCTCACACCCAGCATCACCCAGCTCGACCCCAGTTTGGGTTGCAGCTGAGGATTCAGTGGCAGAGGCTCCCGTGAGGCCACCTTCCTCGCCGCATGCTAAGGCCCCAGCTAAGAAGGGCCACAAGATTAAGACTAAAGACAAGACCAAGTCGTCGACGGCACATCCAGGAAAATCGTCGGTACCGCTGTCGAAATCGAAGTCGACGCCGTCGATGCCGTCTTCGAAGCCGTTGACGCCGATACAGACCAGACCGGCATCGTCGCCGATACCGCCTGCATCTGTACCACGCGAATCTCGCCGTTCGGCTCCAGAGGCTACCAGAGCGGCATCCCTACCTCCACGGTCATCGGTGCTGTCCCCATTACAGGAGGATTGCTCGTCGGAGATTGATCTTATGGATACAATTCCTCTAGATCAAGCCACCCTTCTCGACACCGAGTGCCACATTGTTCTCGATACCGAGCGCCACGACGTTCTTGCGACAGAATTACCAGCGTCTCAGATGTCGAGGATGTCCGGGGGTAGTACCTATCGCTCTTGCTCCCGTTCGAGGTCTCGCTCCCGTAATTGGGACGCCTACTCTGATCACTCCCACAGCCGTTCGCGACGCTACCACGAGCCTCGGTTCCGCTTTGATCCCTGCACAGGTAAACGACTTATGCGAACAGCTCCAACAGAACATGCTGTGGTTGTTCCGGGCGCAGCTCGAGGCCGAAGACAGGCTGTGGCACCGGTTGCGCTTTCGGTACCGGACCAAGGGGGAGCGCCATCACCGACGTCGTTTGACGATTACGCCTCCGACACTTCTTCAGTTCCATCGCCGGCGCCGTCGGTACCGTCACCTTCCGACGGTGTGGAGGCCACTGACAGGGCTTCCCCGTCGATGGAACTCGGTACCTTTTCGGATCAGATGTTGCGAATGGCGCAATCTCTAGGTATCGATTGGCAGCAGCCACAAGATAACGTCGACGACAAAATTTTCAATGTTATGTACTCGGATCCGGTACCGCAACTTACGTTGCCAATCGTACCAACATTGCTTAAAACAGTGCAACAGTCTTGGACAAATCCTGCTACGATTGGACCAACATCAAAACGACTCGACGCTCTATACAAAGTTAAGGAATCAGATGCGCCATTCTTGTTTCTGCACCCGAAGCCAAATTCGATCGTCGTGGAATCTTCGCATGGGAAAACCACCAGAAATCACTCTGCTCCCACTGACAAGGAGGGACGGAAATTGGATGCTTTCGGTCCGCGCATCTACTCTTCAGCGGCCCTAGGGATAAAGGTGGCAAATTACCAGGCCATGATGGCCCGGTACCAACTTTTTCTCTGGGAGAAGATTTCCACTTTGACGGATTACCTGCCAGATGACCAGCGTGACCTGGCTCGTGTTTTTCAAGCTGAAGCTGCCAGACTATCCAAGCAGCAACTGACTACATCCCGTCATCAGACCGACTGTGTAGCAAAGGCGATGGTAGGAGCAGTAGCCCTGCGCCGCCATGCCTGGCTTCATTCCTCCAACCTGCCAGTGGAAACTAAGTCCCGTATAGAAGACCTGCCATTTGATGGCGAGGGACTCTTCAACTCCACCACAGATAACACCATGGACATTATCCACAAGGCTAAGATGACGGCGCGCAAGATGGGCCTTCCTGCTCAGCAGCAACAGCCTTACCACTCTCAGCACTGGTACCGTCCCATCCCATATCAACCACGGCAACAACAAGACCGTTCTCAGCAGTACCAACCTCAGCAGCCTCAGTCCTCCTTTCAACCTAGAAGACCATCCTCGCATTTCAGCAAGTCTCGCAGACGGCACAACACTTCTAAATGGCGCCTTTGACTTCCTTCCCACTCATCTGTTGCCAGGGGATCCTGCCAACAGATTGCAACCCTTTCTACCAATGTGGAACAACATTACCACAGACCGTTGGGTTCTAACCACCATTTCCAATGGATATCTCGTAGAGTTCCAAGCCCTTCCTCCTATCGGCACCGTAAAATCCACTCCACCTTCTCCAGCGCTCCTTCAGGAGACAGCAACACTCCTAGAAAAAGGAGCGATCACTCGGGTTTGGCCAAGTCACCTTCAATCCGGCTTTTACTCGCAATATTTCACGGTACCGAAAAAGGACGGGGGACTTCGCCCTGTCATGGATCTCAGGCACTTGAACAAGTTCATAAGACCAAAAAAGTTTCGCATGGTGACCCTGGCACAGATCCTACCGTTCTTAAAATCAGACAGATGGTTTACACTCATGGACCTAAAAGACGCCTATTTCCACATCGCGATTCACCCATCTCCTCGAAAGTATCTAAGATTCCTCGTGGGAAATCAGGCCTATCAGTTCTCAGTACTACCCTTCGGCCTTTGGACCGCACCACGGGTTTTCACAAAATGTATGGCCACGGTATGTGCCCATCTACGATCACAAAATGTAGAATTGTACCCGTACCTGGACGACTGGCTCATCGTGTCTCCATCTCATTCCCAAGCACTTCACGATGTCCAGTTAGTCACGTCGCTCCTTGCCAGTCTCGGCCTGCAAATAAACAGGGACAAATCGGTTTTTCAACCTACGCAAAGGATTCAATTCATAGGAATACTCCTCGATTCTACCATTGGACGTGCGTTCCTTCCCACAGAGCGCAGGCATACCATACAAGCTCTTGCCACGCGCATTCGTCATACTCGTCGGACAACGGCCTTCCGGGTTCTTTGCCTGTTGGGTCTCATGGCCTCTTCGGTGTTTGTCGTACGTTGGGCTCGTCTCCACATGCGCCCTCTACAGCAAGTTCTCTTGCAGCACTATTATCCAGGGCAGAACCCTCACAGGGTGATACTTACCATCCCAAGTGCTGTCGCTGTCTCGCTCCGATGGTGGTCCACCATGCCACATCTGTCTCAAGGGCTCCCATTCCATCAGCAAGGCCCGTCCCGCGTCGTCACGACAGATACATCCTTGAACGGGTGGGGTGCACATATCAACGACCTAAACATCCAAGGAAAATGGTCATGTTCGGAGGCATGACTACACATAAACTTACTGGAGCTACTTGCTGTAAAACGAGCTCTCCATGCATTCCAACCCCACTTACGAGGCCACCATGTTCGTATCCTGTCCGACAACACCGTAGTGGTGTGGTACCTAAACAAAGAAGGTGGAACCCGCTCCCCTCGTCGTCTTCACATGACATTGGACATCCTCCATTGGGCCATTCGCCGGAGGATCTACCTATCCGCTCTGCACATTGCGGGTACAGACAACGTGAAGGCAGATGCCCTCAGTCGAGAATTCACCGACACCCACGAATGGGAATTGTCCCGGGAGATACTACCTCACCTCTTTGCGAAATGGGGCACACCCTCCATAGACCTCTTTGCAACCTCTGTCAACACCGCCTGCCAAGCCTACTGTTCACGGGCAGGGATTGGACATGCGTCGCTCGGAGATGCCTTCCAGTGGGACTGGTCCAAAGGCTTCCTCTATATGTTTCCACCATTCCCACTAATAGCTCAAACGATTGCCAGGGCCCACAGATATTGCGTGGACGCTATTTTAGTGACACCCTGGTGGCCGAGACAACCGTGGTTCACACCACTGCTTCGTCTAGCGAGACACCAGTTCTGGCATCTCCCCGGTGTTCCACACCTGTTGTCGAAAGCCGAGGGCAAAATATTGCACCCGGACCTCCGATCTTTAAACCTCACAGCTTGGAGGATCCAACCAAATGGCAAACTCTAAATGTACCCCCTGGCTTACGTTCCATCTTCGAGGCTTCCACAAAACCCTCTACGAGAGCTTCATGTGCCAGGAAGTGGAAGCGTTTCCAAGACTTTGCAGCGGAAAAAGGGTTCCATTATCTGGATGGCCCCATATCGGGTGTCATAGACTTCTTATACTCCCTTCACGCGGATGGGTTGAAACCCTCCTCCATAAAAGTGTATTTATCTGCCATTTCTGTACACCACAGCAAGATTGATGGTTTTTCTGTTTTCACCCATCCAGTCGCGAAAACTTTTATGAAGGGTCTTCATAATTTGTTTCCATTATTGCGTCTGATAGTCCCTCAATGGAGTCTATCGGTGGTTTTGACGGCGCTCACGGCAAAACCGTTCGAGCCAATGGCAACTGTGGATTTTCGCCTGCTGACTTTTAAAACGGTCTTCTTAGTTGCCATCACGTCAGCTAGGCGTGCATCTGAACTCTCAGTTTTGCTGGTGAATCCACCTTACACTCAATTTTTTCCAGATAAGGTTGTGTTGCGTCCTGGGCCCTCGTTTGTTCCCAAGGTTTCCTCTACGTTTCATCTTAACCAGGACATTATTCTCCCTACTTTTTTTAAGGCATCTACTGACCCTTTATGTTCCACGTTACACGCCCTAGACGTTCGGCGGGCATTAGCCTTTTATAAGAACAGATCGGCTTCATACCAAAAATCTGACACGTTATTTATCTGTTATGGAGGTAAGACTAAGGGGTTAGCAGTTTCTCCTCAACGCCTTTCCCGTTGGATTGTGGACACTATTGTTCCTGCCTACAAGGTACTCGGCAAGGTGCCACCCACTTCCTTTACAGCGCACTCCACAAGGGGACAAGCCACCTCTACTGCCATGTCCCATGGCTTGTCCTCCACCTTTGTAAAGCATTACTGGCTTGACACGAGAGCAGCACGGGACGCTTCCTTTGGGAGAGCTGTCCTTTCTTCTATCTGCCAATAACTCACCAGCGTGCTCACCCTCCTCCGGTAAGTCTGGCTGATTAATCGCCCATATGTGTGATTCACAGAGACCACGAAGAAGAAATGCAGGTTGCTTACCTGTAACTAGTTCTTCAAGTGGTCATCTGTGCAGTCACACAACCCACCCACCATCCCCTCTTAGCAACGCTGTGTGTATGCAAGAGGTTCCATAAGTGTGTGTTTTCTGACTATGTTTTTACCTTGGTTGCGAGGCCAATGCGGTCTCAGAGAACTGAGGTAGGAGGGAACCCGGAGCATGCGCAATAGGATGGTGGGGGGAGGGGTTCCCGCCAAAACGCTACAGTTACAGGTAAGCAACCTGCATTTCTAGAACCTTTTTGCATTTAGGCCTGCGCAGGTGTACTTGTGATTGCATATTAGACACTTGGAGAAAACCACTTACAAGTAAGCAACTTCTATATCATGAGTGTTCAGGTTTGAGTTTGTCTACCTAAAGAAATGTTCTGTTTGCCTTTGAAATTGGCACTTTTTGTTAGTAAAGCAGATCAATGATATCTCCCTCCTTTCTTATGCATTTGCTGCCACATACTTTGGAGGCGGAGGGGACACTTGGGGTCTGCAAATTATGTCTGGACTTAGTAGCCAAGCATTAGTTTCTACTAGCCATGTTTGAAATCAAGTTCCACAATGCAATAATATTATATACATGTATCAAAAAAAGTATAGATTTTGGCCAATAAGGTGCCTATTTTATTTTTTCTGTCTAAGAAACGCTATTACATAAATGAAGATAAAATGACTAGTTTCTCAAGGAGGAATCCCATTGCACCTTAAAGACCAAACTTCTTTTGTTGCATGACTTCAATCTTATGCATATTTATTGGGGAATACACTCCATTGAATCCAGTGGTGCTTACGTCTGAGTAAATATGCATAGGTTCAACTTGTAGAATATGCTGAAAATTTGCTTAACAAAGGATTTTCTTCTGCCAGCAGATATGCAACCTTTTGCTTTTAATTAGAAATAAAACAACTTTACAAAGACGTTTTACCATTCAAATGGTTAATCTAAGTAGAAACTGAATCAAAAAGTAGGGAAGAGTTATGTAGCCTGTTTGATTACTTTCCTCACTCATTCTTTTGTTTATTTTTGGTGTTTTTATCCTGTGCAATTTAAGTTAGTGTGAAATGTTAGAGCTGAAAGTGCTTTTCCCTTCATTGACTGCCAGAGTTGCAGACCAAAAGAGAGAATCTGCCTCCATTCTCCCAACTTTGTTTTTTAATCTGGAATCTCTGCTTATGCCATTTGATCAGCATAGATAAGACTGAACAAACATTATTCAACTGAGAGTTTGGCTCAGATTCCTGTGTTTCCCACCTTTTGAATTTGAACCAATCTGTGAAAGCCTTACTCTTTATCACCTCAGCTATTTGCCAGAGCAGGGAAGGGCCAGTATTGCCCTGGTGAGTGGTTTTGTTAATTTCTTAATTTCTTTGTAAGTGCTCTAATTCTGTATATAAATTCTCTTGATATACTTTTGTTTTAAAAACCTTCGGTCAATAATTTAAATGAAATGGCAAGGAACATGAAGTGTATTAGGGAACATAACTGAATTTTACAATCACTTTCTGTTTTTTAAGCCTCTGCGTCGACCAGATTCATCAGATGACCGTTACGTAATGACCAAACATGCAGCTATCTATCCAACTGAAGAGGAACTCCAAGCAGTTCAGAAGATTGTTTCTATCACTGAGCGTGCACTGAAACTTGTATCTGATAATATGACTGACAATGAGAAAAGCAAGAGCAAGGAAGGAGATGATAAAAAAGAGGGCAGTAAGGATAGGTATGTTTTGCTCTTTTATTACATCACACTTGTTCCTCATTGAAGTTGAGTTTCCAGCAGTCATTGTGTTCGGACAAGGAATAAGACAAAATGGAGCCATGATTTGGCCTTTACTTCATGCTGCCCTCTTGAATTCCCTGGGCAGTATCCAGCAGGGCTGTTAGCATACACAGTTAACATAGTGCTTGCAAAAGTGACCTCTACTGCATCAATTGTGTAAGTTGGTGCAACATTTTTTCCTAGAAAACCTTCATACCAGCTTATGCAATTAGTGTTGCACTAGAGGTCGGTTACGCTAGCGCTATGTCAATTGCATAAGCATAGTAGTCCAGTTGGACATTGCCCAGGGAATTCATTGTGAGCCTATTATCTAGGCTCTTGCTTACCCTTACCTTCAAAGTACCTTCAAACCAGAGAGCTTGGTTTCTGTGCTCAGAATAATGAATCCCTCACTGTTTGCCAATGGAAGAGTTCCTTTGCCGGGCAAGCATTCTCCAGAAGCAGCCAGGAGAATGCAAAACAGCAACTGCCCTTTTGCTCTGACAAAAATGGTATTTCAGCAGAGCAATAGATTCCTGTAAGCTGAACCCATACTTTTACTGATGGTGGGGAAGAACTCAGCCCAGAGCCCCACTCAATCCCAGAAGCACCTAGTGGTTGACAAAACGTGTTATTACCCTCCTTAGTTGATTAGTTCTCGCCCTACCCCGCTCCCAAAACCTGTGTGATCTGCACAAATTCAGAATTTGGTGTGAGATTCAAGACACAAAAGAAAGTATTACTTTGCACAGTGCATAGTTAAACTATGGAATTCACTATCACAAGATGTAGTGATGGCTTGAAAAGGGGGCTAAACAAATTAATGGGAATAAGGCTATCAGTGACTATGTATTACCTCCAATATAGAAGGTAGTTTACTTCAGAATTCGAATTGTTGGGGAAGATGAGCAGGAGGTATTGTGCCCAAGTCCTGTTTGTGGTCTTCTCAAAGGCATATGGTTGTCCACTGTGAAAACGGAATGCTGGATTAGATGGACCTTTGATTTCCAGCAGGGATCTTTTTCCCCGTAATGGTGCCAATATCTGCACTGTACATACACACAGTACATACAGCCCTGATAAAGCTCTATATTATTACATATTGAGGTCTTTCGTTGCAATATGATTGTTTTCTTGAAGTAATGATTAAGATTTGAAATACTTGCTCCTCACAGAAACTTTATTTTTATACAGAGCCTTGAAAGGAGTGTTACGAGTGGGAGTGTTGGCTAAAGGTTTGCTTCTCCGGGGAGACCGGAATGTCAATCTTGTCTTGCTATGTGCAGAGAAACCCACAAAGACATTGTTGAGTCGTATTGCTGAAAGTCTGCCCAAGCAACTTGCCGTATGTATGGTCTTGAACTTTGGTCTGTGCCTTTTGAAAGATCAATCCAGGGCTCTGCCAGTCAAATTTCCTGAATGTCCTAATTTACTTTAAAGTAGGTGTATTAGTTATTAACTACTTTTGAAATACTAGTGGGAACCTAAAAAACAACATTGCAGCTTATCACCAGCCTCTAACAAGAGTGCTCCTATTCAGGACTCCCTCCAGCCTGTATAACAGGAGATCTTCTGACTCTTCTGAAATCTTCCCCCGCTGTGCTATAAAAGATTTGGTGCCTGTGGATGATGGTGCAGGCTGAGGTTCTGGAGAATGGGAAAGGGAAGTGTTCTTCTTTCTTCCCTCTCTTCTGAGCCCCCCACACAAACCTCATAATGCTCTTCTGGTAAGCTTTCCCTCCAGGATACTATAAATTCATAAGGGCTCAGTTGGAACCTGTTTTTTCTCATATTCTATTTTCCTGGCCTCACCCCCTTCCAATTGATGCCCTCAACAAACCGTGAATTTTGAAAGAAAACAGGCTGTCATTGGGCTGGTTTTTTACTACTGACATTTTTTTTAAACAAAATATACTTCTGCATACCTGGAGAGATGCCTGAGTGTGCAGGAAAAACTACCTTGAGTGGTCCCAATTCACTTCCAAACATCACTGCCCAAACTTGGCATTAGAGTGAATTAATTTAATGTTCCATGGAAAGTTCTCTCCAAGATCCATTGGATAACTAAATTCAGTGTGCAAGTTCGAAACTATTGCGTGTATGACGAAATTAACTCTTTTCTGTTAGGCTATGGTAACTTCTTTTTTGCAGGCTAGATTTGGCTCTCTTATATCTGACTTACTATTACAGCCCATATTAACTCCGGGCCAGGGTGAACTAAAGTAACTAAACTTTAGAACTGTTTATAATATGTTTGTGCAGGAAGCAAAAATATTATTCTGCAGTAGAACCAGAAGAATGGCCAAAATGTTTTCAATGTAACATTTTGGACTTAGGGATTGGTGTCTGAAGGAATTAAGTGAGCTCCCATACATACTTTGAATTACTTGATACTCATTCCTTCCTTTAAAGAAGGAAAGCAAGAACAGTGTCTGTAGGCAGTCAGATTGATCTCAGTTTTACATTAGGGCTTGCTACACTTGGAAGTGGGTTGTCTTTAAAAACAAAACATTTAGACTGTAGAAAATCCTGCTTTAGAAAAAATTCTAACATTCCACAGCTGGGGTGGTCCGTTTTAGCAACAATAGCAAAAATCTTATGAACTCGAAAGATTTCACAAATTTATTGTGGTTTATGCTTCTGGGCTAGGGCCAAACTACACATTACATAGGATATCAGTGATTGGATCTCACAGCCAATATTTTCCCTCCAAAAACAGTTGCAAGTGCCTTCAATTTGGATTCAGGGATGTATAAGACTCTCCCACTTCCGTTCCATGGCCCTGATCCAAATTGCATATTTTTTTTCTATCTCCTTCCCCCCTTCCCGCCTTTAGAATTGTTATTGACGAGGCGCAATAACTGTATGTCTGTATGTTTTCCCCTCCACACTTAATAGCAATTTGGCAGGGGAGTGATTTGGATCAGGGAACCCCAGCAGTGCAAAAGGAAAGGGCTAGGATCTCCCACACTGCAACCCCAATTCAAACTGGGATACCTCCATAGCTGCTCTCAGAAGAAGAACATTTACTTTGGGCCTTAAGAGTCAGATCATCATATGTATGATGTATGATGTATGTATGATGTGTTGATAGATACTTACATATGTGTGTGTGTGGAGGGGTGGGGGGAAGGGGACAGAGGAAACAGCATGACTATAATACATTAGATGTGTTCCAGAGTGTGTATTAATTCAGGGTTCAGTCAGGAATGTGTCCCCCTTGACTTGAAGATAGAGGTTGTAAGGTGTAACCAGATTCCCAGCTACTAGTGTTAAGTCTCCTCATGTTGAGGATTAGTCTCTTTACCTTCCCCTTCTTTGTGAAAAATGTTTAGTAGATGCTTCATATCTTCCCTTGTTTAGGTAATAAGCCCTGAGAAATATGAAATAAAGTGTGCTGTACAAGAAGCAGCAATCATCTTGAATTCATGTGTGGAACCGAAAATGCAAGTGACCATCACATTGACATCACCTGTAATTCGGGAAGAGAACATGAGGGATGGAGGTTCGAAATTTGTTAAAAGATGTTCTGTTTTAGTTGACATAAGCTTTTATTCTGTTCTAAGATGGCATTAAGTCCTGGAAGGCAACATGCTGGCATGTGATATACATTGAATGGCAATTCAGTCATCAACCTTTCTTGCTAGAGTGTATATTTCCAAACTAATTCTTACTTTAGACTTATTCACTGCAACCAACAACCTCAGATTTCTGGAAAAGTATTTTTTTTAAAGTACAAAACTCAATTTCTTCGGAAAAGTAAATGTTCTATGGGAAGTACTTACAGGCTGATGATCAAGGAGGATTCCTCCCTAAAAAAAAGAAATTGCATCAGGCAATAACACTGTATGTTTGAACCTGGGTCAGCCTTGCCATCACTTATATGGCTTTACTGCATGTAATCTGTACTTGTACAATTGATTTTCAAGTCCAAAGTGATTCTGGCTATGCTTTGAGCAAGATGTGTATTTTTTCCAGTTTTTTGTGGTTGTTTTTTGGTCTGGAATGCAATACACAGAGCTCCTAGTGTTGATCGGAGTGTTTTAATTGAAGAGTACACAAGCAGTGTGTTATAGTTAAGAGAGGTAGCTGAGGTCAGTTAAAGTAGATGTTGGAACTCTTAAAACCAATATGTATTTATGACCTGTGCAATCCTACTTGTGCCAGCAGTGTTGCTTTAGGGTCTCTTCCGTAATTATTTGAAAGCTACAAATGTTTTTAAGCCAGCAAGCATGATAATTTAATATCTGCAGTAAATTGGCTCTGTTTATGGGTCAGATAAAATGAACTTTGTTTTCTTTCGTCTTGTATTTGCAAAAATGTTTATTTTGACAGACACAGTGGTATTACTGGTTAGGAATCTAGCATGGAATGTAAGGCTGTATTAAAATTTTGGTGAGAGAAAGAGAGAGAGAGAATGGGTGTTTGTATGTACATACAGCCATGGAATGCATTTTCAGTATTATGCATTTGGTAATTATTTAAGTATAATTATCCTAGAAGCAAGTTCTGTGTTAAAGAAAACGAAGCTTGAAGATTAACATACGTAAGATTTTTCTTCCTGCTATTTAATGGTTTATGTGCACTATATGCTTGAGTTTACATAATACCATTGGCTTTTAAATTCTGATATAACCTAAATACCTTTGCTTAATTGCCATGAGTTCAGTTTATTTACTCAGCTTTACCAAAGAACAGAATCACAATTGGTTATATGCAATTTGCAAAGATTTAGCCAAAATAAAGGAAACGTTACTGATATAAAATCACACATTACTTAATTTTAAACATGAGCTTGATACTTTTTCACTGTGGTAAAACGAATTAATTTTGCTGTTGCTGGAGTATTTGAGCTCTGGAAAATTTGTTCTCTGCCTTTAAAAGAAAACAAAACTCTATTTTTGTCTGACCCAACCTAGAATTAGAGTTGCCATTCTAAGTTTGATTCACTTGCTAAGTATTACCTTGAGGGAAGCAGAGCTTTTATTTTGAATAATTTCCTCAAGACACTGAGCAGCTTAAAATGAATATGCAAAAACATTTCCTTCTGAAATGTGTAAATGGTGATATTAATCTGCAAATTTGCAGTGAACAAGGCTTTATGAAGATTGTTGCTTATTTGCCGCAAAAAAATGGTATGCTCTTACTGCAGCTCATAATGCTCGGTGTCTTAACATGGTTGATGGAATCTAGCTGGCTCTTGGAAGTTGAATTTAGGTGGCAAGGAAGGCTTTGCTGGAAGAACCCAATTTTAAGTAAACGTACTTTCATTTTCCAATAGAATTGAATGACATCTTAATCCTATGTAATCCTATTCAGTTTCAAACTGAAGGGGAGGGGAAAGGAAAGAAGGTAAACACAAAACTGTTAACCATGTAGGGATTTTGCTTTACAGTTTTGTGCATCCATCAGGAAATTTTTACTGGATTTATTCTGGATATAATAGTAAAGATGCTCTAACCTGTGCTGTGGAATGTGTTTCTTCAGCAAAGTGTATCTCTGTGTTTATGTTTTTTATCCTTAGCTTCTTAGCCCCGGTCCAAAGCCTTCTAACAGAGATAATTGAATCCTGTCAGGGATTGCTGCCAAGACATCGGAAGGATTTTTGACCAAGGTTTTCTAAAGCTCTGTGTCACACCTGCCATATTTGAACAGAGGGGGTTTGGTTGCATAGTCCTAGCATTTACTGTTACTTTTGTGTTTTGTCTTTTTTCTTGTCTTTGTCTTCTCTCTCTCTCTCTCTCTCTCTCTCTCTCTCTCTCTCTCTCTCTCTAGAATTAAGCGGTGTTCACACTAGCTTTGAAATAGTTGACTGGGTGGTACTTAATTCACATCTGGAATTTAAAGAGCATGGTATACCTGTTAACTTTTTAGTAATGAAATAGTGTGGACACAGCATGTCTTATTGAAGATTAACCCCTTACGTATAGAATGCAAGAAAAGTAATTCTCACTTCAAAAAACCGGTTGAAGCTAATAGGGTGTTCGGCTTTTTATTTATTTATTTAGGACTAGTCTTTAAGGGGTTAATCCACTTGGAGTCTTAAAACAGATGCAAAAATCCACAAACAGGAAATCTTCTTTAATGGATATCCAGCCCAGATGTCTTCCCAATTTCTATAGCTGCTTTGGCATCTTCTGATGGCTTCAAGTTTCAAAGTTGATTCATAATGGGTACAATCCAGCTCCCACTGAGGTCAATTGCAAAACTCTCATTAATTTTAATGGATCTAGATCACACCCATAGTCTTGCTTGTTAATTATATATGGGTTGCTTTTGATCATTGCTTCTATTTTCTAAAATAGTTCTTTGAAATGCAAATATTTAGTACTGTTATTGGAGAAACTGGAGTCATTAAAACTATTTGTATGCAAGTATTTTCATAAGAGTATAAATAGTTGGTGCAAGACATGATCGCTTTCTCTCTCAAGCTATTTTAAATAGAATAAATTATCCCTATTTTGTCAGTATTCATTGATATAAACTTTAAATGCATCAATTATCAAATCATACTGCTGACTTTGGCCTCAGTTGACCCTTTCCCTTTTAAATTTCACCTTTTCCTTGATATAATATTGTCTTTCAGTTGCTTTTAAATCTCTCACTTGTGTGACTCATTCTTTACTCTGCTATGTTGGTATAGCCTGTTAAAGTCACCATGTAAAAAATGACAAAATACCATTGGTAAAATCTTTGTATAAGACTCATAAATGCCACTGGTAAAATATTCATATAAGCAAGAACAATCACATTTCCTATGAGAGGTGAACAATTCAAATATAACATTCTGATATAATTGTAAAATATAATTGAAATATTCTGTACACAGATCAAGTGTGACATAAATTAAGATTTGATGTACCCTCTTGACCTGTTTCTCTTCATGTATACTTTGATGGCTGATTTTCAAGCCAGATCCATTAATTTCTTGGCTTATGTTCTTTTTCTAGTTGCTGTGTTTCATGAGTCTTTTGATTTGCTGTTACTAGTATGTTTGCTTACATTAGATCACATTTTAATGTTCAGTCCCATCTGCTGAATAATCCAGACAAAATCTGATTGCATTATTCCTCATGGCACATTAAACATTTATTGTAACAGCAAATTTATTTTGGCAGAAAATTAAAATGTAGCTAGAAATATCCTTTAGTGATAATCAGCAATTATAGAATCAGAGGCAGTTAAATCAATCAGCTGTAAAAGTTATAGCTGCCATATATATATATAGGCACAATACTTGTAATTGACAAAATCCTTGTTTAGAAAATATGAATTTACCAAATGCAGTGTTTTTCTTTCTATCACACTGCTGTTGCTTCTACTATTTATGGCTTTGGTTTTTCCTCTATTTCTTCTCTTATTAAGACCTCTCTTTCCAGCTTCCTCTTGGTATCCTTCTGGATGAAATTGGGATGGATATACATGACATGTACCTTGATGCAATAGGAGCCTGAGGAGTTTAAGAAATATGAAAATATATAGATGGTCTTGACTTGAAATTTCACACAGTATTTTTGTCTCATTCCTTCAGACTCCATAAAACTAAATAATCTGGTCTGTTTCTAGAAATATATTTTTACCTTGCCTTAACGTAAGGTAGTGCTCGGTAAGAATTTGATCCGTTAACTAGGACAATGTCTGAGGTAGCATGTGGCCATTTTAAGTTGTCCCAACAAACATAGAGCACAATCCACTTGGAAATTCTTCTGCACAAGTTTCATTAAAATGAATGGGTGCCGAATGCAAATGCCCATTTACTTCAGTGGGACTTGCACAGGAAAACTTCACTATAGATTTTGCTCACAGTTTGTTGTAACTTCTGCTTCATTCAAGTGGATTTTTGTGTTCCTTCTGTCTTGTGTTTCCCGTGCTGGTGCACTGTGTCCAACCATTCTTCCTTCAGCATTTTAATTTTAGGGGGAAATTCATTTTTCCAGAGGATGTTTTTCACAAATAGTTGGGCATAAAAATAAGATTAAGAGCTAACTTTGTATTATGCTCTTGATTGTCTTTCATATTGGGCTCAATGACCTTATACAGTTTAAGGGATATTTCTGTCAACAGTAATACGTTGGAGACAGGGTTTACAATATAAATGGCATGTGTGACATGGAAGCTATTTTAAGAAAGTGTCTTGCTCACCTGGTCAAACACCCATTCCTCACTGCATTTTGCCAATTCAATCCATTTTAGATGTAACCTCGGGTATGGTGAAAGACCCACCGGACGTCTTGGACAGGCAAAAATGCCTTGACGCTCTGGCTGCTCTACGCCACGCTAAGTGGTTCCAGGTTCGGAACATCATTTTACTTCCTTCTTGTAGCCTTATGAGAGAGAGTAGTTCAGTTGTTCAGTTGGATGTTAAACTATGTGGAAAAAAGGTTGCCCATAGTAAATATATATGTACACATATATAAAATTAAATGATTAGGGGGGGAAATAATTAATCTTGGAAGATTTGTATAGAAGAACTGCTTTATGCAGTTCTTGCCAATTTGACATCAACTTGTTTTCTGGACATTGAGATAGCGAAGTTAAATGTTTGACTCGCTTTGGGGGAATCGTATGTTTTGTATTTGTAATGTATTCCATAAGGCTGCAGATTAACTTTGCTTTAAATAACAGAATGTGTGTTTAAAGCTTTGTGTTTTTAGGTGTAAGACTTTTACCCTTTATTTCTTTAAGCTCATTAAGTGTGTAGGGAATGAAAGGTGAGAAACTATTTGGTTCAGTGACTTTGCACTCCAGCAAAGGCACAACAAAGAAACCAAACAGATTCCCAATAGCCTTTCAGTCTCTCTACTTGTTAGCTCTTTACTTTTGTATTTCTATTTTAGGAAGATAATTGTATTTGCTGTTACAAATGAACTATAGGTCGAAGTGTGCAGGAATTCAAGGGATCTTAGTCTTGTATAACCTGTGCACCTTGACTTGTTAAGTTACTAACCTTGGCATAAAATGCTTCTGTAAATGGCAGCTCCTGGAATGTTTTCAAGTGCTTGTTTCTTTTCTGTGTCTGAGCTTCCATTGAACAGTGGCGTTTTAGCTCTAAGAGGCCTCTTTTTCTATTGGTGCTGGGATTGATTAACTTGATTTTGTATTGCTCTCAAGGCTAGAGCTAATGGTCTGCAGTCCTGTGTCATTATCATACGTATTCTTCGTGATCTCTGTCAGCGAGTTCCCACTTGGTCTGACTTTCCAAGCTGGGTAAGTAGTGCTTTTAAAGCTACAACCATATTGTAACTAGTGAAATAATAGATTTCCAATGATGTATTTTCTCCAAATGCACTCCTCCTCCGTATTAACTTAATTTACTTAGTTTCTCTGAATTTGTTAATTTGTTTCAGAAGTGACAGTATTGATAACAACAGGACAAAGAAAAACGTTTCTAAAATGTTTTCTCTAAAGAATTATGATACCTGTGAGAGTGAGAGAAAGATTCTGTATTAAAGGACCTCAGGATTGTCTTCTCATAATTATACATGAAATGTCCTGGAACATCCTTGCAACTCTGGGAATTTGTGGTCCACATTGTAACGTTAAAAAGTATGAGACACAATGGCTTGGATCCAAAGAGCCCCTTGAGCTTGCACAATGACGGGGATTATCTCTGATTTCCACCAATCCTCTGTACTACATGACATGCGGTTTTGGAGGGTCCTCCAACTTCAGCAGCTTTTTGGAAGCACAAGCAGCTATAGTGGGAGGAAAGCCCCAGCATACACATGGAACTCGAAAGCTATGTTAGTAAAATGTGGAGAAGCATTGCATAAAACACAATTTGTTACTTACATAACTTTATGTTTTCAGTAAGTGTAGTTTTGACTTCTAAAGTATTAGGACAAAATAAGTTAAATTTTTTAGTATATTACAAATTCGGGATGGGGTGAGGAAAAAGACAACTATGCAAAGGCATAAAACAGGTCCAGCATAATTTTTAAAGTTGCTTCCAATAAGGACATGCTTTTTCATGCAACATACTTCTTGCTCGTCAGTGTGGCCACCCCAACATCTGTCATAAGAGATGTGTCTAGGATTTTTTTTCCATTCTGATCTTGATTTCTATCATGGAGACATCAGGGGTGATGATATAGTGCAGAATTCAAAGGGCCTCATGCAAATTTCCCTATACATAGTCCATTCATGTTTCAACGTACTCTTCAGGAACTGCATCTCAGAGCAACCTTTTTCACCCAAGTAGCTTCTCTTGAAGGTGAGGGGGCTTGCTAGAGAAGTCCTATGCAGTGAAAGGGGCTGTTGTTATATCCAAAACTGGTAATGGTACTTTGGCCATAATCCAAGAGTGTTGTCTTAAAAACCCCTCACATCAATGGAAGAACTTCTGCCAGTGGAAAGAGGAGGGGGTGATTTCTCTTATACCCTTTCAGCCCCCCTCAAAAATCTTCTCTGGAGTATTGGGAGATCTGGAGTCAATTGGAGTGGGGGGGGGGAGAGCTTGCAGGGGAAAGAAAGCAGGGGAAACTCCCTATTGCAAGAACTGAAGTCCACTCATGTGATGTTAGGTTTCACCCCAAGTATAGGAAACATCCAAAATAGCCATTACTCATTATAATCCATGTATTTTAGATTTCTAACACAATCTGCCCTTCAGAGTGTTGGACAGGCTCCACAATATTTGCCACCGTCAGCATTGCCTGTAATGTAGAACACACCTTCTGTAAACTGCAGGCTCTTATGATAATAATAATAATAATAATAATAATAATAATAATAATAATAATTATTTGTAACCCACCTCTCCCTCCGGATCGAGGCGGGGAACAACAACAATATAAACATAAAAATCACAACAGTTAAAATTTTAAAAAAACAAGAGAACAATACAACATTAAAAACATCCTAAAATTCATCTGGATAGGCCTGTCGGAAGAGGACAGTCTTCATGACTCTCTTAAATTCATGAAGACTGTCAATTTGTCTAACCTCCTCCGACAGACCATTCCATAGTCTGGGAGCGATGGAAGAAAAGGTCCTCTGGGTAACACTCGCCAGCCTAATTCTGGCTGGCTTGAGTAAGTTCTTCCCAGAGAACCTAAGTGTGCGGGGCGGATTGTACGGGAGAAGGCGATCCCGCAGGTACCCTGGACCCAAACCATGTAGGGCTTTAAAGGTAACAACCAACACTTTATACTTCGCCCGGAAACTGATTGGCAGCCAATGAAGCGATTTTAAAACTGGTGTGATGTGATCACCCCTAGGTGTACCGGTGACCAACCTGGCTGCCATATTTTGAACAAGTTGAAGTTTCCGGACTAGGCACAAAGGTAGCCCTATGTACAGCGCATTGCAGAAGTCGAGCCTCGAAGTTACCAGCGCGTGCACTACCGTCTTTAGGTCTTCCAACTCTAGGAAGGGGCGCAGCTGGCGTATCAGCCAAAGCTGATAGTAGGCACTCCTGGCCGTCGCATCAATCTGGGCTGTCATCTGGAGCGATGGATCCAGGAGTACCCCCAAGCTGCGAACACAGTCTTTCAGGGGGGGTGTAACCCCATCCAGAACCGGTTGACACACCTCCAGACCCAGGTTGGGGCCTTTGACAGCAAGCACCTCCGTCTTGTCTGGATTCAGTTTCAGTTTGTTTTTCCTCATTCAGCCCATTACCGCCTCCAAGCATTCATTCAGAGGAGACACACTATCCTTAGCTGACAATGTTGTCGAAGGCATAGAGAAATATATTTGGGTATCATCAGCGTATTGATAGCACCCCACGTCATGCCTCCGGATGATCTCTCCCAGCGGCTTCATGTAAATGTTAAACAGCATTGGAGAAAGGATGGCACCTTGTGGTACACCACATAGCAGCTCCTTTTTTGAAGAGCAGCTATCATCATACACTACCAAAAAAAAACTCCACAGATTTTGGCAAGCCATACTAGGTGGCCATTATTTATGATTACCACTGACTCCATCCCATCCCCCAAATCTTCTGGTGTATACAGAGGACTCTGAAGAACAGGGGTGAGTTACTTATTTCACAGTGGGATAGCACCCAGTATGAAGTGCAGAAAATTCTTAGATGGTGATGGATCTCCCCTTTTGTGCTGGGCAGCCAAGGATGGATGGTCACTAGAAAAAGATTTGTGCCATCTGTCAAACACACTTGTGGACTCCTGACTATTGAACTTTCTTGGTTTTTCTTAAACTGTGTGTTTGCTTTGGCTTAGATCCTAATTTTTTTCTGAGTAGAACGTAGCTAACATGATGCTTCATCTGGCAGAAGGAGGGAGTCAGTTTTTGCTAATTTTCCCTACACCTCCCCCCCCCCAAATCTGTTCTGAGAGGCTGGAGGGGCCCTCCAGCATGAGAGGTAGCACTGAGAGCTGCAGGGGTGAATAAACGAAAATTGCCAGTCTTCCTTACCTCTAATAGTACCTTCCATGAGTGCAGGGAGCCTTTCTATTCACAGGATGCAAGCCTTTGATTCCAATTTCTTGTAGTATAATGTTCTTGTAGTATTTCTTGTAGTATAATGTTTTATGCAGCATGATCCCATTTTCATGCACCAGATTTCAGCCTTTTTTTATTTCTTCTGTTCATTTAGAGGCTGAGTACATTTTGTGGAGTGAAAAAATATATAAAATCTATTTGACCTCTGTTGAGATAAACATGGCAATATGAATGGATACAGGAATGTGAATATTTTCCGTGTGGTTTGGCTTTCTGCATAAGTTAACAGTTCCTGTATTAGTTTTAGTTTATGTTTAGTTAATTATTTTTTTCTGAAGCTTTTGCTATGTGACAAGACCACCAGACACCATAACGTTCTTTTGTATTACCTTCCAGTTCTTGGTGGAAACCTACATTTCATGTTTTAAATGTGTACATAGTGATTTATTTTTGCTTCTCCTATTTTATTTAGGCAATGGAATTATTAGTAGAGAAGGCAATTAGTAGTGCTACTGGACCACAAAGCCCTGGGGATGCTTTAAGAAGAGTGTTTGAGTGTATATCTTCAGGAATTATCCTCAAAGGCAAGTTGACAACACATGAAATTAGTAGGTTGTTAAACTGTAGAGTTTGAACACTTCAGACATTCTTTTCTTACATAGTAAAAATGATAAAATAAAACATGAAATTAGTAAAATGTTTGTACTGCTTGTTACAGGAGGTCCTGGCCTTCTTGACCCTTGTGAAAAAGATCCTTTTGATACACTTGCTTTAATGACAGATCAGCAACGAGAAGATATTACTTCAAGTGCACAGGTGATTAAAAGTTCAAATAAAATAATGAAATGTTGTGAATATCTGATACAGGAATAATGAAAATACACAGACCTAAACAGCAAACCCTGAGCTGAAAAGTGAATGTGTCGCCTATAGACTGTAGTATTTGATGCTGCTTTTGAAGTAGAGGGAAAGTGTCTCAGGCTTTTTGCCAATTTTATATCTTATTTATTTTTCATTTTAAAAAGCAGAGTAGCTTTAAAAAAGCAGGAAATGCCACTCTTAAGAAAATAATACAGAATACACTATTAAAAACAAATAAATTGGAGGAAATTCTATGCAAGGGGACCTATTTGCTTCATTATGAAACTATCCAGAGAACATTCAGAAACTGCATCATTAATTAAAATGTGGCACAGTTTTCTGTAGAAAAATTATGTGAGCTTTTAATAATTAAAATTAATAGATATCTATTCTTGGAAGCTGAAATTTAATAATTCTGATGTTTTCTTTCCCCCCTCTTCTCGCTACCAGTTTGCACTTAGACTTCTTGCATTCCGTCAAATTCATAAAGTTTTAGGAATGGATCCTTTGCCTCAGATGAACCAGCGCTTCAGTATCCACAACAATCGTAAAAGAAGAAGGGACAGTGATGGAGTTGATGGATTTGAAGCTGAGGGTAAAAAAGATAAGAAAGACTATGATAACTTTTAAAAAAGAAGTGGGTGCATTCAGTGTTAACACAGAAAGGTGGTGATGGAGGCCATTTGTCAGGGTTTTTTTTCTTAATGTCTGTTTAAAAACATCCCCAAAAGGTAGGAAAATTACTTTTGTGTGGCATTCACACAGTTTTTAAGGATGTGCAGACTAATTATGATGGAAAGAGATCAAAAATGGAAACTGTATTCTGTTTTATTTTTTTTTAGCCCACCCTCATTGTTTGAGTTCTAACATATAACTCTTGTTTTCTGTTCTTTACATTAACTGGTACACTGTGTACTTAAATTGTACTGTATTTAATACAGAGTTATGTGCTTCAGTTGCTCTATGTATTTTGCTATTCTACTTAGAATTTTTGTTAACTTTAACACTAGCTGTAAGTTGCTTTGCTTTAGAATTGGTAAATACAGTTCCTCCTTCGCTTGACATTTTATAGCAGAACCCTTTTTTGTAAAGTGGGGCTGCAGGATTATTTCTCTTAAATGTGAAGTGTTAATACACACTTATCCTGCTATTTAAGTGCTTTCAATTAAATGTTTCTGCCAATTTCATGGCATTTGTCTCTCTAGTGATATAATGGTGAAATTAAGACAGATTTGTGTTATTCTAATCAGGTTTGTTGTTAGTTACGCATTAGCAATATAAATGCTAAACGTATACAGTATGGATTTGCACCAATTTTAGCAATTGCATAATTGATCAAAAATTGCATGACTTTGTTTTTAATAGAAGGGCTTTTAAAAAGTATTGTTTTAGGTTTCATGCCTAGGTCTTTGATTGACCTTGACATAGCAAGGCCAAAAAATAACTTTCTGAAATTTTGCTTAATATGTAAGCAAGGGCATTTTCCCCATTTGGACAGTGTTGGCTAATTGTTTTCAGAGAGCTTTATCAGTATGGCACTAATGCCATTAGCTCTTACTTAAAATAATTGTTCGCCATATTAGTGCCTGTAAGATTGCCCCTTTCCTTGTTCCTGTACAAAATTATTAACAGATTTTCTTTTAAGTCTAAAACCTGAAAGAAGATAACAATATTTCTGATAAATTGAAGGCTATAAAAGAAAATTGCAGAAAATTATTTATGGCCATAGTGTATGCTTATGTCTCCTTCAAACAGCTAAATAGTATAGCAGTGGTGTAATTCAGGTCTACATCTGGCTGTTGATGTATGCTCTGGTATACAGGTGTGATTTGTTACCGCACTACAGTTGAATACACAAATAAAGTCTAAAATCTATTAACTGACTTAATGTTAATTGTACACCAGGGACATACACCTCACTCAGTATGAGTGGCTTATGCTAATTTTCAGTGCATGAATTTAACACTGTCATGTTTCTAAACCTGCTTGAGAAATAGAAAATTGCAACTCAGATTAACTTTTTTAAAATCAGTTTGAGCTCTCCAGTCATCGGAGACTGCTAAGCTCTGGCCCTATTCTTTGCATTAATTTGTTTTGATAGTTGCTAATCCTCCAGGCTGTGTTTGTTCTTAAATTTATTGCGTTCAGAAAGGGTGATATCCTGTGTCATGCTGGCAGAAGGGTATTTGCAGAAGCTGACTTCCCTGCCCTCTAGTTCCCTTTGTAGCACCCAGAGCCACCGCTCTGTTTCACAGAGGGTCGGGAGGCTTCCTGAATGGGGTGTACAACGGCACGGGGGGTCCCAAAAATTCATGTGGAGGCAACTATCGTGAGCATTGCTTCTGCGTGGCATGATTTTCAGGGATTCCCTCCTCCAATCCAGGCAGGCAATTCATTCAGTCTAATGCCTGCCATATTCCAAGAACTCTGAGTTGGATGCAGCTATTTACTTTCTTTACGCATTTTGATAAATGCCCTCAAAGGTCAAAAGTCTCTCACATTAATTTAGATGAACAAGATGATTGGAAGCATTCAAAAGTTTTCTCTATTTAAAAAAAATGTTTTCACAACTCTTACTTCCATATAACTATTCTTATATAGCCATACCGTTGCCCGAACATGTACCTTCATTCTCTACCCAAATCTTATTTGGTCTGCTACTCCATGTTTAAAGGCGGGAAAAGGGGTTAGTTTTGCAGAGGTATTTATTTGAAGGGGGTCACCAAATTTTTCATCAGTTGCATGGAACTTTAAGCCTGTTCTGATCCAGTATCAATTGTGTGGACTGTAAGATTAGCATGGTCTAGCATTGTATATATCCGTATTATGAGGGTTAAAAACTTTGGAACTGCAATCCTGGTCCCCCAAAGCAGAGTGATGTGAAAGCACCCATGGTTACATTAATTTTGTTGCTGATAGAAAATTAATTGGTGGGGAGCCCAGAAAATATGAAGTTGAAATGCCTGTTTCTAGAAGGAATCCTTCAATCCTCAAGACATGTATGTGCATACCTCCCATGGATTCAGTCCCACAAACCAGTTTGCAGTATGCCTCTAGCAGAGATCAGTAGCTTTCAAGATGCACTTGCCCTATTGAGCTTGGGAGCAGTCAGTTCCAGGTAATGAAACACGTGAATCAAGCTATACTGCAGTGGCCGCCCATGATCCCCCAAATCAGATGACCCATTTTCTAGGATGGAAGCTGGCTGTTGGCTATGGTGAGATGGAGGTAGTTACTATATAATAATAATAATAATAATAATAATAATAATAATAACAACAACGATTTATTTCTTACCCGCCTCTCCGTCTAGATCGAGGCGGGGAACAACAATAAAATACATAAAACTAATTAAAACATGACAAATATTATTAAAACTGCATTAAAACATCCTAAAACATCCTAAAAACAATGCAGTCATGTTTATCAGTTCATGGTATATTTGAGGTTTTATCTATCCATCCTAGTGCATGTAAACACAAACACACACAAAGATTGGGAAAATGGTACCCGTTTCCATGAAGTCTTAGGCATAACCTGTTAGTCCTCATTCCCAATCAAAACAATGTGTGTGTGTGTGCGTGTGTATATATATATATATATATATATATATATATATGTTCACATTTACCCTTTTTAGCTTTTGCCTCTGGTGTTCCTCCCCCAGTAGTTTCTCCCAATGTCAAATTTAGCTTATAAACTCTTTGGGGGCAAAGATTTGTATTTTTGCTTATATTATGCTGTAAACTCGCATCCCCATGTATGTAGACAATGTGTTCCCAGCCTGGAAAGTGCTGTTTAAAGATGCTCTAGATATATTATACTGCACCACTGTCCAGCTTATTCTGCTAGTATGGCTGAAGAAATCTATATAATCTACTCATGGAAACAGCATTCAGCTATATTCAAACAGTCTGATCCACAAGTAAATTAAGTGAATTTCGTTCTTAAATACTGATACAGAGAAGTTTAATTGGACTGTGATGGAGCCAGGCTTATCTTCTACTGACAGGTTTGGAATAAAAGTTCATACACACATTCCAAGGGACCATCATTCTGGTTGGATGCACACAAGGGAAGTTAACCTTCAAGGTAATGGATGTAGACAGCTTCCTAGAAAATACTCAAAAGTGCTATAGGAGTAGTTGAGCAAAGGATATGAAGTTGGAACCTCTATAGTGTTCTGCCCTTTATGACTAGAAGACATTAGGCTGCAGTCCTAAAAGCACTTATTTGGGAGTAAGTTCTATTCAACACAGGCAGAGGTCTGAGTAAATATGAATAGGCTTAAACGGCAAATCTATGCACACTTAGAATGAAAGAAAGTTTGGTTGAATAAAGAGATTTTCCTCAAAGAAATCAGGCACAGGATTGGGTTGAAAATAGTAGGGAAATGATGCATATTTTGCAAATATTTACTGAAATTTATTGTATTTAAGCTAAAACTAGCTAAAAGTATGAAACATCTATTAAGTAGATCGACAGTTGGCTACAGAATCAGACTCAAAGAGTGCTTATCAATGGTACCTTCTCAAACTGTGGGGAGGTAACAGCGGGGTACCACAGGACTCAGTCCTGGTCCCAGTGCTCTTCAACAATTTTGTTAATCATTTGGATGAGGAGGTGCAGGGAATTCTTCTCAAATTTGCAGATGACACAAAATTGGGCAGGATAGCTAATACCCTGGAAGACAGAAACAAACTTCAACGTGATTTTGATAGGCTGGAGTGCTGGGCTGAAAACAACGGAATGAAATTTAATAGGGATAAATGCCAAGTTCTACACCTAGGAAAAAGAAACCAAATGCACAGTTACAAGATGGGGGATACTTGGCTCAGTGATACCACAGGCGAGAAGAATCCTGGAATTGTTGTAGAATGCAAGCTGAATATGAACCAACAATGTGACGTGGCTGCAAAAAATGCAGATGCTATTTTTGGCTGCAGTAATAGAAGCATAACTTCCAAATCACTCAAGGTACTGGTTACTAGGCTGACCATATGAAAAGGAGGACAGGGCTCATGTAACTTTAACAATTGTAGAGAAAAGGGAATTTCAGCCAGTGTCATTTGTATGCAATTAGTCCCTGGTGAAATTCCTTCTTCATCACAACAGTTAAAGTTGCAGGGGCCCTGCCTTCTTTTGTATATGGTCACTATAGTATAGTGCCTGCACCTTTAACTGTTGTGTTGAAGAGGGAATTTCACCAGGAACTAATTGCATACAAATGACACTGGCTGAAATTCCCTTTTCTCTACAACTTTTAAGTTACATGAGCCCTGTCCTCCTTTTCATATGGTCAGCCTACTGGTTACCCTCTATTTGGCACTAGCTAGGCCTCATCTTGAGTACTGAGTCCAGTTTAGGGCACCACACTTCAGAAGGATGTAAACAAGCTGGAGGGGATTCAGAGGAGGGCAACGAGGATGATCAGGGGTCTGGAAACAAAGCCCTATGAGGAGAGACTGAAAGAACTGGGCATGTTTAGCCTGGAGAAGAGAAGACTGAGGGGAGACATGATAGCACTCTTCAAATACTTTAAAGGTTGTCACACAGATGAGGGCCAGGATCTCTTCTCGATCATCCCAGAGTGCAGGACATGAAATAATGGGCTCAAGTTATAGGAAGCCAGATTCTGGCTGGACATCAGGAAAAACTTCCTGACTGTTAGAGCAGTATGACAATGGAACCAATGACCTAGGGAGGTTGTGGGCTCTCCCTCACTAGAAGCCTTCAAGGTGCAGCTGGACAGCCATCTTTCAGGTAAGCCTTAAGGTGGATTTCTGCATTGAGCAGTTGGGCTCAATGGCCTTATAGGCACCTTCCAACTTTACTATTATATGATTCACCTTTCCACTTTAAAACTGCTTGAGGTGATATCCAATAAAAATACCAAATATATACAAAATGGGTTACTTGGATGGGTTTCTTAATGTTTAGACTGCTTATTTCAGCCATTTGATCCAATCAGTGCAAAGCAAATAAAATGAATACTGAAGATTTGGAGTAACTGAAAGTATCAGAACTCTTAAAAATACACAAAATGCTGTCAAGAAACCAAAGAAAATGTTCAAGACAAACTCACCTATGTACACATCAGCTTCATAGGTTCTGTGGACTGCTCCACAATGTCTTTACGTGGAAGATTTATTTATCTGAACTATTTTTACGTCACTCCTCAGCCACAACGTCTCCCATATTGGCTTGTATATAATCAAGGTACCAAGACCTAACAGTCTTGAAAATCTAAAAAGATATGACACACAAGGAAAAAGAAATGGGGAGGAAAAAGCGGCTAGGAAACTATTTTAGCAGGGCCCTACTTTCCCTCTCATCTCTGTCAGTATGGTCTGCTGGAAAGGCTGCTGGTGATGATAGTTGAGGCAGGAGGAGCCTTCATAAAGAAGGCTTTTGAGCAAGGCTGGTGAAATAGCCCTGCTCTCCTCATCTCCCTTAAAAATCCCTTGTAGGCTATACTATGAGTCTTTTGGTCACACATTCTAATTGTACAAGCAAGTTGTTGAGTTTAGTTTTTCTTTGAACAATGTTTGGATTACTTCAGGTCAGAATTCTGAATTATTTTTAACTATAAAGGATACAAACGCTGGCATACCAATTAGGATTGCCTTGGCAAACTAAACAATAATTTAGTCATAAGTACACTGTTCCCAACTTCCAGTAGAATTAGAGCATGATTTTCACTTTGATCTAACACTTGTTGGGAAATTTTCTCTTTCTAGTTAACAACACTGAGCTATATTGGTAATTCCCTTGCCTTACTCAGCCACTTTCAGACATAATGGCTGCTTTCCAGGAAGCCAAAGGCTAGATACCTAATATAATTCATTAAACAAAAACCCTACAGTTTACAAAGCAACATTAAGGATTTACAGCTTTCAACCAAGCACCAAAAAGCAGGAAAATTGTGAGTTAAGTCTTATAAGCCTTAACACGTCATCCTCCCTAAGGAGGCAGAAAGCGCAAGTAAAATTCTCATTCTCCCAAAGCAGATAAAGCATGAGGACAGGATGGAGAAAACTGATGACTAACAACGTAGGGCTATCTACTCCTTTTTAGAGCATCTGCTCGTTGAGAGTAGCAACCCAACACATCTGACAGACACCAGGTTAGGAAACACTGTTCTAGAGCAAGGGCAGGCAGAATGTAGATCTCCAGATGTTTTGTAGTTCAACTTGTAGAAGCCCCCTACCAACATGGGCAGTGATGAGGAATGTTGGGAGTTGATATCCAAAACTCAGGATAGATCTATTTTGTACCCACATCTGTTCCGGCATTAAGATATGTGATCCATCAAGGAACTCCAAAAGAGGTGCATCACTTTAAATAGATTGTCTTAAACCAAATGAAGCAACAATGAATGAATCTTGAGTACTTAATCCAGACAGTTCTTCAGACCTGGATACCTTTCCGTTGTAAGTTTGGAGCAAGTTTGTACAGTGGATACAAGAATGCTTTCAGCATTGTACAGTTTACATATAGTGTTCTTTTGAATATATGTTTTTTTCCCCTCCAGGGAACTCTAAAATACACAAAGAAAATAAAACGGAACATGTCAAGTAATATTTGAATAAAAAAAAATTAAAATGAGTATTTTCATCCTTTACAAAGAGGCTGGCCTAGAAATGTAAAATGTCTTTCCAAAACTTGAGTTGGGCAGTAGGTGGAGGTGGGCATATATCAGGCATGCAGAACCTCTTTCAGTCTGTGGACTGAATTCCATTTCTGAGAAACATTTGGAGGGTTGCATTCCAGTGATAGGTGGGGTCAAAGGCAAATGGAATATTGCCCCCCAAAATACCAGCATTTTAAAGTTTTAAATACTTGAAAGCCAATTTGGAGTAGTAGTTAAGAATGCCGGACTAGGGAGGGACTCAGGAGAACCAGGTTCTAGTCCCCACTTGGCCGTAAAGCTCACTTGGGGGAACTTTGGGTCAAGCACCCACTCTCAGCATAACCTACCTCATTGGGTTGTTTTGAGGATAAAATGGAGAGGTGGACCATAAAAGCCGCCTAGGGTTCCTTGCAAGAGGGGGGAAAAGGTGGGATATAAATATAACAATACATTAAAAAAAATACTGCTGGTAATAAACCTTAGGAGAAGTATTTCAGCCTTTTAAAATGGGGAAAAATGTACAAAAGTCTGGGTGGTCAGGGAAAGGGTCCGTTGCCATCTGGGTAACCCTGGGAGGCCAGATTTGGCCCCATGGCCTGAGGCTTTCCACTCCCCTGTCACAGATAATCGAGGAGGACTATGTACTTGTAAACCTGTCATGTTTTTCTATTCTGGCTATTCTGAACTTATGTTTTAGCATTTCATTAAGCAACCTGCCACACCTTGTCTATCCACACCTGTAGAGACAAACAGGTTGAATTTTCCACCATTTAGCCATCTCCAACATCCCCACTGTCAGCAGCATTCTGATTAGATCCTTAAGAAGCAGAGGTTTATTGTAGCCCTCAAACACTGGTGGCAGCCCTCCAAACGCCACCTCCCCACAAAAATTGATGGTCTGACGGGCATGATTTGAAAAACTTGTTCCCAGAACTTGGCTACCCATAGATGGGCAATGCAACCAAATAGGAGCTAATAAGCCTCACTTCATTTACGTTATAGAGAAATAAACGTAGATAGCCGTGGAGGCTGGTGGCTTGGAATTTCGGTGGAGCTGTGAATCCATCTGGGTTTCAGTCAGAACCAACCAGAAGTCTAAAGGAGCTATCCGAGGTGCTGAATTCCAATCCCAGAATAGGTCCAGCACATTGGACCTATTAGAGTTATGGCTGGTCTTGCCTGGAACCCAGAATAGATTCACAACCCCACCAAATTCGGAGCCACCAGCCTCTACTGGTAAATACAGCCTATCACCCAAATTCCCCAGGAAACAAAAAGCGCTCTCCTTTTAAGCCGACGAGCGGTGACGCACAAAGGCTTTCGCCCGCTGATTGGAGAAAAAAAATTGTCAACTGAGGTTCTGGTTCCACGACTGTGGCTGGTTCCCTGGAGGTGCCCCTCCCCCTCCCTGAAAACCAACCGCACGACGGACCAAACCGCCCACGACCATTCTCTGAAAAGAGTCCGGGTGGCTGGGCGGGGCGTTGCTTTGATTGACTGCGCGGTAGCCCAATGGCGGGATCGACGGCGAGGAGGCGTTTCCCCAGAAATAGACGGGCAAGGAGAGGGGCGGGGGGAGAGTCGCATGTCGTATCGAAGGCCGGGACGAGGTTGGTGGCTGTGATGGGAGGGATTAACTACGTGAGGCGGCGCAGGGCGGTGTTGGAGCAGGAGGCGGACGACGAAGCGGAGTCCTCCTGGGAGGAGCTGCCGACGCCGCCGCAGTCGCCGCCCCCGCCCGCCGGCACCGGCTCGAGCCGGGGCAGCGCTGCCGGGGCTGCGCGGGAGGAAGTGATGCTGGGCGCCGGGGGCGGCGCGGGGGCCAAGCCAGCCAAGCCCTCCTTCGTCTCCTACATCAGCCCTGAGGTGAGGCGGTTGGCGGTTGGCGTGAGGAGAAAGTGGGCGCGAGGGCGCGGTGCGCGTGAGGAAAGAGCGTGAGGTGTCGAAGGGGGGGGGGAGGGGAACACTACTTCTCAGGTAGGCAGGGGGAGGAGGGGAAGGAAGGAAGGAAGGAAGGAAGGAAGGAAGGAAGAGCGGCTGAGGTGGAAGTCCGCTCGCCCGCAAGCCCTTCCTCCCTTCACGGTTGGCTCCCGATTTTCGACGTTTCAAAGGTGTTCCTGCCCCTCATGAGTAAACTGTCATGTTTTGGTCAACGAGTTGGTCTTGTTTTGGAGCTTTGTTGCTTGATGTGTGTGCCTCTTGCTGACTTTCGTGAGCCCCACCCCATCCCTCGGGGGAGGGGTCTACCCTAAAAGGGCGGCGCTACCAGCCAATTCATTTTAACTAGATTAAAAAATAAATAAACTTGTTATCGCGGATGGTGTGTGTTTTTTTTCCTGTGAAGGAAGAATGGTGCCATTGTGTGCGAGATTCAGGGTTGTACCCAGTGTTGGTCTAAATTAAATCCCATTCATTTCAATAGGTTTACTCTAACGTGGACTAATATTGGAAACAGCCCAATGTCAATGGTGTGCCTTGAGTGTTATGAATATGTGCTTTTGGGGTTGGGAGAAGGGCAGGACAGGGAGGGAAGAGTGGGGCGCTCATAAAAAATACAGAAATAGAATTTGTATTGTTTATATAGCACCTTCCACGTGCAGGATGCTTCAGAATACAAGAGGACAGGTCCCTGCCCTGAGAAGCTTACAGTGCGAAACTTGACGCAGGAGAGGAGGAGGAGGCAGGGGCAAGCTGGGGAAGAATGAATAAGGAAGAGTTGTGTTTGGCATTATTAAAGTATAATTTATATAGTCTTTTCTGAAAAAAGTAGTACAAAACTATGTATAAAAATAAATGCCTAAATAGTAATATTTGAAATATTATAGTTTGTGGTGGTGTTTGTATGACATCCCCACTCTTGAACATCCAGAGAAGTAGAAGCTTTGTTTTGCAACAAAACCAAGCAGTCCTGTAGTAGGGTAGTACTTTCATCATGTATCTGATTAAGTGGACTCTACTCCGCCATAATTTATTTGCCTTTAAGGTGCTATACGTCTCTTTGTGTTTACTCTCAAAACAAACTGCTGTGCAGAATAAGGGATTATAAAAATTGCTAGAGACTAATGAATTCCTCCCTATTTGCAGTACCATTTTATATAGTTAATAGAAATTGATCTTCATACTGTAGCCGCAATAAAGCCCATGTAGCACAATCCTATGCCTCTGTGCTGGGAAGTACTGGACTTCCAAGGATATGTGCATTGGGTTTTAACCCATACATAGTGCCTTGATAAATTTGTTCTGGTGCATGGATTCTATCTGTAATGTTCCATGTTAAGAAGATGACAATCCTGATTTATTTAGGATGAAAATGGCCTGTTTCGGACGACACGCTAATCAACTGGGGTGGGGCAATTGTCCATTGTGTTGCTCATCGGCAGCATTCAGATGACATTTTAGGCAATGGAGGCAGCATTTGGACGACACGATAATCAACACAACTGACAATTGTCCCCCCCCCCCCCCCCCGTTGATTAGCGTGTCGTCCGAAACAGGCCACTGAGTTACTGCCATAATCTGCCAGCTTTAAAAGTTTCAAAATAATATGTGCTGCATTCTCAGAATCAGGAGCAGGCTAAAGTGGCTTGGTAGTGAAGGCAAGGACTCGATAATTCTCAAAGTATATTTTATGTGGTTAATGTGCTTCAAAACTAAAATATAGTTTATAGTGTTACTATGATACGTCGAATATTAGTACAGCAAAGGTTGAATTTTGCAAGTTTTGCCAATGACAGCTGTACTGCCTTTGTTCAAAGACAATACTTAGGATTTGCTTTCATTGCTTTCACTGCACTATTGTCTTCAATTGCATTGCTTCTTAAGTGAATAGCAGCCATTCATTTATGTAGGACAGGGGTCTTCTACAGAGTGCCCAGGGCATCACTGCACCTGGAAAGCCAGACTGAGGCACCTGGAAAGCCAGACTGAGGCACCTGGAAAGTCAGACTGAGGCACCCAACAAACTATTCCCCCCCCCCCCCCCCAATCTGCAAGTGAGGTGATTTCTCCATTCACTTGCACAGGGTGAAAAAGTCCTTGCCAAGAACATCCAGAAGTGGGGCAAAATCCACCCCCACCAAGGTCCATTGAGGCAACAGGATCCTTGATGGGGGTGATCTTGAGCCCCTCCAGCTGATTTTTGGCAGGAGGGCTTTTTCTCACCCTATGCAAATGAATGGAAAAATTGGACCATTCTCTTTCATAGGGATGGGGAGAGAGAGAGGTCTGGGAAATCAGTCAGTTGCCTATTCTGGATTGGGTTGTACTTCTCCTGAAGGAATAGGTGTGTAGTTTGGGTGTACTCCTACATTCAGCTTTGTCACTGGAGGCTCAAGTGGTCTCAATGACTAGGAGTGCTACAGCTGTTCCTGGACCATGATAGCTTAGTCATGGGGGTTCAGGCAGTGGTAACCTAGGTTCTTGAAATGTTCTTTACATGCTGCTTCCTTTGGGCTTGGTTCAGGAGCTGGTGCAGACTGCCAAGGCCAAGATGCTAACTGGAACCTCTGTCTGACAGCGAGTCACACCTTTGCTAATAGAACTCCACTAGCTGCTAATAAGGTACTGGACCAAAGTTAAGGTGTTGTTAACATATAAATCCCTAAATCCCTTGGAATCATATTGGGCTCCATCACACCTACTTTTTTTTCCTGGTATGCATCTGCTATTTCCACCTCTGTGTATGTGTTGCACTATTTTGCCTTGTTTACCTTTTCACCTGCACTGGTTCATGTTTCCTGATATCACCACTGGTGAAGTTGTGAAGTTGCTCACCCTACCTCTTCTCCTTCACCATCCAGTTCATTGGTTCTTGTGGTCGATGGACATTGTGATGGTTTTGTGTTATACTGTTTTAGCGATTTAGCGTTTGGTCAATTAAGCTCTGTTTCTGCCTTTCAAGGTGTGATAATGCTTCCTTCTGCGTGGTGCATGCCCACTCTCTCTACTTCTTCCCAATTGGCTGAAATGGATGGATGAGAGTGGATGAAAGTGAGGGTGGATAGGAGTGAGGATGTAGTAGTGCAAGTCTGCTGGAGCACCTCGTATGGTGGGAGGGGGGAAGAGGGAAGTTGAAATAAGTGGATGAGAGGGCAATGAGAGTGGGGTTAGAGCAGTGAAAGTCCATTTGACCAACTCAGAATGTCCCCAAGCAGAATGAGTAAAGGAATTCGAAGGATGTGCTTGAGGAGAACCGCTCTACCCTCCTCTTTTGTCAGCAAAACCGCCCTTCAAAGCACACGCCCCCAAGAAGGGGCATTCTGCGATATAGTGCGAGCAAAGCAATACAAGGGATGGAAGGGCCATTTTATCCTGCGTGGAGAAAAATTACCGCACTTTCCCCACCCTAGAAAAACATGGAAAATGGAAGGGAAAGGGTGAGATGACTGCAGGACAAGGACAGTGTCGTGTGAGGGTCACAGAGTGAAACGGTAAACAAGGCAGGATGAAAGTATGATAAAATTCTAGTGTGATGGAGCGCATTATCTTTGGGATTGCTTTAGCTTTTATGTCCATACCCAGTTTTTTTGATCATCAGAGGAAACATTCCTGAGGGGTCCACATGTTCCTAGGTTTGCTTTAGGAACACTTGTAGTAGAGGATTTAGTTTTGTGGCACCTACTCCCTATTAGACAGGCCCCCGCAGTTCTGATGTTTAGACCTCTCTTCAAGACCCATCTCTTCATGCAGGCTTTTCTTGAAGAGTGACTCAGCTAGCTGTGCTCTATAGCCCACAACAAAAAGCAGTTATTAGTTATCACTATTTTTATTGTGTAGTTTTATTATGTTTTGTTGTTTTAGATGGTACAATAGTGTATGTTCACCAGTTTGAAATTTGTGGGAAGATATATATCCAATAAATAAAGTTTTGAATGAATAGAACATTAAGTTCTAAAAATGTAAAAGTAAAACCATAATTTTAAATACTTGTAAAAATATAAACATTGATTCAAGAGGAAGGGACAACAGAAATACCATTATAAACTACTTCTGTAAACCTTAATAATTAAATTAATACCTTACAAAACCCAAATTCTGGAAATGGACAAAGTCAGTTTTCAAAGGTAGTGGCTATCTTTCTTACACCATCAGGGCAACTGCATGGAAATGGCATCTTCCTTATATGGCTCTTGGTAAACTGCAGGTGGCATTTGAACAATGCATCTTAATGAGAAACAACTGTAAGTCCACTTTCCAACAATACATGAGTAACACTGATGCTGAATAAAGGCTTAGTTTTCATGTTAGTAATAAAGGCTTTAAAATATGGAGCCTGTGTGCTTAGGTAAAATACATAAATTAAATTAAAACAAAAATATAGATGTAACATTGTGTGTATTCTCTCCTCACAATTTCTTTCATTTTTGCAAGTGAAGTAATAAGCAAATTCATTACCTAATTAAAATTTTGGTAAGACAGTCTGGAAACACAAACAAAATTGCTCTGATCTGCTGCCACCTATGTTCCTGTAGTGGGCGAGTTACCTCTGGTTGCCTTGTAGGATAGCTGGAAGTGTATGGGATAAGTGATGAAGAATGCTATGAATGTATTTGGGGTTGAAAGATGGTACTTGCTCTTTCTTCTGCAGGCCCATTGCCTGCTTCCTTTAAGTGTGTATCAGTAGCTTATAATTGGGTATTTTGGTGTGCTGAGGGAGCTTATAATGGATTGGAGGAGGTGCGTGATTAGGCAAAACCTTGATGAGAATTTGTGTTGAGATGCTATGATGAGAGAGGCTACTGCTGCATATCGTGTTCACACATGTCTTGCAGCAAGCTATTAAAACACTGCCATTAGCCATTAAGATGGTGTGGTCACTTTTCCTTCTTTCAGGGTTACAAGCTTTTAAGCTAAGGCTCCTGCCCCTTGACAGAACTTGATTCTGTGTAAAATTTAGGCAAGGTAGCTATAGATGATGGGTGCAAGATTTAGGCAAGGTGGCCTGTGTTCATGGGTACAAGATTAGTTCCTATACATTTTTTTGCCTGCATCTTGTCAGCAGATATGATCAGACTAAATGTAAAGCCTGTAATATGTGGAGTGAATACTTCAGGTCTGTGACTGATTTGCTTTTACTCCTTTCTTGGCAAGTACTCCTTTTGGAGAGTATTTGAAGCTGTTATAATAGAATCAAGGACAAGAAGTAGCTTCTTCCTTTCTTCCCTAGATAAAAGGAGAAGCTTTTCAAGCACTTCACTTGTTCCTTATATCCCTCTAGGAAGCAGGAATTATAGATAGTTCACAATTCTCAAGCAGCATTACAATATCATGTTCCCATTCTCCAGAAGCTCCACAGTTAATTCAAGTATTTGGAAACAATTGCTATTAATACAAGAGGCTTTGATGCCTCCCTATTAACTCACCAGTATCTTCAGGGGATGCGTGTTAACTCATATTTTAACCTAACATTTGCATTTGCCACAAGATCAAAGAGGAAAGTGAAGAGGTTCATTTCCTGATACCAAGAACTGCAGGTGGAGGCCATGGATGCTCTGCATTCCGGGTGGCTACAGGGCCTCCAGTATGTGTTTCCTCCCCTTTCTATATTGGCATGATCACTTTGCTAGACTTGTATGAGTGGGGCAGAGTGATAGTTCCACATTGTTCTATGGCAGTGATAGTTCCACATTGTTCTAGGAGGCTCTGGTTTTCAGACTTGATAGGCCCCAGTATAAGCCCGCCCTGGAAACTTCCAATCCAGCCAGATTTGATATCTCAAGGCCTGATTCTTCAATTGGATTCAACTCTGCACCTGAAGGTTGAGAGGGGAAAGCTCTTACAGCAAGGGGTTTCAGAAAAAGTGGTGAGTATGATTCTGGTATCCCGCAGAGTTTCCACAGCAAGCATCTTTGTTATGACGTGGAAAGTGCAAATGTTAGCAATGGTGCAAACGTTAGCAAATGCTTTCAGAGGAGGTTAGAATTCCTAATGTGCCCAATTTTTCTTTCAGCTAGCTCGAACAAGGGACTTCCATCCACAACTCTGAGCAGGCAGGTGGTAGCCATTGATTGTGTCCGTAAGACATGTTGGAAGATGTCTGTTTCCAGTCATCCTCTAATCAAACATTTCCTCCGAAGTTCAGCCCTTCTCTCTCCACCTGTGATCTGTAGGCTTCTATCAAGGGTTTGTCCATTGGTGCTAGAAGCTTTCATGGACCCCCCATTCATGGACCCCCCATTCCATTCTTGTTAAGGAACTCACCTGGAAAGTCACCTTCCTTGTGGCACCTACTTTTGCCACAAGAGTATAAGAACTAGGAGCACTGTCAGTTCAAGAAGAGCTGTTTTTTTCTACCGAATTGACTAGTCTTGAAACTGGACCCATGGCACATACCTAAGGTTATCTTCATTTCACCAGGTTCAAGATCGGTGCTGCCTGATTTTTTTGTCCATGACCATTTTCTAAAGCAACACCACAGGCTTCATTTGTATAGAACATTCCATATGTACATTAGGCGCGCACAGGACACGAAGCTCATATTCTCTCTTAAAAGAAGGGAGATCAGAAAGCCACCATTAGCTGATAGGTTTGTGAGTGCATCATAACTGCATTCTTGAGGTAGCTCTTTGAAGCTGACTAGAGGATTCCACTGGAACCCTCTCTGATGTTTATCTTCTTTCTTATAGTTGGTCTGTTAATTTAGTTAAAAGATCTTTTCCAAGTTCTTCCTGTAAGCTGAAGCAAGACTGGTGACTGAGAGGGGTTCCTCCCCTTCCAGGTTGATGAAAGTCTGATCTGATTGGTCCTGTTTTCCACAAAAGTGGGAGCTAACCCTTTCCTGCTTGCTCCATCCCTCACTGACCAATAAGTCCAATTTTCTGATCTAGATCCATCTCAATGTGTTTATTGTCTTGGGGAAAGAGATCAGGTGTGAGTAATGTAGGCTGGAAAGCAGCAGAATACAGGAACTGGGATGAGGAAATGCAAATACATGAAGCCAAGAGGCTCTTGACGAAGAATTATTGTATTGGGTAACTGTGAGCCAGGAAATTCTATTAAATGGAAATGCTGGGAAGAGTGGATTTGGCTGAGAGTAAAGGATGTAGTTTAGTGGGAGGCAAGATAGCTTTCTCCATGTGTTGTTTACCCTTTGAAGGGAGAACTGAAATTGTTCAGAATGTATCAGGATGTCTGATCAGTTGAGCAGGGAGGAAGTGGACCCACTAGAATGTTTGTTTGTTTGTTTTAAAAAAGTACAATAAAATAAGTGAGCAATGGTTGGTAGGAAAGTTGTGGCTCTGTGCACTCAGGGAGATGTTTGCAGTGGGTGTTTGAGGTAATGTTAAGATGTCCTGGATGTCTTGGACCCCAGATGTGACAGGTGGGAAAAGCTGCTGTTTTCTTTCTTTGCATATGCTGCTGGTATTTACTTTATGTGGAATTGATCAGCTTTCATGAAAATTTCACCAATAATTTTCCTAAATATTTTATTTAGTTATATGCAAAGCTTGGCTGTAAATTCTTCAGTAGAAATCCTTGGTTTCTGCAATAAAGAAATACAGCCTTTGAGGGTCACAGTACTATTGAGTCCAACTTTATTGAAGACCTTGAAAGAAACCGCTTTTGAAAATAGGTACTCTGCTTTCTTTTGACACAGACAGAAAGCATAAACAAAGCTTTGCTTGTTGAAGCATACTTGACAAAGAAGTGATACTTGAACTTGCCCTTCAGGCCAGCTCTATACTGGTTATACTTGTTTTTTAGTTTCATTCTGCCTTGTTAACTGAAGAACATTAAAAATGACATTAATATCCCAAATTATTGTTTAATATAAAAAAAATCCAGCACCAATATTCTTTAGTGAATGGAAGTTTCATGTTAATTTTTAGTAGAACAAAGAACATTTAGCAAAACATGTTTAGGTGGAGGAACCAGTTATCTAGTGCTATGTCTTTATCACAGAGATAATTTGCCCAAACCTTACTGTAAAGCTCGGGTGAAATGAAGATTACTCTGGGGTAACACTATTATGTTCAGCTTTCTATGTAGGAAATTCCAAGGTAAAAATTTGTTCATTAAATGGGAGCAAGGTAGTGCCTAAGGAAAACCCAGGGATTAGAATGTTGTGAAACTGCTCTTGCTTGGGTCACCTTTATGTTAATCTCTCTACCTGAGCTAACTGTGGAATTTTGAAGTACCGGTAAATAAAAGGATGGTTCCATAGACTTCCAAATTACTTCCTCCAAGGAGTTCTGGTAGTATACTGGCTCATGGTCATCCAGTGAGCTTCATAGTTGAACAGAGATCTGACCCCAGGTTTCCTTGCCCAAAGTCCAGCACAGAGATACTTGTTCTGTGCAATTCTTGGGTAACTTTGCAAAGCAAACTTGCTTTGCTGCACTCATTAATCGTTACTTTTGCTAGAGTGTTCTTGGTCTGGCTAAATTTCAGTTTTGAGTGCTGATATACAGTTGGCCTGTCCTATAATAATCATGAAGAGTTTAGTTATGCATATGATTGCATGCTCACACTCCTTCTAAGTACATATTCTTTCTACCTTCCTCCTTAAGGTTTTAATCATTAAAACGAATGATATCATGATGGATAACTGCTAACCAGGGTTACTCGATTTAAAACCATCTTCAAAAGACAGTTTCAGATCCTAGATAAGATGAAGGCCTGGTTGGTGTTTACAGTAGTTAATAGTGGATGACAGGAAATGTTTGGTCAGTTTTCCATTTCATATCCTTATTCTTATTTCTAGTTGGCAAAGAACTGGGTAACTATTTACTATGGTAAAATTAGTTTTGTGTGTAGTATCCTGTCACCTTTAAAAGAAAAATGAAGTGTAGTAACTTCAGGGAATTGCATTTTCTCTGGAGTAGATACTGTTAAGGTTAATCTGTCACTTACTTTCCCACGATATGCAGCTCACTGGCAAGTAAAGTTCAGTGTTGACAGCATCTATATTTGGCTGATTTCCTGTTGGCTCATATCTTGACAATTGTCAAGGGATTTTTTTGTGCAGTACAAAAATGTTTCTAAAACCAGCTAACTCTTTTCTCTAAAGTAAGGAGAAACTGGTGATGTGGGCAGATACTGATTCCAGCATATGTTCAGCTTAACTGCCTATACAAGATATAAATCCAACTTTCTGGTAGTGTATCTCATATAATCAGGACAAATCTACCCAAATGATACTGAACAATTTATTGTTCTAAAAATCTCTGAAGTGGTAGAAAAAATCTTATCAATGTGTGAACCAATACCTACTAGTTTTAATCATGCTAAGTCAAAAGTAACTTGCCATTGATCTTAATATGTAGATTATATTGTGGATTTTTGTGTTAGAATGGGCACGTATGGAAAATTTGTATGTTTGGGGAGGGGAAGATTTAACTTTTTGGACTGTGTCTTTGCACAGGGATTTTTTAAATTGGGGAGCCCCTTCCATTTGCAGTCTGAAAAGTACAGCTCAGAGGACATGTCCCAATTTTTTTTTCTCCCCACTGGTTAAAGTACATGAGGATAATACTAACTTCAGTAAAAGGAACATGGAATACAGGTGCATATAGCTCAGTTATCTTTGAGAGTATTTTCTGCCAAAAACTAAATGCTTTTAGTGCTTTAATAGTATAAACATCAGCTAAAATGTGATTATAGACAAACATATTTCTGGAAAGTATACACTTGTTTTTATGCAGTTACACATTTCAATTGCTATGCAGCTGTCCTTATTTCAACAGGTTAACACAGAGTCACTTTAGTTATAGCAGTCTGTTTTCTATGGAAGCTTAATTACTAACCCACAGTATTAGAGATTTAGTTGTGCTTTCAAATGACTTGTTTAATTCTCAAGTTAGTTTCTATTAGTAGTGTTCAAAATATCTACTAGTAGCATTCAAAATATCTACCATTCTTAAGCTTGGGTGTTGATGCATTCAAATTCTTGCCTCTAATTGTGTGTGTGTGTGTGTATGTGAATATGAATACATATGCATGTGAATTCGCCCTAGTCAGTTTTTTAAGCTGTATTTGAATGGCATAATTGTTACTAGTAAGATTACTCTGGACGACTCTATACATGTTTGGTTCCAGAACTTAGTTGGGCTGATTTTTCCCCAGCCAAAACTTACCTGGGAATGAGCAGTTGTTGTCTTCAGTATCTGTCATGACTTTACACTTGGGCAGATCCTGGTTTGTGAGTATCCAGAACCCCTTTTCTCACTATGGATGCCTCTCCTGTTTTATGTTGTTTGTGTGCCAATTTGCTACTTGTTATGGTAATACAAATGTTATGATCTAAGTGGCAGAGTAGGGATTGGGATTTGTTAAGTTTTGAATATTGCAGAAGTAAAACAGGAACCATTAAACAAAAGGAAATATTCAGGAAACAACTTAAGGTATACCAGACAGTAAACAGCATTCTAACTACAGTGATTTGTGCTCTGATAACTTCCTGATGAGATTGCTGTAATGCATTGTATGTGGGGTTGCCCATGAAGGCTACCTAGTTTCAGCTAGTGCAGAATGTGGCAGCCTGGATTGTTACCAGTACAGCCTGCTTGAGTTATGTTGCACCCATTTTGAAGTATCTGCATTGACTGCTATTCACTTTCAAGTCCAAATCAAGGTGCTTGTTTTTCCTTTAAAGCCCTAAACAGTTTGAGACTCAAATATCTGCAGAAGCACCTCTCCCATGCTTTAAGATAGTTTGGCAGGTTCTTCTCAAAGTAACATTGGCACATTAAGTGACAAGAAGGGAGAAAGTCTTCTATATTGTGGTGCCCTGATTGTGAAACACCATTCCAAAGCCAACATTATATTCTTTAGGATGCCAGTTAATAACTTTTTTGCCTAGGCATTTTTAATTGGTTTGTTACGTTGGTTAAGTGGGCTGTTTTACGTATTTCGTGCCTTTTTGTTGCTGTAGCTGATGTGCATGTAATATACTACCCTGGTATTGTGAGATAAAGAGCAGTATAAAAATATTTTAAATAAAATTAGCTACTGCTCTAATAGCTTCTAGATTTTGGATAATAAATGTGAGTCATAATTCATATTTAAAGATCTTAGCATGTTCCCCTAGGCTTTGCCCTATTTTACCTTTTTATCTTGGTCAGGATTGGCAGTTCCCAGAAAGAGCTAATCAGGTTTTTCTGAGAAGTAGAAAAATATTGAATACTGCAGTATATCTAACAAGTCTGGTAATTTTGCAATGATTTTGCCAGGAAATTTACACTCAACCCTCCACTTGAGTGTAAATCTAAAGGCTGCTATTAATGGTGGTTTACCTTAGTATCTGAGAATGAAACTGTGAGGGTTCAACTGTATTATCAAGGGTTAAATTGAGTTAAAATGTATGTACAATGGGTAAACTGTTAAGAATCAGCATGCTCTTGTCAAGGTAATGGAACCGTTCCTTGGCAGGGTGTTTCCCTTCCCGCCACCCAATTCCCCAGCCAGAGCTGGCTTGAGCCAACGCTGGAAATAACCACACAGAATTTAGGGACCAAAGCAAGTATATTCACACTCTACTCTAAGTTAAGGCCTTGGTCAAACAGAAGAGATTATACACGTAAAATAGCAAAATAAGAGTTAGGTGGTTGGGAGGGAAAGGAAGGGAGGGGTTTAGAAAGGAATGAGGTAGGTTTGGTTTTAGCAGCACAAACAAGCAAAAGCTATAAAACAATTAGGACCCCAATCAATCAATAAATCAATCAAGCACACTCTTAAAAGTGCTAAGCAACCCCAAACCAAGCAAGCTATAAAACAATAAAATTCTAACTAACACCCGACTTGATCCTGCCAAACAGAGATCACCTTTGAGCAAAGCCTCTGCCCCGAGATGCCAAACTCCACCCAGACCGTCGTCGTTTTTCTACCTTCTCTCAGGCTGGTCTCGTTGCCCTGGAAACCAGCCCTCCCTAATTCCTCACAGCTGAAGTTCATTAACATCAGCCACCTGCTTAACTTTGGCTGGTAGGGCTTGAGATAACCAGCCCAGAAACTATGTCAACATTCTGATCCTCCATCTCCCTCTCTCCTTGTGTAAAAGGCTCCTGCTCCTACTGTTCCAGCCAACCTTCCCATTGTAGGCAGTTCTTCAAGCTACTCTTCCCCACTCTAGGGTGCTCTGGTTTGTTTCCCCCGCCTTCTGCAGGTTTAGAACGTGCCAACTGGCTGAGTTTAAACAGTCCAAGCGATCTCTCAGTAAACACCCAAAAGGTCTCCTGATTACATTAACGACTCTCTGCCGGTAAGATCAGGTTTCTTGGTGAAAGGTAGAAAGCTGAGAGTGGGAAAATTACTGAGAGATGTGGAGTTAAAACAGCAGTTGGCAGTTCAAACTGAGAAGGGGGGGGAAAAGAGCCAATGGGGAGAGCTAGCCAGAGAGCCAATGGGAAAGGCTGGCTGGTCAGTTGGAGAGAGTTTTTAAAAAGGAGAGAAGGGAGATGGAGGATCAAGTCATCCCAGAGAGATGCAGGATAATTGGGCGCTGGGAGGGACTCAGAGCCTGATTTGAGGAAAGTTGGACTTCACTACCAAGGTTCAGGTAGCCAAGCCAGATGAAACTGCAGTTTTATTTCTGTTTGTTTGTTTGTATTGCCTTTGAAAGTAACAGCTTTATGTGTAAATACCTTAAGCAAGTGTGCCTTACTATGCCTGGAATAGTAAAGAGTTTTGGTTTAAAACCTGAGTTGTTGGAGATTCCATTTCATACCCGCCTACAGCTAAAACCCTCATGCTACTGAGAGGGGAAAGAGGAAAGGTGGAAACTTGGGTCCTAAAAGGGACAGAATGGCTCTTAAAGAGGCAAGATATCTTTAAGGAGCAGGATCAGAGGTTCCAGCCAGGAAGGTGGAACTCTGACAGTCGGGGTGGATCCCCAACAGAAACAATGAAGACAGCTTTCATCTTTAGAGAAAATAAGGAATTGCCAGTCTGAAATTGAGGTTCATTTCTGTTTCAGGTAAAATGCTAGCATAATGGACTCCTACTAGCAATAAGAACATAAGAGCCCTGCTAGATCAGATCACAGACCTAACTAATCCAGCATCTTCTTTCCCGCAGTAGCTAACCAGTTATTTTATTTATTACATATCTATACCTCTTTATTTATTACATATCTATACCACCCAAAAGCCGAAGTTCTCTGGATGCTCCACAAAAATTATAACTACTTCTGAGAAGCCCACATAAAACATTAAGTCAGTTGTTTTTCCCTTGCTTTTATTTACCATAATGTCTAAGCAACTCTCTCTCTCTCTCTCACTCACACACACACGCACACACACATTTTTAAACATTTTATTATTTATCTTTGAATGCACAAAAGAACAGGAAGGAGCTTACACATCATTATAGTTTCATTTTTCCTTTACGAATTTCAACAGTAAAATAACAGCAACAGAGCTAAAGCACAGCAGTACAAGCATACTTCGATTGCCAATGAGAATCAAATCAATGGTTACATTTTCTGAATTTGTGCACAAATGGAAGGTGATGTACACCTGCTTTTTATATGTTCATGAAAGAACTAAAAGGCTGCCAAATCATATAAAATGCATCTGGGCTTGTTTGTTCTTTCAGAAGCCTAAGTTGGTATATTAGCTTCTCAGGCCAGCTATGTACCAAACCTTTTCCTAAGCAACTAATATTGAGGCAATATGTTAATTGAGCTAACTTGAAACCCTCTAATTTTTAACACGATATAGCATCTGATAAGTGTTGCAGGATTCATAGTTACATTCAGTATTACTCTTTGAAGGAAACAGTTGAGCATTCAGGTGACATAAGTATTACTGGAGTTACTCTGTCTTTGACATTAGATATACTTGCTAGGAAGTAAAGACCATTGAAGAAACTATGTTAATAACAAACTGTATTTCCTAATATTCGAGGAAATGTGGAGATACAGGACTTCTGCCCGAGTGTCTTTTTAGTACAAGTCCATGAGTAATACTATGAAACTGCAATCCAGATAAATTGACAACAGTGGAAGGAGGTTTGTTCTTGATTTCAGTTTTAATATGGTTATATTTATGGCCTTAGTGACACATTTCTGTATTACTTTGCTATGTTGATAGTTCCTAATATATAAACCTGTATAAAAGTATTTTTAAGTTAGTATGAGTTAACACACACATTGAGGATATCAAAACAACTTATATGCTAAAATAGAGGCTCTTTTCACTTCAGTAGCTGTCAACAAGGGGCGTTCATGGTTTTCCTGTTAACAGCAACTTGTACTATTCCATGTGTGTAAAGCAGCTTTGCAGATAAATCCATAAGATGTTTACTAGACTGCCTATCACCTGGCTGTGATCTCGAGTTACTGTATAACTTTGTCAATTCTATTTTCTTATCAGTATAGCACTGCTAAAGTGATTTGCCTTTAAAGCATGCTCTTACAACTTGGAACACAGAGCTCTTTTCCTTACCTCTTGATTAATGCAATGTCCTCCTTTCTTGTAGGAGGTATATATACGGGAACCCATAGAAAAGGAAGTCGATCCTCACTTGTTGCCAGGTAATGTTAAACAAACACTGCTGTAGAATCATTTTAGTGTTGGTTGCTGCTATTGCTTTATTTTGTGCAACACACACCTTAAACTAGGTGACCTGAGCTCTAAAATAAAGAACAAGTGTCGAAGTTTGTCCAACTGCATTTTTACCCTTTTGGAGGATGCCTCCTCCATTTCTGTAACATGAAAATTCTCCTAGGTTTGGGAGGTAGACAGCCTTGCTCCTGAAGGGACTGTCACTTTCATTCAAATATCCCAACATCTTAAAAGTGGGGGTAGAAAGACTGGGTAGATATATGTTCTAATACTGGGAAAGAAGAGATTTGAGCCTTTAAAGAATATTGGTGGGGATAGGAGTTAAAACTTTGTTGCTAAGGCTTCCTTTGTGCCAGTAAATTGCTAGTAGTAGCCAAGAACAGCCTAGGCATTTGGGGAGAGGGTGCCAAACTAGAGGAACCCTCACATGGTTGCCGTGATTCATGTAGAAATTGATTACAGAATGTGGACACCGGCATTACTTTGTTTAGGAAAACACATAAGTTGGGGATGAATATTCCTTTACCTTTAATAGGTATGTAGAAGAAGGATTCTTAGCTAAAGTAGCTTCTGCATTATAAATTAAACTTCCCCCCACAAAATACCCTCTCTACACCTATTAAGATAATAGGAGCCCTATCATCATCTGGCCAAGTGGATGTCATATGTTGGGTTTAAAGGTGGGTCCCAGATGTGAAACAGCTGGTGGTAAAGTGACAGCATTCTTTAGGTGAGTCCAATAAATATGATTATGGAGAAGTAGTGGGAAACTCAGCTATATAGAGAGCAAGCTGGGTCTCAAGTAGTCGTTGCGGCTTCAGGTATTGCCATCCTTGCTGCTGAGTTGATAGTTTAATACCATCTCACATTTCCCAGAGTTATAATACAGTTCTAATCAAGATGAATTGTGCAGAGACTCTTTAGAATGTTTTCTTTGCTAGCTTTCAGGCCAAGGCTGACAATTATATAATGGGTTTAGTTTATAATGGATTTTAAAGGGTACTAGCAATTCAGTTTAGAGCAATAATACTAGCAGCAGGTTGCTAACTTGAATACCATGTTTTGTGTGCATATAGTTCTTTATATCCTGCATCTTTAGTAAAGTGTAATTTGAAAAGCTTTGAATATAAGAACTGGAATGCTTCATTACTCTATGCTAAGAAGCCCATTAATTTCCATCAGGTGAACTGCTACTTTGTGAAGCAAACATGGTTTTGAAGTATATAAAAGACGATGGATCAAATCGTGGCGCTTATGGAAAACTTATTTGCACAAACTTCAAGATTTCATTCCTTGGTGAAGAATCGGCTCTGGAGGATGTAAGAAATGAAAATTAGCCTTTGTCCATTTTCATTACATGGTGGCAGGGTACTTCATCTTCTCATCTGTAATTGAACAGTATAGCTATGAACAGGAAACATTGTGCTGGGTTATCAGGATTATCAACTACTGCTTTCCTATAATGTCAGATGAAATTAGTAAAGGTCATGTGGTAAAACAAAATATTTAAGTTGTCCTGTACATACCAGGTAGTTTCTGATAGTGTAGAATTTAGCCCAAGGAAAACTGAGTTCTACTCTCACTTAAGTCATGCTGACATTAGGTGGTAACCTGAAAGTGGCAGATTAGTAGATTACCAATTTGAGAGCAGGGAAGACAAAAGTAACAAAAGATGGATGAGGAGAATGTGGTAGGTGAATAGGTTTATGAAAATCTATGCTCCTGGTAATTTTAAATTGGTTCTTACTTCACAAATTTTTTCATTGAATTTAAGTGGATGATACTATTACGAATTTGCTTTGATAATACAGTGAGGACATTAAAATGGGTTAAAACTGGCTGCAATCCTATGCACACATGCCTGGAAGTATCCCCTTGAACACAAAACCATGTATAAGATGTTTATTTTAAATTTTTCATACTGTAATTCATCAAAATTCTGCAGCAGCATACAACTAAGGACAAAATTGTTAAGGTGATGACACAAAGTCAATTCAGAATTAAATAATAAACAGCAAATCAAAAGAGCGGTATACTTTAATAACTGTAATAAGCTAAGGCATCATTGGATGGCAGGTCTTAAATCAAAATTGTCTAGTAAAGGCAATCTGAAAGTTTTAAGCTGTTGCGTAAATACATTAGAGTGCTTTGTGTCCCTCTGCTTTTATGAGCTAAATCCAGATATGACCGCTAGTTTGTTCACCTTCATTGGTTCACCACTGATCATAGGCACAGGTTCAGGGGCCTCACCTGGGTATGAAAAGGGGAAATGGCACAGAATCTCATACACTTTACGACCTGTCTTAGCAGTTGTATGTAGTTATCATACCATGGGAGATGATACTGAATTCTGAAAAACCCTATAGGATAAATCCTGGGAGATGGGCCATTCTTCCAACACCAGCTTCTGGAATCTATCTTCCAAGATGGAGCAGGACCGATACAAAGTGGTATCCCCAATCTCACAAGAGGATCTGGAAGGGCACCACAGTAATTGATACTGAAAGCTGCTGAAAGATTCGGGCGAATCAACAGGGTCACACTCGCTGTCTTTCACCCAGAAAAGGTTGTGCACCATGACAACCAAAGCAGTCTGTCTCAAAACCAGACCTGAAATCAGTTTGAAATTGGCCTAGATTATCTGTTTCATCCAAGAGGTGTCATGAGCTTGACTGGCTTTGCGTACTTAGATTTGGGTATTTTGCAAAGCACTAGTTTGGCTCAATTAGGATGGAGTCCATAATAGATGTTCTAAAAATATTTTGGAGCTTCCCATTTATTGTATCTAAAAATAATGCAAATTGAAATCTATATTTAGTTGTGCTTTAAAACTGATGTTTGAGAACATGGAAATTGTTCAAACTTTCAAATATTTAGGAAAGTGGAAGCAACAGTAGTGATTAGTCTTGTGTTGATACAAAAATATAATCTCACAATGCACATACAATGGCATCACATTAGAATTAGATTGGTAAGCATCAGTGGAAAATAATGGAAAGGGTTCTGGCAGAGTTCTGGGGAATATTAGAACCTTGAAAGTAGAAACATTAAAACTAGCTAAAATTCAGTCAGGTTGGTTATCTTAATTTTTTTTTTTTAGTTAACTGCTTTATTCAGTTGTCAGAGGTCTAGTAATACATAGCCAAGAGGAGTAAAACTTATTTGTTGAATATACAGTTTGTAAATGAGAAGTCTTGTTATGTTGTCAAGTATCCTGTTAAATGAACTCTAAGGCATTTTCCCTACTTCAGGAACCACAATTCGAGAATACAGTTGTTGGGGGAAATGACATCACTCTTCAATGTGTAGACCAACTTTATGGAGGTAGGCTGGCAAAGTTGTTGTGACTACTTGATGGTAACTAAGCCATTGTGTCAGTTGGTGCTCCTAAACTAAAGTTCAGTTTCATGTAACTTCATTGGAAATCTAATTTTTTAATTTTGCAAAATTAGCTATGTTGGAAGAAGTGCCATACTGTTTTCCATATTTCACTAAGTGCTCATAGTGACCCTTAAGCATGAAAGAAATGAAAGGACTTTCCATTTCCCCAGCCTATTCAGTCTTATCAAGCTACAGACTAGAATTCTGGAAAGCATTGTCTAAAGAAAAGCAGAAGGTGGAGAAACCTACCAAATTGTTTTAGGGGAAGTATGCTGTAGGCTCAAACCAGGAATGGTTAGAGATATAAAATTGCTGGAAATTTTGAGGCCATGGAAAACAAATTTTCTTTACTTTCATTTTGATCATAAGTGGCCTTTCCTTCATACAAGAATTGTGAGAGATAAATGAAAATAGCATACGCAAGAACAAAATTATGACTGATGTGGTGGTGCAAGAGAATAGTACTAGAAAAGGGCAGCAATACTAACTACATCATTGGTAACTCAGGCCAGGAATTTACATAGCCTTCTACCAGGGGATTTCTGATCATTCTGATGAACACTTCACTCATTATTATTTATTATGAAACATGTATTCTAGCATCATGAACTGTAATTGTTCCTGAGCTTCCCTGTATCAAGATGATGGTATTTTTCTCTTCAGGTCCAGCTATGGTCACTATAATTGTAATCTAAGTTTTTGGGGGAAATGGGTATATTTCATTTTTCAGATTGGTTTTTGTGTATAAAGCGAAGTATAAAGTGTTGGTCATTACCTTTAAAGCCCTACATGGTTTGGGTCCAGGTTACCTGCGGGATTGCCTTCTCCCGTACAATCCGCCCCGCACGCTCAGGTCCTCTGGGAAGAACTTACTGCGGTCGGCCAAGATTAGGCTGACACCTGTTACCCAGAGGACCTTCTCTTCTGCCGCTCCCAGACTGTGGAATGACCTGCCGAAGGAGACTCGTCAACTTAACAGTCTTTTAGAATTTAAGAAAGCTATAAAGACTGTTCTCTTCCGGCAGGCATATCCAGTGTAATTTTTAGAATGTTTTTAGGATGTTTTAGGATGTTTTAATGCAGTTTTAATAATATTTGTCATGTTTTAATTAGTTTTATGTATTTTATCATGCTGTTGTTCCCCGCCTCGATCTAGATGGAGAGGCGGGTAAGAAATAAATCGTTATTATTATTATTATTATTATTATTATTATGTGTGTATCTTACTGGTTGACTGGATAAGGCTGTCTGATGGCTCACTGCCTGAAGAAATGTTACAAATTAACGTATAGTTTTTCTTGTAGTTTATGATGAGAAAAAGAAATTGCTATCTGGTCAACTGAGAAAATACCCAGAGACAATAATAATTTACTGCAAAGATCTCAGAGTGTTTCACTTCTGTTTGAGATACACCAAGGAGGAAGAAGTTAAAAGGGTAACTATAGCCTCACTTAATTCCCCCTTTTTTAAAAAACAAAACAAAAAAACAAAACAAAAAACCATGAATAGGATGACTAATGTTCTCCCCTTCCATTAATAAGAAGAAAGACATAAGACATTGCATGGGACAATTGATGGGGGCCGGGAAGATGTTTAACTCTTCTATCTCAAGGCCATTTTTAATTCCCCCAGCTGGGCTCAAACACAAATTAAAACTAGCTGAGGGAGTGGGAAGTATTTATAGGGGGAAATCTGAGCACAGGAGAGGCTTATCCTCCCTTGCCCCCATCAATTCCATGTTAAGTGCCCTCTGCCCCACATTCCTATTGTCTCTGCAAAGTTGGAACTTGTGTTTGAGAACATTTCAACTTCTGCCCATAAGGTAATGTAGTGTTGCTCCTAAGTAAATTCCTATTAGAAGTAGTAATCAAGTTAAGTCTAAATTATGGAAGCCACCTTTTCTACACCATTTTTAGATACCTTAAGTCAGGTTTACTGGAGGTTAATTTCATGCATCCACACTGAAACGTCTAGGCTCTGTAATTCATGGGGAAAATTTTCATTCTCAATTGCAAGAATATATTTGTTAAAGTTTTATATTAACTTGGTCAGTTAAAAGTGCCATGCAATTTTTAACTCCTTTGGAGACTGTTCATAGAAACACCTCAATGATGAAATGTTTGCAGTTAAGCCAATTCTAGAGTAGTTTTACTCTATTGATAGGGAGATTTTGGGAGGAGGTAGTCTCAACTCCCACTTCCTGTATTGGCTGCTGACAGAAGAGAGTATAGCTTGCAGTGGGATTGATTCATGTCTTTGCCTGAAATTCTGACAAATCTCCAGTTGAGAGAAAGTAGAGGGCATCTTTACTTGCTGGATTCTAATTATTAATTGGTTTCTCAAATCTTCCTTTTTGAAATTTTCCCTTCATTGTGCATGCAAGCCCTCAAGTGACAGTTCTCTAACTTACTTTGTAGCTACATAATGGTGAAACTTGCTTTCTGTGATTTCTGAACTTCTGTACTGTTATGGCCATACTTCAATCTTGTGTCTGAACTATTTTGACATCACAGCCCATACATTATTTGAATGCCAGGAATGTGCTATAGACTTGCACCAATTCTTTTCGCAGCTCCTAGTTTGCAGTGACCATAAGTTGCCTGATTTGGATGTCCTTTCTGCAAACCAGAAATTAGATGGAAGAAGAAGGAGTGTAACTAGCATGTAGCATGTTCTCAGCCAATCTATGGCTTGGCTTTGGCCCCGTTTCTATATCATTGTGTTCAGTAGCTAAAATTTCTGATGTTCTCTTAAATCTATTGCTAACATAGCAATAAAATATACTTTTATTAAAGGCATATGGGTGGTTATTGACTTAATTCATTCTAAAATGTTGATTACATAGCTTTGATCAGTGCGGCTGCATATAGTTACATTTGTGGTACATTTCTCAAAGCCTATCTACACTACTGCTTTAAAGCGGTTTATAACAGTTTTAAACCGGTTAATAACCGTTATTAACCGGTTTAAAACTGTTACAAACTGTTTAAAAGCAGTAGTGTAGATAGGCTCTCAGTCTGCTCTACAAGGAACTGTCCATATTGATGAGGGAGGGTGTTTAGAGAGCATTAAGGTTTACTCTTATAAAAGAGTGAGAAGTGATCTTGGTTTAGCATAATATGTGGCAGTCTTGTGAGATCTTAAATGTTCAACTCTTCTAACTAATACTTGTTCTGATTTATTAATATGTTTATTTGTTGATCTTTTCTTAGATCGTCAGTGGCATAGTTCATCAAACACAGACTCCAAAGCTATTTAAACGCTTGTTTCTGTTTTCTTATGCAGCGGCTGTACCAAATGCTATAGGTAAACATATGCAATGTATCTCTGTTCATAGTGATTTGTTTTTTAATAGAATAGCTATGGTCCGTTTCAACAAACTTGCTTGCAAATACGTTTGGTTTTTGTAGACTTTAACAAAGGTCTCTGAGCCCAAATAGAAGACCAGCTTATCATAGGGTAAGCTCTTACTTGTTTAACTTGATCATCTATATCACCCTGTCAAGGGGGTTTTATTATGAATTGTGTACAGGTGTGAAATAAAATGCCTGTCTGTGTGGGAACAAAGATATGAGCTTCTGTAGACATCTGCATAAAGTTCTGCAGCACTTAGTTGGAGAGAAAATATCTTTGATTAAAAAATACATTAGTAAGATAATGTAGTTCACTGCATGTCTGAGTTGCCTGGCTTTTTGTTAGAAGAATTTTGAACCTGAGGGGAAATAGCAGCATTCATTATTTATGCTTGGATCCCTTATCTAGTAAATAACTGGAAGTGGCTGTTTTGAGACTGATAATTGTTTGCCTTGTTCAGCTGGAGAATAACTCTGGAGGAAACTATGACAGTTTTGTTATCTGCTAAGCTGATTTAAGTGTAGTATTGGAGAGGTGTAATTGCTCCTGCCCACTTGATCAAAGCAAAGAAAATGTAGCTTTTCACTGCATTGAGATCAGACTAACCATCATAGGGGATAAATATTTATTTTATTTGTTAAATTTATATACCATCCAACTGTCCAATGCTCTCAGATGATGAAAGCTTTGGGGATAGTGCATTAGTTTCAACCAAGGTTTCAAATTATGTACCCAAACACCATAAATAAACTATGCCAAAATATTATTCTACTTATGTCATATATAGGGATGTGCTGAGTCTCTGCCCACAAATTTTCACGACAAAAGAAGGGACTTTGGGGGATTAAAATTCATTCCTAAATTAAGCCTTTCCACACACTATTACAGCTGTGGAATGTTCCAATCTGAAGCCTTGGTGCCATTTTTTAACCTTCATGAAGTTATGCTAGCCAGAGTTGGCTTTATTATGTTGTCACAGAGCCAAAGCTGAATAAGGGTTATCCTGCTTAGTATTGGCCACTCCTGAAATTGTCAAATGCTTCATGTTATGTCAATGCTTCCACTTTGTTTCAGACTGGCCCTAGCAATGCTTTATTCTTGTATTTTATTCTCCTCACTACTTGGTTTACATCCTTTGGTCTGTAAACACTGGGTTGAAGGAAAGACAAGATTAATCTGTTAGAATTCTAAGGACAGCTTCTTTTTCCTTCAGTAGAACACATCCCTTCACGATTCTCATGCCCCTATGATTGAACCTTATTACATTTACCAGTGTCCTATTATATATTGAAACATGGCAGTTTCCTGATTTTTGTTCTTGTGGCAAAACAAATGCCCTGCATTTCATAAGTAATAGCAAGTATACTCTTTCCACACGGGATTATTTCACTGTAAGGAAAGACATGAAGCAACCATAAGGTATAATTATGCCAGTCTCTTCTCAGACTCCTGGCAGGCCAGTGTCTGATAAAGGCATGTGTACTTCCATGTAATTTTATAAATAGATTGAATTGATGCATTCTAGTGCTATAGTGAATCAACATTGTGGTTGGAGAAGTGGTTTTGATAAGTATGTTGCCCATCTCTTATCAACTGACCTTGATGTACTTCTGGCTGTGCAGTCTGAGAATTGATACAGCTTTTTATACTTCCACTGCTATTTTGTGGAAGTGTTTCATCAAATGCTGCATACTCTTCTGTTGTGGATAACTGCAGGAAGATCCATATTATGACTATCTGGAAACTAGTTCAGATTAATGCTATTGCATTTACACACTTGAATAAAATCAAAACTTCATTTTTAAGTTTGTAGTATTTATCCAATTCCCAAAAATGTAAATGGATTGCAAGTCAGGGTAGTGATGCCTTTAAAAACCATGGTACAAAGAAACACATGTGCACCTGAATTTTTTACAGTTTACTTTTTAGAATGCCCCCTCTGTGAAATCCCAAAACTATTTCTCAAACTGTCCTGAGTTCAAAAGTAGTTTGAGGATATGAGAGCAGTTCAAAGTAAAGTGCTGTACATTATACAAGCAGTGCTTTCCCTTTAAACTTCACAAAAAAACTGGGAGTATGTGCCTCCCTTTGTGCTGTGGACATAGTCTGAAGTGATGTGTTTGTGGAAACATCTCAATGCTAATTTCTGCTTTCAAATAGCAGAACTTAAATCAGCCAACCATGTAAGTAAACCTCTTAGTAGATTTATTCTACTAAAATAAAAATGTCCTTGTCAAGTTTCTGGTCGAGACGTAAAACCCACTCAAAGTATTAAGAATGGTTAGATCTAATCATTTTATTTTTTTAACAGAAATAAAGAATCAAACTGTGATGTTTGATTCTGTTAAAGACTGGCGTCAAGAGTTGGAGCGCACCAAAGGAAACCTAAAATTCAAAGCAATTAGTGCCAATGAAGACTACAAAGTCTCTAAAAAGTAAGAACACTCTTTATTTGTATAGGTTATATATTTGCTAAAACCATATTGTCCAAATAACCCATACACCAAACTGGTTTCCGTTTCTCTGTCCTGTTATGAAAAGATCCATTTGAATAGAAATCTTTGGGAATTGACAAGGTGGTCTCCGTTGGTGTCAATCATTATTAGGCTGTTTGAACAAAGGCCTTCAAAAATGCAGCATTTCTAAGGTTTTTTCCCCTTGTCTCAGCACTTCATCTTTTCAGTATGCCCATTATATGAGCAACTTAGAAGGTGTGCTGCAGCAGCTGGACTTGCAGAATTAGTATTGATGGTATATTAGCCCTGATAGTTATGTGCTACCTCCAGTATCCAAGGCAGTAAGCCTGTGTGCACCTGTTGCTGGGGAACATGGGTGAGAGGGTATTGTTGCACCATATTCTGCTTTGTTGGTCCCTGGTCAACAGCTGGTGTGAACAGAGTGCTGGACTAGATGGACCCTCAGTCTGATCCGGCATGGCACTTCTTATGTTCTTAATACCTTTGTTTAAAATTATGAAGGGTGCCTGCATGTTTGGACAGAAAAAAAGTCCTACAGCTCCCAGCATTCCCCAACTAGCCATGACGATGTAAGTGCAAAACATATAAGCAAGTGAATGTTACTGAAATACTGGTAAAGCTTTTTGAGGCTTTATGGTGTTGTACATGGTATGTCCTACTTCAGTGCAGAGGCATAGAATTAATTGCCTTCAGAACCAGGTCTCTTCCAGTTGATCGGTAGGCTTGTGATTTGTCTTCAGCTATGAGAATCACTGCTGAAAATGGAGAAATGTCTAGTAGTGCATATACATTAAGTGTCTCATATACATGAGTTTGGCTGGCCTTTCTGGCTAAGCCAAAAGGTGTAATTGGCATCTCCCTGCTGAATCTCCCAAGCGGAAGAGGTCTGTTTCCAGTCCATCTTAGTGTTCATAAAACTGTTCTGTCCTCTTTCTGCCTCAAACTACAATTTTTTTTAAAACGATAATATACATTTGGGTATGTACACATTTTTTCAAAAACATGCATTTTTGTATGTGCTTCAGTAAACTTTTAGCAGAGAACTGTGCTGCAAAATCCAGAGAAGTGTGAAAATGGAAAGGTAACTGCAATGCAGGTGCCTGCGCATTGGCAGAGAGAAAGCACCTCACCACCATTTTGTGTGGCCGCTGGGTGGGCACACGGCTGTTTCCGGGTTAGAGGCCCCAGAGGAGAGAGAGGCTGTGGGTTTATGAGTGACCCAAAAGTTCTCTTTACACTGTGCCACCAGGGAGTGGGGCAAAGATGCCAATACCACCTCCCCCTCCCCCTAGACCACCCCCACCCCCAACTTTCAATCAGGCAAATACAGAGCCTCCAAAATTGAACAGGGACGAGCAGCGAGGGAGGGGAGCCCTCCTGCAAGACATCTGTAAAGGGACCAGGTTGAAAAAGGCAGCCCAAGTCAATGACCGGAGTGCACCCATCATTGAGAAATCCAAGGGCAGTGGCAGCTACAGTTCTGGCGCATCTCCCCTGCAACCGAAGGGAGGTCTTTTCCATGGTGGTGTCCCAAAGCTTCGACCTGTGGGGGTAAAGGACAGTTCAGACAGCCCCTCTGGAAAACAGCCGCTTCAAGTTCCTGGGTCCAGATCAGCAGCACCATGGCCCCCTGTGCTTGCCACCAATAGTCGGCCCCAAGATGACATGGATAACAGTTGGGCTTCTCCCCCAGAGCTTTCACGCATGCAGAGACCTTCTTTGCCAGCTCTCTCGCAGCCAAATAGTGCTAGCAACTGCATTGCAATCTGCATATTAGCTTGGGAAGTGCAAATTGGGTTAGTTCCAGTCTTCAACTGATTTTTCCAACTCTCACCTTTCCCTCCTACAGAGCTTTCAGACCATTACATTCAAACTGCCACATCAGGGCTGATAATGGAATATACCATTCCACAGCTTTTCATCTACACAAGCAAGTGGGAGAAAGTACAAATTTGGAAGGTCCAGGATTCTTGATTCTGTTGGCTGCTGAATGTTTGCTCCTGTGGTATCACTAGTGACTTCCTCCTTCTACAATGCCTGCGCCACTGTCATTTTGAGAAGTCTTTTTCTAGAGGCCAAACAATTCCTTACATCACTCCTTAAGTGTGGATGTGTTAATGCAGCCTTAAAAGTAGCAAACAAAAGTAGGGCTACTTTTCTCTCCCTGCAGCAATATCCTCTGTTCTGCAAATCTTCTGCACTTTGAACGATTCATGGTCGTCACTTCAGCGCTGAATTACATCTGTGTTTAAGCAAATGAAGCGCAGCAATTCTTTCTCTGCCCCCGCCCCCCCCCCCCCCATCATTATGTGGAGATAGGAACAAGGGCAAACATTGTACTGAAGGGAAAAAAACTGTTTTAAAATGTAAAACTCCTATGACTTTCAGCTTCATAGGTGCAAGATGCACCTTAAATCTATTAAAAAATTCCTTTGTTTTTAGGTTGCCGGCATACTTTGTTGTTCCCATGGCACTTTCTGAAGAGAGCATTTTGCAGTATCAAGGAAGAGGAATTCCTGTGAGTATATTTGTAGGCAAGTTTGAATAGATTTCTAAAAATCTAGTTCTATAAGGAGTCTGTCTAAGGCTTTCTCTAGCACAATTGGGAATCTGAGTAATAAATCAAATGGTTGCATTTTTAAGAATAGAGGCCAAGCAACGTCGGAGACGAGCTAAACAGAACTGAATATTAGAACATGTGCTTTTAATTATTACTTTTATTCATGTCTATCTACTTGTGGAAGCACGAACTTGGTATCACAGAATCTGGAAAGTGATGTCTGTCTACATTCAATAGATTAAAAAATCTGGTTCAAACTGAGTTTTCAGTTATGGTTTTGTGGCAAACTATAGCTCTATTCAGATGTTCTACTTCAATGTAGAATCTGCTTCATTGTAGGGGGAGAGTGGGAGGTGAGTACATTAGCTTGCCCTCCCTTGCCCCATTGTTATCCCCCCTCATCCTGCACAAATTGGAAGGATAACCTCTGCAGCAGAAAACCTTCTGTATTCATAGAAGCTCCCCACTAAAGATATTTGCCTTCAACTCATAGAGGGCAACAGAAATAGTAAAGGTGGGGTAGGTGAGCTAGTGTGTTTATCCCTGCTCTCCCACTAATAGTTATAAAAATAAAACACTGAAATGGGCTTGCGCAAACATGGAAGTAGAGGGGGGTGGCACCATATGGTCCTCCAAACCATCATTTCAATTGACTCATGTCTAGAAACTATTGCAGTTTTGTGTCAGCTGCTCCAAAGAGGATAACTTCATCCATGCTAAAGTGAATTGATAATTACAGTTAATAGTTTGCTGTATGATGCCATTACTCTTCCTAACAAAATGAATGTCCCTCAAGTATAACTGATTATTTCCTGTAAATATGTGTTGCAGATTTGGTGTTGGTCTTGTCATAATGGTGCTGCTCTTCTTAAGATGTCATCCTTCCCCAAAGAACAAGATGAGAACACTTCACAAATGCACAAACTCTTTTTGGATGGGTCAGTAAGAGCTGTTCTGCCTTCACTACTCGAAAAAGTGCTTGGTGAGGACCTTCTCACCAAGCCTCATTTCACTTGTGCTTTATATACATAATAATCTGAAAACATTTGGTTGTGCTATGAACTGCACTTCACTTCCTAACAGCTATTGACTTATGCTGATTATTTGCCATAGAAAACTGTTACTGTTTTATACCTCATACTATGCATACTAGACAAAATAGTCGAATTTCCCACCACCTTAAATCATTTGCTGAGATTCTCAAAGAACATAGAAAGTCTGAGTGCAGAAAGCTATCTGGGTCAGGCCTAGTATATCACTTGGTCTTCAGAATCAATTTTGTAAGCTATCTTGGCTTTGAGGGAGGAATGTACAAACACACAAATTAGCTGCACAGTCCTTCAATGGAATAATTGATTTGGTTGTTATACTATAAAAGGGATGCTAGTAGGAAACCTAGAGGAGGACTGCAACAAATACTTAATTATCCTGTTGTCCTCTAACTGCTAAAACATGAACTAGAGCAGTATCTAATTTTCTCAGCACAGCAGAATCTGACTTTGGCAATAAAAAGGCTAGGAAGTTATGTGTTAAAAGTTCAGGGTGGTATATCAACTATTGAAATGTGCTTTGGAGACAGTGATCCAAGCTTACAGGTCAATTGTAACAATGCAGGCAGATCGCATGTCATCAATGTCATTTCCAACTATAGTGTTTGACCATCATATTTAAGAACTTGAGATGGTTTCTAGCTCAGAGTCTATGACAACAGTTAAAGTTAAGTCATAAATGCTTGAGATTATAAGCCTATACAGTGGTTTATAACCAGGATATTTTATATGAAGTTTTGAAAGATTGTGCACCTTTTTTGACAGATCTCTGAATGCATGTGGTGAGCTGTCATTCTGAGCTGTCAGAAATTAAACGATCTTTCAAAAATTCATATAAAATATACGGTTGGAGGGATTGTTCTGAAATTTCATACACATACTTAGGCATACCCCATAAGCACTGTGACCAAGTTTCAAGTCTCTAACTTTAAAAACAAAGAAGTTATAGGCCTTTCTGCCTCAAAAAAAGCAACTCTATAGGGCATAATAGGGATCAGAAATTAACCTCCGATATAATCCAATCCGATTTTTTTTAAAGTGATTTCCGATTACGATACGATAATTTTGGGCGTGCACACCCCTAATAAGAAGGATCATGCTGGATCAGAATAAGGGTCTGCCTAGTCCAGCATTCTGTTCACACAGTGGCCAACCTACAGGAAACCCAGAAGCAGGACACAAGTACAACAGCATCCTCCCACCCATGTTCCCCAGCAGCTATTGTACATAGCATTACTGCCTCATGTTCAACTATGTTTACACTATGTTTTATTGAAACTACAGTTTGGTTTAAATCAGATGTAATGACAACCCATGTTTTAAGAAAGGAAGCAGATGCTTTCATTCTCCTCTATCTGGCGTGTACCAGAGAAAGAGAAGGGAATGGGGAGCGCTCAAGCAGGATTGTCTACATAGCACTGAGCTATGGTTTAGTGTTATGCCCAACCTAGGCTTATGTGTTTACATGTACAGTGCTGGATTGCAAGCTTACTTCCTTTAATTTAAAAATAGTTGCTGGTAATCCTTCCATAGCAAAAACTTTAATGTGTTCTGTTTGTTTAGAATGTATAAGACCATTGATAAGCCTCCTTACGAACCCTTGAAAGTTGAGGACCTTTCAAGCAGTCTTCCATCTCTGCAAGAGATCCAAGTTGCATATACTAAATTTAAGCAGCTGTTTTTAATAGGTGAGTGGAAAATGTATTACAGACTTCCTAAAGTGAGAAGAACATGTGTTTTACCTAGATAACCTCAGCACGGATGGACGAATATCCCCGGAGATTTAAAATTTAGAACTAAGCTGCTATTTGCTCTTGATACATGAAGGAACTTCTTTAGGAAAATTAGCAATTTACAGATTTGTGATTTGTGTGTTGTATCTTAAACCAGGTTTTGACAATCCTTTTAGTATGAAGCCATATCAAAGCGTCACTTCATAAAAGAGCAACATCTAATCATAGTCCAAGACCTGCCTTCATCTGATACTACTGCTTGCTCTGTTCTCTTTTTTTAAAATGATCTTTCCCTGTTCAATCCTAGCTCAGTGTTTCAGGTAGTTGTTTTTTAAAAAAATCTACTTGCTGTTTGTGCCCAAAATTCAGTTCTCAGCCCTCTGTGTCATGTCATTCTGCATTTATCATTAATTATTTTGAATTGCACTATCACTTACATTAATGACTTATTGCTGTACTTCTTATTTTGGCCAGCAACTATCACTGGATGTATCTGAGACACAACAATGCCTTGTGTTAAACTTTATACTGCTACCAATAATAGACAAATTATTTTAATTTTCAGATAACAGTGCAGACTTTTGGGATACTGATGTAAAATGGTTTTCATTATTGGAGAGTACAAATTGGCTGGAAATTATAAGGTTGGTTAAATTCCTGCTTAATAAACTGCATCTGTAGGTGCACCTATGAAAGGTTATACTACAATAAACCAGCTAGTCTTTAAGATGCCATAGGACTTCTTTTAAATGTGTGTCTCTACAGATTTTAATGCCAACTTAAATCTAAGAAATATTAGCTCTGAGCTATAGGCAACTGTGTAGGATCTTTAAATAATAGCACGACTTCACAGCATAATTAAATCCTTTCACTTTAAGTAATTATGTTAAAGCCTTTGTTCTTCCATCTTCTAGGCGGTGTCTGAGAAAAGTAGTAGAGGTTATTGAGCCACTAGAAGCACAGAATTCAAATGTTCTCCTTATAGGTAAGTCAAGGGATACATATTTTTTCCTGTGTGCCTTCCTCCCAACAGTTCTCAACACTACATAAAAAGAAAAGGATGTAGGTGATTCATGAACTGCATGCTATTTTTAGAGTTGTCCTGAAAGTCTATTTTAAAGTTACAGAACTCCAAGATAGTTATACTGCTGCTACGTTCTCTGAGGAGAGTATTCAAAGAGGAAGAGTTGAATAATTCAGGACTTACATCTCAGTCAACTGCTCAGTTGATGCTTTAAAATATATTCAGATGACCATAAAGTTACAGTATTTGAATTTTGCCCCATAGTATATTTGGAGCCTAATCCAACCGAAACACAGCACTTAAGTTCCACTGATTTCAGTGGTAGTTACATACTGAAATCAATAAAACAATGCTTGACTTTGGATGGTATACTCCTTTATGGTTTTCTGCATGAGCCTCTAATGACAGTGTTGGATTAATGACCATGCTTAGACTGCAAACCTAATGTTTCAAGAGGCTAAATGCTATTCATCCAACTGGATGAACCACCGAACAGGACCTCTCTCTCATCTGGATTTATTTTGTTTGTTTGCTGTCATACCTGTTACTGGTTCGGGAGAGCAACGGCCGCACCTGCATCTGATGAAAGAGATAAAGCTGAGGTGACACCTCAGACCAAATCTCCAGATCTTTCTCAGCAATTCCATGTAGATATTAAATAGCATGGAGAAAGAATAGAACCTTGCAGAATCCCAAAGCATGACTCTGAAGGGGTTGAGCAATAATGTCCTGGGGCCACCTTCTGGAAATGAACAGAATGGCCACCAAGTGGTGCCTCCCACACACAACCCAGACAACCTAACTAGAAAGATACATACCATGCTTGATTGTATCAAAAGCCATGGAGAGGTCCAGGGGAATCCACAGGGTTACTCTGCCTCGGACATTTTTTTCTTTTTATTTGACAAAGGTCATCCCACAGGACAACCAAGGCAGATACTGTCCCCAAACCAGGCCAGAAAACTGTTTGAAATGAATCTAGATAGTCTTGTTTCATCCCAAAGTGGAGATGGCCGGCAACTACTCTTGACCACCTTGCCCAGGAAGGGAATGTTAGCCACTGGTCTATAGTTGTTAATGTTGTCTGAGTTCAGGCTGGGTTTCTTCAAGAGCAGCTGAAATATGGCTTCTTTGAAAGAGGCTAGAGCCACTTTCTAACTCAATACAGAGGCTTACACTCTGAGACATACTATGTCTCAGGTACACACACACACACACACACACACACACACATATATATATATATTCTTTTAAATCCTGGCTTTTAAGAATCCTGATATATAAGCCAGGATTTAAAAGCGTGCATTCAAAACAAACAAGCCAGTCAGATTGTTGGATTTTACTCTCTGTTTCAAAAGCAGTTTGCCTTCTGCCTATCCTGGTTGTACAGTTCTCTAGATCCAGATCGAAATATTCTACCCACTCATGTAGCTTTTAGTCAGTTCCTTCCTTCCACTGAGAAGCCCACTTGCAGCACCTGAATAAGGAAAACAGTATTGCTGCTTGGCAACTTGATACGAGACTTTGAGACGCTAAAGTTTACTTAATCTACCTCTACAGGCCATACTTGGAAAAATTAAAGTTTGAGACAGAGCACTCTATTTCCTGTCTTCATTTCCTTACTTTTCACCTGTCCTTGTTTCCTCTGGCTTTGTACATAGAATGTGGATGTGGGCATATGCATGTCATGACTTTTATTCCATTCCTTTGGACATCTCTGTAGGAGAGGGCTGGACCCCACCCCTTCCTTGTATTTGTCTATAGCTTACAGATTCAGAAGAAGTAAGCGAAGCCTCTCTTTTTGTGGTTGAGTCTGTATACCTTTGTTAGTCTTTTGCATCATGATGGGCTCTTGAAATGTGGCCCTAGTTGGAGGTACCATGTAGCATGTTACTTTGACTGACTTTGGCTAGACACCTGCGTCTTCCCTCTATCTCATCTCCTTGTTTTCCTTTCAGTGAAGACCCTGTCTTCTGCTGTCACATTTTTCTCCACCTGTGAGTAGTCCTATTGGCTAGTCTACAGATGGGTAGGTTAGAGGGGTTGGTGTTTAGCATGATTATTGCTCTTCAGTCATATTGTTGCTCAGCAAGATCAAAGCTGGAACAACAGATTTGCTGCCTCTGATGCCCTTGGATAAACCTTAGAGTCTCAATACTTCAGCAGTGGGCAACCTGTAGGCTTGAACATCTGGAGGGCCACAACTTCCATCAGTACTAGTCAGCATAGCTGTTGGCTGAGGGATCATGGGAATTGTGGCCCTCCAGATGCTTTGGCTTACAAGTTGCCCACCCCTGCCACACTTGGTTCCTCCACACAACTGTGTTCACGCCACGTGCTCCACTAGTATATTATATAGGTTCTCCCACCTTGTGTTTACTGCTGCCTATGATGTTGGTGTGGTTTACAGTCCTCTTGTCTGCCTTGACCTCTGTGAAATATTGCTTCTCTGCATGCTGCTTTTGGAATTATTGTCCTGGCTTACCTAACCATAATGCTATGGAAGCACAGCTAAAACAAAGTTAGAAAAATATATTTGTGCAAAAATACTATATGTTTCTGGCAAAGTAACATTTTGATTGCTACTACTAGTTCTTGTGACAGTTCTTAATCTTTTTTCAGTTTGTGGAAGATTTCTTAACAGAAAGGTGTGGAGTTAAGGGTGTCCAGCAAACTCTTCAAGAATGCTGAAGTGGCCAATACTTTATTGTAGGCATCAAGGTTTTTCTAAGAAAGGGGCTGTTAGTATATGCAACAATATGTTTCCTTAATGTAGTCAATTAACATATCCATAAAACTATTTATTGTGTCTCAAATGCTTCCATTTGTGTTTCTTATCTTTAGAGGAGAATGCTTCTGACTTGTGTTGTGTGATCTCCTCTCTGGTTCAAGTTATGATGGATTCATACTGCAGAACAAAGCTGGGATTTCAGAGCCTTATTCAGAAAGAATGGATTATGGGAGGACACGCTTTCTTGGATCGATGTAACCATTTGCGGCAAAGTGATAAGGAGGAGGTATAACAATTTAATGACAAACAGAAATTGTACAAGTGTTTTGGGCAAAAGTATATGGAGTATACTTTCTAAAGGGGAAAAGAAGCTGAGAACCACACTGGAAATCCTGAATGAGCTGTTCAGCTTTAACGAAATAGTTGATCAGTTCTTTAAGGAACTAGCAAATACTGACCCTCATGTTTTTCACTTTTCTTCTGAATACCAAATATGCAGAATTTTTTGAAATTACCAGTATTATGGGTTCTGTATAAACTATTCCACATTGGAGAATATGGTTCTCTGTGTGTTCATTGCTATGGGAAGAAGCTTCTTTTTATTCCATTACTAATGAAATGGGCTAAGCCAAGGGAGAGTGGAGGCTCTTGTCGTAGAAACTGGAGAGGGGGTCTAAGTAAAGTTTTGCTCCCCTGTAGATTGTTTATCCCGTAGCAATGCCAAGTGTCCAGGCCAGAACTCATTCGCTTGTTCTCAGTAGCCCCAGCCTCACCACTGATGGAGTGCTGCAAGAAAAGGAAGCAAGACTTGGTATCGGGCAACTCTCCCTGAGGGGTAGCATTCCAGTGATGGTGCACCACATTATAAAAGGCCCTATCCTTAGTCACCACCTTCTCTTCCAAAAGCGTGAAGACTCAGAAGGGCTTCTGAGAATAATGTTATTACCCACTCATTATTGTCTGGGAGAAAGGAAGTACCTTAATTCCAGTCTGTTTAGGTTTTTAAGAAACAGCACGTTGAATATATGCTTAGAGCTGGTAGAGATGTGGGTTTAATAGTGGCAAAGCGATCCATATGTATTGTATTTCGATCTATGAAGGCTTCTTAGCAGTCTTCAAAGGCAGCCTTATATACAGCAAGGTACAATAGTCTAGGTGTAATATTAGCAGAGTGTGGATAAACATGCTAGGTTGAAATATATTTGTGGGATAGTTCCCAGTGGCATTGACAGTGTTTCCTCTAAGTGTTCACTACTAATTGTGTGTGATGGTAGTTGTTTATATGTTTAAATTGATGTGTGAGACATTCAGAGAATCCTTGTGGTTAAAGGGGGCCAGAAACGTGTGCAATAAATTTTAAAAGGCTGAGTCTCTAGTTCATAGCTATAGCTAAAGTTGGTACCATTGACTTCAATGGTGGTATTAGAAAACAGCTTTCTTATACTTATTGTTGAGCAATAGGCCTTCATGTACATGCAAACTAACTGTAAATGCAGCAAAGGAACAAGTATCAATTTTATTAGCATTTTTATCCTGCCTTTCTGTGATCACGCTAAGGGTGATGTATAATGCATGCAAAACATATGTCATAAACTTAAAATAAATCAAACATAAACATAATGGTGGCAGTATCGTAACCTCATGGTATGTGACTAAAACCTATGCTTTAAGTAAGAAGCTTGCCTGAATAATATGATCTTGAGAGCCCATTTAAAAATGGGTAAAGAGTGCAAGATGAATTTCCCTTGGGAATTGTTCCATAATTTGGGAACTGAAACTGAAAAACACTTGTCCCCACCACCCATACTTCTCATGATAGGCCTCTGAGGGAGGAACATAGAAACCAAATGCAGATCCTGGGTAGGTTCAATCTTTATAAATGCAACAGTCAACTGTTCAGGGTAATCAGTCCCATAATTTCTAGATTTCTTTACTTTTTCTCCTTAGGCACCAGTTTTCTTGTTCTTCTTGGATTGTGTATGGCAGTTGGTTCAACAGTATCCGCCAGCATTTGAGTTTACAGAGACTTATCTAACTGTCTTGTCCGATAGCTTATACATACCCATATTTAGCACCTTCTTCTTTAATTCTCAACATCAGAGAGAGACTACCACGGTAAGAGAACAGTTGGGGCTGTGGGGCATCATAGAAATACTCTTGGCTACTGCTTGAATTTCTAATTGGTTTTATAAAAGCAGTAAATCCAAGTAGCAATAACCTTGATTCTGTACCAAATATAGTAAACATGCAAGTTTCGTTTACTTCAGCGCATAACCCCATTCATTGCCCCTCCTGTTGAAACCTCAGCCCTTGTCTGGCTTCTGATACTTCCCCAAACAGCCTCTTTGCAGCCATAAAGTTTAAAAGATGCTCTTTAATTTAAAAAAAACCAAGAGGACCAGATATTGGAGTCAGATACTAGATCATACCTGCACAGAACTATAGATTTCCCAGATTGTCTTCACAATTTCTGTGTCTTCATATGATATAGAAAACTTTGAAGTGTGACTTTTATCCAGGGAAGGATGTGAATGGGGCTGCCTTAAAGTTTTACCTATGCTACGTGGTGACATTCCAAGAGTATTATCCTTGGGAAAAGTTGCATTTTAGGTTTGTGGGTGACTACGATATTGCCGCTGACACTTCCAAAAACATTGATGGCTGTGTGGATGTTCTTTGTGGCTGTAATAGGTAAAGCTCTTGTGCACATATTACAATGAGGTTATACTACATGTTCACAATCTAAGAAACTTCCAGAAAAACACTGTTATGTCTTTACATAGTCTTTTATTTCTATTTTGCTTGATACCACTGGAATGAATATCCCCAGCATAGATGAATTTGCCAATGCCATACTGAGAAATATGGCCCTAGTGTAAATCAATTTGTATTCTGATCATTTTGTATATGTTCACATCTAAGGCTGGGCAGTCCAGAGATTTCATTAGGCAATTTGAAATTTCTGAAGTAAAGAGGTCATATGTCATAAAGTGTGAAGTGTTGTATATTGGACAAATCATAGTTCTAGATTCTAATTCCAGTCTGTTCTTCTTTGACAGTATGGAGGAAGCCTTGATACACAAGGGAGCAAACTTAATTTTCTTCCAGTTTGGGATTGGTCTGTGCAGTTTGAACCTGAAGCACAAGCTTTGCTTAGTAATCCTCTTTATGCAGAGAAGACAAAAATAGATAAAAATCAGAGGAAAACCACGCGTTTCAAGGTAAGATGTTCAATTCTTAAAGCACTAAACCATTTTTTCTGTCTTTGTGTACATCATTGAAACCTGTAGTAGAGATGGTGGCTGACAACAAAGTCCCACCCACTGTCCAGTTAAGCAGGAATATGTGGATTTAAGTAACTATAGTTTTATCAGAGTGCCAAGATCAAAAGAATGGTTTAAAACCACACATTTCTGCATGGACATCCAACAAACTAAATCCTGCACACAGTTGCACTCTTGGGCATCCTGTGCAGAAAGGTATATTAAACCTGACTCTAGTGCCACACTTTGGCGTTGTTCTTGATGTAATGGAACGGTCATATTTATATGAAATATAAATATGTAGTGAAAGAACAACAACTTTTCTCCCTCGGAGGAGCCCACCCCCATATCTCTGTATGACACACAGTTCTGACCTGGCCTCCATTGAGGGCAGGGAATTCCATTGCAACTCTTGTGCTTGCTGCTTTATTTTATACCTTGATATATGGTTCTCACTGCAGTGTAAAATAGCACTTTCACTGTCTTTTGGATTAATTTTGAATACTATAATGCAAACAATTATTTGCCCAAAAAGGATGTGTCAGCTTATGATGTGTCTTCAAATTATATTTTGCCATGTCAAAACCATATCAACTACTAAAGCATTTGTAATCTTAGACATGCTGTGTGAATGTGAAAGTATGCCTTTCAGAATGTGATCTAGTAGGAAGTTCTTAACCAGAGACCTCTGTGTGTCTTATTTTTGAAGCACAACAGATGGCTAGTGATTCATTTTAATGAGACTTAAAATGATGTTAAAACATGCCTGACTGGTGTGCATTTTGAATATGCAGTTATTTAGTTGCAGAAATTTGACTGGATGTCTTTACCTAGTTATTGAAATACAAAAGATGTGGCCAGCTATTCTGTTTGGGAAACAAAATCTTGATTTACTGACCCCATTCTTGCTGCTCTTTCTTGCTTGACTACTTTTAATGCAGATTGACCTTTTGATGCAAAGTAGTACAAACACTACACAAGTAGAAGTGCCTGATACAGTCAAGTACTAAGTTTTGGGTATATAAAAATACATAACATTTTTTCCTATGAAAGTGAAGTGACCCCTTGAAATTAGTGAGATGAATAATGCTTGGCCTCTCTTCTTCTGAAATAGCTGCATTGTGTCTTGCTAAAATCCCCTTGTGTGTTTTGGATCTCTTATAACTGATCACTTAGCCCAGAAATTGAGTTGGAACTGTGTTAAGGACATTTTCAATTTGTTTTTTAAAAATTTCTTAAACTATTTCCCCTTTTTTCTTTAAAGCATCATCGGCAGCTTTCTTTGCCACTGACACAAACAAAGCCTCCTCCAAAAAGAGGGTTTTTTAAGGAAGAAACAGATCAGTTAATTAAAAACCTTCTAGGCAAAAGAATAAGCAGGTTGATAACTTCTTCTGATGAACTTCAGAATAACTCTAGAGAGTTCTATGATAGTTGGCACAGTAAATCTGTTGATCTCCATGGACTCCTACTACCACGCCTAGAAGGGCCAGAAATCAAAGTGTGGGCACAGAGGTATTTACGGTGGATCCCTGAAGCTCAGCTCCCTGGTGGTGGCACAGTTGCTACTGCAACAAAAATCTTGGATGTGATGGAGGATGTGCGGAGCTTGCAGAAGAAAACAGATGAAAAACAAAGTCAGATTGTCTCTGAAGACGATGCAGAAACATCTCCCTTCCAGAGAAATCCTGCTCGCTTGTCGTCCCTATTTCCATTTGCTATGCTTCAAAGACATTCCCTCAAACCAGTTTTACCTACCAGCACTTGGAAAGACTTGGAAGGTGAGGAAGACTTGGCCAGGAGAGATGACGAGTATGTGGATTTATGTGGTGATTATGACACTTCTCAACTGTAGAAATGAAAGTACTGGCACACTTCTAGCTAAATGCCTGCATAAAATTGATTTCCTAGCAGTGGGCTTTTCCTTTTGGCTGTAATCTGGCTATTGCTGACTGGGGAAACTCTTACCATAAGAAGATCTGCTCCTCACTTGAACACAAATATATTTTTCAGATGAGTTTTGATCAAGCATTTTAATCAGTCCTTACTCCCATGCCTGTGGTATATAGCTGGTTCTGTGTGGCCCAATTGAAAAATAAAGTAAAACAATCTGTTTGATCTAGGATTTTCCTGTTGGAGGAAGGGGGGGGGGGCTGATGATTTCTGCAGATTGCCTCAGTGAACCCAACAACTACTCTGGAGGGTTAGGATCGTTTGGACAGCATGGGAGGTTGCACTGGCGGCTGAAGGAGGAAGGGGAATTGGCAAAAATGGCCCCTTCTCCTTCCTCCAGCAGGAGCTTCTGGATCCAACCTCAAAAATACAAGATTATGTTGGGTGGGGGTGAGGGGGGAAATAAGGTGTTGGGGGCATTCATAGAAAGTATAAGAGCCTGCTTGCTCAAGCATTAAAGGTTGGTGCTCTCAGAAATATCCACCAGTATTTGAAAGTGACCTAGACCTGGATCTAGACTGTTCTTGTATCTTAAAATGCAGAGAAAGAGTTGCACTATTTGGTAATCAGATGCAGTTTTTTAAGAGACTTGAATTTGCCATGTTCATGTCTTTTTCCTTTTTAATTCAAACTGGAGAAATAATTTGTATCTATCATGTATCTTGTTTGATCATCCATTCTCTGCAGAATTATAACTCAGAGCCGATATCGAAATAAAGCTGGCTGACTTTAGCTCTTAATATTGACAATTTAAGGTCACAATCCCTTCTCTGCCTTATTAGTCTGTTTTTTCCATCTTATCTATTTGGCTGTCTTGGTTTGTGAAGTCTTTACTGCCAGGCACAAGGAGGGGTAGCACTTTGGTATAGGTTGCTCATACTGACCTTCCTCACTCATACCGGTAACTTGCACTGAGTCTCAAGTCCTGTTGCAAAGGGCAAATAAAGAGCTGTATTCAGCTGTGAAAGTGGATTTGTCAACCAGTACTATTGCTTTTTATAAACATGGTATTAAAGCAAACTATGAATGTAAGAAGTTTGACTATTGGAATTGGGTTGTCATAAGAGTACCTCAGTTATAAAAAAGCCATATGGAAAATGTCTGCCTATTCTAAACCAATTATTCTACTCTGAAAATAGACTTCCCCCCGTGAGTCTGGGTGCAATTCTTAAGCATTGCCCTGGATTAGATCTATGTGTGGCAAGTTGAATCTACTTGTTCTTCAAGTTGTATTGGGAGCTAATATTAGTGTCCCAACACAAGTATTTCGAAAGGATAACAGGTTGGTGTAGATGAATGCCAAATGGAAACCTCCAAAGTCCATGTTGCCTTATGAATCTTGCTACTGTGAGCTCCTTGAGCTTTCAGTATTTTTGAAACACAATACTTGTATATGAGCCTCCTAAAAGTTAGCATTGCACACACTTTTCCCCCCTTAAATGTCTTCAGCATTTCTGTAATTTCTTTGCAGTTCAGATACTTTATAGCTGCTTGGATTAGGATTTGAATTCACCTTTAAAAACACTAATGTTGCAAAGGCTTTTTAAATCATTGTTTTCTTTGATAGCTAAACTGTTGTAAATATATTGATCATGAAAATATATTTATATTTAAGCTTTCAAGTATTGTGTATCTATAGGAAACTCTCAAATGGGTATATGGAGGGATTTTTATGATAACTTATGGAATTGTTCCACACTTACAAGAATGGGCATGGTATTGAGATGATTATCAGAATGCAGCACTGTATGAATGGAAATATATTTAATTTACTGTACTGATTTTTTCAGGTATTCTGTTTATACCTCCCAGTTTTTACACTGAATTATAAGCTTTGCTTTAATAATACTTAAGGAAAAATATTTCTGTTAACTCTTAATAGATTATTTGGACAAATGTATTTGTTAATAAAAAGTAATTTTACTATTTTTAACTTGGAAAATCATATTTGAATCAAAATTGTTGAAAGTCGTGTGTTCCTTGCTTTGTGACCAGGTTTAGTGTCATTCCTTATCACAATAATGAAACAGGAGCACAGATCCATGGGAACATACGAAGCAGCCTTCTGCTGAGTCAGTCAGACTGTTGAATCCAGCTAACCAGTATCATCTACTATCTAGCCAAGGTCCCTTGCTAGAAATCCCAGGGATTGAACCTAGGAACTTGTGCATGTAAAGTATGTGCTCTGCCACTGAGCTATGGCTTCTCCCCCTAGTAATCAGCATCACATTGCATTAAGAAATGTAGATGTGACAACATCTCATTAAGTACCTGTCCTCAGAAGAATCAAATGTACAGAACACTTAGATGGGCTCTTTAAAGAAACTGACCATACTATATACATTCCTAGGGATTGCAGAATACCCTTCTCACATTTCTATAATGGTTATACCTCAACAGATTACATTATTTTGCAAAGAATCTATATATTACATTGCTTATATAGCAATATTTAATCCTGTTTATTAACTTGGTTCTGATCATTATCTGTTGCAACTTCCTACTTGCACTGGGCACAATACACCAAATTCTTCTCTTAAGCAAGCCCCACTGAAGTTCTAGTGGCTTGGCATGGCTATTTTTATATATCTATTTTGACTTCTAAAAGACAGAGAAATTATAGATCAATAGAATTTTCAAGATAAATTTTAAAATATGCCAAAAGTAAACATGCTAAACTGCATATTTTTTGCAACTGAAATGTAAACCCCTATACTAATACATTTAGCATTAGATGTGTCATGCTAACAATTTTCCAGTTTAAGTATGATTACTTTAAGGATCACAAAAGGCGTGTTAGGAAGGGCTGTGCAGGATTTGGATTTCTAAAGTATGGTGGCCATTTTGTGTGCAATCCACCATTTTCTGCACAGCCCTAGTATGAAGAGAGAAAAAGGTCCTGTAGCTCCCAGCATGCATTGCAGCTAATCAGAGAGCGACATTATCCATGGCAATAACTGCCAAAGCCTGTGAATGGGCTGTGCACAAAATGGCAGATTGCACACAAAATGGCCACCATGCTTCAGAATTCTGAATCTTGTACAGTCCTAGTGTTAAGATATTAACAATGGTTTAGTTGCACACAAAAGGGCCGGCATGCTTCAGAATTCCAAATCTTGCACAGCCCTAGTGTTAAGATGTTAAGTATGGTTTAGTGAGATGTGAAAGAGTTTAGCCTCCCCCATGTTTATGCACTCTACCCTCACTCTCTTCCAGCATGGCCTCTTTCAGAATGAGTTCAGAAGCTTTCACTTCAGCCTTTGGTTAAGCATAGCTTGTTGGGTAGTCCGAACTCAGTGAACTAGTTAACCTGAACTGTAGTTTGTGTCCAACCACCTTCAAATCATGGTTGATTTGGCTTATTTAACTGAACCATACTTAAAGTTAGCCATAATTCCAGGTTTGAATGACATGGCAAACTGTGGACAATCAAAAGTTAAATCTCTTTTACTCCCCCTGTGGGAGGCTAGGCTCATTTATGTCTTGTTAAGCCATAGCTTCTGAATCACTGTTTAGCATGATGTCCAAGCACAGGTGTGTAGATATATGTGTCTGTGTGGTGAACACCTTGTATTTCTTTTACTGATACTTTCAGTCTTGAAATAAGTTTGAGAGTGATTGTATCAATGACATGGCTCATCTTCTCATTTCAAACAAAGGCAAGGGCCTCAATAGGATTGCTGACTAAAGCTATTGGAGAAACCCTAGAAATCTGTCTGATTCATTAGTCTGCAGGGACAGAGCACAGAGTTCAGTCCCCCAACCCTACAGAAGGTTGCAGGTAACCAGAAGACAGCCAACAGTCTCCCACCAACAGACCATTTCCCCCCAAACCATTCCAAAGTGTGTCCTGCTACATGTGTTTGGCCAGATAGTATCTAAGAGGTCCATGATTGACATGGCAGCCACACAGTCTTGAGCTGCACCTGAAAATATGGCCTTGGCATGAGAACCACAAAGCACTGGTCTTTAGTATTCAATACCACACTGGAAATCACCTCTGTCAGCTCAGACAGGGAGAGTTAAGTGTGGACAGTCCATCAATAGAATTCCAATCCTGTCTTGCATCCCCACAGTGTACCTGACCAAGGAGATGACATCCCTATAGATGGGTAGACAACCTGGTGCCCTCTAGATATTTAGGACTACACCTTCCATAAGCCACAGGATGGCAAATGGTCAGGGGTTGTGGAAATTGCACTTCAAAACATCTGGAGGGCATTGAGTTGCCTATCCTGCTGTAGACTAAAATTAATCCCTCCCACCTCTCTTGTCAAGCTTGACTTTCATCCAACAAGGTCTAGATGACCCAGGCGAAGTTAGTGTGCTCTTCAGTAATTAAGTCAGAGATGATGCATCGTTTCCCATTAGCCAACCTGATATTCATCAGCCACACCTGCAGACTATATGGAACCACAGGTAAAATGACTGAGGCTGCAAGGTGAATCAGAAGGGGAAAGGGTTTGGCTTTATAGGCCTCTTCTAACTCTACTATTCTATGTTCATCTTTATTATCAGCAGTAAAGACTCCCCACTCCCACAAGTTCCTCCTGGGTTGTTCTGCCTGATCTGCCAATCTGGGAACACTCTATTGGCCACGTTCAGAAGATACCTTAAGCCACGGCTTTAACCATGGTGAATAAGGCAAAAAGTCTTATTCACCGTGGTTAAAGCCATGGTTTAAGGTGTCTTCTGAACATGACCTGATTTTCTGGCTTAACCACCATGGTTAAAGCCATGGTTTAAGATGTCTTGTGAATGGTGCTTGTGGTCTCAGCTGCTGGCAAGCTGCTGAGATTTGTGGCAGGAACAGTGGAAAACACAGTTCTTCCCCTGGCCTCCAGATGACCTGGGTGCAACTGTAGATCTCTCCTCTCCCATTGGATGAGTTGGACCTCACCAGGGCAGTGTCTGCTCTGTTCTCCCCGCTACCATTCTTTCCTGCTGTTTGCTGTCTTCCCAACTGGAACTCTCTCCAGGGATGCTAGTAACAGTATCGGAGAACAGGCTGTGAACCACAAAGAACCAAAGGTAGGTAGTGTTGCTTGAATTGGTCATTTCAGCTGGGCTTGACTCAACTCACATTTAAACCGTGACAAGTCTATGAGAGAAAGGAGGATTTTTCGCCTCTCTTCCACCCATGAAATCTCTCTTTGTGGGAAATAGACTTTTTTAACACTGAACCAGTATATTTTGAGCTGTCCTTGGTCGAGGGTATTTTCTTACTTTTATCAAAGGTATTGTCACACTCCTTTCATAAGAGAGCTTCAGCTATGGTGCGGTATATAAATGATGATGATGATGATGATGATGATGATGATGGTGATGTAAATGTGTGCCTGGCTGCTGCCACTACAGGTGGATGGGTACCTGCCTGAATGTTCCTCCATACAAATCTGTTCTATGCACATCAAACATTACATGTTTGGGTGAAGTTTAGACTTGAAATAAATCTCAGTTTACTTAGTTTGGAGGCTTCTCTGGGATTTGTCTTGCTTTCTGGACATGTGGACTTTCAATCAGTTCTGTCTGCAGCACCAAAGAGGGAAAGGGATTAACCAATAAATATATGGCCTTACTTTCCCGCTTCCTAATTTGCATATTGCAACTTCTTATTTAAATATAACTCCAGTGTCTTTACCAGCACCCCCGTGGGGTGATGGAAGCCATGCAACCTGGATTCATGCAGGAGTGAGACGGGTGAAGGAGAAAAACGCTGACCTCAAACTTAGAGTATAGTGCCTCCAACTCACCAGGACCTCTGTTCCCTGAACGGGACGGGGTGGGGGACCAGAAAGCAACTTATAATAACTAGGATTCATTTAACAGGGAGGGGGGAAAGGGGTGGTGGAAACAAAAGGAGCATTGAAATGAATGAAAAATGTAAAGTAAGTCTGTAAACAATAATATGGAAGGAATGGACTTCAATAGTTATATATGGTCTACAAATGAGGCTTATTTTTTAAAGACCTGTCTAGCTGTGCAGTTCAGGACCCAGACATAACTCTAGGCCTCAGTTACTGACAGTTGGTTTTAGGGCCACTGGTAACTGGGGAGAAGGGCAGAATGGTGCTGCTGTTACTCCGTCCTAGTCTTTTCTCAGCTTTCTCAGGACCCCTTTTTCTGCCTCTCCCTCTTCACTGTTGCCTCATACAGTGTCATTAGATGAGGGGCAAATCGCCTTTCTCTACCGCCGCTTTCACTTGGGGAAGTAAGCAATGACCACATGGCCCATTCAGTGGGCATTTTTATCGTGCTGCTTCTCCTGCACACAGCAGGAAATGGCGGCAAGTTTCACAATAGCCCCCAAAATTGGATTTTCTCCGTCGTATTTTATGATGGAAAAAAGACCAGAAGGAGTGGTAGAAGCACGGGAGACGGACAGCGTCATCAAAATGGCCCACGAAAAACCACGAGTGTGATTAAAAAGAAATGCTCTTCTGATGACGCTCATAATCCCTCTTTCCAATCTCTGGCCGCTATGTTTCTCCTTTCAGTCTCCTCAGAGTCTACCCTTCTATCATGGCTCCGGAGGATAAAAGAAAGGTTGAACTCACACATTCCACTGGATAGCTGCACTGCACAGGATTACACTCAGAATGATTTCTGTATCCCACTTTTCAGACAAATGCAGCCTCCCGCAGCAGTTCACACCATTAACAAAAGAGGCCCTGCTCTCAGGCTTACAAACTAAAAAGGCAACATACAAGGGTAGGACAGTGGAGGAGAAAGGTAAAAAAGAGAAATAATTTGAACAGTACCAGAGCAACACGGTGAGTAGGAAACAGGCATTTATATCCAGCTGGGACCAGGCTGATCCTCCCTTGCTGGTGGTCTTGCTCCTGACACAGTAGCCATTCCTTCACCCAGAGGCAGAGGCTGGGATCAGCGTCTCCTCATTTCTGCAGTCTGAGGGCAGATGGGGCTGAATGTTCTTTCTGGCAGGGAAGGAGGAAGGGCAGCTCTTGGCTGAAGTGGCTCCTTCTTTGGTTGATGGATGAGGCTAGGCTAGTTTTTCCCCTTGCCATGCTGTTCTTGGGAAGCAAGAGCTGTAACCTTGGTTGGAGGTCCTATATTTGGGTTCTCTATCAATTCAATGTGGACACAGCGGCTGCATTCAGACAACACGATAGTCAATGGTGGGGTAATAATCAACTTTACAGTTGTTTATCTAGGGGGTACTCCCCACACAACATGGTAATAAATAATCAACCGTAGGCTGACCATATGAAAAGGAGAACAGGGCTCATGTAACTTTAACAGTTGGAGAGAAAAGGGAATTTCAACCAGTGTCATTTGTATGCAATTAGTTCCTGGTGAAATTCCCTCTTCATTACAACAGTTAAAGTTGCAGGGGCCCTGCCTTCTTTTGTATATGGTCACTCTAGTATAATGCTTGCAGCTTTAACTGTTGTGATGAAGAGGGAATTTCACCAGGAGCTAATTGCATACAAATGACACTGGCTGAAATTCCTTTTTTTCTACAACTGTTAAAGTTACATGAGCCCTGTCCTCCTTTTCATATGGTCAGCCTAATCAACCGTGGTGTGGATTAGAATCAGCGCTGAGTTGACTATGGCAGCATTCAGACGACACGATAGTCAATACAACTGACGATTATTTCCCCCCCCCAGTTGATTATTGTGTTGTCTAAATGCAGCCAATCTCTCTCTCTCTCTCTCTCTCTCCCTCTCTCCCTCTCTCCCTCTCTCCCTGTCTCCCAATTTGCATATCTCTGTTTGGATATGTAGAAAAGCTTACCATTAATCTCTCTGCTAGGCATACACATACAGAATAATTTGAACAGATCATATTGCATTCTGAACCTTCTTTAGGAATATTATTATAACATTGAAGTTATTCCTCATCAAAAATGGTCAAATGTGATTAAAGTGTCAGGCTATTTTGAATTGTTGTCTTGAAAAATCTTGGAAAAGCAGTAACCCATTTAAGAATTCATGGGTTTATTGTGCTAGGTGCACTGGTATGTTCAGGATTACCAATTCTCTGAGGATATTTAACACAATGGGGGCTTAAGGACATCTTAGATTTGAAGTTGAAACAGAATTAAGGATCTGGAAATGCAATCCAATTTAGTAGTAGTACAGCCTCTGAAATGTTCAGACTGGGTTTGCACATAATGGGCAATTGTGAGTTAATTAACCACAAATTGCTTTGCATGGGTGGAAGCAAGTGCGCTGCCCCCTTTGCGCTCCTCATTTAACATCCTCTAATCGTCCCATCTGAACCTGGGCACTCTGGGTTGTGTAGGAGTCAAACAACTCAAAGTTAACCCATCAACAAATTGTAGATTAACACTGGGATTTTAACCCCTAAATAACCCAGAGTATCTGGACGTCACACTAACAACTACCAACAACCTTGTTTCAAAGAGGCCTGGTAAGGGATGCTACTAGCTTCCGACAAACATCTTGCAAAGTGTGCCCTGGTACCTAGGTTGCATGGCCCCTGAAGGGCAGAAACAACAACTTAAAGAACTGGTTGTACTGCCATGCAGAATCTTTCGGGGGGTTGGGGGTTGGTTGGTTTTGTTTTGTTTTTTACATTTTACTCTATATCTTTTTGGATATTCTAATAGAGGTAAGAGAGAAAGAGAATACTTTCTGGATGCAAGGTTGCAGCACGACCCCTAAAAATGAGGGAAGAAGGAGAACAATGTTCATGCAATACATAAGACAGTTATCTCTTCTCAGGTATATCCATATTATAAGTGCATAGTTCAGTTCACTGGCTCACTTCAAAGGATCAAATGTGTTTGATGTTGAGTCACTTTGATCTATGCAGTTTGTAGACTTATAAAAGTGTGTGCAAATTCTGTTTGTCCAGGAATTAAGCTAATCCGAACTAAAACAGGAGTATTCTGGTGGTTGGTTTTATTCAGATTTGCTTTTCAAAGGGAATGTTGGGTAAATACAATGCCTTTTCTCACCCAGTGGATTGAAGCAGCTGAACAGAAACGATTTAAATATTAATCCAGAGGACTGGTTTCCCCCTCTCATTAGGATTATAGATCATTGTTGGCACCTCAGCTGGCAAGTTGTAATTGCAATGTACTAATTCAAGTGCTGTTTCACAGGTACAGCCAATGTGAAATTATATTTAAAGTTTTAATTATGTATTGCTTTCTTGCACATGTCAATATAATACAGCACGGGGGTGTTTTTATTCTATTTCAGTATGCTGGGAAGTTACAGATCACAATCAGAGCAAACAATAGCTGATAAATAGTAGACTGAATTTTCCAAAATGGCCCAAATTCTTGATTTTAGGGCATGACTACAACACAGATATTAAACTGGTTTAAGTAGCCTTCCTTCAGTTATGTGAGGAGGCCAGTGATTTATAATAGATTAAAATAATATTCTTGCCAAATTACAATTCCCAAGTCAGACTATTTCAGGAAATCTATGCCCATTGAACTGATATAAGACAATGTAAGTTCGTAGACTACCTTAGACTATCACTTAAAAACAAACAAACAAACCCATTTCTAACTACATTTCTCTTAATAGAGCCTGTAGTTGATCATTTCCGTTTTTGTCCACTAGATGTCACACACAGGCAGGTAGAGAATCTCTACCATTCTCTACCTAGATTTCCCTGGCTTTCAGGTAAGATGGAATCTCCCATCAATCAGCTTCATGGGATCACCCCTTTGGATTCTAGTATTATGATAGAGGGAGAAAAATGTCTCCCTATCCACTTTCTCCACACCACACATAGGCTCAATTCGGACAACACTTTAGCCAATGGTGGGTTAATACTGACGGTGTGTTAAAGAGGTGGAGCTCCACAGACAACACACTGCAGCAGGCACTGCAGGGAACCAGCAAACACCCTGGTGGTTAATAACGTACTCGGCTCTGACTGACAGCTTGGCCGCCATGTTTTCTGCTCACCAACCTCCGTTAGTCCTCCAGCAGGTATCCCAGAACACACTGCGGCCGAAAATCCATGGGCGTTGCCATTGAAGCCGATGTAGGACACGCCTCCCAAACCCCATTGGCCGCCTCAGTCAGTGGGCAGAACTCAGCAGCCTCTGGCGAAGAGGCAGCCAGGAGGAACGGCCGCACCAAAGCAATGTCCGCACCCAGCACCATGCAGCAAACGTTGGCACCCACACCCCAGGGAGCCACCCCCGCCCACCCTACACGGGGGACAGGCAGTTGCGAGGGTGACCCACGTCCCCCAGCCACAAACATCACCCTCCCTAAGCATCCAAACACACACAGGAAAGAAGGCAAGAGTGGGGCGGTTTGGAAAACTTTATTCAGCAGGGACCTCAGACATGGGCAGTAAGGCACATGGTCACTACGAAGCAAGGGCAGAGCCCACAGAAAGGACAGGTGCCCCCGGGAAGGGAGAAGGCGACTGGAAGGCTAGGCGGTGAGGAGGGGGAAGATGAACAAGCACCCCCAGGGAGCTAGCCATGGAATGGGTGATGGGGAAGAGGCGGAGAGGGGCAGAATGCCAGGGGGAGATGCCAGTCTACAGATGAAACCCCACAGCTGACTCTCACAGGGGGTGGGGGTAGCGCTGCCAGATCTAGGCACTGATGCTCTCTCGCACCCGGGACGCCTCCAAATGGGTGTGGCACTACCCAATGGGATTCACGGGGCCGGGCAACGGCTCAATGTCTTGCCCGTCCACAGGGATGGCGTCGGCGTCCTCTCCCCCCCACCCTTGGATGTGGTTCTCTTCTGGTGCGCTTCCCTTTCCGTTTGGGTGGCTGCATGGGCGCCCAACGTGAGTGCTTGCAGGAGCCAGCTCCTTGTTGCGCTCCGTGCTAGCTGTCTGGTGGTGGTGGTGGTGGTGTCCTTGGTTGCTATGGCGGCAATGCCGGTGATCTGCTGTGGGTGTTGCTGAGCAGCCGGCCGCATTCTGCCGCTCTTGCCGATCACGTACTCACCACGGTTGTTTAACCCACGCTCCCCTCCAGACGACATATTAGTCAATTGACTAATCCCTAAACAACTCGCAAGTGAGTTGTTTCTCTCGGTTGTTTAATTCTCCCGATTAGCGTACTGTGGATTGTGTGCCTCCAGACGACACGTTAAACAACTCAACTGAGGGTTGTTTAATTAAACAACCATTGCTTAACATGTTGTCCGAATTGAGCCATAATTTTGTACACCTGTACCATGTCTCCCCATGTTCACCTTTTTTCCAAGGTAAACAGTCCCAGCTGTTGTAATCTTTCCTCATAGGGGAGTTGCTCCAGCCTCTTGATCATTTTAGTTGCATTATTATTATATCTCTTTCTCGCTCATGACAGTTTTCTGGACGGACATGATGGGCTTTGCCAAGTCATGCTGTCTTTTATTGATTCAGGAATTTCCTGACGATTGAGCATGTTTTAATTATGACTGCTTTCTAGATGTTGGTGTGGATGTATTCTGGTAGGTCCAGTTTCTGGAGGTTTTCAGTATATATTTTTTATGTGATGCCGGTGACTGATGTGACTAATGGAATAATTGTGACCTTTTCCTATTGCCATAGTGCTTTGACTTCCATGGCCAGTAGTGTATATTTTTCTCTCTTTTCTTCTTCCTTGTCAACATTTTTGTCATTCAGTATTGCTATGTCGATGACATATGTGTGTTTTTCTTTTTTGTCTATTATTATTATTATTATTATTATTATTAATCTCTCGCTCGTAGCAGTTTTTCTGGACAGACATGATGGGCTTTGCCAAGTCATGCTGGCTTTTAGTGATTCAGGAATTTCCTGACGACTGAGCATGTTTTAAGTATGACTGCTTTCTGGATGTTGGTGTGGATGTATTTTGGTAGGCCCAGTTTCTGAAGGTTTTCTGTATAGTTTTTTGATGTGATGTGATTGATGTGACTAGTGGAATAATTGTGACCTTTTCCTGTTGCCATAATTCTTTGACTTCCATGGCCAGTGGTGTATATTTGTCTCTCTTTTCCTCTTCCTTTTCTACAACATTTTTGTCATTCGGTATTGCTATGTCAATTTGGTATGTGTGTTTATCTTTTTTGTCTATGACTGTTGTCTGGTGGGTTGCAAGGTATTGTCTTGTCTGTATGAATTGTTTTGTCCCAGTATATTTTATGATCTGCATTTTCCAAGATTGTTTTGCGTCGGTATGTATAGTGTGGTGTAGGTTGTTTGATGAGGTGGAATTCGATGGCCAGTTGTTGGTGAATTATTTTTGCAGCTACATTGTGTTTGTCCATATAGTCCATTCCTGCCAGAATTTTACATCCTCCCGTTACATGGGCTGAATTCGGACAACACGATTGTCACGATGGGGTAATAATCCACTTTACAGTTGTTCATCTAGGGGGTACTCCCCACACAACATGGTAATAAATAATCAACTGTGGTATGGATTAGGATCAGCGCTGAGTTGACTATGGCAGCATTCTGACGACACGATAGTCAATACAACTGATGATTATTCCCCCCCCCCCCAGTTGCTTATTGTGTTGTCCGAATTCAGCCATGGTCTATTGTTTCCTGGAATTGATGGCATTTCCTACATAAAGCTGTTGTTACAGTTATCTTTTATGATATATTTTTGGTAGTTCTTGGTGGCTATAACTTGATCCTGTATAGCTATTAGGAATCCTTCTGTTTCTGGGAATAGCTCAACGTTCCTGAGCCATTCGTACGATTGTTCTTTGTTTATTCGTGCCGCTCCCAGACTGTGAAGCGACCTGCCGGGAGAGATCCGCCAACTTACCAGTCTTCAAGAATTTAAGAGAGCTATAAAGACTGATCTCTTCCGGCAGGCATACCCAGTCGATTTTTAAGTCTTTGTTGATTTGAATGATGTATTAATTTTATATGCTTTTAATTAGTTTATACATTTTATATTTTTGCAATGATGTTGTCCCCCAACTCGATCCGGAGGGAGAGGCGGGTAAGAAATAATAATAATAATAATAATAATAATAATTAATAATTTAGAAATGGCAGAATGAGAGGCTCGTGTAATTGTGCAATTCTGCTGTACCATAGCGCCACCTAGTGGCTGTATAATGAAACCTATAGAAAGGCAGAGAAAGAAAAAACCCAGGAAAAAACACGTGTAAAAGAGCTGTTAATCCCAAATAGAATCCAGAAGCAGAAGCCTCGGTCAAGGTGCAGGATAAAACTAAAAGCCTCATGTGTAGACTCTCGTGTTCCTGTAATTTTGCACCCTTTTCTTGAAATCATACTACTCCATGTCAATTGAGGTATAATTATGTTTTCCTTCGACTGTCATCTTGCCTAAGAAGATAAATGGAAATGTGTTCATTCTGCATAAAGTAGAAAACTTGGCTGTTTTCTACTTAGTCAAAAGGAATATGGCTGCAATCACTAGAAGCTTACAGCTTAAAGTTGTATCATCTGCCCTGAAGTATTTTAAATTGACTGTTATTTATGGATTTTCATGGGAACACACAGTAAAAGCATTGCACCAAATACTGTACTGAGGAGATATTCTGATACAATATCCATACACTCATTTTTAAATGCTTTAAAAATGAATGCTAAAAACAGTAGCAGATACCTTGGTTAGGAAAATCAGTGCATCTCAATAGAAGAATACATCTGTTCTTAGAGGGGGTTGCACTCACCCTGAAGGACCAAGTGCACAATTTGGAAGTGCTCCTGGACTTGGTGCTGAGGCAGCTCTAATAGTGGTGATGGCCAGGTGTACTTTCTTGCAGCTCCTGTGCATGTTTAGATGGGAAAAAAATTCTACAACTCCCAGCATTCCCCAACCAGCCATGCTTCCAGGACTTTTTTCTGTCTGAACATGCATAGGATTGCACCTTTAGGGTTGCTATTGTGCTTGTAGTACAGGTTGCTATGTGTTTTCGAACCTAATTTAAAGTGCTGGTTTAAACCTTTGAATTACAGGCTTAAATAGCTTGACCCCAAGTTACTTGAAGGACCTCCAGTCTTCCTTCTGTACCAGCATGACCACACACGGAGATCATCAACAGGGGCCCTTCTCACTTGCCCACTGCCCAAGGCAGTTAAGTTGGTTAATACAAGGGAAAAGGCCTTTTCAATCGTGGTCCCACAATAGGGTGACCATATGAAAAGGAGGACAGGGCTCCTTTATCTTAACAGTTGTATAGAAAAGGGAATTTCAGCAGGTGTCATTTGTATGCATGTGGAACCTGGTGAAATTCCCTCTTCATCACAACAGTTAAAGCTGCAGGAGCTATGCTAGAGTGACCAGCTACAAAAGAGGGCAGGGCTGACAATTTGCATCATGTGTATCATGAACTAGTTAGGTATATTTT